>OY992896.1:82776643-82839143 GCA_963921405.1 Cepaea hortensis | reverse complement strand
TACTTACCTACTTACTTACGTGATCACTTATACCCCCACCCCCTCCACAATATCATGTCCATCTCTTCAGTTTTTTTTTTTTATTGAGCTATGTGTTAAATGTAGTTAAGAATTCATTTTGTATATATATACTTACATGGTTATTGTTTTTCAATGTATGTTATAGTAATTTATAATATGCGTTTAATGACGTTCTGTCTATCATATAGTTAATCTACACAACAATCCCCAGAACAAAATATTTTTGTTGGGTGTACATAATAATATTATTTGCTAAATCTCATCACCTTCCCTCAGTTGGTTACTGAGTTATCGATGTTTATACAGGAGAAAACATTTGTGAACGCACTATACCACAGAAACCAGTTGTTTCTGTAAACATGCCCCACCTTTAGTCGTCAGCTAGCCAGGACATTCAGAATCCCAGACCACTTCTGTTCTTTCACTTCCTAGGCCTAGCAACATATGCCAGCTAGGCCTTAAGCTGTGCAAAACGTCATTTACTTTTAACTTAAGTATACAGGTCCTTTTTTCTGCTCTTTGATGCGTGATATATCCCGATAAAATATCCGGATGGCGCCTTTTACTTCGCAGAACATTTCCTGGTACGCATTGTACGTTAGGTAAGCATAGAAGTCCAAGTCAATTTTTTAAAAAATAACTATATCCTCAATGTCGGAGTCGACAAGGCGACAGCCGGGGAAGCATGTAGTTGTACAAGCCCGAGAGCCACGGATACCAGATAGAACTCAACCCAGAATAACTTCCGTTTCACAGGTCATGCTGACTTACGTGCATTTATTTCCTTTCTCTGAAGGTGGTTCATCCCTCCCTTTGACGTCAATGCCTACTACTCCTGGTTTGAGAACGAGATAGGTTTGTGACATGTCTGTCTATCTCTCTGTTTACTGTCTGTCTGTTTCTCTTTGTTTGTTGACTGTTTATCTCTTTTTGTTTGCTGTCTGCCTGTCTCTCTATGTTAGGCCTCTGTCGCTATCTTTGATTGCTGCCTGCCTGTCTGTCTGTCTGCCTGCCTGTCTGTCTGTCTGTCTGTCTGTCTGTCTGTCTGTCTGTCTGTCTGTCTACCTGCCTGCCTGTCTGTCTGTCTGTCTGTCTGTCTGTCTGTCTGTCTGTCTGTCCGAGAGAGAATAAACCACAGCCCTAACTACATTTCGAAATTTGACCACCTACCCACATATGAGCCGGTCTCTCTGGCTGAGGGGTTACACCACTTTCTCCGTAATCCCGTTTATCCACGCAGGGTCTCACAGCAAGGCGAGAACTGGAAGCGGTTCGACCCGCGCTCGTGACTTGCGGGATAATGAGCCGGTCGCTCAGAAAGCAATGGCAAACTACTGAGCGTAAGCTTGCCAAGAAATCAACAGACAGCTGAAAGATGCTGATGTTGACAGCATGTCCTATAAAGGATATGCAAAATATTTAAGACCCACATATGAACATCTTTAGCATATGTAAATCTGGTATGCACGCATTTTAATCCCCGCAAGTGGAGTGATATACAAGTTCGTGCCCTGTCCTAAAGTTCACCTTGTCTGACCGTGAGAGGCGTGAGTCGATTCTAGCACTCATGAGGACATCCGTGTGCAGTAGATAAAATTCTTGACATAAAAATGTGGGAAACAAAAGATCGAAAAGAAGATTGGAATGTTGGGAAGAGCAGACCCAGCAGGCAACCAGCTCATCAAAGTTACTTGCATGTTGTTATACAGGATGTTGCAATCAAAACCAACATTTATTGGCTGTTTGAGATGTACTATGGATCTACCTGCTGGCGAAGAACACTGGTAAATGTAAATAAAGAAAAGCTGATCCAGGCGCAAACAACAGTCTGGTGCACGTCCAGGTTATGGCAACTACCAGAGTATGTAGCACGTTATGGACTACATTTGACTTCAAAGCCAGCTAACGCTCGCACACACGCACGCGCGCGCGCGCACACACACACACACACCCACCCACCCACCCACACACACACACGCACACACACACACACACGCACACACACATCAAAGTTGAGATTAAGAGCAGGCGACACCGTAGATCAAGGGCTCAAACATGCGCCCGCAGGCCTGGTATCCTAGTGCGAAATCCTTGCGTATGATTGCGGGAAGGACCTAGTCTTGGGAAGACTACCATCCAATCCCAAATATTTCCCATGGCACATAAACTGGAGCTGTCTCTTGGGAAGCTGATAGAGAGCGGGTAATGTCATGAGAGTTCTAGAACCAGGGTTCGAGACATGCGTTCCTCATCTCGCTAAGTAAGACAAAGACTGGCCAGCAATTAATCCGTGCATTCAGGTCAACAAAATGCGATGGTGATATCACATGACATACACATATAAGAAAATTGCATCGGGGCAATTAGATTAATACTAGGTGAAGTCAATAAGTAAGCCACAAATGGCTGTAGAAAAATAACTGAATATGATAACAACTTGAAACCAGTTCATTTTTATACATACATTGTCCTTTTATTTCTCAACATAATTTCCACAACATTGATGCACTTATCCCATCGTTTTATCATTCCTCTCAAACTGGCTGCATAGAACTGCGTACTCTATTTTCTAAACCACGTTTTCACTTCACATTCAACTTCGGCGTCATTCGTGAAATCCCTCCCGCCGAGGTGGGTTTTCAGTGCTTATGCTAACAAATGTTTGTCCCATAAAGCGGTGCATAGCTGGGTAGAAAACGTTATGACGGTGAGTCAATAAGTAATTCACATAGTTCTGTGGGATCGCCGGTAAATGAAAACAGGACACGCAGTTCCATAGAGCGGGTTTGGGAGGACTGATAAAAGGATGGGATAAGTGCATCAATGTTGATGGAAATTATGTTGAGAAATAAAGGGACAATGTATGTATAAAAAAATTAACTGGTTTCAAGTTGTTATCATAGTTAGTTATTTTTCTAAAGCCATTTGTGGCTTACTGATTAACTTACCCTCGTAGAATTGGAAATAGAAACTGTAACTTTAGAAAGTAGTAGGTAGTCACTGGGAGAGTATATAAATTGTTTCATGAATGTTCCAGTGATTCTAGCTGGAATCCTTCAACCTCCATTCTTCTCGGAGTCATTCCAAGAGTAAGTGAATGTAACTTTCTGTATGTCAGTGTATTTGTTGTAATCCTGGTCTGTCCACTGGAATGGATCTATCTACTTCAGGGAAACCACTTGACCTGTCAACCACGCTAATAATCCACATAGACTGTACAAGCTGTGCTTTGTGAGTTGTGCTAATCCTGTTCTGGAAACTGCGCTAATCATGTTCTGTGAATTGTACTAATCCTGTTCTGTGAACTGCACTAATCCTAGTATGTGAACTGTTGTAATCTTAGTCTGTGGGCTGCACTAATTCTGTTCTGTGAATGGCACTAACATTGATCTGTGGACCGCACTTATCCTGGTATGTGGACACTAATCCTAGTTGGCGTGGGTTGCTAATGGTAATCACTGTGAATTACTAACGATCGTGAGTGCAATTCACAACATAGTGGTCAGAGAAAATGACTGTTTCTGGTAGTGTAAATTACTTTTTCTGGAAGTGAAAATTACTCATTATTTTTACTGTACATTACTAAGTCAATTTAAATTACCAGTCTTCATCACTTTACATTAGAAAGGTTTGTTATTGTACATTATTAACCCTAGTCAATTTAAATTACTATTTCTTGTCAATGTATATTATAAATTCTGTTTTTGTGCGATACTAATCATAGTCAATTTACATTACTAGTCCTCGTGACTGTAGATTAGAAATTGTTCTTCTGTATAATAATTATCCTAGTTTTAATTAATAGTTTTCGTCACTGTACATTATAATAATTTTGCTACTGTACATTACAAATCCTGGTGAGTGAAAAATTCCTAATCCTGTTTAATTGTTTGTTATTAATACTATCCCCGTTCATTATTAATCCTAGCCATTGTAAATTACAAAACCTGGTCACGGTAATTTACTGATCCTGATAATTGAAATTACAATTGTTGGTAACTGTAAATAACTTATCTTCAGTTACAATGTGTTGCAATATTACACTAAAAACACCACAATGGTGAATCAAAATATAAATAATTATATAAGACAACCAAAAGCGGAGTTCCAGCGTGGTAACCAATAAAAGGAAATCGAAGAATTGTAGTGTGCAAACTGTTGGAAGGAGAAAGGGGGAATTCCAATGTCTGAACCGCATTAGCAGAATTAAGCACAATTTTAGTTGAGAGTCGTCACACAATAAAAAAAGTATAATTAAAGTATGAGGACCGTTGTAAAGAGAAGATATAATTCTAGTGTGAGAACCATTGTAAGATGAAGTTTGAATTCTACTGCGAGAACCGTTGTAACATGAAGTTGTAAATATAACGTGAGAACCGCTGCATGAAGAAGGAATTTTTCTATTTTGAGAACAGTTGTGTGAAGAATGAAACATTATAATGGCAGAATCATTATAAGAAGATATTAAAATTGCAGTTTGAGTAATGTTGGTAAGTAGAAGGAAGAGTTTTATTGTCAGATCCATTATAAGGATGAATATATATATATATATATATATATATATATATATATATATATATATATATATATATATATATATATATATATATATATATATATATATATATATATATACTAGCTGACCCGGCCCGACTTCGCCCAGACCCTGGTGGGGAGCATCTCATTTAATTCATATAAGTAGTCATATAAGTTCTGGTTCCCGTTCCCGACTGTCTGTCTGTCTGTCTGTCTGTCTGTCTGTCTGTCTGTCTGTCTGTCTGTCCGTCCGTCCCTCTCTGTCTGTCTGTCTGCCTGTCTGTCTGATCATTTATTGGTTGCAGTTAGAACAACCTTAGATAAACGAAGACCAACTTACAAAAAGCATTAGAAAGAGCACTTAAAAGATCTTTACATCTTCCCCCAACAATTAACTTGGGTAAATGGAGCGGCGGCAGCAGCAGCAGCAGCAGAAGAAGAAAAAGGAGGAGCAGGAGGAGGGAGGAGGAAGAGGGAGGTGAAGGAGATAGGAGGAGGGAGGAGGAGGAGGGAGGAGAAGATAGGCGGAGAGAGGAGGAGGAGGGAGGAGGAGGAGTAGGGAGGAATAGGAAGGAGGAGGAGGGATTAGGAGGAGGGAGGAGTTGGTTGGAGGAGGAGGGAGCCGGAGGAGGAGGGAGGAGGAGGGAGGAGTAATGAGGAGGAGGGAGGACGAGGAGAGAGGAGGATGAGGGAGAAGTAGGAGGTAGGAGGAGGAGGAGGAGGGAGGAGGGGGAGGAGGAGGAAGATGGAGGAGGAGGGAGGAGGGGGAGGAGGAGGGAGGAGGAGGAGGGGGAGGAGGAGGAAGAGGGAGGACGAGGGAGGAGGGGAGGAGGAGGGAATAGGAAGAGGGAGGAGGAAGTCGGAGGAGGAGGGAGGAGGAGGGAGGAGGAGGAGAGAGAAGGAGGGAGGAGGAGGGGGAGGAAGAGGAGGGAGGAGGAGGGATAGTGAGGAGGAGGGAGGAGGAGGGAGGAGGAAGAGGGAGGAGGAAGAGGGAGAAGGAGGAGGGAGGAGAAGGAGGGAGAGGAGGAGGAGGGAGGATGAGGAGCGAGGAGGAAGGAGGAGGAGGAAGAGGGAGGAGCAGGGAGGAGGAGGATGAAGAGAATGGAGGGAGAGGGATGAGGGGGAGGGGAAGAGGAAGAGGGTAGGAGGAGGGGAGAGGAGGAGGAGGAGGAGGAGTATAACGCATATGCCTGTAGATAACTGCAGCGAAAAGGTGGGTCTGTCTATCTATCTGACCCGGCGTGGCTTCGCCCAGCTCCTGGCGTTGAGCGTCTCATGAAATTCATACAACAAAAAAAGTTACTTAAAAGAATGTCCTTCCACACACCATCCATTATTTTTAATGAAAACTGTTTTTAGTCACCGACATGACTGTAGATAACTTCTTTAAGCATAAAAAGATAAGTTACAATGTTATGGATTATGGATTATTTTTTTAAAAGCTTTGAAAATGCCTTAAAGATTATATCACTATTTATTATAACTCATATGCCGTAAAATAACTATAGACAAAGAGTTTATAAATCTTTGAAAACGATGCAACAATATGACTATAAGTTATATAGCAATGTTATTAAAAGTTATGCCCCTTGAAATAACTTTTCTAGAGTTAAGTCCCCTTGCTATATAGAAATTATAATAAAAAATGAAATATTAAATAATATTAAGTAAGTAGCAGATTTTACACTAAAATAATATGACAGTTCGCAGCGCGGGAATGAGAGGAAGACGTGTAGAAAATTTCATCTCAATCGGATGGACCGTTCGCGAACGCATAAAGGACATACAGACATCCTTTTTTATATATATATATAATATATATATATATATATATATATATATATATATATATATATATATAGAGAGAGAGAGAGAGAGAGAGAGAGAGAGAGATAGAGAGAGAGAGAGAGAGAGAGAGAGAGAGAGAGAGAGAGAGAGTGGCAGCTTGCAGTCTTGACAGACCAAAGTATGTGAGTTGAATGTGGCCAATATTCCATCACAATGCCTGGGCAGAGCTTTCAGAGAAACATGTGGTGCCCAAACGACATGTTCCTTCTCTCGGCCTAATCTTGTGTGTTCCAGAGGAATGGGTAACCAATACGTCTGGCACTAGGTAGGCTGCAGAGGCTGGCGGCACAGCGTCAAACCTCCGAGATGAACAGACCCAAGAACCCAAGGGACCTGGCTTAGAGGCGTTCAGGCAAGTCCCACAGGTGAGGGCCTTGTACGCGTCCGGACCATAGGGACGCGTACGTCTGTCAATCACAAGTGAAACGGTCTGTATTCGTACTGAAAATCAATATCATGCGAGCGTTTGCCCTTTTGCTCTACGCGAGGTTTCCGTCCTCGCTGAGATCACCTTAGGACACCTGCGTTACATTTTGACAGATGTACCGCCGCAGTCAAACTCCCCGCATGACCATGTCTTCAGAGCGGATCGCGGCCGACGACGAGCGCCGGTTGTCGCTTAACTCCAGAAGCGAGGGGTATGAGCCCCGCTCTCCGCTTGACTGAATAAAAAAAGAAACAATAAAAGTAGTGGTATTTCAATTGCGCTTGCGCTCCGACCTATGCTACACCCTTCATGTGTCTTCACAAAGTCGGACTAGAGTCAAGCTCAGCAGGGTCTTCTTTCCCCGCTGATTCTACCAAGCCCGTTCCCTTGGCTGTGGTTTCGCTAGATAGTAGATAGGGACAGTGGGAATCTCGTTAACCCATTCAAGCGCGTCACTAATTAGATGAAGAGGCATTTGGCTACCTTAAGACAGTCATAGCATATATATATATATATAACAAAACTTAGTATTGTACGATTTATTTCGCTGTTAGAGTATTAGTTTGAGATACTTTGTAAGTTAACCTTGTTCATGTTTCTCCGACAGTTACGCCAACTACGGCGCCATCGGGTCGGTCATAGGTCATGAGATTACACACGGATTCGACGACCAAGGTAAGTTACATCAAGAACCACACTGGCTTCAGCAACATATTGAATACAAGAACCCATGTAAATCCCTGGGGAGGGAGTGTAGTTAGAATATGGGGTATCCCCATATTTATATATACCAATGCGCACTAAGAGGTGGACGGAAAGATAAGTGCGTTCATAGAAAGAGACATACTGACAGACGCACGGGCGGACGGACAGATAAGCAGATAAAAGTGAAGGCGCGGGGAAACGTAGGTGGGAGATGGTGAGAAGGATCGAGAGAGAGAGGGAGAGAAACAGAGAGAGAAAGAGAGAGAGAAAGAGAGAAAAAAAGAGAAAGAGAGAAAGAGAGAGAGAGAGAGAGAGAGAGAGAGAATGGTTTTTCAGATTCAGTTTCAAGGTTGGATACACGGAGGGATGGATAGTGAATAGAGGCATGGATAAATGGATGAATGAATCTATAACCTACAGCATTTCTCTCTCCTATACTCCACAGGAAGCCAGTACGACGCAAACGGCACCTTACGCAACTGGTGGTCGGCAGAAGACCGCAGGAACTTCATCGAGAGAACCCAGTGCATCGTGGAGCAGAACTCCAACTTTCGTGTTGATGAAATAGGCCTGAATGTAAGCAGAATCAAGCGACCTCGTATGCAAAATCATGCTAATTATGGTATGGTTGGAAATGACCAAGCAGACAGATTGGCCGGTGCCGCATCTCTGTGGTGATTTCATGCATGATAAGACAAATGTGGTGAAGGCCCTCTGGGAGAATGTTATTAATGCAGAAGAACAGACATACTATTATGGTCTAGAAAGAATGCACCAGCAAGGGGTGGTCAGAGGATCTGTTAGACAGTCGTCACTCAGGTAAAGCAAGACGGACATATAATCAGATTCCAGCGGACACCATTAGTATTGAAACTATACCTTGGCAGCTGAAGATGAGGACTGAGCGCTTATGGGAATGCCCCGAGTGCAGTAATGTCGGTTCTTGGCTCAACTCAGTTCATCTGCATGGTCTCGCATTGAGTTGTCAACGAAATCAGAATGTGCAACTGGTCAGCTTTTACGAAATCGATATTCAAATCTTGACAGACGATAGTTTGTTACACTGTGCTTTAAAAATGCACAATACTTACAACCCATGGCAGTAGCGAATATTACTGATCAGACCAATTCGCGCGATATATATTCATCCACAATGGTTGCATGTGAACACGTGGCCATTTCCACCATCACGCACCATCTTATGTCTCACACGCTGAGTGTATAAATTATCTGCAATTATTTCCTCCGTTATCTTTATTCCATTTCTTTGCCTTCCATGCAACACTATCTTCGACGCCTGGTCATCTACTGCACCCGTATTCGTCTCCAGTTGTCTTGACTTATCTTGCCACTGGACTCAGGCGAGGGAGTGAGGTCGATGAATTGCGCAACTCTTCCTCACTTTAATCCAATTCATCGCGCAAGTAATTCTTCATCCAACTTCATATATCACCTTCAAGCCCTGTGACGATGAGTGAGCGGCGAAGAGGCAGGCCTGGGTTGCATGGATGGACAGTTGTTCAATCTCAGAAGGCTGAAAGCTAAAACCAAAACTAACAGCGACACCGTCAGAGAGCTCCTGTTTGCTGATGGTTGCGCTGTATACGCCAACTCAGAGGCAGACATGCAACACAATGTTTCAGCTTTCTCATATGCCTGTGCCAACTTTGGGCTCAATATCAACTTGGAGAAGACTGCAGTTATGGATTGTGCCGAATATCAAAGTGAATGATCATAGAATAAGTGTTGTGAACAAATTCACCTATCTTGGCAGCACTGTGTCACAAGCTGCCACAATTGATGACGAAGTGAATACAAGAATCTACAAGCCAGCGCGGCTATTGGTAGACTGTACAAGAGCGTATGAGACAGAAATGGGATAAACCTGCAAACAAAGCTGAAAGTCTACAAAGCAGTTGTGTTATCCACAATGCTATATGTTTGTGAAACCTGGACTGTTTATGAGCGACACGCTAAGAAATTAAACCTAGTTAGTTAGTCGACAGATCATCATCATTGCATATCGAACCATTCAGCCCATTAGTGCTCGGATTCCCTCCTCAGCAAATCCCGCAGCGCATAGCGGCTAACGACACAAGTTCTGTGTTGATTTATCAATCTTCTTTGGCTCCCTGCGTAGTGTTCTTGTTTGGCCACACCTCTTTTAATTTGCTGTTCTCGCAGTCTGACCATGGTTGTAGATTCGCAGTCATCATTTGGTTCTCGCAAAAGTCTTACTTCTCGTAGAGCATTCAGAATGTCAGCCTGGACCATGGCGCGACCGCCCTCGAATTAGCCTTACCTGAGAACTTGTCAGCCCGCTCATTTCCTTGTACTTCCGCATGCCCTGGCACGAAGATGGAACTAATCTTTGTCAGCCGAGACCGCTCCAGAGACAGCAACCACTCTTTTCGGATTCACACCGTCTCTATCCTCTTGAGCATGCTCGTTGAGTCGCTAAGGAAACATGCTCTATTGAATGTCTGTGTCTAGAGCCATGTTATTGCTTTACTTACTGCCATGACTTCCATAGTCAGAACACCAGACTCCACCTTCACAATTCTCCCCCCGGCCCGCGCCGTAAAGGCTCACGAGCTTCTCACATGTCGGACGACCGACCCATCTGTGTAAATGACAGCATCACCGTCTAACGAATTCTCGAAAATCTAAGCTTGTACTTTCGCCTCCACAGCAGCCTGATATTCTTGTCTGCATTTTCTGTCTAGATGGATGAAAACTGAAAAGGACGTACAGAAATCTGTTGGCACTTGTATCCACTCCTCGCCAGGTTCTAAGTCCTCCAGTGAATACACCTGTTGAAGAATGTCTTCGGCTTGGCCCATCCACGACCGTAATCTTTTCAACCTGCTGCCCTTCACCTTCCTAATTTCACTATGCAGTGGATGTTTTGTGTTTGCGTTAACTCTGAGGTAGGCATGTGCTCTGCAAACTTGTAGTCTGTCTTCAATGATTGGAAAATAAAGAAGGTAGCGCATCGCCCTGCATGCTGTATATCTTGTACATCCAAGAATAATGCGCATAGCTTCGTTTTGTATCCTTTCCATCCTTTCTATCTGCTTACGGCTGAGAGTCGGGATCACCATCGCATACTCAAAAACAGACATGACCAGCCCCTCCTATAGGAGGCATAGATGGCGCTGCTCACAGTTTGCAGCCGCCATCATCCACATCACAGCCAAACCCCGTGTGGATTTGTTATCACCTGGTCTATGTGCTCATTATAAGCAAGGCTTCGATCAAAACGTATCCCCACATAATTCATTGCCTGCGTTCTTTCCTCAGTCTCTGAACACAGATTAACAGTTGGTGTTGGAGTGTTGACAATATGATTATTCAAAGAGAACCATGTCACTGTTGCCTTGTTGGGTTGACCATTGCCCCAGCTTCAGCACACCAAGTACTTGTACGATTGAGTTGGGTTTGCAGTTTCACAGCAACCTGATCTCTTTCCTTACTCTGACGATACACTAAAACATGGTCGCCATTTGGCAATGTCCTCCCCGGTCCAGTGATCTGCTCGCTGCTGATTCTCGCAGTGTAGGCGTTTAACAGCTCCGGAGATAATGGTGACCCCTCTGGTAGGCCAGGATATATTGTTGTTGGTTCCGACGTCCAACTGCCACATCTAAAAACCACTTGCCGTTGGAAAAGCGCTGCAGCGATCAAACTAAGGAGGAACGGACTTATCTTGAGTTCAAGAAGCTGAAGTATTAGAACAATTTAGGAAATTAAACCACTTCCACACAGTCTGCCTTAGAAAGCTATTGAAAATTAAATGGCAAGACAAGATCCCAGACACTGAAGTTCTAGAAAGAGCGTCCATGCCTAGTATCCACACTCTACTAATGAAGAATCAGATTCGCTGGGCTGGTCACTTAACTCGCATGCCAGATTACAGGCACCCTAAACTAATTTTTACGGTGAGCTGCATTTTGGTAAACGCTCCCAAGGCGGCCAGGGGAAACGCTTTAAAGACACTCTGTAGATATCACTGAAAGCTTTTGGAATTCATCTTGACAGCTGGGAGACTGCTGCCAAAGACCGCAATTCGCGGCGTACAGTATTACGCAAGGGTGCAGTCACTTGTGAAGCAACCAGGACTGCAAGAGCTGTGAAGAAAAGGCTGGACAGAAAAACCACTGCAGGAAATCCTCCTCCTAGAACGTCAAGCATTCTTTGTCCACATTGTCAAAGAACATTTCGAGCCAAAATAGGCCTTATCAGCCATCTTAGAACCCACAGCTCCATACTTTAAACCCCATTGGATTAAATGAATGGTCATCATCATTCTTGATGGACAAACAACAGGCAGGCATCTTCGACGACTTGATTCCAATGTACGATATCGATGACTGTATCAATCATGTTCCGCAAACACACACCCTTACACCGTATGGGAGGCTGACAGACGAGATTTTTTTACCCATCTGTAATTCACCAAAATAGATTTCCTTTGGTATTCTACCATCATCCTTCCTATTGTCGCCTATCCATCTGTCTGCAAGGAGTGAGCATAGAACAGTTACACCACCAGATCTTTTCAATATTTCAGTATTTATGCTTTTATCTTTAAAACAAGTATATATAACTATATTTTATATCTTACGCAGGACAAGTTATGTACGCAGCCGATATTTAATATATCAGCTTGTATATTTCAGCTTGAAGGTTGTATCTGATTGCTTTAGTTTATGTTTTGCGATTTCTGCAGCATGTTCCTGATGAGATACAGCTAAATATGTTAGGCAATAAGTCGTTCAATCTATTGTTCGTGTCCTCATTGTTCAAATTCCACTTTCCGACTGTTTTCAGTTGCTAATTGTATTACAGCTCTACGGCAGTTCAGACTAATTTATTTCTCATAGACAGAACAATGGCATAGCCACCCCTCCAGCCTTCATTTAAAATGTATGGTCTCGTTTTAGACCTAGAAGCGTACCGGTCTATGGTCTATGTCCATTGTGCATAGAAGAATCGGCGCTAGATGGGTGATGTAGTGAATATCCCTCCCCCGCTTTTACTTCCCAGTCCACTTCCTCGTGTTCATCTTAGGCAGAGTAGACCTGGGAACACAGCTATGATGGGGATTTGAACATGTCGCCAATGTGGAAGAGATCTAATCACTGCGCCACGGCCGCTCCCCACATCCATAGACGTAGGCATGTTAATATGTATAGTTATAACATTAACGCCCGTGAGATGAGATGCTTGAGATGAACTGGCAACTTAACTATGCCGGACCGAATAAGGAAAGATGTTATGAGACAGACAGTGGGATCAACACCTTGCGCCACATATATTGAAAGTCAGAAGATCAAATGGCTAAGAAATCTCGTCAGAATGCAATACCACCAGTTACCAGCACAGACACTATATCAAAGAGGATCAGATACGAGAGCAAGGGGACACCTTAGAATAAAATAGACCAACAACTTCAAAAACGCTGTACAGTTAGATGGAATGACAGTGCGGGAGATGGAACATCAACTATTCCTCCCTAAGACGCTTGAGGGTAGAAGTGTAAGATGATTGTGATGATGGTCATTATGTTTTGTTACATCACTAGCTTGACATGTATAAGCTCACTTCACTAACATGACATCTGTAACTGACATAATTAACTTGTCATTTACAATCTGTCATTCACAGCTGAACGGAATCAACACGCAAGGTGAAAGTGTGGCGGACAACGGCGGGCTCAAACAAAGCTACAGGTAAGCGTGCCCTCTCTCTACACCTGATGTACTCCAATGATCTTGTATTGACAGGTATTGTGGACTTTATTGGAATAGTGACAGCTTACTGAGTAGGGCAAGTGCGACTGCACTCTCTGGCCCTAACTATGCCACAATTCTGGTAACGGAAAGAATAATTTCATCTCGGCGCGTAAGTCATTTCAATACAAACAGCAGATTTACAATGTGTTAAAAGTTAGTTGCATGTCCTTTAAAGTACGTAGCAGTCAACCCCATCATTCTTTGGATTTTCGTGTTTCCTGGGCAAGTTTACGCTCAGTAGTTTGCCATTGGTTTCTGAACGAATGGAACCCATACCATTTCGTAAAAAAAAAACCGACACAGTTATGTTTCGAACGCGAATTACAATAAAATACAGTAGAAATACTATGTAATTACAATACAAACAACAGAAACACTAAGTAATTACAATACAAACATTAGAAAAGGGCAAATTTAGAAAACAAACAGCAGACCACAAAGAAATTATAATAGATACAGCAAAAACACTAATTAATTACTATATACATAGTAATTACATTTCTGCTCATAACATGCACAAAACGGTGTGACTGTTTACGTCTAATTTCTCTAACCAGGTACCGATTTTAATTTGTTTCTTGTAGGACTTGGTCATTGGTTTTTCTGTCTGTCCATAGTATGTTTTGCATTCACATCAGAAACCACATTTATACAGCCATCAGATGTTTTCAGCTTGACTGGTCATTGTCCCCGCTTCACATCCATACAAAGTTACAGGCTCTAAGTAGCGCCTCAACACTCTTTTTCTCTTATCAATTGACACACATAATTGAAAAAAAAAATAAGAAATATTTTGCGCCATGTCAAAAATGACATAAATGCGTCTAAAAGATAACAGTGAAGTGTTTCTGAACAACGAAGAAGAGGAAGACCAAATAGTAGATGGATTCAGAATGTGATAGATAATTTACACATGACATCAACAGAGGCGGGGCATCTGACAGATGATACAGAAACATTTCTCATCATCATCTCACCTTATCTTGCTCCTAGTGTACCTTGCACACACAGCGGGAGAGTGCCTTTTTATGGGCTTCATATATCGAGATTGTCATGGACTTTGTTATTATATTCTCCATCGTTTACAGGGACGGCTTCTTCTTCTGATCCCAAGATACATTACTTAGACATTTAATGGGATGTTGGGAGGGGAGGGAGGGGTGTGAAGTGAGTTCTGCAACTGACCACAACATTGGATGCCAATGACTAAGATACTATTTTATCTTTTTACAGGCGACTATTGTTATTATCTTTATTTACAATTTGTAATCTTATTTATTCTTTACATTTTTGTAGTCGACCTGCTTTTAATAACTGAAATAATTGTTCACGTTGTCTATCCGTTTAACTCTTATTGTGCAGCGCATCAGTGAAAATTATTCAGGTTTCGCCGTAAAAAAATGACCACACTCCGCTTAGTGTGGCTCTAGGAGTTGAGGCTCATCAAGTAAGTGGTCAGCGTGGCAGAATGGATAAGAGTGCACACTCTGAAGCTTCTAGTGTGGGTTCAACCCCTATAGCGCTCAGTTAGACTAAAATGTTGACTTCTCGTCCTTAACTTGGGAACGTAACTTACAAGTACTTCGGAAGGGGGAATGGATTCGCCTGATGGCGAAGGCCACGAATAATAGGGAAAGCTAATCTAACACGCAAATCAATCGAGTGCACTTCTCAGTAATAGCACGTGTATGACTACGCTTGAGTGCAACGGTTCAGAAAGGTTATGCGCAAACAAAAAAAAAAAAACAAAAAAAGAAAAGAAAAGAAAAGAAGTCAGTAGCACATATGGTTCGTATTCTGTTTCAATTTTTTTTTTAAGTAGCCACGTGGCACAGTCGGGACGTGTTCACATACCCGATTCAACCACCTGGAGGTGGCGAATAATGCTCGCCAACGCTTATCAGCCTGTCACATGATGATGATGATGATAATGATGATGATGATGATGATGATGATGATGATGATGATGATGATGATGATGATCATAATCATGATCATGACGATGACTTTAACAAGCCACTTCTGTAGTCTGTGTGTTGGCACTTTGCGGAATGTTCTGTCATAGGTCAGTCTGAACCAACAAGTCTCAAACGACTATGGTCAAATATGCCCCGAAATCTACTCAAAAAAAGAAAAAGAAAACCAGCATGCAAAGAAGGCTATGTACTGCATATACACAAATTGAACCGATTTCCTGTCAAGACAAAATATAGATTTATATACCAAACACTGTACACAATAAAATTAACAAGTATTATAATGTATATTTCCGTTCACTGAGAATTGAAACTTTGGAAGATACCATGAAACAAACCAAATGACACTATGGCCACAGTATGGCGATATATCGTTCTTCTGTCCACATGGGGGATCACATTTGTCGATATATATTGTCCATCGGCGCAGAATTAGTTAATTAAGTATGCAAAGGGAGACAAACTTAAACACGCGCCAGCAATTCGCTGCTGTCAATTATTTCCCCTTCAATTCCAAATTATATTAATGGCACGCGACTGATACAAGACTTACGAAGTCATGTGAGATGGCCAAGCACGATTCATTGCCCCGGGGTTTATCCCATATGGCTCGGTCTTTTTCCGTAGAGTTGCCTGCTGAAAGCATGACATAGAACACGAAACTCCAGCGACGACTCCCCAGTGGTCTCTGGAAAAAAATTCCACTCGTGAAGCGAAAGACGAAATCCTAAATCGAACCCACTACCTTCGGAGCGGGAGGCAGGCTGCTTGATCACTTGACCACCCCACTCCAATTGACTTATTATAAACGGTTGCAATTCCGACCTGCTGTAATTTGCTGTGGGTGATATATAAGTTAGTTGTGAGTCCTCAAGGCTGTATCTCTCACTGTCCTCAGGGCATACAGACGACTCGTCCGTGGATCTGGCCAACAGCTGCGACTGCCCGGGTTGCAACTCTCACAAGATCAACTTTTCTTTCTTACGTTCGCACAGGTAAATATTGGCAGTAGGCTTGAAATTAGCATACGCATGCAACACTTACTATAATGTTCCTTCCTGTGGGCGAACATAATCATCATCATCATCACCGTCATCTTCATCACCATAATCATCATCATCACAATCATTGGGAACTCAGGTAGGTAACTGGCAATCGTTGTTCACCATCTAGCACAACACGGCAAGTCTCGTTACCCACTCGACACCATTTGGTCAAACTATCCAGGTATTTATTTCCGTCTTCCTTTCGCTATTTGAAATCCAGCTTTCTAGTTGTCACAAAGTTGTTCAACCATGTCTCACCTCATAATAAGCCCAGAATAAAGGGACTCTCTCTCTCTCTCTCTCTCTCTCTCTCTCTCTCTCTCTCTCTATATATATATATATATATATATATATATATATATATATATATATATATATATATATATATATATGCGTTGTTGTTCACAATGGTATGCGCGTCGGCAGAGGGAGCTTTGGCTCAATGGCTAAGATGTGACACTGACAATGCCACCACAGAGCTCGTGGGTTCGATGCTGGGTTCCTGGTCTATGTAACATCCTAGAGATGGCTATACCTCTCCGCACATGTGACTCTCAAGGACCCTTAGTCCACACCCCGCTGGCTGCTTTGCTTGGAGTAGGAGAGGATGGTTCAGCAATACATTCCCCGTGAGCTGGCACTTCGGCACCGGGTGATGAAAAATGTCTTCTTCTCAGGAGTATTCGTATACACATAATTACTTTTGAGGGACCAGGCGACCTAAATGTCAAGGCCGCGGATTCAAGCGCTAGAGCTCATGTCTTTCTTGGGTCTTCTAACGCTGTCTGTCTGTCTGTCTGTCTGTCTGTCTGTCTGTCTGTCTGTCTGTCTGTCTGTCTGTCTGTCTGTCTGTCTGTCTGTCTGTCTGTCTGTCTGTCTGTCTGTCTGTCTGTCTGTCTGTCTGTCAGGCATGGTCTGGTCTGGTCTGGTCTGGTCTGGTCTGTCTGTCTGTCTGTCTGTCTGTCTGTCTGGTCTGATCTGGTCTGGTCCGTCCTTCCGTCCGTCCGTCCGTCCGTCAGTCAGTCCGTCCGTCTGTCTGTCTGTCTGTCTGTCTGTCTGTCTGTCTGTCTGTCTGTCTGTCTGTCTGGTCTGTCTGTCTGTCTATCTGGTCTGGTCTGGTCTGGTCCGTCCGTCCGTCCGTCTGTCTGTCTGTCTGTCTGTCTGTCTGTCTGTCTGTCTGTCTGTCTGTCTGTCTGTCTGTCTGTCTGGTCTGTCTGTCTGTCTGGTCTGTCTGTCTGGTCTGTCTATCTGTCCGTCCGTCCGTCCGTCTGTCTGTCTGTCTGTCTGTCTGTCTGTCTGTCTGTCTGTCTGTCTGTCTGTCTGTCTGTCTGTCTGTCTGTCTGTCACTTCTCTTTCTTCCCTTCTCTGTGTATCTCTTTTTCTCTTGCTGTCTCTATCCTCTCTTTTCACTTCTCTGTCTCTCTCGTCACCATCTTTCTCTTTGTCTTTCTCTCGCCATCTCTCTGACGTTCTCCTCTTTCTGTTTTTCCATTTGTTTCTCTCTCTCCCCATCTATCTGTGTCGTATTCCGGTCCCCTCTCACTCTCTCTCTCTAACTCTCTCTTTAATTGTCTCTCACACTCTCTCACAGACTCTCTCTTACACTCTCTTACACTTTCTCTCACTCTGTCTCTCTCTCTCTCTTTCTCCTTCTTTCTCTCTCAGACTTTCTCTCCGTCTTAACTCTCTCTCTCTCTCTCTCTCTCTCTCTCTCTCTCTCTCTCTCTCTCTCTCTCTCTCTCTCTCTCACTTTCGATGTTTAAACTGAATATTTAAATTCAGCTATTTCCTAGGCAGTCCACTTAAACAATGGTGATGCCGTTCGCTGTTGTCATTTTTCTTTTTTCGTTTGCTTGAAATATGTCTATAACTGCAATGATGTCTCTTGTATGAATTTCATGAAACATAGAGTTCCAAGCAAGACAGAGCGAAACGAAAGACTGCCAAACTCCCCATGACTCATTTAAAGCCCCAACTCTATAACCGAACAGTCCCAACTGAAAGATGCCATTACGCTTGTCAATCTTGTCATATCTGATTTCAAACTGATAGTTTCGGATTTCACGCTTTCCGGGTCTCATTTCAAACTTCACATTTGTCCTTTTAATTGATGTTGTTACTAATTGTACATGGCTTATGTTATTATTAATACTCATGTATCATTTTACACTTATCATGTCTTATCTAAATATCATGTCTACTGTATAAATGACCATATCCCGTCTTAGTCTTTGAGTGTTTCATTTCAAATCATTCTTGCTTTATTTCAAGTTTGAAATATTTTATTTCAAGTTTTTCATGTTTTATTCGTTCCAAGTGTTTTATTTCATGTTTCCATGTCTTATTTCAAATTATCGCATGTGTAATTCTAGCTTCTAATGTCTTATTTCAACTTTATGCTCGCATTTCTAACTTTCCATAACTCATTCAAGTCATGCAACGTGCCTTGTAATCTTTCCAAATCGTTATTTCATTTTCTCCATGTCTCTCTTCTAGCTGTCTGTTTATAAATGTCCCATGACTTTAAGTGTCCCGTGTTGTATTTCAGGGTTTTAATATTTTATTTCAAGCTTTCCATGTCTGATTTAAATTGTACATGTCTTATTTCAAATTGTTTTATGTCTTATTTTAAGCTTCTTTCGTCTCTTTTCTAACTTCAAATAACTCAGTATAAACTTCCCGTGCCTCATTTAAAATCCGCTTTGTCTGAGCTGAATCTCCACGTGTCTGAGCTCAGTCGTCCCTTGTCTGTGCTTAATCTCCCCGTTTCCGAACTGAATCTCCCTGTGTATGAGCTGAATCACCCCCGTGTCTGAGCTGAATCTCCCCGTGTCTGAACTCAGTCGCCCCTTGTCTGAGCTTAATCTCCCCGTTTCCGAACTGAATCTCCCTGTGTATGAGCTGAATCACCCCCGTGTCTGAGCTGAATCTCCCCGTGTCTGAACTCAGTCGTCCCTTGTCTGTGCTTAATCTCCCCGTTTCCGAACTGAATCTCCCTGTGTATGAGCTGAATCACCCCCGTGTCTGAGCTGAATCTCCCCGTGTCTGAACTCAGTCGCCCCTTGTCTGAGCTTAATCTCCCCGTTTCCGAACTGAATCTCCCTGTGTATGAGCTGAATCACCCCCGTGTCTGAGCTGAATCTCCACGTGTCTGAGCTCAGTCGCCCTTTGTCTGAGCTTAATCTCCCCGTTTCCGAACTGAATCTCCCTGTGTATGAGCTGAATCACCCCGTGTCTGAACTGAATCTCCCCGTGTCTGAGCTGTATCTATCCGTGTATAGCTGTATCTCTCCGTGCATCCGCTGCATCTCCCCATATCTGAGCTTTATATCTCCGTGTATTAGTTGTATCTCCCCATGTCTGAACTGTATCTCTCCGTGTATGAGCTGAATCACCCCTTGTCTGAGCTGAATCTCTCCGTGTCTGGGCTGTTTCTCTCCGTGTATGAGCTGAATCTGCTCGTCTCTCAGTTGTATCTCCCCGTGTCTGAACTGAATCTCTCCGTCTCTGAGCTGAATCGCCCGTACCTGAACTGAATGTCCCGGTGTCTGAGCTGAATCACAAAGTGTCTGAACTGAATCTCCCGGTGTCTGAGCTGAATCTCTCCGTGCCTGAAGCCATGATCTCAATGTGTTATAGAAACATCGCATGTCATATTTCCCAGCTTCCTGGACTTCATGTTAACTCCGGATGTCCCGTCGAAAACCCCCCTCGCACTATTGGCAACATCTTCTATATGGTTTCCAATGTAAACAAATACATCAAAGTGATATATTTGATTGTCGTCTGCAGATGCACTGTGAAAAGTGGATTCCCGAGAGTCTGATCGCTCAGGTGATAGGAGATGTACATCCACCTGGCAAATATAGGTCAGATTGTTACTTTGATTTTAGATGTGTGTGTGTGTGTGCGTGCGTGTGTGTGTGTGTGTGTGTGCGTGCGTGCGTGCGTGCGTGTGTGTGTGTGTGTGTGTGTGTGTTTGTGTGTGAGTTAGTTAGTTAGTTTGTCGAGGTTCAAACTTCACGGCAACGGGTCGTCCCCATTATGCTCCATTACCGTGCCAGCGAATATCACACAAAATGCTCCCCACTGTCCAATGTGAAAGGTGGAATAAACGGGAGTCTCGGCAATCCAACAAGCCCGCACAGGTACACTGTGCATAATGTCGCCGTCGGAATGTCAACACAAAATTCATTCACGAATACCACAGTTCATCGTCGATGGACTCGGCAGTCACCAGAAAGACCTCATTGACCCGGTTTTTTTCCACATGGCTCGGTCTCTCACCGCAGGGCGACCCGCCGCACAAAGCACGAACTCCGCAGCTTCAGCGCCAACTCCCAGGAGTCCCCCGAAAATGCACTCGTGAACCGAAAGGGCACAACAGTCAATTCAGCAACCGCCGGTAGCCGTTGTTCTGAACATGCAGTTCACCACACAGGACAGATGTAAAAGCATTCCACGCGAATTTCACAGCTCACGGTGTCGCGCACGCACTCACTCAGTAGCATAGCGACGGAACCATGTATTACCAGTCAAACATGAGGAAAATGCGATTTGCAAACCGTAAACACAAGCATAAACACGCCACAGGCCTTAACGGCTCAACTCCTAACCGCCATGCTGGCGACCGGAAGTCATGTGTGTGTGTGTGTGTGTGTGTGTATGTGTGTGTGTGTGTGTGTGTGTGTGTGCAACTCCATCGTGATATCATACCTCGATACCATGGAGGTCTCCTTTGCCAAGAAGTTAAGCCACATGGTCAGAATGCGAGGACAGGTGTGGCCAAACAAGAACACTACGCTGGAAGCCAAAGAAGATTAATAAATCAACACGGAACAGGTGTCGTCTGTCGCTACACGCTGCAGGATTTACTGAGGAGGGGATCCGAGCACTTATCAACTGAATAGTTCCGATGTGCAATGAGGATGATCTGTCGACTAACTAACTAACTAGTCTATGTCTTAGTACATACTGGACACAACCAACATAATCCACAATTTATTATCTGGCACGAAGTGAGGTAGTTAGGTAGGTTAAAAATGTTAGTTGCATATCCTTTACAGGACGTCACAGTCAATCCCATAATTTTTTGGCTGTTTGTGATTTCTTGGCAAGTTTACATTCAGTAGCTTGCCATTGATTTCTGCACGAAAGGGACTCATACTATGGTACGAAAAACAGTGCAACACCGTCCGTAACCCCGTATACCCGCGTTCGAAACATAGCTGCGAGCGATTTGGCAGCAGACCACCTTGCGTTGGTTTTTTGCGAAATAGTATGGGTGCCGGTCGTGTAGAAAGCAATGGCGACCTACTGAACGTAAACTTGACAAGAGATCACAACAGCAAAAACTGCTGGTGTTGACTGCGACGTCCTGTAAAGGATATGCAACTAACTTTAACTTTAGTTGGAATTAAATGTTGACTTCTCGTCCTGAAAGCAATAACAAAGTACTCAACGTGAAAGTGCCTAGAAAATCATCTTGGAGTTGATCGCAACGTCCTGCAGAGGACATGTACATGTTTTGTTTTAATCAAGCAGCGGGTGTTTATAAATTATCACTACACTTTGTATGTACAACAAATTTGAAAAATGAAGTAAATGATGTCATCAAAAAATGTACTCCACTGTCAGAAAGTGAAGCAATATTCAGCGAATGGCCATCGTCTGCTGTAGTAATTCTTTGCACTTCAAACATAATGGTGTTATCAACGGAAGAGATAATTGTGTTTTGTTTTTCAAATTTGTTCTACATACAAAGTGCAGTGAGACTTTACAAACACTCGGTATAAACACACAGGGAAGTAATCTAATCTTTCGTTCTTTTACAAAGTTTAACACAAATAGAAGTAACTTATGTAATCTCTATTTTCACAGAATTATCGGAACTTTGCAAAATTCGGAATACTTTGCCAAGGCCTATAACTGCCCGCGAGGATCCTTCATGAACCCGGAGAGGAAATGCAGTGTATGGTAGTTGTTGCCCCTAGACTTCAAGCCACAAGCAGCACTGAACACATACCTGAACCAACACACTGCTTGCTCTGTTGTCTGCGAAGTTTACTCGTATGAGATGTTTGATCAACGCAGCTCCCCCTTCTCCTCCTACTCCTCCTCATCCTCCTCCTTCTTCTTCTAGATATTCTTCTTAAATTTTTGGATATGAATTCTTAATGTGGTAAAAATTCTAAAGAAGCCACAATATCGCACCTGTTCTCTCTTGTCACATTCTGTACTTAATTCCTGAAAATCTGTCTCCTGTGGAAAATAAACAACATCACCCTTAACGATTTAACTGTTGACAGTTAGTTTCGTGTTCATGTGTTGATTTTGTTTCTTTATTGTGTCTGTCGCTATTGAATGCCAATCGGTTTGTGTGGCTAAGGGCTTGCGAACGCGGTTTGTGAGCCCGTATTCCCGGGTTCGAAATACAGCGGTGCTGTTTTTTTTTTTTGAAAATAGGTATAGGAGCCGGTCGTTCAGAAAGCAATGGCAAACTTTATTTTTTGTTTTTTTGCATATCCTTTACAGGACATCGCTGTCAACACCAGCATCTTTCAGCTGTATGTTGATTTCTTGGCAAGATTACGCTCAGTAGTTTAATGGCAAACTACTGAACGTAAAATTTGCCCAGGAATCACGAACAGCGAAAATGATGGGGTTGACTGCTACGTCCTGTGAAGGACATGCAACTTAAAATTAACTCTCATGGCACCCTGAATAACCCGAACAGCTATTTCTTCATTCTCAACATAATTATTTACATTTTTGATGTCAGCATCGCTTGCATCGTGTCTTCCTGCTTCTTTTTTCCCCTATTAGATTCTGATTCTGCTTCATTTTCTTCAACGTCTGCTTCCACTGCATGTATTCGTGAAGTTTCATTCCTCGCCAGTTTTCTTCGTGTCACCTTCTATGTGTGTTCAGCATTGGAGGTTTCCAGTAAACAACTAAAATGTAAATGAGCCTATTTCCCGTATTAAGTCGAATCGGGTAACTGGTGCTAAACCCATATTTTATAGAACGAAAATCTTTATTTTCAAAGGGTTTAGAATTGGGCACGCAGGCCCGTCTGACATTCTGCCCTTCTTCTCTATTTCCTCTCATACATTCTTTCATTCAACATCTCTTATGAAGCAATTCTTTGACAACAAAAGAAGAATAAGCATTAAAACACATGAACAATAATCTGTAATACATAACTCGTTGAGGTAATGTTTAACATGGGCATCATAAATATCCAAGGTGGGTGTAATGTGCCATACATATGGAAATTTGTGTGTGTTTGGCTAGTTGTCGTTCGAGATAATTTACCATTATTATTGTCGTTGTTGCTGTTTTTGTTTTAAAGGGGGCATGTAGTCTGTTCTGAGGTAGTGTTCAAACAGGTTGCTACTGTATGTATAATGATTGGTGGTCTCTTTGATTTCTTGCGGAAGATTGTTCCACAACTGATTGATAGAGTATGCTAAGCTTGTTTTATATAAGTCTATCCTTGGTTTAGGGACATGACGTATATTTAGTCGTTCGCTATGTCTTGCTATATATTTAAACAATGGCCAAGGGTAGCATGGGGCATTTTGAGATAGGATTTTGTGAATTAGTTTAGCCTTATTAAAAAGAAAGCGTTTGTGGAGTGGCAGTAACTGAAGACGTTCATGTAGGTTATAATTGTCTGTAAGCTTATCACCATTGATTAGACGCACTGCCCTTTTCTGGAGTGAATAACGGCGTTTTGTTATTGATTTGGAGCATCCATCCCAGATTGTGGTGCAATAATCAATATGTGTTTGTATGTGGGAAGTATAAAATATCTTTCTTGTGTTTTCGTCGAGGAAATTTTTAATTTTGGCAAGTTGGTATACTTTTTTGGCTCTTTGTTTAACTAGAGCATGAACATGGGGATTAAAGGGTAGATTTTGATCAATGATAAGACCCAGTGCCTTGTGCTCGGTTACACTTTCTATAGGCGTGCTACCAATGTGCAGCTGAAGAGTTCTCTGCGAGTTTAGAGTGTGAAGTCTTTGCCTGGTTCCTATTAACATAGATTTTGTTTTAGAAATGTTAATTTGCATGCGGTTTGCTTGACTCCATTTAACTACACTATTTATTTCCTGTTGCAAGTATAATTCTAGCACATTACGATTAACAGCGTTTGCATATACTGTGCAGTCGTCTGCAAATAGATGGCAGGAGGATGACAGATATAAGGGAAGATAATTTATACAAATGGCAAATAACAGAGGGCCAAGTATAGACCCCTGAAGTACTCCAGCAGTAAAGGTAATGGCTAGGGATAGAGATTTATTGTGTGATACTACCTGTGTTCTGTCTAATAAAAATTAGTTTATTAATGTCACTATATTAAAGCTTACTTTCACTGTTTCTATATTTTTTTTTTTAAATTAGGATAGTATGATCTATCATATCGAATGCTTTCCTAAAGTCTATAAACATCGTTCCACATAGAGTATTGTTGTTAATATTTTGATGCCAGTTTTCTATCATGTTTATTAGGGCAGTATGATAGGAATATTTTGGCCGAAATCCTGACTGACTGTCAGCTATTAGTTTGTGGCGAACTAAGTACTCTAGTGTTGTTTTGTGGATGTGCTTTTCTAGCGGTTTAGATAGTGAGGATAATAGGGAAATTGGCCTATAATTACTCATGATAGAATCATCTAATGAACCACCTTTTAAATGAGGATACACTTTAGCGATTTTAAAGGTTGATGGGAAGTGACCTTTGGTGAGATATTGATTGTATATACAAGTTAGTGACTCGCAGATCGCCGGTGCAGCATAGCGAAGGATCCGATTACTTATTCCATCTAGTCCTGATGAGATATTGTTTTTTTTTTTAGGTTACTGAGATGAGTAAATACTTCAGTGGTCGTCATATGTTTGTGGCAATGTCTTCATAGCATTTGCTCTCACAGAATGATGATAATAATGATATGTCATGAGGCACATCTAGTATTGCAGCCTTCATTTGGTTTATGTCGGACTGAAAGAAAATACTGTATTGATCACATGTAACCTGATTTGATGGTAACGATTGTGATGATTTGTGTTTGTTTGTCAAGGTATTAATTGTTTTCCATATATCTTTAGTGTTGGTTTTATCTATTATTAAGTTCTTAAAATAGTTTTTCTTTTCCTTTCGAATAACATATTGAACTTTGTTTCTCAGACTTCGGTACATAGTTAGATCTCTATTTTTATGTGCCCTGTCCCGGTCTCTCATAAGTTCAACTACCTCCTGTATGATCCACGGGGGCTTTGTGTGATGTTTAACACGAACTTCCTTAAATGGAACATGCTTATCAAATACACTTATAAAGGCCTTCAGCCAGTGGTTCAGAGCATGGTCTGGGTCAGGAAGCTGGTAAACATAGTCCAGAGATGAGTTGAGCAAGTTTTGTAAAAAGGCATCTTGATTGAAGTTTTTATAATTTCTATATTTTATACTTATATGTTTGTGTTTCGGAGTTTTGGTAACTCTTTTCGACCACGTGCCACATACTGGGTAGTGATCGCGCATTGCATGCACTAGATGGGTGATACGGTCGCCTTTGCTCCCAAGACATTCTTGGTATCCATTTTCGACTAGTCGACCTTTGAACCCAAGTCACTCCCCAGATGTGTCTCCACCTTGCCGCGGTGGGGGAGCTTGTGTGTCCCTCTGACCCCTGTGCTTGCCGATGGATGAAAACTACATATCGGACAGTTTATGGGAAAGGGACCAGACTAAGAGAGACACAACCTGCTGCTCTGCGGGTAGACTGAGATTAGGATAACAGTCAGAAGTTTAAATCAGGCGCACGAAGGCAAAAGATTTGGTCCGGACAATACTCTAAGGCTCTCTGTCGAGTGTTGAGGCTGAACGCTCTAAGCCACAAACCCTCGGATCTGAGAGCCGGGTCGATACCCACCCTCGAAAATAGAGGTGAGATACTGAGCAAGCAACAAGCCCAGGTCTGATACCTGTTCAAAGGCTCTCAGCTGAGGGATATGAGGGATTCCCGGATGAGAGGGCCTGGCCGTTTCTCGTTCACTGCTGCACGGAGGTAAGGTGCTGAACCGGCAGCACATGTAGCCTACCTTGTGAGCGAGTACAAAAAGTCAGAAAAGTGCCCCAGTCGAATGAAATGGTTACGAAAACTGTCTGTATCTAACTCATAGAGAGTGTAGACAAAAGTGGAAAAACGTCTCAATAACACGAAATGGAACGAACGGCTAGCGAATCCATTGCGTGGTTCGAAGCAACAGCAAAAGCTTACCGAATGGATGTCACCCGCAGTCTGACCGTTCCTGGTGTGTGATTTAGCGACCAGTGGCAAGCTGGATAGCCCAACACACGGAAGTGAGATACTAAAGCAGCCATGAGCACGACGTAGCAACTCCATGGGTGAGCCCAGTATCAGAGCAATATGTGCCGGCTCTGCAATTATGGAAGCCTTCTTGGATAGCAAGGGAATGCCCATGGTCTGCCCCTGCCTTCCCTTGAGGGCCGACCACGATGTCGTTGATCGTTCTATCTTGACCAGCTGAGATGTGGGCGACACCACGACAATAAGTCTAACGTGCCTCGAAACCCGAGGAAGGCTAACCTCATTAAAAAAATGCCCGCCAGAAGTCGGAAGTGTCGTCCTACGGGTGGCAAACTAAAAATTGACACTACACAATTACGTCCAAGTGAAATGTCTCGTCTGAATGTCTCTCGTGCTAGGAACAGCTCTGACTACCTAGTTTCCGAATGCCGCTCTTGTTCGGAACAGCTCTGACTAGGTAGTTTTCCGAATGTCTGTCGTGCCTGGAACAGCTCTGACGGGCGCAACGACAAGCACATGTCCGAAAAATCGCTGAGTGGATACCGTCTGCAAACCTGTCTGGTATGTGCGGGAATGGCCCGGGGCAAACGAAATGACCAATATATTGAAGTGAGAATTTAAAACAGCTATGAGCAGGACGTGACAATTCCCTCGGTTAGCCCAGAACCAGGGCGTTATGTGTTGGCCCTGCAACTATGGAAGCAACCCTGGATGGCGGAAAATGCTATGGACTGTCCCTGCCTTCCTTTGAGGGATGACCGTTGTCTTCGACCGTTCAACCTTGGCCAGCTGTGTTGTAGATGGCACCACAAAAGTGAGAGTCTCCCAGGAATGCTACCTGGTCAAAAAAGCACGCTGTAGCTGGATGTGTTGGCCTACGGGTTTCGGCCCAAGGGCGCATAACAGACACACCGCAATCACATCTGAAAAAACACTCCTGGTGAACGAAAAGAAGAAGAAGAAGAACCCAAGTCAATTTTTTTTTTAAAATTCCGAATTCACACAGCTGCGGATCGAACTCCTAACCTCCTGGACGACAGGCGAATGTCTATGGGAGTTTTGTGTTTTTTTTTTTTTTGCATATCCCTTTTACAGGACATCGCTGTCAACACCAGCATTTTACTGATGTTGTTGCTGTCTTGGTAAATTTACCCTCAATAATTTATCATTGCCGGTCTCCCTGGCCTAGGATCTAACGTCTTTCTCCGTAATCCCATATATTCTCGTGAGTAATGTAACCTGTGCGAGAATCGGTAGCGATTCTTGCCGCGTTGGTAACTCACGGGGTATGTTAGCCGGTCGCTCAGAAAGCAATGGTAAACTACTGAGCGTAATCTTGCCAAGAAATCAACAATCAGCTGAAAGATGCTGCTGTTGACAGCGATGTCCTGTAAAGGATATGCGAATTTAAAAAAAAAATGTTTAGCAATGCTTTCTGGATGACCGGATGCCATACCAACACGTTAAAGCCCAGCGCAAAGCTGTAAGCTACCAAATCGGTCACAGCTGTGTTTCGAACGCAGGTAAGCGGGCTCACGATTCGCGTCCGTAAAACCTTCGCCACGGAGCGGGGCTGTAGGGGATATTAGAAATACTATAATAGGTGACAGCCGGAGCGGCTGAGAGGTCACAATTTTCGCCCGAGGCTCAGCAGGTTTGACCCGGTCATAGAGTGACCATTTCTCCACAAACCACTGACATGCAATATCACATATACACCCTCTCTTGGGTAATAAGAGGGGTTACCTAGTCGTCTCTGATAAGGACGAAAAACAGGAATCACCGTGTGCACATTATGCACTTTAAAATTCAACAGGCTATTTGCAAATAGTAGGCTATAATGTCAATGCCCGGGCACAATTATTGGGAAGGAAAACCTAGCCATGGGTAGGTGGAGCCTGTTAGCTGGAGTGTGATCTCTCTAGAGAAAGCAAACCTTACACGCAATCATGTGATGCCGGTTACCTGAGGTATAATCTCTTTAGAGAAAGCAAACCTCATACTCAGGCATGTGGAGGTTGTTACCTTGTTGTAATCTCTCTAGAGAAAGCAAACCTCACACACAGGCATGTGGAGCCAGTTACCTGGTTGTAATCTCTCTAGAGAAAGCAAACCTCATACTCGGGCAGGTGGAGCCGGTTACCTTGTTGTAATCTCTCTAGAGAAAGCAAACCTCATACTCAGGCATGTGGAGGCTGTTACCTGGTTGTAATCTCTCTAGAGAAAGCAAACCTCATACTCGGGCAGGTGGACCCGGTTACCTGGTTGTAATCTCTCTAGAGAAAGCAAACCTCACACACACGCATGTGGAGGCTGTTACCTGGTTGTAATCTCTCTAGAGAAAGCAAACCTCACACACATGCATGTGGAGGCTGTTACCTGGTTGTAATCTCTCTAGAGAAAGCAAACCTCACACACACGCATGCCGGAGTCTGAACTTTGAGGTCCACAATTAGGTGTGATCTGTCTGTCTTCTTATGCTTATAGTGCATGCCGTGCGGTTTCGGTGATCATGTTTGTCCTTTGTATCTCGTGTTCTGCCAATGTTTTCTGATACTGCTGTTCTTCCATGCCGTGTGGCGTTGGTGATCATGCTTGTCCACAGCCTTCTATCTCATGCGCTGCCGATGTTTTCCGATACTGATGTCTCTCCATGACGTGTGATGTTGGTGATCATGCTTGTCCACAGCCTTCTATCTCATGCGCTGCCGATGTTTTCCGATACTGATGTCTCTCCATGACGTGTGATGTTGGTGATCATGCTTGTCCACAGCCTTCTATCTCATGCGCTGCCGATGTTTTCCGATACTGATGTCTCTCCATGACGTGTGATATTGGTGATCATGTTTGTTCACAGCCTTGTGTCTCGTGTATTGCCAATAATTTCTGATACTGATGTTCCTCCATGCCGTGTGGTGTCAGACTGTCTAGCATCTTCTCTCTTGCTCTCCCCTTGCCTCTGTCTACAAAGAGAGATGCTAGTAAAACCGAAAGCGAAAAAGAGCGGAAATGGGCAACATCAAGTGAATACTCGCTACTAATATAACCTGGGGATGAACTGAATCACGATCGCCCAAACCGCAGCTGGATCGTTAACAACAAGAACAGACAGATCATCCTGATTGTACATGGACTACACCGAGCTCCTGGGTGATAAGTTCACCTTCTCGGTATCTCCGGTTGTGTGTATCTTGGAAATTATTCGTTTACCTTGCCATTATATCTCCCATGGCTACCGATACCAATATGTATGTGTGTATGTTTATTTTCTCAATAAAGATAGCACTAGTTATATCTTCATGCGCATACAGCACTTGTATATGTTTTTATATGTGTCTCGGCAGGTGCGGGTAGGTGTATGTCTATGCGGGTGTGCGTTTCTGTATGTCAGTATTCCTAACTATTAGAATTTAACCATAGTCATGTTGCAGGCCTCTTGCAGACTATCTCACCGCATGCATCCTCACATCCAAGGTTTCTGCAATGTCTCGTGTCCATCTTGAGCCCGGACTCATGCCCGTAATATCCGTTCTTTCCGAGCCACTGTGATGTTGCATATGGCCACATTATTTTAGTTTCCGAGATAATTTATTGTTTACGGGCCTCTTCTCTTCCAAGTTATGGACTGTCCATAGATTTCTCCCACATCAAAGAGCATCTTGTTTAAGTTTTAAGTTACAAAACCCTGACTGTCTGCGTTAGTGATTACGAAATTTTCAATGACCCACATATGTATGTTGTAACGGAGAAGACGTATGGTTTCAAAATGCAAGTTCTCAAAACCTGTTGTGTAATGTGCTCGCTATCGCTGTGCCACATGTTCTTAATACAGTTCAACATTTGGATTACCATTACTAGACTGGGTTTGACTTGTTATGAAGATCCCCAATTGTTGTTTATTAAGTAGCCAAGGCTTCGATTTTTTTTTACCGTTCAATGTCTTTATGTCTTTGGGGACGCAGAGGTGTTTCCAAGGCACCAGGGCCAAGTTCTATAATGGCCAAGACCTACTGACACGTCCTAGTCGTGCGTCCTGGGCAACAGGACCCTTGGGGGTCATGGCTAACGTAGTAGGATCGCGGATTCTTCCGAAGTCGGAGAGTATCTACCTGCGCGGCGAGGAACCACCAGTCTGCACACCAATCAGCCAGACATGAGACAACGGATACTCACGCAAACCTCAGGTCCGGTATGACATCACACTGATGTTGGACAACAGGATGTCTTCATCCGCTGGATGATCACAACCAGCGAACACAAGCAAGCAATTATGTCTTTGGACATTGTGTTGTTATTAGTTTAGTTTAGTTTAGTTTAGTGTAGTTTAGTCGTTGGATCAACATCACGGCACACGGTTTAACCCAAAAGTGCTCCGTTTTCCTCCTAACTCAAACCTGAGTCTTGAGAAACTCAGCTCAATGCACGAACTCCGTTGCATCGGCGAGGATCCTGAAATACTTTGGGTAGATTTTTTACTCGAAATTTTGCCCGGGCAGCGCCGTTAGGCTACTCTTTTTCAATTTCCAACTGCCAAGGGATTTTTTACGTGCGCAACAATACACACGGGCGTCCGATCTCACTACCCAGAGACCAGGGGAAACGTTATTACTGGAAGTCCCGGTGGATTTTTAAATAAATGCTGGTCCTCACCGGGGCCTGAACCCGGGACCTCCAGCACTCGAGGCGGACACAATACCTCGAAACCACTCAGTTGTTATTGGTGTTTGTTATAGTACACACAAAAACAATTTGACTTTCATCGTGTCCCTTAACAGACAGCATCACCCCTGCTGATACCTGAGCACTATTCGAGAAGACGCCGTGTGATTTTCATATCTGAGTTCTGGTATTGACTTTCCAATTATTAATGGTTTAAAATGTTTTCTGGTCTTATCATTCTTGACATTTGTCAATACACTTTCTGAATAGGGTTTCAACATGTTTGAGGAAAGAATGAAGCTCTGTTGTATTTCTTATTACATCCCAATCCTGTTTGCTACTTCACCGGCTACTCTGGCAGCTGCTTGTAGTTCACAACAGTTTTTTCAATTGAGTGGTCACATGTGCTAGAAAGTCCATATTTCTCATCCATCCATCCATCATGTGCCATGCCGGTAAGCGTGGGCGGTCATGTTCTGCCATCTCACTCGATCAACAGAGTCGTGGATCAGTTCCGTGTTTTTGTCTCGACCATGCCACAAGGCCAAGCCATCCAGATACTTGTTTCTAGGTCTTCCCCTTGGTCTGTTCCCCTCGATCTTACCAGTTGTCACCAAGTTCTCCAAATCATTTCTTCTCATAACATGCCCAAAAAATTGTGACTGTCTACGTCTAATGTCTCTGATCAGTTTACGATCTTCATTTGTTTCTTGAAGGACTTGTTCATTGGTCTTTCTGGCTGTCCATGGTATTCTTTGCATTTTCCTCAGAAACCACATTTCTACAGCCATCAGATGTTTTTCAGCCTGGCTGCTCATTGTCCAAGCTTCACATCCATATAAAAGTACAGGTTCTATGTATATTTCTCATGGTGTTCTGCAATTTCTGATGCTTAAAACAGTCGAAGGTGTTACTGTAGCCTCAGAAACAGGTGTGAAGATATACATTGAACTATCTGCGTTTCTCGAAGAAGATTGGTATGTTGAAAATATGGCCCCTGGTTCATCTGCTCTATATGAAAATTCCATGCACTTTTGGCAACACATATAATCTACTTTACTTTCAATCGTCGTGATGGTGACTGGCACGGGGGATTGTGCTAGCATGACTAATCAGTGCAATAGAATATTAGACAAATAAGTTAAGGGCCATTCTACACTCCTTGAGACGTGTTGGGCATATGGTGCTCGACTCATTTTATTAGAGAACAATTCAGCCCTATTTACGTCGTAACATAATTCTCGGCACCTATTTTTAACCTGCAAATCCATGTCAATTTTATAAATCCGCCTGGATGTGAAATCGAACCCATGCCGACTAGGCCGGCAGCCAGACGTCAAGCTAATGTTCTAGATAGCAAGGTACTGGTTAGACAATTGCGTTTTAAATTTAAGTGGTCATTTCTACAAGGCATATGATGACCCACATTAGACAATACTAGTCGTCTCATCTCGTCCCACCAAAGAGCTTTTCCATCTCTTGCCATTGCTACCGCCTCATGTAACCTCATGCCCAAGGTGACAGCAATGTCCTGTGAACATCTTCGTGCTAAATCGGTCGCTGCCTCTTCTAACGGTAACAATGACTGCCATCACTGTCCTTTGCAGGCCACTGGGGCGTGTAATATGACCAAAGTATTTTAAGTTCAGATAAACGATACCATCTATGAACCACGTTTCTTCCATGTTCGGAAAAGATTTCCATTTTGTGTTTCTTCGGATGCATAATGTGCTAGTTTACCCTTGATTTCCACACCCACCTATCTTGAGACAAAGTCCTCAGCGTTCAGTAACCTGTAAAGCTACCAGTGTAAGTGGGCAAACTGCTCTATGGTACTCGCGCTAACAGCAAAGAGCACCTGAGTGATGTCCACTCATAACTGTGGACACTCAGTAACGGAGCTACGTTTGCCACACCGTGATGTGGTTTTGCCCGCTACCATGTGGATGTTCATTTTTTTTTTTTCAGCCACTGAAATAACATAGTAAACAACATAATTCGCCATACTGTTGTGGACCAGGAACATCAACTGATTACGGTATCCCATTGACAACTGGAATTAGTTAAAATACTTCAAATGAACAAGACCTTTAGTAACTCAGCATTTATATATTTCCAAACAAAACGCACATTAACACGTATTACAGTTAGCAAGATTGCAACTAACAATATTTTGGAATGGCACACATTCATCATCATCATCATCATCATCATCATCATCATCATCATCATCATCATCATCATCATCATCATCATCATCATCATCATCATCATCCACTTCTGCCGTCAAGCGTCATGGGAAGAAATAATTTGCGTTCCAGCGCCCGGTGGGCGACACTGGATAGTGTCATTCCGTGTGGTTGTACAATGTCTTTGATGTCGTCAACCCATTTTCTTCGTGGACGTCCTCGTGGTCTCGTCGCAGATGATCTTTGATGTAAGGCTAGTGATGGTAGTTGCTGGTGTTGCATTCTAACGACATGGCCAAACCACTTGATCTTCTGTCTTTCAATAAATGTGACGCAAGGTGTTGATCCCACAGTCTGTCTGATAACAGCGTTTCTTACTCGGTCTCGGATTGTTACGTTGGTACCTCTCCTCGGGCATCTCATCTCGCAGGTGTTGATTTTGCGAAAGTGTGATTCGGATAAAGTCCAAGTCTGAGATTGGTAGCATAGGGTTGGTGTGAATATGCTGTTTATTATCTGTCGTTTTGCGGACATGGGTATGTTTGGATGTGTCGGTAAGGGTGATAGTTGATATGTAAGTGCACTAGCTTTTTGACATCTGATTTCGATTTCTACACATTCCTATTTTCGTGTAATTGTTAAGATTATATACAACTGTGTTATTGTTGTTTAACATTTTCACTCCGTGTTAGGATTAATAAAATAATATATTGACAAAACATATATTAATAGGTAAGCTAAACAAGAAAACCTGTGACAATAAAAATCATATAAAATTAGAAAATAATATATTGAGGAATTATAAGATTTGTCGTTTAGGTATACTATAATTATGAATAAGAAAATAAGCTGTCATCTATTGTCTACATTACATTGGTTTGTAGAACATATGGGGCTTGAGCCTGAAGAATTAAGGCTATCTGGCTAGTGCAGTCGCCGCGAAATGTTCAGGTTAGGATTTTCATTTTCCCCCGACAGGAAAACATCCACACTTTACCGAGGCTTCGAACCCCGTCTCAGGAAGGAGAACCGGGTTTTCTAGTCACCCAAACGCCCCTCATAATTAGGACTAATTGATTATAAATGCAAATATTATCAGATATATCATTACAATGTATAGATATAAATTTTATGAAATATATTATCACAATGTTAAGAAATACATAGTATGAGATATATTATTTCAATGTATTAATATACACGAAAGAAGATTGTCAGACGGGCAGTGTCTAACACATCGACCGAAATGCACCCAATAAGGCAAAGAAGAAACAACAGACTTGAACAAATCACAGGCAACACAATAAAACAGGATTTGAACGAAAGAAAAGATGGAGCCTGGACACTGCTGATAAAAGGAAGAATACAACAAAAATAATGGTAAAAAAGCAATTAAACTATGACATCATTCAAGGCTTGTGGCGTGAGATAGGTGGCTGAATATATAGTTCAGGCCTGTGGTTGAGAATGGTGGCTGAAGATCAAAGTCAGACCAGTACCTGAGAATGGTGGTTGAAGATCTACGTTACGTCAGTGCTTGAGAATAGTGGTTCAATGTCACAAAGTGGGGCATGCGGAGCTTATGGAAATCCTCAGACAGATTCTAGATGACTTAATTTATTATATAACGAACAAATAAATTGATATATTTAACATACACTCATAAACACACGCACAAACAAGCATATGTTGTTCTCAACAATGTTGCCCGCAACAGGAGGTTCCCAGGTTATGCCATGTGGGATGGTGTCCAGGGGCGGTAACTACCATACACTGCATTTCTTCACCGGGTTCATGTAGGATCCTGCGGGGCAGTTGTAGGCCTTGGCAAATTCTGGTGAGTTTTGTAGAGGCCCGATAATTCTGTTTGAGACAATAATTTAAAACAAAAAGTTTCAAGTTATTCATGTGATATGGTAGTTGTAGCAAATTATCATCATCATGTGCCATGCCAGTAAGCGTGGGCGGTCATGTTTTGCCATCTCACTCGATCACCAGAGTCCTGGATCAGCTCAGTGTTCTTGTCTCGACCATATCACGTGGCCAAGCCATCCATGTATTTAGTTCCCAGTCCTCCCCTGTTCTCCCCCCCCCTCCCCCACCGATCTTGCCAGTTGTCACCAAGTTCTCCAATTTATTTCTTTTCATAACGTGACCCCCCCCCCCCCCCCCCAAAAAAAAAAAAAAAAAAAAAAAAAAATTGTGACTGCGTCTAATTTCTCTAATCAGTGTACACATTTCATTTGTTTCTTGTAGGACTTGGTTATTGGTTTTTCTGTCTGTCCATGGTATTCTTTGCATTCTTCTCAGAAACCACATTTCCACTGCCATCAGATGTTTTTCAGCTTGTCTACTCATTGTCCATCGTTCACATCCATACAAAAGCATGTGTTCTATGTAACACCTCAACTCTCGTTTTCTCATTCCAAATGATATATTTGTATTGGTCAGTACGTTTTCATCTTGCAAGAGGCTGTCTTCCCATGGCGATTCTTGTTCTAATCTCACCAAGGCATCTCCCATCAGATCAGTGGCGTCACTGGGGTTAGTGTCACCCAGTGCGGTAAACTCTTAGTGTCACCCCTCTAGACTTTCACCATGGTCTTCTTCCGAGTGTTCCTGTACCATATATAATCGCATATAGTAATGTTTGTAAAATAAGTCAAAAAGTTAATAAGGACATAAGAAAGAAAACAAATTGAACAATATAACTTCAATACTTCAGGTAAAACATAAATAGAGAACTTCGACAAACTCGGACAAAGTTAAATTTTTGTTATTTTGCTATGTCTGCTTTGTCAAATTTGCAATTTTTTTATTTTGGTGTCACCCCTTGATGGTGTCACCCGGTGCGGCCCGCACCCCCCGCACCCCCCCTAGTGACGCCCCTGCATCAGATGTTTTGACTGTTCCGAGATAATTGTACTGATTCACTTGTTTAAGAATATGCCCATTTACTTGTATATTACATTGTGGTATTTCCTTATTCTTAGTGATGACAAAAATCTATGTCTTCTTATAATTTAATTCTAACCCAGGTTGTTCACTGTTTGCAACAATCGCATCAACCAAATGTTGCAGATCCTGCTCATTGTCTGCAATCAATACTGTTTTAGCAAATATAAAAGCGTTAAGTAGATAAGGAATCAAGCTATGGTATCATGACGTGTTCTGTATTTCTACTGTATGTGCTCCAGTGATGTCATCAGTACTCTGCTAAGTACTGTTCAGGCTCACTTATAGCATCATCCAGTGGCTTTTCCGTTTGTGCCGCAAAGCGTAAACATGGCTGACAGCGTATCTACTGTTAGAACTAGGAAGTACATGACAAACAGGCTGCTTAGCAGAAAGCAGATAGTCGTTGATGTACTTTATCCAGACAGAGCCACTATTCCCAAAACATACATCTGGGAAAAGCTTGCCAAGATGTGAAAAGTCACACCAGTTGTTGTCTTTTGCTTTAGATTCAAGACAAACTTTGGTGGTGGTAAAACTACTCGATTTGCCTTTGTTTATGACACTTGGACAAGGCAAAGAAATTTTAGCCTAAATATGGCTTGCTAGAAATCAAGAGCCGGTCTCCCGGTCTTAGGTGTTTAACGTCTTTCTCCGTAATCCCGTATACTCTCGTGAGTAACGTAACGTACGCGAAAATCGGTAGCGGTTCTCTCCGCGTCGGTAACTTACGGGGGTATGTGAGCCGGTTGCTCAGAAAGCAAAGGTAAACTACTGAGCGTAATCTTGCCAAGAAATCAAAATTAGCTGAAAGATGCTGATGTTGACAGCGATGTCCTGTAAAGGATATGCGAGCAAAAAAAAAAAAAAAAAAAAGAATTCAAGAGAACTGGAAAAAAGCAGTAAAGGGAAAGAAAGAACAGACAGAAGAAAGAATGAGAGGTATCCCAAAGACCAAAGTTGGTGCCGGCAAGAAGAAAAAGAAGTAATTTGCGGTTCTATTACATCAAGTTATGGTGTATTATTTTTGATGTGGGGAATAAACTAATTGAATTGTTAATATATATATATATATATCCACTGGCTTGTCCAGTACATACCATTGTCTCCATAACAGCTTTTCAAAATGTCTCTTTTTCACAAGCCAGCTGTCCTGCCTCTGTTGCTGTCATTTGTAAACTATCACAGCTTGAATTCATCAACGACCAGACCTTCCCCTTCTCAGCTTGCCTGGTATCGCTCCCTTCACAATAATCTTTTCCACATACTCGTGTATCTGAACATACCCACATATTTCAATGTTTGATCTGTCTCAGTAACCAAGCTCCATCACTAATTAGTTCTTTATGAAAAGATCACTTTGACACTTTTCCCGTCCAATGTAAGTGTTTCACTCTTCTGTGAGACTGATATCAAATGCTACTTGTGTTATTTGCCTGAGTTGTTGAATGCACATGTTTCACACCCGTGAGTTGCCTCATTAAATTCACTCATATTCTCATATATTGCAAGAAGCCTAGGGAGGATAGCATAAACTACTGGATAAGAGCGCTCTCTCTCTCTCTTAAGCTTCCGGTGTGCTAATGTCGATGTAGAGGGTTCAACCCATACACCGTTTAGTTGGACTAAAATAGTAACTTCTTGTTGTTAAATTCGGGACGTACATTACAAGTAACTCAGAAATCGGATTGGGTTCGCCTGATGGCGAGAGGCACTGGTAATAGAGAAAGCTAATCCACATGCAAAAACCAGTCCAGTGCACTTACCAGTAGTTGCAACTGCTTGTAGTAGTAGTAGCACGTCTGTGGACTATGTTGAGTTAACAGCGAGCAAACGAAGGGAAACAATCCTAGCCTACGGTATACTTAATGTTTGCGTACCATCAAAGTATATTTTGTGTTGATGTACATTATCTGCTAGGGGGCTGAGTGGTCTCAAGGTATGGTGTCCGCCTCGTGTGCTGGAGGTCCCGGGTTCAAGCCCCGGTGAGGGCCGGGATTTTGTCACAGTAACAAAAATGTCCCCTGGTTTCTGGGTAGTGAGATCGGACGCCCGTGTGTATTGTTGCGCAAGTAAAAGAAATTCATTGGCAGTTGGAAATTGAAAAAGAGTAGCCTAACCGGTCTCTGTGGCTAAGGGCTTGCGAACGCGGTTTGTGAGCCCGTATACCCGGGTTCGAAACACAGCGGTGCTGGTTTTTCGAAAAAGGCATAGGGGCCGGTCGTTCAGAAAGCAATGGCAAACTATTGAACGTAACACTTGCCTAGTGCATCAACAACAGCTGAAAATGCTGGTGTTGACTGCAACGTCCCGTAAGGGATACGCAACAAAATTTTATTTAGCCTAACGGCGCTGCCTAGGCAACATTTCGAGTTAAAAATCTACCCAAAGTATCTTAGGATCCTCGCCGATGCTACGGAGCTCGTGCACTGAGATGAGATTCTCCGGACTCAGGATTGAGTTAGAGGTAGAACGGAGCACTTATGGGTTACATCCGTGTGCCGTGATGTTAATCCGTCGACAAAACTAAACTATAGTTTATAACATGTGTCGTTTTGGCCTTTAATCCGTAATTCAGTAAAGTTTCCCCTAAAAATGTTTCTATCTCTGCATATCATATTTATATCTCTGTGATGTAATATCAGAAGTTAGGTGCAGAATATGGGTTGTGGTAAAATACATGTTAAGTAAATAAACTGGCACTGAGCGAGCTAGATAAAGACAGAGAGAAACGCTAATGACAACCAAGTGGATGAGAGTACACATGTAAGCAGTACAGCAAGTAACCAGGCAGGGGTCATCATTAACTGACCTAAATTTCCCAGGAGGATGTTTGCCGGTTGTCACCTGGAGTTCCAATGCCTGAGTTGTTATTTTTTGGCACCAAAACTGGAAAAGGAGATAGCATTGCGATTTAAGTGTTGCATATTGCCAAAATAAAAAAGAGTGCTTAAGAACAAACGAACGAATGAACAAACGAACGAACGTACGAACTTTATTTTCAAAGGGTCACAAATTGGGCATGCAGGCCCGTCTAAATTCGGGCGTTCCGATTATTCATGTTTCGTTCATCAGTTGTGCATGTTACATTCACGTAGGATAAAAACATTGTCAAATGAAAGTTGTCAACATAACTATCACCATGCTATGAGACAGGCAGGCAGGCAGGCAGGCAGGCAGACAGGCAGGCACACGTACACAAGCACTTTATAGACACATACATACAATCCTGCATACATACATCATTTACACAAACTCTTACAGCTACGCACCCACTCAAAAACATACAAATACACACTTCCACGCATACACGCATATTTATACAAATACTCACACATCTACATAGTCACACCCCTCCCAACACATACACACACACACAAACACACATAAACTCACAATCACAAACACTAAATTATTAACTCATTCATACTATCTCCCGCTATCTCTGTCTCTCTCTCTCTCTCTCTCTCTCTCTCTCTCTCTCTCTCTCTCTCTCTGTGTCTTTCTGTCTCTCTATGTCTCTGTTTCTCTCTGTCTCTCTCTGTCTCTCTCTCAGTGTCTCTCAGTCTATTTCTGTCTCTCTCTGTCTCTGTCTGTCTCTGTCTCTCTCTCTGCCTGTCTCTCTGTCTCTCTCTCCTGCCTCTGTCTGTCTCTCTGTCTCTCTGTCTCTCTCTCTCCCTCTCTGTATCTCTCCCTGCCTCTTTTTCTCTCGATTTCTCTGTCTCTTTCCCTCTCTCTGTCTCTCTCTGTCTCTCTTTCTCTCTCTCCCTCTCTCTATCTCCCTCCCTCTTTCTCTGTCTCTCTCTCCCTCTCTCCGTCTCTTTCACTGTCTTTCTCCCTGACTCTCTGTCAATCTCACCCTCTCTCTGTCTCTCTCTGACTCTCCTTCTCTCCTCCTCTCTTTCTCTCTGTCTCTCTGTCTCTCTCTCTGTCTCTCTCTCCATTTCTCTCTCTCTCTCTCTCTCTCTCTCTCTCTCTCTCTCTCTCTCTCTCTCTCTCTCTCTCTCTCTCTCTCTCGTTGTTTTATGAGTTGACTTGTTCCCATTTGACTGTTAATTCTTGTAGCTGCCTTCTGTTGCCAGTATGTTTTCATACTATTCTCAGATCAACGTGTATATTTTCCAACGTTCTAAGTATATCTTCTTATTTCACTTTATCAAATGCTTTAGTTTAGTCAAGAAATCACACAAACAGAGTTCTGTACACTTCAATCCTTGTCATCAGTTAGTCACACGGCTCTTTCAACCAGTTGTACGATGTTTACCACACATGATAGTAGCCGACTTATTATTACGTGTTTTCAAGAGATCATCAGGTATGTATTCACTGTTGTAGGCGTCATTCAACAATGTTGTTATCACTTCTATTACAATTTCACCAGTGCCTTTAGTTTCTTGGACAGGTACGGTCTGTTCCCGGGGATTTACGGCCTTTCCTTATATTTTTTCATAGCATCTTCTATTCCTGGTTTCAGTATTGGTGGTTCTTCAGTTTGATTGTAATTGATTCTTTCTGATCTGGCATCAGGAATATTCATTGACATCTTGCCTCCTTGACAGACGATATTTTTTTTAACCTGTGCTTAAAAACGGCATAATAACTACAACCTATTGCGGTAGCTAATGTGGCTGATAAGGCCAATTCCCGCTGTAAATGTTCGTCCACAGTGGATCCATGTGAACATATGGTCATTTCCACCATCATGCACCATCTTATGTCTCACACGCTCCGTGTGTGACTTATTTGCAATCACTTTCTCCTTTGTCTATATTCCATTTCTTATATGTGTCCTCCATGCCACACGTTCAGCGGCGACTTGCTCCTAATGTGCATTTTCAATGCCCGTATCAATAATGTCTCGTTTACACACATCTTTGCATCGTAGTAAAGGCCGACCCTGAGATCTCTTACCCATCTGTAATTCACCAAAAAAGATGTCCTTTGGTATTCTACCGTGATCCATCCTCCTAACATGTCCTATCCATCTATGTCTACGAAGACGGCGCATAAAACAAACCGTCACACAACCTGATCTTTCAAATGCTTCAGTATTTGTGATGTTGTATTGCCACTTAATACCAAGTATTTTTCGCAGACACCGCATATGAAAGCTGTTTAAACGTTTCTTTTGGTGTGAGTAAGTTGACAAAGCTTCACTGCCATAAACACGAGCACTAAAGACACAGGCTTGGTAGACAAGTACTTTTGTTTTTGCAGTAAGCTTCCTGTTCTCCCGGACTCTTTCTGTTAACCTGTTCATTGTTGTTGCTTCCTTACCAATCCTGATGTTTATTTCCTGATCTATGGATAATTTGCTATTTACCTCTGATCCTAGATATGTAAAATGGTCTACTATTGATTCCGAGACCGGTTAAAACCAGGGATGAAGTTATACCTCTCCATAGCACAAAGCCTGGCATAAAATATAGGGACAATGTGTTGCCCATGCAGCGTGATCCCTCTCTCGGAATTCCTAGTTCACTCCAGAGGAAAGGCATCACCAATACATCTGGAACAAGACAAGCTGCAAAAGCTGTCGGAACAACAAAGCAATGCTCTAAATATTTGCCTGTTGGAGCTTCGATCCTAGACCAGCTGCCAACCAAGGTTTAGGGCCTGGTCTGCCCTGCCATGACGTTTTGTCATAGGTTGCATTTCGTCGCACCAGGATAAAGCGTGTACCCTCCGAACTGCGCTCTTCCACCCGAAGCCGTTGGCACAATGTGGGGTGTCAGGTTTGGTAAGCGCCGCCCAACATTCGGCGCTAACAGAAAGCAGGTAGTACCGTCTACTGTCATACAGTAGCTCAGTCATATCTGACTAAGACTTGACACCAGCATCAGGAACAACAAACGTAAATTACAAATTGAGACTAGTGCTACACGACGATTGCATGGTTGTTATAGATGTGTAACCAACACTTGTCGAGGGGAGGGGGGCTATCATCTGCTGTTTTCATTATTGGGAACCATATACACCATCTCTGCCGAGATAAACGGCGTCCTTATATACGTTTCTCACTTTCCATAATGTAACTTCCGATAACCAACAATAAAAAAAAAAACAATTGATCGGATGCACAAACACTGAATTTGGACTGCCCCGACAAGCATCCGCAGCCTTAAAAAACCATCATGCCAAACAACAGTATAATAACAGAACAAAGAAGCTTCCACGTGTATATGTTACCTGTGCGTAGGCCACGAAGAAGATCTGATCTTGCGTGAGTTGTAACCCTGGTAGCGTTTTCTTCTCGCCGTTTTCACGAACTTGTTCTTTGTAGGCCCTAAACAAGTGATGTACATGAATTTTGTAATGGGATGGAAAGTATCTTATCCAGTAAGTCACTATTGTTGAATGTAAGAAAGAGAGTGCTAAAATGTCATATAGAATCTGTTTTGCTATTTGGCAGTGTATCAGTGAATATCAACAAAGCATTTGGAAGATCTTAGAAGCAACGGAAATATTGTTCCTGAGATGAATATTGCGAATACATTGCACTATTGGAATAATTAAAAACGATTCTCCGAAAAAGAATAATGATAGCAGAACATTACACACAACTACAAGAAATAGATAAACATGTTTTCGATGGTCATGTGGTTAGAAGAGAGGCTTTGGAGAAAATGGTGACAACTACAAAGATCAATAGGATTGATTGATTGATTGATCTAACATCCGACATCACAGTATTCGGGATATTCCCATAAGCGCTGCGTCCCCATCCTCAGCAGCCAGCGAAGAGTTCCAACACTAATAGTACCAGTAGCAATCTGATTATATGTCCGTCTCGCCTTTCCTCTAAGCGTCGAGCATAGGCCAGATCGCCTCGTCACTCCACGCTGTCTCATTCTTGCCAGACCTTGGTGATCCATTTGCTCCTCCGAGGTGTACACGTGCTCCCACAAGGTCGCAACCACGTCTGCCTTGTCATGTATCAATACTCCACCAAGGTCTGCAGAGCCAGCCAATCTGTCCGCCTGTTCATTTCCCAGCACACCGGCATGCCCCGGAGAAAAGATCAAGACGATGCTTGCCACCCGTGACTTCCGAAGCGAAGCAAGCAACTCTGCACGAAACTTGCCTGTCCTCAGCATACTTTCTGAGTCAGTTACAATCACGATATGTGTGTGTGTGTGTGTGTGTGTGTGTGTGTGTGTGTGTGTGTGTGTGCGCACGTGCGTGTGTGTGTGTGTGTGTGTGTATAGAGATTAATATGAAATGAGGCAGACCAAGAAATAGTGTTGTATGGACTGAGACGGTTGCGTGGAGGAATATCATCAGTAGAGATGATCCACAACAACAACGACCGAGATCTGTGGAGCGACAAGAAGGCTTAAGCCAACTAGCAGAACAAAGTAAAGTCGTGGCGTGCTGATGAGCGTAATCTAGCCTAGGAATCAACATACAGCTGACAGATGCTGATGTTGACCGCAATATCCTGAAACAGAATGGAAACGAAGAGAAATAAAAAAACAATATATATATATACTAGCTGACCCGGCCCGGCTTCGCCCAGACCCTGGTGGGGAGCATCTCATTTAATTCATATAAGTAGTCATATAAGTTCTCGTTCCCGTTACCGACTATCTGTCTGTCTGTCTGTCTGTCTGTCTATCTGTCTGTCTGTCTGTCTGTCTGACCCGGCCCGTCTTCGCCCAGACCCTGATGGGGAGAATCTCATTTAATTCATATAAGTAGTCATATAAGTTCCCGTTCCGACTATCTATCTGTCTGTCTGTCTGACCCGGCCGGGCATCGCCCAACTCCTGGTGGGGAGAATCTCATTTAATTCATATAAGTAGTCATATAAGTTCCCGACTGTCTGTCTGTCTGTCTGTCTGTCTGTCTGTCTGTCTATCTATCTATCTATCTATCTGTCTGTCTGTCTGACCCGGCCCATCCCATGGTGGAGAGCATCTCATTTAAATTATATAAGTATTCATATAAGATCCCGTTCCCGACTATCTGTCTGACTGTCTGTCTGTCTTGGGTAAATGGAGGAGGGAGGAGGAAGAGGGAGGTGGAGGAGGGAAGAGGAGGGAGGAGGAGGGAGGAAACAGGAGGAGTAGGGAGGAATAGGAGGGAGGAGGAGGGATTAGGAGGAGGAGGGAGGAGTAGTGTGGAGGAGGAGGCGAGGAGGAGGGAGGAGGAAGAGGGAGGAGGAGGGAGAAGGAGGGAGGAGGAGAACGCAGGAGGAGAAGGGAGCAGGAGGAGGAGAGGGAGGAAAAGGGAGGAGGAGGGAGGAGGAGGAGAGAGTAGGAGGATGGAGGAGGCGGAGGGACAAGGAAGAGGGAGGAGGAGGAGGGAGAATGAGGAGGGAGAAGGAGGAGAAGGAGGGGAGGAGGGGAGGAGGAGGGAGGCGGAGAGAGGAGGAGGAGGGAGGAAGAGGGAGGATGAGGAATGTGAAGGGAGGAGGAGGGAGGAGGTAGAGGGAGGAGGAGGGAGGAGAGGAGGTAGAGGGAGGAGGAGGAGAGAGGAGGGGGAGAGGGAGGAGGGGGAGGAGGAGGAGGAGGGAGGAGGAGTGATGAGGAGGATGGAGGAGGAGAGAGGAGGAGGAGGGAGGAGGAGGAGGGAGGAGGAAGAGGGAGGAGGAGGAATGTGAAGGGAGGAGGAGGGAGGAGGTAGAGGGAGGAGGAAGGAGGAGGAGGAGTGAGGAGGAGGAGAGGGAGGAGGAGGAAGGAGGAGGGGGAGGAGAGAGGAGGAGGAGGGAGGAAGAAGGAGGAGGAGGGAGAAGGAGGGATGAGGAGGAAGAGGGAGGAGGAGGAAGAGGGAGGAGGAGGAATGTGAAGGGAGGAGGAGGTAGAGGGAGGAGGAAGAGGGAGGAGAAGAAGGGAGGAGGAGGGATGAGAAGGAGGAAGAGGGAGGAGGAGGGAGGAGGTAGAGGGAGGAGGAGGAGGAGGAGTGAGGAGGAGGAGAGGGAGGAGGAGGAAGGAGGAGGGGGAGGAGGGAGGAGGAGGGAGGAAGAAGGAGGAGGAGGGAGAAGGAGGGATGAGGAGGAGGAGGGAGGAGGAGGAAGAGGGAGGAGGAGGAATGTGAAGGGAGGAGGAGGGATAGGGAGGAGGGGAAGAGGAAGAGGGTAGGAGGAAGAGTGGAGAGGAGGAGGGAGGATGTAGAGGGAGGAGGAGGGAGGAAAAGGGAGGAGGGAGGAGGAGAGAGGAGGAGGAGGGAGGAGGTAGGAGGAGGAGGAAGAGGGAGGAGGAGGGAGGAGAAGGAAGGAGGAGGAAGAAAGAGGAGGAAGAGGGAGGAGGAGGATGGAGGAGGGAGAGGGAGGAGGAGGAAGGTGGAAGAGGGAGGAGGAGGATGGAGGAGGGAGAGGGAGGAGGGAAAGAGGAAGAGGGTAGGAGGAGGAGGAGGGGAGAGGAGGAGAAGGAGGGAGGAGGAGAAGGAAAAGGAGGGAGGAGGACGGGATAGGAGGAGGGAGGAGGCAGAGGGAGAAGAAGGAAGGAGGAGGAGGAAGGAGGGAGAGGAAGGAAGGATAATGAGGAGGGGAGGAAGGAAAGGGAGGTGGAAGAGGAAGAGGAGGGAGGAGGAAAGAGGTAGGGGGAGGAGGAGGTAGAGGGATGAGGAGGAGGAAGGAAAGGGAGGAGGAAGAGGAGGAGAAGGGAGGAGGAGGGTGGAGGGAGGAGGAGGAGGTAGAGGGAGGAGGAGGGAGGAGGTAGGAGGAGGAGGAAGAGGGAAGAGGGAGAAGAAGGGAGAAGGAGGAGTGAGGATGATGAGGGAGAAGGAGGCAGGAGGAGGAGGAGGGAGGCAGGAGGAGGAGGGATAAGGAGGGAGAGGGAGGAGAAGGGAAGATGAGGGAGGAGGGGGAGGAGGCGGATGGAGTAGGAGGGAGGAGGATGGAGGAGGAGGGGAGAGGAAGAGGGAGAAGAAAGAGGGAGAAGGAGGAGGGAGTCGGGAGAGGGATGAGAGGGAGGAAGAAGAGAGGAGGAGAGAGTTCGCCATTCCGAATTCATACTCGTCTAGTTCTTCCCTTCTACACGACTGTAGATAACTTCCTTACACATAAAAAGATGAATTGTTATTGATATTGCCGTGGCATGGAGGAATATCAGCAGCAGAGTTGATCAAAAAACCAAAGACTGAGATCTACGGAGAGCCATGAACGCCTACGCCAGCCGGCACGGCACTTGATGATGATGATTGCCGTGTGACGATTCTGTGTAGTCACGTCATTTTCTTCCCTTTCCCTAGCGTTTTGGTTCGGGGATTCTTTCATCATCATCATCATATATTTACGTACGTATTTTGGGAGGGGGAGGAGGGAGGAGGAGGAAGAAGAAGAAAAAACTATGACAGTTGACAGCTCTGGAATGAAAGGAAGGCGTTTAGAAGATTTCATCTCAATCGGATGGGCCGTTCGCGAACAAATAAAGGACATACATATTTACATACATATATACATATACACATACACTTTGTTTTATAGATATAGATATGGCATTGTCCGCCGCCCAGGGTTGCTTCCATTGTTGCAGGGCCGACACATAGCGCCCTGGTGCTGGGCTCATCGTCACGTCCTGCTCTTGGCTGCTGTAATTCCTTACTTCAATATATTAGGCATTTCGTTCACCACGGGCCTTTCCCGCACAAACCAGACCGGTCTGCAGGCGGTATCCCCTATCAACGGAGAAGTAAGGGTCTCATTCCCTCCGCTAGCCTACGGGACACCCTTGGGCAAGGTGGAGTACCCGTTTAGCCACCCACCCCTCCCCCAACAGGGTAACGTGAAGCCATGCGAGCACGTGGTGGATCGGACTTGGGAGCAGCCGACAGATAATTGTTGGTTATGGTTTCAGGTCAGCGATGGTTGGCAGATGATCTCTAAATGGAGACAATGGCTACGGTCATCTGATCAGTATGTTCACCGCCACGAAAGTAGAATGGTAGACATCCCTCTTTATTGATTACCGAGTAGAGGAGGCTCGTCAGCCTTGGTTGGTATCCCCTCTAAGAGAGGAAACTCTAAATCTCAAACCTCCGCTGCCTTGAGGGTATACCCAGACGGAAAAGGCTTCGGGAGTAAACCCCGAGGACATATCTGGAGATGGAGTCCCTAAGGCAGATACATATTGTAAACAACATAGTTCTGGCAACTCCTGCGACGGCACCGATGTCAAGTTGCATTGGCCATTTGCTTGGCCTTTTCCATGGTCAACATCGGTGACGTGGAGGGAGGAACCTGCTACTAGGAAATAGTTGGTTCTCCGACTTCCATTGCCCAGGCTTGTGCCCTGAAGAGGTCACTTCAGCACCGCGTAACAGAGGTGACACAACACGGGAAGCAGCAGTTATCGGTTATAAATCGTAATGCTCGACTGGCGTAGAGCAAGTACGCCAGGGGTTGCTTCCGACGGTGGGAGAGATCATCGTATCTCACTAGACAGCTGCCGCCCGCCTAAACTGACCATCCCCCAGTCAATAAGGTGCTGTCTGGTCACGGTTCACTTCCTCCTGAGGGTGTGAGGAGCTTGGGGACAAAATCCTGACACATGGACCGAAATTTATACACCTAGCCAAAAAAAAAAAAGAAAAAGACCGGCCCTAAGGCTGGAAACATGGAACGTAAGAACCACGACCCCTGACATCCCAGACGATCTAACCTAGATTGTCGATGCACGCAAAACAGCAGTGATAAACAACGAACTACTCAGACAGTGTCGCCCTGCAAGAGACCAGACTCTCAGACTCTGGAAACATCAAGGAGAGGGACGTCACTTTCTAATTGCACGGCAAGCCGAACGGAGAGACCAGGGAGCATGGAGTTGGCTTCGCTATCAGAAACAAGCTGCCAAAGTCCATCATACCACCAAGTGATGGCACTGAAAGAATACTGAAGCTTCAACTCCAGACAGAAGCAGAGGCAGAGTTGGTATTATAAGCGTCTGCGCCCCAACACTAATCGCAGCATCCGAATCTAAAGATGAGTTTTATGACGACCTTATGTCACGAAAAATAAACTTACTAGTTTCGATCGATGACAAAAGGAGACTTTCGTCAGCACAAAGAGGCAACCCTTTGATGTGTATAGACGGAGGAACAAAATTACGTCTCGTCAAAATGTCTACACACAGTCGGCGATTCTTTATGATGTGGGTTGTTCCAGAAACGAATAATAACGCCAGACGTCTGCCAAGGCGGTAGTTAGCCTTTGAAGTGTAGACGGAATGTCTGGACAGACGGCGGAGAGGATTCTGTGATGTGGGGAATTCTCTAGTTCACAGACAGACAGAACTATTGTTGTACAAGACAACGGATTTCCCCAGATGAAAGCAAACTTGACGGCGGATTGACTTCAGTTAGTCTAAAACAAGAGGAGAAAACCAGACTCCGGACTGATCTAGACAATTTGGTGACGTCACTCAAGCCCGATATAAAACCCGTTGCGGTAAACAAGTGGAGTTAGTCGACCAAGATTTCTGAAGTTGAAGGATCGATGCAGTTTCCGAGTTGTGTTTTCGAAAGAGACTATAGTGTCAAAGTGTTGATAATGTATCGGCGGACATAGATCCAGTCTGTGATTGCATAGTCTCAATTATCAACCGGAATAGGCATATGATAGGCTATTAATCATATCTAACTTAGAGTATGATTAGGAATAGAGTACAGTACTGTGCGGGATATAATGTATTATAGGTGTGGTGATATAGTGTATTATAGGTGTGGTGATAGAATGTTCTATAAGTGCGGGGCTTGAAAGTATCAAAGGAGCGTCGGCACTAGTATCCTATTGTGTGTCTTTAACTAGCTTGTGTGATGTGTCATTTTACTCAGGAAGTTGAGGACAATGTAGTGGGATAATAACTAGAGAGATTGAGGATGGTTGGGAGGGAGGAGGGGAATGTGAAATGGTAGGATCTTCCAGTAGGGCATCTGCTGGATTTCTACCCGTTCCTTTATTCTTTCCTGGTGTTGCCATGTCTCAGACCATGTGATGAGCTATTTGACCATATGACAGAGATCGGATCTCTGTTGTAGATCTGAGTGCTGCTATTGGCCTACACTCACCTAATTCCGGCCAGGATTGAGTTGCTCTCACCATAGTATTCTCTACTCAACAGGTTCCATGTAGGTGTGCTATGATATTCAACAGTGAAGCTAGAACACAGTTTAGAAGATGATGGCTCAGGATTTGAAGACAGAAGTTGCTGAGAGGCCTCTACATTGGGCTTATACCCAAGTTGGTCTGCGGGAACCTGGCTTCTGCTGAGCAGGACATGCTGATGATACTTATGTTTAGCAAGTGATGGTTGTATCACTGAACAGTCAGAACATTTTATATATATATATGTATATATATATACAACACTGATACCAGGAACACTCATATAAATTTATAGAAATACCTGGAACATTCAGATTGTGGTGTTAATATGGGGAATCTTTACAACCAATGACACTAGACCAATTAAGATTTCCCAAGTAACAGTGACAATAGTGTTAGAATTCTCTGAGTAATAAACAGTTAATTACAGAGGAAATTCATAGTGTGAATTAGATTGAAGACTCTCATTAGACAGTGTTTGTCATGGATGTCCAAACATCTGGATGCCTCGAGAGATAGCGGAGAAACTCTTCACGTGACCGGAGAAGCATCACCTCGGTGAGGTTGTTTGTCTGGAATACATGGTGCTGGTGTGTTCTCAGCAAAAGTGATGAGAATGACTATACTCCTGAACACTGATCTGAGTCTATATACACCTTAGAATATACGTCACACAGTCTACACATTACACACACACACACACACACACACACACACACACACACACACACACACACACACACACACACACACTTCTCCTACATATACTCTTTTCTTTAATAAATTTCTTGATTTTATTTGTTAAAGCTAGAGTTGTCAAGTGTGTTATGTTGGGGAAGAATGAGAGGGGGCATGATCCAGGGGTGAGTAAGAGTGAGAAGAAGGTGTCTTCAGATTGAGGGAGTGTTGTGGACGGAGTCTGCTGGATATCTCCAGGATAGTGATATTGAATTAAAATAAATGTGGGTGTTGATTCCTCTCACTCCATGGACGACACTAAAGTAGTAAAGAAGAACAAATAACTACTACGACATTCTTTACTGACGACACCTTAGCAAAGAAGTCAGTGAAACACCAGAGAAACAATATCTTTTTACCCTGGGAGATTTCAACGCCAGGGTTGGCTCCGACCACAAATCATGGCCTGTGTGTATAGGACAGTTTCTCGTTGGGAAGATCAATGACAATGGACAACGTCTCTTGGAATTCTGCAGCCATCACAATCTGTGCGTGACCAACACCTTCTTCAACACAAAACCACACCACAACACAGGGTGTAATGGAGGCACCCCAGATCAAAGAAATGGCACCACCTCGACCTGGTGCTCACTAAACGAAGCAATCTCCGCAATGTACGGCTAACAAACAGCTATCATAACCGACTGCGACACCAATCAGTCACTCGTTTCCAGCAAGGTGAAGATAAAGCCTAAGAGAATGTATAGAAACAGAACAGAAGGAGGATCACGCATCGACACCAGCAGCATCCAAATCCAAAGGAAATTCAATAAATTCACCCAGGCTATGGCGGAGGCTCTGCCTGGCCCCACAAATAGAACTGTCACCAAGAGATGAAGTCATTTGCGCGACACCATCTATAGTACAGAACTATCAACATTTGGACAAGAAGCAAACTAAGTCAACCGACTGATTTGAAGCACACTCTGAAGAGATGTTCGCAGTCTGGAGATAAAGAGACATGCATTCTCGGTGTATGAAACATCCCCGTCAGAGAAAACATTGCAGGCATTGCGAACAGCCAGAAATAGAGTACAACAGATGGCAAGAAAATCTGCGAACAGGTATTAGCTACAGCTCTCTGCACATATTAAACTTGTGCAGACACTGGAAATGTAAAAGGAATTCACGAGGACGTCAGCAAGCTGTCGGCCCATCACAAATACGCTGGCCACATTACGATCAACTACGTAATCATAAAAGATCGAGCGAAACAAATGGATCGCTGGGTATAACACTACTCAGAGCCATAGTTCAGTTGAGAAGAAGCTTTAGAAGCCATTGAACAACAGCCCACCGTGCATGCCCTGGATAACGAACTGTGCCTCACAGAAATCAGTGAAGCACTAGACACTCTAAAATCCGGCAAGGCACCAGGAAAAGATAGTATTCCACATGAACTTTTAAAATCTGGCAAAGAAACAATCATCCCAGAACTGTAAGCAATAATTCAGCGCTGCTTGAAAGACATCAGTACAACAAGATATGAGGGACGCAAACATTATCACTATTTATGAAACAAAGGTGACAGCAGCAACTGCAATAACTATTATGGCATGTCCCTCCTTAGCAAGATTTTCGCCTGAGTAATCCTAAAAAGATTACACATTCTTGATGAAAGAATCTACCCCGAATCACAGTGCGGATTTAGACCCAACAGGTCCACCATCGATTTGATTTTCTCACCCAGGCAGCTCCAAGAGAAGTGCAGAGAACAGAGGAAGACATTATATATTGCCTTCATCGACCTCATTTGACCTCGTGAGCAGAGACGGTCTTTTTGAGATCATTGAGAAGATAGGATGTCCACCCATCCTGCTAAGTCTCGTGAAATCATTTCACGAAAACATGCAGGGGACCACTTATTCGATGGCTCATCATCCCAGTCATTCAGCATCAGCAGCGGAGTAAAGCAGGGCTGCGTTCTTGCTCGTACACTGTTTGGTATCTTCTTCGCCGTTCTCTTAAAGTAGGCATTTGGGACTGCCGCTAAAGGCATATACCTCGATACAAGATCTGATGGCAATCTTTTTAACCCATCAAGACTCAAGCCAAAGACCAAAATAAAATGAAAATGCATAAAAGAACTACTTTTTGTAGTCGATGCAGCACTGACTACTCATGCAGCAGAATATCTGCAACGACTCATAGATCGTTTTGCAGCTACCTGCAGAGACTTTTGGCTCACCATAAGCCTAAATAAAACACAGGTGATGGAACAAGATGCTGGTGCACTTTCATCAATCACAATGTCTAATTACGAACTGCAGACTGTCCATGGGTTTGCGTATTTGGGGTCGATAATATCCGATAATCTTTCCGTAAAGACAAATCGACAGATTCATTGGAAAGGCAGTCACAACACTTTCCAGGCTAACTAAGAGAGTTTGGTAGAACAATAAACTAACAGAGCGTACACAAGTTCAAGTATATAAAGCTTGTGTTGTTAGCACACTACTCCATGGGTCTTAATCTTGGATCTTGTACTCACGACAGGAAAGAAAGTTGAATTCCTTCTACACGAGATGTTTGAGACGTATGCTGGGCATATCGTGGATAGATCATATAACAAACAAACATGACCCTTGCCCTCCAGCACTGTTGTCACGAGCGAGAATTCTCCTCGTGGAGGAATTGTTTTCCGGTGACATCAACTGCAGGGTATGCCAGCCAGGGATGGGTACTAGCAATGCAAGAACATATATAGGACGACAGATTACAGCTCGCTCTGAAACTTTCGGTGTGCTCATGGGGTGGTAAGCGCCTCAACTCCCACACCAGCATTAAGCTGGACAAAGGCGTTAACTTCTTGTTCAGAAAGCAATGGCAAACTACTGAAAGTGCAATTGCCTAGAAAATAAACCAGGGATCTATATATATATATATATATATATATATATATATATATATATATATATATATATATATATATATATATATCACGATATACAGGGTGTATATTTCATGACTGTGCAGTGTTTGAAAATATTGCCGGTCCAAGTTTTGTATTTACCTGTTTACCTGTTATGTTGCATGACATTTACAGAGGGTGAATACAAAACATGGATCGGCAATATTTTCAAACACTGCACAGGCATTACCAAATACACCATAATATCGTTTAAAGGACTTATGAATGTAATGAATACAAAATGGCCCGCTTAAAATGATTACTTGCCACACTTTTCCATTGTGTATGTGATGCTGCGAATGTGATAGAAGTATATTGTTCTAGAGGATGTTATACACTTATACAATGGCCCGATAAATGTGATATAACCATAATGTCGAGTGAATGTTATACACAATAACACAGTGAATGTAACACATACATCATGACCCAGTGAATGTGACGCTTACATCATGACCCAGTGAATGTGACATCTACATCATGACCCAGTGAATGTGACAATTATATCATGACCCAGTGAATGTGACAATTATATCATGACCCCGTGAATGTGACAATTATATCGTGACCCAGTGAATGTGACAATTGCATCATGACCCAGTGAATGTGACACTTATATCATGACCCAGTTAATCTGACACTTACATCATGACCCAGTGAATGTGACACCTACATCATGACCCAGTGAATGTGACACATACATCATGACCCAGTGAATGTGACACATACATCATGACCCAGTGAATGTGACACCTACATCATGACCCAGTGAATGTGACACCTACATCATGATCCAGTGAATGTGACAATTATATCATGACCCAGTGAATGTGACACCTACATCATGACACAGTGAATGTGACAATTACATCATGACACAGTTATTGTGACACTTATATCATGAACCAGTGAATGTGACACTTACATCATGACCCAGTAAATGTGACACCTACATCATGACACAGTGAATGTGACGCTTACATCATGACCCAGTGAATGTGACACATGCATCATGACCCAGTGAATATGACACTTACAACATAATGCAGTGAATGTGACACTTAAATCATGACCCCGTAAATGTGACACACATCATCACCTATTGAATGTGACACTAACATCATAACCCAGTGAATGTGACACTTAAATCATGACCCACTGAATGTGACACATACATTATGCCGGACTGACTGTGAGGCATACATTATACCCCAGTGTATCTGACACTTACATAATGACCCAGTGAATCTGACACATACATCATGGCCCAGTGAATCTGACGCATACATCATGATCCAGTGAATGTGACACATACATCATGACCCAGTGAATATGACACATACATCATGACCCAGTGAATCTGACACATACATCATGCCCCAGTGAATGTGACAACTACATCATGACCCAGTGAATGTGACACATACATCATGACCCAGTGAATGTGACACATACATCATGCCCCAGTGAATGTGACAACTACATCATGACCCAGTGAATGTGACACATACATCATGACCCAGTGAATGTGACACATACATCAAGACACACGGTACATCACTTACCTAAAGCTCTCCTTGACTCCGCCATTATCGGCAACACTCTCGCCTTGTGTGTTGATCCCGTTCAGCTGTAATATACACACGATCTATGTGAATATTCACATCTGGTCAACGAGATCTGCATTCTTGTTTCTACCCAGATGTGCATGTGAGAACTTATATGGCTGTTTTTATGGACGATACTGTTGTTCATGTGTGTATTGGTTGTGCATTGTCTATGTGTGTACTGGTTGGACATTGTCCATGTGTAATAGTTGTGTATTGTTCATGTACGCGGAAGAGCGCAATTGGGAGGGTACAAGCCTTATCCTAGTGCCAGGAAATGCAACCTAAAGACTGAATGCCATGTTGGGCAGACCAGACCCTAAGCCATGGTCGGCAACTGGTCTTGATTTGGAGCTCAAACAGGTGGGCCGTTAGGACATTGTTTTGCAGATCTGGCAGCTTCTGCAGCTTGCTTTAAAAAAAAGGAGTCTCCGTGGCGAAGTGGTCAAGCCGTTTGACTCGGGCTCCGAAGGTTGTGGGTTCGATTCCGGGCCGCGTTCTTCGGTTCACGAGTGAAGTGATGATTTCATCTCGCAGCTTGCCTTGTTCCATAAGCATTGGTGTACTATTTCCCCTGGAATGAACTGGGTAGTGATAACGCAGCATGGGCAACGTGCAGTCTGTACAGTTCAGTCCAGGCTGTGTGATATGGGGAGGTACAACATTCGCCACTCCCACGGGTTATAGTTGGTGTGTCTTGCTAGAAGCACAATGATCGACTGTCAAGATGGCAAGGTGCCAAATAGTGTTCATGTGTATTGCTTGTGCATATGTCGCTCACAAAAACAAATATGTCCTATCCAGTGGGTAGATATACATTGGTTCTGTCAGGTAGACAAATAAAAACCTGTTCCAACAGATGGACACATACTAATTCATCTGTTCTACCTGGTAGACAAATACATATCTGTTCTACCTGGTGGACAAATGCAAATATGTTCTATCTAATAGACAACCACACATCTGTTCTAATCATCTCATTTCATCTTGTTTTCCTTGTACCTTGCGGTGTCAAGGTCAAGCATAAACAGCGGGAGAGTGCCTGTTAGGGGCTTCATATATCATGATTCCGATGGAATCTGTTATTCCCTCTGTCCATCATTTACATGATCGGCCTTTTCTTCTGCTTCCATTTCACTGCTCACTGTCTCAGAGAGTCAGCTAGTGAAGTTAGAGCGCATACAGAACGAAGCTATGCGGGTTATTCTGGGATGCACCAGAGACACCCCAGTAGTGTGTATGCGTTACATCCTTGGCCTGCCGACTGTTGCTGGTAGGATCAAGGTGATGCAGGCGAAAGCATACCTCAGAGTAGCTGCAGACACAGACCACCCACTGCATGAGGCGCTGGACGAAGTTAAGGGTCAGCGACTGATAAGAGGGAAATCATGGATGGCTCAGGCGGAGGATACGATCAGAAAGGTGTGCCCCTTGGAGAACATTAGGCGTGGAGAGGAGTGGGTCAGAGTGCCAGCGGAGCAGTCAGAATTGTGCAGAGTTATAATCACATTAAGCCGGGAGTGCAGGGAGTGGCCAGCAGGGGCCACGGAAGTGGAAATCCAGCAACTAATTCAGGACAATGCTCACTCGGGTGATGTGATTATCTACACAGATGGTTCGGTGTCAAGAGGTGAGAGAAGTGGCTGGGGATTCATAGCCAAAGCTAATGGTCGACGTTTGGTGCAGGAGAGCCTGGCATATGATACCACAACATCCAGCTTAAGAATGGAGATGGAGGCAGTCATTGCGGCTCTCCGCTGGATGGAGAATACGACACACAATCACATCGTGATTGTAACTGACTCAAAAAGCATGCTGACGAGGGTGAGGACGGGCAGGCTTCGTGCAGAGTGGCTTGTTTCGCTTCGGAGGTCACGGGTGACAAGCATCGCCTGGATCTTTTCTCCGGGGCATGCCGGTGTGCTGGGAAATGAACAGGCGGACAGATTGGCTGGCTCTGCAGAACTTGGTGGAGTACTGATACATGACAAGGCAGACGTGGTTGCGGCATTGTGGGAGCACGTGTACAACTCGGAGGAGCAAATGGATTACCATGGTCTGGCAAGAATGAGACAGCGAGAGTGACGAGGGGATATGGCCGACGCTCAACGCTCAGAGGAAACGCGAGACGGAAATATAATCAGATTGCTACTGGTACTATTGGTGTTGGAACTCTTCGCTGGCTGCTGAGGATGGGGATGGAGCTCGTATGGGAATGTCCCGAATGCGGTGATGTCGATTCCTAAATCAATCAATCAATCAAACTGCTTCCATTTGGTCTGTACATCATTGCTTGTTGGGGTATACTGTTAGTTGGTAGCTTAGTTATATGGCGAAACCATTTAACTTGCTGTTGTTTTATGGAATCTAGCGCAGCTATAAACACCGCTTTAGTCCCGAATTCTTCATTTCTGATTTTCTCTCTTCTTGATACATTGAGTATTCTTTACAGGAATCTCATTTCCGTTGGTGAAATTTTTCTTTTCTTGTTATCTGTCATAGTCCAGGTTTGGCATTGGCAATATAGGAGGTGTTGATAGGAAGATTGTGCTGGAAATTTTTAAATATTATCTATTGATATGTGTGATTTGAATAAAGTCCAAGTTTGAGATTGGTAGCATAGGTTTGGTGGGAATGTGCTGTTTATTATCTGTCGTTTTGCGGACATGGGTATATTTGGATGTTTCAGTAAGGGTGATAGTTGATATGTAAGTGCACTAGCTTTTTGACATCTGGTTTTGATTTCTCTGTCAATCTGCCATCTTCTGTGATCATACTTCCAAGATATTTGAATTCTTTAACTTGTTTCAGAGTTGTGCTATTTATCTGTATACTTAGTGGGCCCGGCGATCTACCAACATATATTACTTCGGTTTTTTTTCTATGTTTATACTCATATTGTATCTGCTGCAGGTTGAACTCAGATTATTAGTATGATTTTATAGTCTGAGTTGTTCTTTAGTATTGGTGCTTTGTCCAATGAGCAGGTTTGCCTTATTGCATCTATTTTTTATCTCGTCTTTTGATTTGCCTTTTGACGATAGTACACTTCCTAAATACTTGAAGCTCTTTATTGGTTTCAATGGGGTGTTCTTTTAGATGAATCATTGTTGTTTTTTTCTTCTTTGGTTATAGTCATTACCTCTATTTTACTGATGCTAATTTTCACGTTATGCTCCTTACACATTTCTTTTCGGCTATTAATGCAGACTTGTAATTCAACTTCTGATTTTGCTATTAATGCTTGATCGTCCGCAAATAGGAGATCGTTAATGGTGTAATTCGCCGTTGGTTCTTCTTCTGTGTTCTTTTCGTCATGCGGTGTTCTTGAGATCTCTGTTTGGCTGGTTTCTTTACACATACTGTCTATATACGAGGTTACGAACAAGAGAGGGGACAGGACACAACCTTGTCGTACTCTGGATCTTACGGTGAAGGGTTCTGAGTGTCCTCCGTTTGATCTTACCGTACGTTCACTGTTGTTGTATATACTTCTACATAAGTTTGTTAGATGTACACTTACTCCATATCGTTTAAGGATGTACACAGCTTATTTCTATATACTCTATAAAATCCCCTTTCTTGGTTGACGAAGGCTGAGTAGAGTATTTCATTAAATTCGATTTAGAGCAAAGATGGCATCTGTGTATCTTTTGTTATTCATAAATCCAAGTTGTGTCTAACTTAGTTGGGGTTCTATTGTAGGTCGTATGACCCAAAAGGAAAATGCGTCTGTATTGTGTTGTGTCTCTTTTACTGCCTTTGTTTTCCAAACTGGGATAGTTAGGGCGCCTTCCCAGTCTCATTGTGTCTTTTGTTCTAATCAAACATGGTTAAACAATCTAAGAAGCCATGCCGTTCCTACTTCTCATGTTCCTTTAATTATTTCATTTGGTATTTCGTCTTGTCGGGGTGATTTATTTAATGGAGCTAATCTTATGGCTTCTCTAGTTTCTTCTTTCAGAATGTCTGGTTCTAGTTCGTGTATTGCATCTGTATCGGTTTCTTGAATTCTTATGGCAGCTGATGGAATGTTGATAAGTTGTTGGAAGTACTGCCTTCGTCTTTTTAGGATTTGTTTTTGCTTCTTGTTATTTCTTCGAGCCGGAAAAAATCCACTGCCAGTTTACTAGACAGTCGCAGGTTTAGGAAAACAATCTGAACAAGGGTAGTCCGCCCCTCCTGGTCATTCAGAGCCCTGTTGGCCCACGCTCTCGAGGTCATGGTCTACATCATGGGGAGGTGAGATCTGCTCTGCCTGGTGGACAAATACAAATTTGTTCTACATGGTGGACAAATATATGTCTGTTCTACCAGGTGGACAAATACAAATCTTTCTACCTGGAGAACACATATAAATATGTTATACCGGGTGGACAAATACAAATCTGTTCTACTTAGTGGACAAATACAGATCTATTCTGCCGGTGGACAAATACTAATGTGTTCTACTTGGTGGACAAATACACATCAGTTCTACATGAAGGACATACACAAATCTGTTCTATCTGGCGGACAAACACAAATCTGTTCTACTCGGAAGACAAATACAATTATGTTATACATGGAAGACAAACACAAATATGTTATACCAGGTGGGCAGATACATGTCTATTCAACCACATGGACGAATACAAATCTGCGCTATCGTGTGGACAAATACACGCCTGATCTACCCAATAGACAAATGCAAATATCTTCTACCTGGTGGACAAAGAAACAACTGTTCCACCTAGTGGACACATACAAATATGTCATAACTGTGGACACATACAAATATGTCATATCTGTGGACACACACAAACATATTCTAGCCTGCACCAAGACATAGTTATGCTGCTCTGTCTGCGCAAGAAAGCTGCACGTGAATGTAATTCAAGAAATCGTCTGCTCACTGTCATGTTTATTTCATCCACCAGGAAGTTGGAGTTCTGATCCACGATACATTTGATTCTCTCCTTAAATTCCTTGCGGTCTTCGTCTTGCCACCAGTTGTATATGTTGCCTTCTGCGTCGATCTGACTTCCTGTTGGAGTAGGGCATTAAGTTAAACAATTTAAAGATAGTGGGCCTTATTCTATGTCTTGAAGTGTAAAGGTCTATGGTGTAATAAAGTAATGCAGATGACCTTTCTCACGCCCACACACACAGTCTCTGATATTGTTCAAATGTGGAATAATGTTATCAATGTTTTCCCATCACGAATGAATATAACCATTCATTTCATCCAGTGGGGTTAAAAGTTTGGAGCCATGAGTTCTAAGATGGCTGGTAAGGCTTAATTTGGCTCGAAATGTTCTTTGGCTATGTGGGCAAAGAATGCTTGACGTTCCAGGAGGAGGATCTCCTGCAGTGGTTTTCCTGTCAAGCCTGGTCTTCACAGCTCTTGCAGTCCTGGTTGCTTCACAAGTGACTGCACCCTTGCGTAATGATGTAGGCCATAAATGTTGGTCTTTGGCAGCAGTCTCCCAGGTGACGTGATGAATTCCAAAACATTTGAGCTATATCTTCAGAGTCCTTAAAGTGTTTTCTTTGACTGCCTTGGGAGTGTTTACCGCAGCGCAGCACGCAGTAAAAAAGTTCGCTTAGAGAGCCTTTGATCTGGCATGCGAGTTAAGTGTTCAGCCCAGCGTATCTGATTCTTCATTAGTAGAGTGTGGATACTAGTCATGGACGCTCTTTCTAAGAATTCATTCTCTGGGATCTTGTCTTGCCATTTGAACTTCAATATCTTCCTAAGGGAGACTGCATTGGAGTGGCTTAATTTCCTAGCGTGTCGCTGGTAAACGAAGAAGTTTCTGCTGCACTACTCTCCGGATGTTACTGAAGGCATCTTTTTTATGTTGACTTTGCGTCCTTAAAATATGCCTTGTGGAAAAGGACTTTCATGGCCAGCAATTGGTTGATGTCTTCGGGATTTTTATCGAATCAGTCTTTATGATTTCGGGAGGCTGAACCCAGGATTCCATAGCAGTGTTGTAGATTGTGGCCTTTAGGCCTATCCACTCGGTTTCTACGTCTTGTTTAACTGCGGCACTAGACTTGAGGCGGCCCTCCAGCACATTTGCAACCAACAGCTGCACGCTTGGTTTATTATTTAGGCGGTTGCCATTTAATTTGTGTGTGTTCACATTTTTCCCCTGAGAACGCCGTGGTGATGTTATGTGTATGTTTATTTTTTAAACAACCAGACGATGGTCTGTCCAACATTCGGCACCACACATGAGTTGTGTCACCTAATCGTCTTGTCTGACACTGCTCCTGACGATGACATCGTCAATGATATGCCAGTGTTTCGAGCTAGGGTTCATCCACGATGTCCTAATTCTCATGGAAAGACGCAAAATTGTGTTGGTAATCAGGAGGTCGTGTTCGGCACAGGTCTGATGGAGGAGGAGTCCATTGCTGTTACAATTTCCGACTCTTTGCTTTCCAATAATGCCACTCCAAGAGACGGTGTCCACGCCGACTCTGGCATTGAAGTCCCCATTGAGTATACGTTTGTCACTTTTGGAAACAGATGACAAAACATTGTGCAGTTCCTCATAGAACTTGTTCTTGACGTCGTATGCATTGGTCATGGTTGTTACATAGACGCTCACGATGGTTGCATGCTTTATTTTGTTTAGCAGTGGTAACTTAATGTCATAAGCCTGACGTTTATATCCTTAGGACATGATTCCTGCTTCATAGATCTGGATTGCGCCTTCAAACCGTGTCTAGCTCAAGGCTGCACTGTCGATGTTGTACCTACCCAACTCTCTCCAATTCAGTGCTGTTCGACCCTATGGGCGTGACATACCTTCTCTATCAAGTAGGGTGAGTACATACCATGTTCCGATGGTTAAGGGAATATGGTGTGTTATTATTATTATTATGTTTTGTTTTACCTGTTTTTGCTTTGGTTATTTGTCAACAGCAGGCATTGGTTACCCACCAACCACGGCTAGCTGGTTAAGTAATAATGGAGCAGACAATGTTTAGGGCGCCTTTTCTAGCTCCTTCCTCATGCTATGGAGGTGAGCAATGCTTTCCTATACAGGGCTGCTGAGTCTCTCAGGGGGCTGCCGAATCCCACTGCTGCCCCGGTCACTAGAAGGCGACCATATGGCCTGAGCCACCTGTGTGCAGGTCAGCGACTACGACTACCAACGTACCCACGTCTGCCGCTTCGCTGTTCGCGCATCGCAACAGGGCGTGAAGGTGATCGATAAAGTTGGATTAAGAATGACTTGCGCGATGAACTGGATTAAAGTGAGGAATAGTTGCGCAATTCGTTGAGCACTCTCTCGCCTAAGTCCATCCGAGTCTAATAGCAAGATAATTCATAAAGACTGGAGACGAATACAAGTGCAGTTGATGACGCGGGAGCTCTGCGTGCCTTACCGTGCTCATTACGTTCCAAAACGCTTGGCAGGTAAACGCCGTCTTGCCCGTTGATTCATGAATGATTTCCTCCACGCAGTCTGAGGAATATGGGCTTTTCATCATATGTAATACAACTCATAAAAATGCTCTATCTAGACCAACAAGCAGCGATTAGAATAGATAGCGAGACATCAGATTGGTTTGAGATCAAGCAAGGAGTCCGCCACGACTGTGTGCTGTCCCCCTATTTGTTTAACCTGTACGCCGAAAATATCATGAGAAATGTAAGAGATGATATAAACAGGGAGCTATATGATGCCCTAAATATCGGTGG
>OY992896.1:82700724-82776443 GCA_963921405.1 Cepaea hortensis | reverse complement strand
TTATTGTGCTCTTGGCTGTGTTTGGCCTCTACTTGCTTTCTACAAACTTCCACATCATTTTGCAACTGTTCCAGTTCACTACTTCAGTACGGTTTATATTGTTTATAAGCTCCTCTTGGTACTGAACCTCATGCTACCTGTAGTATGCATTTCTCGAACCCTTCAACTACTTTATTTATGTCTTTATCAATCTTCAGATTTCTAACCAGTATGCTAGTGCGATGCTTGAACATTGCCCAGTCTGCTTTCTCGTAATTCCACCTCGAGAGGGTACTGCTTTCACTTACAAGCACAATGTCTACAGTTAGAAAGACTAGATGATGATCACTGTTTTGTCTTTAGTCAGCTGTAAAACTATGAAGAACCCATTGTGCACATACCTTCTAATCTTCAGGGGCACTGATTATTGTCATCACACTTTACCCCCTGCCAGAAGCTGTAAAGTTAATTACTGCCTTGCCATGTGATCATTCAGATTTCAGATGAATAATGGCTTTTGCACCCTCCAGCAGGTTAAGGATGTTACTGACATGATGCTCCAAACATGGTCATTCATGCAACTTCGGTTTTGTACTTTGAACTTGATGAATATTTACAGAGAATAAGACATGATGCTGAAATATTTGTTTTTACATTTAAGGTTAGAAAATAAATGAACAGAACATGTCAAGGCTGCAGACAGGATCCTGTCAACAGAAGAGTGTCCGACACAAGAAGGAAGGCATGCTTCTGAAACAATGGGACTCAACACAGGCATTAATGCAGGAGAGGGCAGGCAACTGTCAAGAAGGGAACTCATCTCTGATGATGTATGGAGGAGAGCAAGCAAATATACATTTTATTATCTGGGTAAAGCTGGGGCGACCATCCCCAACCCAACGCGTCCAAAGGTAGCGGATCGTGGAACGGCCTCTAGATATAGAGGTTAGCTGCGAATACCCAATAAGCAGCCGCGGACCAACTGGCGGTGGGCACAGAGGGAGAGGCGGGATCTCAGGGTGGGATCTGAGTTCCTTAGAAAATGCCTCATATGCTCGGAGACATGCCTGCCAACCGAGTCAGGGGCGCTCTAACCCCTCTCCCGGGTAGATGGAACCTGTTAGCTTTGGGCAGCAGTCCATCTAGGAGACGGAAAAATCCAAATATAAACCCCCAAGTTCAAGGTGGACCAGCGTGCTGAGGAACTGAATGGCCATGGGTAAACTGGTCGTGAACGTTGGACGTCTGGCAGGCGTGTGGGGCGGCACCAGGCGTATGGACTCCTGCGGGACATCCCCTGCCTCTTCCCTAGCAAGCAGGCAAAGCTAGGGTGACCGTTTATTTCCTGCAATATCCAAACTTTGCTTATGGAATTAATTCAACACGGGAATCGTCGCCGGAGCTACGGAGCAGCTCAGCGCTTGACACATCTTTCCGAGGCTAGCGAAGAGAGAATGAGGAGGAGAAGACGAGGAAATGGTGTGAGAAGAAGGCATAGAAATAGGAAGGCAGGCGCCAGGAGAACAAGACGAAAAGTGGAGAGATTAGTTTTCAACCATGTAAGAGTGGGATACTGGAATTGTCGTAGTGCCAAGCAGAGAGGTCCTGTATTGAAGAGGCTTACATATGATTTTGATGTCCTCATTCTCTAAGGGCTTGCGAACGCGGTTTGTGAGCCCGTATACCTGGGTTCGAAACACGGTGGTGCTGTTTTTTTTCGAAAAAAGGTATAGGGGCCGGTCGTTCAGAAAGCAATGGCAAACTACTGAACGTAACACTTGCCTAGTACATCAACAGCAGCTGAAAATGCTGGTGTTGACTGCAACGTCCCGTAAGGGATCCGCAACAAAATTGTAAATGCTCCAGGAGCTAAATACAGACAAATACCATTGCCCTGGGTACGTCAGTTATATAAACCCTACTGGGCAGAAGAGACACGGACAAGGTCTGCTGGTGAAGAAAGGAGCGAAGCATGTGGTACTTGACTTGAGCCAGTGGAATCACAGTGCAAGAGAGGTCCAGGGTATACAAATGGAGATTGGTGGCTTAAGTTGGAACATCATAAATGTATATGCTACAGTGGACGGTTTTGTCAGAAAGGAACACTGGGACTGGCTTAAGGAATTAGAGGAATTACCAGGTGATAAGCTACTCATATGTGGAGACTTCAATGCGAGGAGCAGAGTTTGGGATAGTGGTGGAGAAAACCGACAGGGAATAGCCCTTGCGGATGCTATGGTGGACTCCGATGTGATCTGCATAAATGATGGAAGGCCGACTAGAATGGCAATGAGGCCTAGCGATGCAGACACAGCTATCGATTTGGCACTTGTCTCCCAGTCATCAGTCCTTGATGTAATGTGGACTGTTTTGAATGACCATGGGAGTGATCAGTTGCCATGCTCAGTCCTGATCTCTACAGCCAGGAAAGTTAAGGCTGGGAGAGCGCGCAAGACCTTCTGGTATGAGTGGACCGATAGCCTTCTTGGACGCCTCAGACAGGGGGCTTGCAACAGGAATGTTAAAACTCTTTTTTACAGCCCCAATGGTGGACTCCAGAAGTAGACCAGGGTTGGAAAGCAAAGAGAGCTGCAGTGAAGCAGCGAAGGAGAGTGCGACAGACACCTCGAAGCTCAAGAGAGGAAGTGGACACCGCGGAAAATGTCAAGAAAGACCAGTTGGAGGTCTTCAAGCGCTGTGCTGCAGAGACCAAAAAGGCAAAATGGGAATGTTTCTTGAAGGAGATTGGAGGTGATAAAACACTGCGAAAATTCTGGAAACTGCACAGACAAATGCAAAGAAAAGATCGGCCTATGACAGTGGGAACAGTTTGTAGAGATGATGGTGTGCGCTTGACAACAGACAAAGAGAAAGGGAAGGCGTTTCTCCAGAGATTTTTAGAGCAGACCGATCATAATGATGCGGACACCAGGGATGCAGTTAGAGAGGAATTATCTGGCACCATAAAGAATATGCATTATGAAGACATCATACAGGTTTAAGATGTTAAACATATTTTGAAAAAGGCAAAAGAACGAACGAACGAACGAACGAAAATCCTTATTTTCAAAGGGTTAAGAATTGGGCACGCAGGCCCGTCTGACATTCTGCCCTTCACGACACGGCAGCAGGGCCCGATGAGGTTAGATATGGCCACATGAAGGCTTTGAGCGATGCAGACCTGAAGGAGATGACCGACTGCTTTAACCAGAGCATTAGGACAGCAACAGTACCGCAGGATTGGGTGCACAGCTATCTCATCCCTCTCCCAAAACCATTCAACGATCATTCAAAGCTTAGTGTCTTTAGGATCACCACACTTCAAAATACATTTGGGAAGGTTTTAGAGAAGATAGTCGCTGTCAAGCTGCAAGAGTTCTTGGAAAGGAGGAAGCTTCTTCCAAGAGGCCAGGGGAGCTACCAGCCAGGAAACGATACCTGGTCACATGCAGCCACTTTTACCTTTGATGTTTATGAGGGGTTCCAGAGTAGACAGGAATCGATGGCGGCAGCGCTTGATCTTGAGGATGCATACAATAGAGTTCGATATGATATTTTGATGACCGTACTGATGGAGAAGGGGGTCAATCCCTGGTTGGTGAACTGGATAGCAGCCGTCCTACATTCTCGCCGGGTTGCTCTCCGTTTGGGTGCATGGACCTCAGAGTCACATATTTTAACTCCGGGACTGCCACAGGGATCTGCAGTCTCACCGGTGCTCTTTAATGTGTATACGAGCAAGATTGCAAACCTAGAAGCACCAGGGGTTGGAAGAATACTAACATTTGCAGATGATATTCTTGCATACAGGCAGGGGAGAGATAGGGATCAAACAGTCCAGGAGCTACAGGCGACAGTAGACAAAGTGATTGACTGGTGCACTGAAATGAGTGCTGTCTTCCACACAGAAAAGGCAGCTTTTTTGTGGTGCTCTCTGGACAACAGGATTGTGAGAGCTGATGTCCGAAGCCTCACGATATATAGTAGAAGCGTCAATAGAGAGAACAAACTGAAGTATCTGAGAATCAAATTTGACAGGAGCCTGTCCTTCAAGGACCATGTAGAGACGGTTGTGACAAGGTCTCAAAAGGGACTCAATGCACTTAAAACTATGGCTGCAATGGACACAGAGCAGAGAATGCTTTTCACACTATACCAGCACTTGATCCTCTCAGTGACTGATTATGGACTAGGACTGCTCACTGTCTCAGAGAGTCAGCTGGTGAAATTAGAGCGCATACAGAACGAAGCTATGCGAATCATTCTGGGATGCACCAGAGACACCCTAGTTGTGTGTATGCGTTACATCATTGGTCTGCCGACTGTTGATGGTAGGCTCAAGGTGATGCCGGCGAAAGATTACCTCAAAGTAGCTGCAGACACAGACCACCCACTGCATGAGGCGCTGGACGCAGTTAAGGGTCAGCGACTGATAAGAGGGAAATAATGGATGGCTCAGGTGGAGGATATGATCAGACAGGTGTGTCCCTTGGAGAACATTAGGAGAGGAGAGGAGTGGGTCAGAGTGCCAGCGGAGCAGTCAGACTTGTGCAGAGTTATCATCACATTGAGCCGGGAGTGCAGGGAGTGGCCAGCAGGGGCCACGGAAATCGAAATCCAGCAACTAATTCAGGATAATGCTCGCTCGGGTGATGTGTTTATCTACACAGATGGGTCGGTGTTGAGAGGTAGGAGAAGTGCCTGGGGGTTCTTAGCAAAAGGTAAAGGTCGACGTTTGGTGCAGGAGAGCCTGGCATATGATACCACAACATCTAGCTTAAGAATAGGGGTGGAGGCGGTCAGTGCAGCTTTCCACTGGATGGAGAATACGACACACACACACATCGTGACAGTAACTGACTCAGAAAGCATGCTTAGTAGGGTGAGGACAGGCAAGCTTCGTGCAGAGTGGCTTGCTTCGCTTCGGAAGTCACGGGTGACAAGCATCACCTGGATCTTTTCTCCGGGGCATGCCTGTGTGCTGGAGAATGAACAGTCGGACAGATTGGCTGGCTCGGCAAAACTTGGTGGAGTATTGATGCATGACACGGCAGACGTGGTTGCGGCCTTGTGGGAGCACGTGTACACCTCGGAGGAGCAAATGGATCACCATGGTCTGGCAAGAATGCGACAGCGAGGGGTGACGAGGGGATCTGGTCGACGCCCGACGCTCAGAGGAAAGGCGAGACGGATATATAATCAGATTGCTACTGGTACTATTAGTGTTGTAACTCTTCGCTGGCTGCTGGGGATGGGGACGGAGCGCTTATGGGAATGCCCCGAATGCTGTGATGTCGGTTCCTTAATCAATCAATCAATCAATCAATCCATGTGTTGCACATTTGTTCTTTGGTATTTATCATATTCCGATTTTTGACTTTTAAACCATATGTGTTTTGTTGGTGCCCTCGCTTCATTGACTTCTAAATTTGTTACTAAATTTGTTACATGTCTCAAAACCTAGATTGGATCTATACAAAACATGTTTCACCTATTCTGGTGCTCACTTATGGAATGATCTGCCTCCAGATCTGAAAACTCCAATGAGTCCCTACACATTTAACCGAAAACTCTTTCAATACTTAATCCATACCGACTATATGCCACCATAATTAATTTACTGTATAATTGTTCATTATAATCGTTCATTATAATTGTTTAACTATAATTGTTCACTATATATGTGTGTGCGTGTGGGAGCGAGAGAGAGAGAGAGAGAGAGAGAGAGAGAGAGAGAGAGAGAGAGAAAGAGAGAGAAAGTGGGTGTCAGAGAGAGTGAGAGAGTGAATGTGTGTGTGCGTGCGTGTGTGTGGAGAGAGTGATTGAGCGAGAAATGGTAGGGGAATGTGTCAGTGCATGCATTCGTACGTGTATGTGTGAGAGTGAGTGAGGGAGTGTGTGCGTGCATACGTTCATGCGTATGTGTATGTGTGAGAGAGTGTGATTGAGAGAGTGAGTGTGTGTGTGCGAAGGATTGTGTGTGAGAGAGTGAGACAGTGCGAGAGTTGATGTGTTAGTGTGTGTGTGTGTGAGCGCGCGCATACGTGTGAGTGTGTGTATATGAAAGAATACACAGAGAGAGAGAGAGACAGAGAGAGAGAGAGAGAGAGAGAGAGAGAGAGAGAGAGAGAGAGAGAGAGCTGAGCAGATGCATGTCATGTAACACGCATGTTATGTAACACGCGAATCCGTATGTTTGTGTATTCTCATCTGTCATATTATCAGTTAAATGCCATTTGATTTGATCATCTTATATATAAATTAGGATGTGCGTATCTCTGTCTGTCTGTATCTCTGTATGTATGTATGTCCTTTATACGCTCGCGAACGGCCCATCCGATTGAGATGAAATTTTCTACACGCCTTCCTTTCATTCCAGAGATGCCAACTGTCGTATTTTTTTTTTCTTCTTCCTCCTCCTCCCTCCTCCCTCCTCCCCCTCCCAAAATACGTACGTCCAGGAAATGGTCTTCTACATAGACACTTCTCTCTGAGGTCCGCGATAACATATTAACCTGGTGGGATGGCAATCAATCATCCTACTACCTCCTCCCTTCTCCTCCCTTCTCCCTCTTCCTCCTCCCTCTTCCTCCCTCCGCCTCCTCCCTCCTCCCACTCTCTACTCCTCCTTCCTCCTCCCTCCTCCTTCTCCTCCCTCCTTCTCCCTCTTCCTCCTCCCTCTTCCTCCCTCTTCCTGCTCCCTCCGCCTCCTCCCTCCGCCTACTCTCTCCTCCTCCTCCCTCCTCCTACTCCCTTCTCCTCCTCCTCCTCCTCCTCCTCCTCTCTCCTCCTCCCTCCTTCTCCCTCTTCCTCCTCCCTCCTCCTCCCCCTCCTCCTCCACCCTACTCCTCCCTCCTCTTCCTAATCCCTCCTCCTCCCTCCTATTCCTCCTGTCTCCTCCTCCCTCCTTCTCCCTCCTCCTTCTACCTCTTCCTCCCACCTCCTTCTCCCTCCCTCCTCCTCTCTCCTCCTCCTCCCTCCTCCTCCCTCTCCCTCCTCCCTTCTCATCCTCCCCCACCTACGTTCTCCTCCTCCCTCCTCCCTCCTCCTCCTTCTCCCTCCTCCTCCCCCTCCCTCCTCCCCTCCTCCTCCTCCTTCACCCTCTTCCTGCTCCCTCCGCCTCCTCCTCCTCCTTCACCATCCTCCCTCCTCCTCCTCCCTCCTCCTCATCCTCCCTCCTCCCTCCTCCTCCCTCCTCATCCCTCTTCCTCCTCCTCCTCCCTCCTCCCTCCTCCTTCTCCCCTTTCCCCCCTCTTTCTCTTAATCCCTCCTCCTCCCTTCTCCTCCCTCCTATTCATCCCTACTCCTCCTCCTCCCTCCTCCTCCTCTCTCCGCCTATCTCTTCCTCCCTCCTCCTCCCTCCTCTCTCTTCCTCCTCCCTCCTCTCTCTTCCTCCTCCCTCCTTCTCCCTCTTCCTCCTCCTCCTCCCTCCTCCTTCCTCCTGCTCCCTCCTCCTGCTCCCTTCTCCTCCCTTCTCCTCCTCCCCCTCCTACCCCTCCCTCCTCCCCCTCATCCGTCTTCCTCCCTCCTCCTTCTTCCTCCCTCCTCCTCCCCCTCCTCCCCCTCCTCCTCCCTCTCCTCCTATCCCTCCTCCTCCATTCTCCTCCTCCCTCCTCCTCCTCTCTCTACCTCCTCCCTCCTCCTCCCTTCACATTCCTCCTCCTCCCTCTTCCTCCTCATCCCTCCTCCTCCTCTATCCTCCTCCCTCCTCCTCCTCCTCCCTCTACCTCCTCCCTCCTCCTCCCTTCACATTCCTCCTCCTCCCTCTTCCTCCTCCTCCCTCTCATCCTCTTCCCTCCTTCTCCTCCCTCCTCCTTCTCCCTCTTCCTCCTCCCTCTTCCTCCCTCCGCCTCCTCCCTCCTCCCACTCTCTACTCCTCCCTCCTCCTTCTCCTCCCTCCTCCTCCTCCCTCTTCCTCCCTCTTCCTGCTCCCTCCGCCTCCTCCCTCCGCCTACTCTCTCCTCCTCCTCCCTCCTCCTCCCTCTCCCTCCTACTCCTCCCTCTCCTCCTCCCTCCTCCTCCTGCGATCTCCTCCTCCCTCCTCTTCCCTCTTCCTCCTCCTCCCTCCTCCTCCCCCTCCTCCTCCACCCTACTCCTCCCTCCTCTTCCTAATCCCTCCTCCTCCCTCCTATTCCTCCTGTCTCCTCCTCCCTCCTCCTCCCTCCTCTTCCCTCCTCCACCTCCCTCTTCCTCCTCCCTCCTCCATTTACCCAAGACAGACAGACATACAGATAGTCGGGAACGGGATCTTATATGACTACTTATATGATTTAAATGAGATGCTCTCCACCATGGGCTGGGCCGGGTCAGACAGACAGACAGACAGACAGACAGATAGATAGACAGACAGACAGACAGACAGTTGGGAACGGGAGCTTATATGACTACTTATATGAATTAAATGAGATGCTCCCCACCAGAGTCTGGGCGAAGCCGGGCCGTGTCAGCTAGTGTATAATATAAACTTATGTACATTACTGTAGTTTGAATGAGAGAGTCAGTGAGTGTGAATGAGAGACAGAATGAGTGAGCATGAGAGTGAATGTGTGTGTATGTGTGTGTGTGTGTGTGTGTGTGTGCCTTCTCTGTGTGTATCTCTGTGTGTGGGAGCATCACTATGTTTACGTCACATACTTTTTATGTACACATTTTTCTCCACATTTTCCATGTTTAACATTTTTATGAGACTGCTCTTGACAATTGTCAGTGTATGTGTGTGAGTAAAGTGTAGGAGTTTGTTCATACTAGTTTCAATACTAACGTGAGACATTTTGTATGTGTCTAGATGTGAATAGGTGTGAGTGTGTGTGGAGGATGTGTGTGAGTGTGGGGATATGTGTGGGTGGGGGTGTGTGGGTGGGGGTATGCGTTTGGATTGGTTGGGGTGTGTGGGTTTTTGTGGGTAGTGATATTTGTGTGTGTTGGTGGGATGTGTGGATGGATGTGTGGGGGTGAAAGTAGGGGTGTGGGAATGGGTGTGGGGGATGTGTGTATGGGTGGAGGATATGTGTATGGGACGGGTGTAGGGTGTGTGTGTTTATGTGGGTGGAGATGTGTGGGTGGTTTGAGGAAGTATGTGTGGGTGGCGGGGTTGTATGGGTAGGGGATTGTGTTGGGTGGATTGGGGATGCAAGGGCGGGTGGGGAGAAATGTATGGTGTGTGGGTTTGAGATATGTGTGCGGTGTGTATTGGGGGATGTGTGCATGGTGTGTGGGTGGGAGATGTGGTGGTATGGGTGAGGATATGTGTGTGGGTGGGGGATAATGTGTGGTGTGGGGGATGTGTGTGATGGGTGCGGGGAATGTGTGCATGGGTGGGGTATATGTGTGGGTGAGTAGGGGATGTGTGGTAGTTGGGGGAAGTATGTGGGCGTGTGTGGGTGGGAGATGTGTGCGGGGATGGGGAATGTGTGGGTGGGAGTGTGTGAGTGACTTAGGGATGTGTAGGTGGGTGAGGGATGTGCATGTGTCGGGGTGGATGCGTGAGTGGGTGGAGGATAAGTGTGGGTAGGGGTATTGTGATCGAGAGATGTTTGGTTGGGGGTGGGTGGGTGGGGGTGTGTGGGTGCGTAGTGGAGGATGTGTGCATGAGTGAGTGTGTGTTGGTGGACTTGTAGGTAATGCGTGTGTGGGTGGGGAGAGGTGTGTGGTGTGTTGGTTAGGGATATTGTGTGGGTGAGGTATGTGTGTGTGGATGGGGGATTTTTGTGGTGTGTGGGTGGGGGTATGTGGGGTGGATGGGTAAGGGTATCTGTGTGGGTGTGGGTGGGAATATTGTGTGGTATGTGGGTGGGGGTATGTGTGTGATGTGTAGGTGGGGATGTGTGGTGGTATGTGGGTGTGGGATGTGTTGGTGAGGGATATGTGTGTTTGCGGTGCGTGGGTTGGGAATATTGCGTGGTAGGGGATGTATGTGATGTGCGGGTGGGGGATTGTGTAGTGGGGGATTGGGTTAAGGCATGTATGGGTGGGTGGAGGATGTATGTGTGGGTGGTGGGGTGTGTGTGAGTGGATTGGGGATGTATGGGTGATTAGGGAGAAGTGTGTGTGTGGGGAGGAGGGGGGATTGTGTGCGTGTGTGGGAAATATGTGGTCAATGGAGATGTGGCTGGGGGGTAGGTGGTTAGGTGTGAATGGGGAGAGGATGTGTGGGTTAGGATGTGTATGTGGGTGGGCGTGGGATATGTGGGTTGGTGGGGGAATGTTTGTGGGTGGCGAGTGTGTTTTGGTTGGGGGAACAGGTGAGGGGAGTGTGGGTGGGGGATGTGCGGGAGGGGGATGGGTCGGTTGGTGGGGTATGTATGTGTCCCTTGGTGTGATGTGCGTAGGTGGGGGTGTGTGTGTGGGTGGGGTGATGTATGGGTACGTGGGAGATGGGCCTCATAACATGGTAATTTGCCTTGTTTATGTTTACAACATTCATTTCACAATGTTTACTTTTCTTCCTATGTAAATGTATAATGCTCTTGATGAACGAAAGACGAGTGATTGGAAGGGCCGAATGTAAGACGGGCCTGCGCGCCCAATTTGTGACCCTAATAAAGTTGATTTGATTTGATTTGATTTGATTTGACTTCAGTTCTTTAAAGAAACTTTCTGGTTTAGTTTTTCTGGTGATTAGTTTCCATATCTTTGATTATATTACTCATATATTCTCGCTTCTGCTGTCGAACTATTTTTGTAGCCTCTTTACATTCATTTCTATATTGCTCTTCCTTTTGGATGTTGTTGACGTCATTTAACCATAAATGTCTGAACAACAAGCTGCCATAAGAATTGATAATGAAGTAGGACAATACCAACCTATTAAGAGAGGTGTTAGGCAGGGATGTGTAATGTCTCCAGATCTTTTTTCCCTATACAGTGAAAATATTTTCAGAAATGTAGAAGACCTAAATGGAATCAGCATTGGAGGACGAAACATAAATAACATTAGATATGCAGATGATACAGTATTGATTGCAGACAATGCACAGGATCTGCAACAATTAGTAGACGCTGTGGTTGTACACAGTGAGCAGCTGGGGTTGGAATTAAATTGTAGGAAGACACAGGTTATGGTCGTCACTAGGAAGAACGAAGTACCACAATGTAATATACAAGTAAATGGGAATATTCTTCAACAAGTGAATCGGTTCAATTATCTCGGAACAGTCATAACATCTGATGGCAGATGCCTTGAAGAGATTAGAACAAGAATCGCCATTGCGAAAGTAGCCTTTAGCAAGATGAAAAACATTCTGACCAATAACATGATGTCAATTGAAACGAGAAAAAGAGTGTTGAGGGGATACATAGAGCCTGTTCTTTTGTATGGATGTGAAACTTGGACAATGTGCAGTCAAGCTGAAAAACATCTGATGGCTGCAGAAATGTGGTTTCTGAGGAAAATGCAAAGAATACCATGGACAGATAGAAAAACCAATGACCAAGTACTACAAGAGACAAATGAAAATCGTAGATTGATTAGAGAAATTAGACGTAGACAGTCAACATTTTTTGGACATGTTATGAGAAGAAATGGACTGGAGAACTTAGTGACAGCTATCAAGATCGAAGGGAACAGACCAAGAGGAAGACCGAGAGGAAAATACCTGGATGGCTTGGCCACATGGCATGGACGAGACAGGAACACTGAGCTGATCCACGACTCTGGTGATCGAGTGAAATGGCGAATCATGACCGCCCACGCTTTCCGGCATGGCACATGATTGATTGATTGTGGAGAGGCACAGATAGAACTACAAAAATCAGATTTTTTCAGAGCATGCATCTTTCCATTCGCATGTGAGACCTGGAAACTTACTAAACAAGCTGAACAGCGCATAAATGCCTTTGAATATAAATGTTATAGACGAGTTCTAAGTATATCTTGGATAAAGAAAAGAACAAATGCATCCATACTTCAAGAGTTGAATATTGAAGAAGATTGGCTATTAAAGACGATAAAACAAAGAAAATTGAAATATTTTAGTCACTTGAAACGTCACGAAAATTTGGAGAGAACAATAAAGGAAGGGTATATGCCTGGGAAGAGAGGAAGAGGAAGGCCAAAGAGAAGATGGGTGCAGGATGTGGCGGATGATCTCCAGATGGGTGTATCAGACGCGGGACATATTGCTTATGATCGAGAGGTTTTCCGGATGGTTGTTATGGGAGCGAGGTTCTGCAAGGGACATGCTACTGAATGAATGAATGAAGATAGACGAATTAATGGAGACACACATGTGGGGATAAGTCTACTATGCGCATGATGCAAGATAGATGAATTAGTGGAAACGCACATGTGGAGATAAGATTACCCTATCAATGATATAAGATAGATGCATTAGGGATTATTGAAGATACACATGTGGAGATAAGACTATTATGTCAATATTGTAAGATAAATGAATTAGTGAAGACGGTAAGGTGGAGATAAGAACACTGTACGACTTATTTAAGATAGATGAATGAGTGAAAGTGAGCAGTGAAATACGGATTGTAACTTACCTTCGTCATCAAACCCATGGGTTACTTCATGACCAATGATAGAACCGATGATGCCGTAGTTCATGGAACTGGGAAGTAGACATCAACATAGTAACATTTACACTTTGCTGGTAGGTATGTTACAGCGGTTCTTAAAATGATATTTGATCATAGAACATCAACGTGTTACCTATTTACAGATATTGTGTACAACAGTTCTCAAAACGATACTTAATGAGAGCGGTAGCTCCAAAAATAGATAGAGAAATGTTACAGCGGTTCTCAAAATGATACTTGATCATAGGGCATGCTTATGTCCCCTGACAACAGAAATTGTGTACCGTGGTTCTCAAAATAATATTTGATCATAGTGCATCAATATGTTACCTGACGACAGATACTGTGTACAAAGTGTCTCAAAATGATACTTCATCTTAGAGCATCAACATGTTTCCTAACAACATATATTATGTACAACAATTCTCAAAATGATACTTAATGATAACTGTAGGCTCCAAAAGTAATACTGTATGATAGAGGTCAGTAACAACAGGTCTAAAATCGATAATTTATCATAGAGCATCAAAATGTTACCTAACGACAGACATTGTGTACAACGGTTCTCAAATCATTACTTTATAAAAGAGCATGAATATGTTACCTAATGATAGATATTGTGTATTACGGTTCTCAAAATGATACTTGATTACAAAGCATCAATATGTTACCTAATGACAGATATTGTGTACAACGGTTCTCAAATCGATGCTTCATTATAGAGCATGAATATGTTACCTAATGACAGATACTTTGTAAACCGGTTCTCAAAATTATACTTAATTATAGAGCAACAATATCTTACCTACGACAGATATTGTGTACAGCGGTTCTCAAAATGATATTTGATCATAGAGCATTAGTATGTTACCTAATAATGAAACATTGTGTACAGCGGTTCTCAAAATGAATTTTGATAACAGAAGTAAACTGCAGCTGTTAAAATGATTGTTAATGATAATTGCAAGATTACGTGGCTGTGAAAATTATATTTGAAGATAGTTTCAAGATGTATATGTTCGCAAAATGGTTGTTGATGAAAAAGGTAGGTTTTAGTGGTTCGTAGTTTTGAACATGATATTTAATGGTCTTTCAAATGTAGTAGAGGTTCATAAAGTATTACTCGATGCAATAGGGAATACCAACAAGTTACTAAAGATAACATATTATATAAATAATTCAGCAGAATATAAACTCATTTATCTGTTATTGTATATTTAACATCTGTTATTGTATATTTAACATCTATTATTGTTTATTTAACATCTGTTATTGTATATTTAACATCTGTTATTGATTATTTGCCGGTTTCGTTGCGAAGAGGATACGGGTGCAGTTCGTAATCCAGCATACCCGCGTTCGAAACACAACTGCAGGTAATCTGGCAGCGGGCCGCCTTGCGTTGGCTTTTAACGAAATGGTATGGGTGATGATCATTCAGAAAGCAATGGCAAACTACTGTACGTAAACTTGCCAAGAGATCACAACTGCGAATATTGCTGGTGTTGACTGCAACGTCCTGTAAAGGATAATCGACTAACTTTTAAATTGTTTTTTTAACATCTGTTATTGTGTGTTTAACATATGTTATCGTTTATCAAAGATCTGTTATTGTTTATCTAACATCTTAAATTGTTTATGTAACATCTGGTGTTGTTTATTTAACGTATTTTAATGTTTATTTAACAGCTGGTATTATGTCTGAGTGAAACGTTGATACATTGAGTGCTTTAGTCACTTCACTCTCAATAATTGTTGGTGAAGACCTTCTCGTCACCGGAGAACTGAAGTCATGCAGCCAAGAGGCGGACACAACAATGGAAGTTCTATGGCAATGTCACCGGTATACGTCTTGTTAGTGATAAGGAGAAGCAGAATGTATGGATACAATGAGAAACATCTTCCCACCCATTCCACACACAGCTGACGTTTAATGATACAATGGGATGTCTGTTCATTTTAATCCAAGCTATAATTGCATCCTGTTTCTTAATTTATAGACATCATATATACTTTAGCCGTACTGGGTTTTAGTTGCGATAAATAGTGTCTATAGTGTTATTTAAGATTTCTGGTATATCAAGCCTGTGTCATTGGTACTCTTCTTTGTGGCAGTGAAACCTGGACAACTTACTCACGCCAAGAGAAACGTTTAAACAGCTTTCATATGCGGTGTCTGCGAAGAATTCTTGGTACTAAGTGGCAAGACAAAATCACAAATACTGAAGTAGTGGAAAGATCAGGTATGTGACGGTTTATTCCATGAACCGTTTACGTAGACTACGTTGGATAGGGCACATTAGGAGGATGGAGGATAGTAGAATACCGAAGGACATCTTTTTTAGTGAATTACAGATGGGTAAAAGATCTCGCGGTTGACCTCTACAGCGGTACAAAGTTGTGTGTTAGCGGGACATGATTGATGCAGGCAACTATATTGTGAGCACATAGCCGCTGATCACGGTGCACGGAGGAGACAGGTCGGGAATGGAATAAAGACAGAAGTAAATGATTGCATATAGGTCACAATTTAAACGCGTGAGACGTCAGATGGTGCGTTGTGGAGACAATTGACCACGTGTTCACATGCATTTAGTGTGAACGAACATTTACCGAAAATATTGGTCTGATCAGTCACATTCTATATCGTTATAGTTTATAGTTAATATGCTTTATGTGATGAACAATACAACAAACGAACGTCTATCAAGACAGCAAAGTGCCATTAGTATTATTTCAGATGATTGATTTTGCTTTCATTCTTGACTTTCGGGACATTATGAGATGTATACCTTACTCTCTACCCGCCTATTAGGGCGGTGTAATGTTATAGTTTTGCTGTGTCATAATGTGTTGGGTATCTACTCTGTATATCGTATACTTTATTTTATCAACCCCTTTACTAAGTGGCCCAAAAGGTTTTTAATTTCACAAGCTCGAGAATCTAAATATCTATGCACTTGGATAACATCAGAGCAAACATATCACATAGATTAAGAAAATAATATAACTTAAAGAATAGCTTATGAAATAAAACCCAGTTACTGGAGGTTAGAAAATAATTATGGCGTGTTATACAGAACAAGAAATGTTTAACCTCAATTGAATGTTATCTGTGACAAGATAGGAAATACCTTAACAGAAACTAAACAAATTCTAGAAAGATGGCAGGAGTACTGCAGTGGAATGTATGATATGAGTGACAGTGGGGATATGAATGAGATACATGTGCCAATGACAGAAGAGACAGAATCTGATCCCTCATTAGATGAAATCGCATGGGCAATAAAGAACCTGACGAATGGTAAATCACCAGGATCTGAAGAGATACTAGCTGAACTATTTTAAGTGGGAGGAGAAGAAAGCATACACATCTATCACGTATTATGTAAGAAGATCTGGAGATATGGTATATGGCCAACAGATTGGAAGAGAACTATCTTCATTTCAATACCAAAGAGGGCTACCTGAAATTATGCACTAAGTATAGAACTGTTGCCCTGATCAGTCATGCAAGTAAAATTCTACTAAACATCATAATGGGAAGACTTCGTAAGAAATTGGAAGAAGAAATTAACGTGGTTCAAGCTGGATTAAAACAAGGAAGAGGAACAAAAGATCACATTCTCAACATGCGTTTAATAATAGAGAAGTGCAGAGAATTTAATGTAAACCTATTCTCATGTTTTGTGGATTATGCAAAGGCATTTGACTGTGTACAACATCAGAAAATTGGGAAATCATGAGAAATATGGGCTTTTCATAACATATAATACAACTTATAAGAATGCTCTATCTAGATCAACTAGCAGCAGTTAGAATAGATGGCGAGGCATCAGATTGGTTTGACATCAAGCAAGGAGTCCGTCAGGGATGTGTGCTGTTCCCCTATTTGTTTAACCTGTACGCTGAAAATATAATGAAAAATGTAAGAGATGATATAAACAGGGAGCTATATGATGCCCTAAATATCGGCGGTCATGACATACCGGAGATTCGGTATGCTGATGATACAATTTTGCCTACCACAACACTGACTGGTATAGAAAACCTAACAGCCGCAACCCAATTGAATAGTAAAAATCACAACTTATATCTTAACATAGCACAAACAAAGATAATGCATTCAGATAAAACTACTACGAAGAAAGAAATATATTTTAATGAGGAAAAATTGGAGGAGATGGGAAATTTTGAATATCCTGGGTCATTGATTACCAACAACGGTGACATAATGAAAGAAATTAAACGACGACTATCAATTGATCTTCAGAGACTAAAACAACTGAATAAATTATGGAGTGGGACAGCCAGAACTACAACAATTAGATTTTTAAGAGCATGCATCTTTCCCATTGCAACATAGGCCCGTGAGACCTGGACACTTACTAAACAAGCTGAACAGCGCATAAACGTCTTTGAATATAAATGTTATAGACAAGTTCTAATAATATATTGGGTAAAGAAAAGAACAAATGCATCCATATTTCAAGAGCTGAATATTGAAGAAGGTTGGCTATTAAAGACGATAAAACAAAGAAAATTGAAATATTTTGGTCACTTGAAACGTCACGAAAGTTTGGAGAGAACAATAATGGAGGGGTATATGCATGGGAAGAGAGGAAGAGGAAGGTCAAAGAGAAGATAGGTGCAGGATGTGGCGGTTGAACTCCAGATGGGTGTATCGGACGCAGGACATCTTGCTTATGATCGAGAGGTTTACCGGAAGGTTGTTATGGAAGCGAGGTTCTGCAAAGGACATGCTACTGAATGAATGATTGAATGAATGAATGAATGAATGAATGAATGAATGAATGAATGAATGAATGAATGAATGAATGAATGAATGAATGAATGAATGAATGAATGAATGAATGAATGAATATACAGAACTAGTGTATACATGTGGCTGAAACCTGGATGATTAGAATACAAGCAATTCACCCTGGCACCTGAGACATGGCTATACGCTGCGAAAGTCAGTCGTAATTGTGTTATCATATTCTGGTGTGGCCTTGCAGCCGCGTATCACTATAGGCAAGTGAATCAGCTGGCGACATGACATATTCTTTTAAGGATCACCTGATGTACACAAGCATTATCGCCGACGACAGTTGACATTGCATTTCATTATGTGTATCTCGGTGTGTATAACTGCCTTGAACAGACACGGGGTTAATGAGTTAATCGTGAATGAACGGAGCCTTGAAAAGACACAGTGAGTTAGTTGTGGATGGAATGGAACGGAGCCTTGAGCAGACACGCAGTGAGTTAGTCGTGGATGATAATGGAAATAATCCTTGAACAGACACACAATTAGAGAGTTAGTTATGGATGATAATGGAACGTGGCCTTGAACAGACACACAGTGAGTTAGTCGTGGATGAACAGAGCCTTGAACAGACACAGAGTTAGTGAGTTAGTCGTGCATGAGCATTGAACATAGACACAGTTTGCGAGTTAGTCGTGTATGGCAAAGGAACGGATCTTGAACAGACGCAGTTAGTGAGTTAGTCGAGATGATAATGGAACGGAGCCTTGAACAGACACAAAGTTTTGTGAGATAGTCGTGAAAGATAGGAGCCTTGAACAGATACACGGTTAGTGAGTTAGTCTTGAATTAACGGGGCCTTGAACAGACACATAGTGAGTTATTCATAAATGAACAAGGCCATGAACAGACACAGAGTTAGTGAGTTAGTCGTGGGTGAACGAAGCTATAAACTGTCTGATGTAAATTCAGGCTGAGTTTCAACTTACTCTTGGAAAGTCATCGAGAAAACTGGCGACTGTAGGATGCCTGCCGGGATAACTGAAAGGATGTAAAAGGACAGCTGTAATGCAACCATAATCCGTCTGTCCGTCCGTCCGTCCGTCCGTCCGTCTGTCCGTCCGTCTGTCCGTCTGTCTGTCTGTCTGTCTGTCTGTCTGTCTGTCTGTCTGTCTGTCTGTGTACGTCTGTCTGTCTGTCTGTCTGTCTGTCTGTCTGTCTGTCTGTCTGTCTGTCTGTCTGTCTGTGTACGTCCCTGCCTATCCCTGTCTCCGTAGGTTCATAGACTGTTAAACAACCCACGCCAAACCATCCATACTTCATAGGTGTGGGTTCATGTGTAAGAAAGACCTGGCTAATGAAGACACCTTTTTCAGTGGTGTCTATTTGGTCATGCTTCGAAATACACATGTTCCTGTAGCTTGGAGCTGTGGTCATGTGGAGGTGACAAGTTCGAGTCCATGTCGGTATTACAGCCTTCAGTTTATATGTTGCATAAAGCGATCTGAAGCCTCTATTTTCATCTTCTACTTCTATGATCACGATACATGTGTGTTTACTTATGAACTGTCTAAGCGGTCTCAACGGGTTCCTCTTTTGATATTTCTGTATAGACAAGTCAAGTCAAATGGTTCCTTATTTGATATTTTTGTATAAACAAGTCGGGTCAAAGAGCCTTTTCTTCGTTTTCAGGATCAGTAGTTATATGGTGCTTAACCTATATTTGTTCAATAATCAGTACTGGGTAGGTGCTGTGTTAAACATCAAGCCGGTCGCTTTGACTGTACAGTATGTATCCCGGTACGCATTTAAGAATGTACCCACCTTGGATCAGATTAGAAAATCAGCCTCGATGCCAGTTCGAAACTCATGCCCACCGGGCCCGCAGACAAGCACGCTAGCCGATGCGCCATGGCCGCTTCTACGTGCATGCATACCGACCTATATTCAATATAATAAAGTGTATGTGGGTAGATGTTATAAGTTTGAAATTAACTTTCTTTTCGATGTCCTGCAGCCGAATGATGTTTAACGGGTAAACATGTATTACCCTTCCCAACGTGTATTGCCTTTATTTGCGAAGGCTAGGCGTCTGGTCCAGAATACCTATCGTTGCTACATTTTGCCTAATCCTGGTGGAACTGAGGGCCACTCTGTTGGGAACAACTGTTATCACCGCATGAAGCTAATCTTTAGTCCACAGAAATAGTAAATCATAGAATATAGAACAATCCAGCATAATACCTGGATCACCGTGGTAACACATTGAGGGAACGTGTCTTTAGAATTCACATATAAATCACTTGATTGGGGAGAAAATTCATATATTGTTCGGTACACATAGATGTATCTCATGGAAGGACAGGGTAAATAATTCTGAAATGGTTTCAAACCACTGTACAACGCTTCTTGAGCAGCTTAAAATGCGATGGCTTGGCCATGCGTACCTTATAGCTATGAGTGCATGGCAAACGGATACAGAATAACTGGACGTCTGCAGCCACGATTCAAAGAACCCCGAAAGAGAGACTTGAAAATGCTGTGAACAGCCATCACAATTTGGGAGAAAATGGCTTCTAAGCTTAAAACCTGGAGGAATTGTCTTGTACTTGGTGATAGCACGCTACTTCAATGAGCGGAGGGGAAAAGAAACACCAGTCTGAGATGCAGGGATATCCTGCCCATAGGACGCAACAATCCACTGTCTGACTTGTTCGAATAATTCCAACATAAAAGAAAGAAGCAGTAATAAGAGCACCCACCAGACAGCCGAAACAGTGATTCAATCCAGGTGTCCATATAATATTCGTTACATTGTTGTAATGTCTATACGGTGCTCTGATATTTACTTCTTTCCTTCGCTGCGTTGACTGTCCACCAATACATGTGTATTGATATATATCATGTTATTTTGAATGAAATGAAGAAAATGATAGGCAGACAATCTCAGGGCAGATGATATAACATGCAAATATATTTAATTTAAATCACTCACTCATTTCGTTAACCTGTGGAGAATAATGGGCATTCACCTCAAAAGCTGGGGAAGGCCACCTGTGTGAAAGACATTGTTATTACATTTGTTACTACATGTCTTTACATTATTTATACAACAGAAACGTAGAGCTGCTACGGCCTCTTGGTTATGGAAGTGATTTGTTTCATTGACCTGCGCTCCCAGGTTGACACACTTGTCACCTGTAACGACCTTAGATGGGCGGGCTCCGTGGCGAAGGTGTTACAGACGTGGTTCGTGATCCCGCATACATGTGATGAATCTAAGCTGCGCACGATTTGGCAGCAGACCGCGTTGCGCTGGGGTTTTTTACGAAATAGTATGGGTGACGATCGTTCAGAAAGCAATGGCAAACGACTGAACGTAAAACTTGCCATGACATTAACAGCAGCAAACGTCCTGTAAAGGATATGCAACTAACTTTTTAAAATTGAAGATGGTTTCCAGAAAATGTTACTGAGAGGTAAAGCGACCGGCGTGGAACTGCCCACATTCATCCGCGTGAGTCCACAAAGCATAAAGATTGTTTAAGAATATGTGGCTCGCGCTATAAATCCAATGCGACATAACATGACCAGCTTCTTTAGTTGCCTATTTCATCTCTTGTACTATTTCTACAGTCTTCCCAAATGCATACATAGTTTCAACATGCTAGTGCCAATCCTGGCATAATCATAGTTCTATACCAATTAGATTAAATATTAACCTGTTAGGTATATGTGAGACCAGATGGACAGGAATGGGCATTATGACATCTGAGGAATATAGAATAATCTATTCTGGTGGAGAGAAACAACAGCGAGGAGTAGCAATTATAATGGATACAGAGATAGCAAAATCGATCAAAGGATATTGGACTGTATCAGACAGGGTGTTACTGGTGAAGTTGAGTGGAAGACCTTTTGATGTCAAAGTCATACAAGTTTATGCACCAACAGCAGACAGTAGTGATGACAACATTGGTGAATTTTATATACAATGATTTAGAGAAAGCCTTCAAGAAATGAAAGAATTCTTAAGTAAATATCATAATGGTTGACTTGAATGCCAAAGTTGGAAATCAACAGGACGGATGCATAGTAGGCAAATATGGACTAGGGGAACAGAATGAAAGAGGGTGCAGACTTGTACAGTGGGCAAGGGAGCATGATTTGATTATTGTAAACACCTGGTATCAACAGGACCCAAGGAGATTATGGACATGGAGGAGTCCTGATTATAAGATCAGAAATCAGATTGTTACATTCTCATCAACAGAAGATTTCGAAATGCCTTAAAAGTAGCAACAACTACATCAAGCGCAGACTGCTACAGCGACCATATATTAATCTTAAGCAATTTATATATAAAATTAAAGAAAGTCAAATATTCACCACCTAGAAACACAAAATTTGATCTACAGGCACTGAAGAGGGAGGAGGACATAAAAGATGAATTCAACGTAGAGGTAAAGAACAGATTCGATGCAGTGTCCGATATGGAAATATTATTTCAAAACGTCAGTGACCATTGGGAAATATTAAAGAAATCAGTCAACCAAGCTGCAGAAGCAACCATCCTAAAAATAAAGATACTAGGACGCAAGAAATGGATGACGGAAGACATCTTAGAACTCATGGAAGTAAGGATAACAAGGAAAAATATGAAGAGATTCACACGAAAATTAGGAAGCTATGCAAAGAGGCAAAAGAAACATGGCTTGAGGAAAATTGCAAGGAAATTGAAAACCAACACAACACCCGGAATATCTAATTAATGCACAAAAGAATTAATGACATCACTAACAAAAGAACACACACATCAACGGGTTGCCTAAAAACCAAAGATGGCAAAATCATAATAGAAAATATCAGATTTTACATGTGTGGTCAGATTATGTGAAAGACCTGTATGATGACACAAAAGACGAACAATATGATCATCGTAATAATAATGAAGGACCATCAGTTTTGAAGATGGAAGTTCAGAATGCTCTTAACCATATGAAAACTGGCAAGACCCCGGGTACAGATAACATCACAATAAAAATGATTAATGCCTTAGAAGAATATGGAAAAGACCAAGTCACCAGACTGCTGAATGCAATATACGATACTGGAGATATACCTCCTGAATTATGTAATTATATATTTAGTGCAATGACGAAGAAATCAGGAGCCTTGGAATGCCATCAACATCGAGCAATTAGTATAATGAGCTACATCACGAAGATTCTGCTGAGAATTGTCATGCGAAGAGTCAGGAAGGAAATACAACCCGAAATAGGAGAAGAACAATGTGGGTTTGAAGAAGGCAAGGGCACATTAAATGCTGTGTAAATACCGAGAACAGTAATTGAACGTCTTATAGAAGTAATCAAAGATCTATATATTTGCTTTATTGACTACACAAAGGCTTTCGATAAAGTGAGACATGTCGACATGATAAGGATGTTTGAAGATCTACAAATTGATGGAAAAGACCTTAGACTTGTAAAAAAGCATATACTGGAAACAACAAGCTGCCATCAGAATTGATAACAATGTAGGTCAATATCAGCCTATTAAAAGAGGTGTGAGACAGAGATGTGTAATGTCTCCAGATCATTTTACCTGTACTATGAAAATATTTTCAGAAATATAGAAGGTATAAAAGGAATCAACATTGGGGGACGATACATCAATAACATTAGATATGCAGATGGTACAATCTTGATTGCAGACAATGAACAGGACCTGCAAAATTTAGTAGATGCGGTTGTTGTACACAGTCAACAACTAGGGTTAGAACTGAATATTAAGAAGACGCAGATTATGGTCATCACTGGGAAGAAGGAATTACTACAATGTGATATACGAGTAAATGGGCATATTCTTAAGCAAGTGAATCGATAAGGTTACCTCGGCACAGTCATAACATCTGATGGGAGATGCCTTGAAGAGATTAGAACAAGAATTGCCATTGCGAAGGTAGCCTTTTGCAAGATGAAAAACATAATGACCAATAAAATGATATCAATTGAAACGAGAAAAAGAGTGTTGAAGTGCTACATAGAGCTTATACTTGTGTATGGATGTGAAGCGTGGACAATAAGCAGTCAAGCTGAAAAACAGCTGATGGCTGCGGAAATGTGGTTTCTGAGGAAAATGCAAAGAATACATGGACAGACAGAAAAACCAATTAACAAGTCCTTCAAGAAACAAATGAAGATAGTAAACTGATTAGAGACATTAGACGAAGACAGTCAAAACTTTTTGGGCATGTTATGAGAAGAAATGAATTGTAGAACTTGGTGACGATTGGCAAGATCGAAGGGAAGAGACCAAGGGGAAGACCGAGAAGTAAACACCTGGATGGCTTGGCCACGTGGCATGGTCGAGACAGGAACACAGACCTGATCCACGACTCTGGTGATCGAGTGATATAGCAGAACATGACCGCCCACGTTTATCGGCATTGCACATGATGGATGGATGGATACCAATTACACGTTGATGCTAACATCTGCGAGTAGTAAAGAACATATGCTGACAGCGAAGAGCAGCTTTGAGAATCAACAATCTTTTACCGACGCCAATGTATAACCAAGGGCGTCAGACACGGATGTGTACTTTCCCCTGATGTGTGCTTTAGTGTGCACTGAGAATAATATGAGATCTACAGAATATATGTCAGTTACCCGTGGTCATTATATGAACAACTTAAGCTAACTTGACGACATTGTGGAGGTATCATGAAAGATAAAGAAAATAACTAAAAATAGCTCCAGCAGTTGTAGAAAGTGATAAATAAAATGCGAAGATAGACGTGTTGGTAATATTAAAGAAATAGGTCATGTCTAAATTTACAAGTGAAGTCAATTTGAGTCAAGTGCAGAAATGCTGGTATCTAGACAAATGGATGAACTCAAATTTTAAATGTGTTACCGAGATAACAAAAACATAACAGGACATAAACAATGGATTACAAGATTGTTTTTCCTGGCATATTTCATTGCATCTCGTCTGGTACCTACTATAGAAATCACACAACGGAAACTAAAGTAATTATATATAAACTTCAAGCTGAAACTTACAACATACTTTTACACACGGTAATTTGAATTGTCTAGCACGGTAATGTTAAACTGACTATCACGTCTTTTAGTTTGCACATAGTTGGTTTCTGTAAATGAATGGCGATTGCCTGTGCCAGCTTTAACATGCGTGACCGACACTTTCTAGACAATCAATCGTGCAATCTATTGTTCAAATTTACAGAGGGAAAACATTGTTTTCAATAACAGGACATGGTTGTTTTGAATAAAAGGACATGACGGAACTGCATTTTAGAAAATGAATAACATCTAATGCAATACAACCCTATCATTACAGGGCAGAGAAGTAGTGATTCCATGTTACGAAAATTGAATGTAAACATATGGATGTGAATCCTGAACAGTTAGCAAACAGGTAAACGAAACATCTACTGTGGCCTCAGGGATGTGGTTTTCTAGACAGATGCTGAACATTCCTTTGACAGCTCATCACCAACATGTATTCTGTCAGCTGGCGTAGGCGTTTATGTCACTCCACAGATCGTGGTCCTTGGTGTTCAGGATTAACTCTGCTTATGGTATACTTGATTCCGTCGTCTCAGTCCATCCAACATAATTTCTCCTGGTCTGCTTCTGCTTACTTCCCGACTAATCCCTGGAGTTGTCACGATGTTCTCCAATGCCTCTCTTATCATCACATACCGAAGAAAGCTGTTTGTCTCTTTCTGTTGTATATTCTGTTCTAGTTTAATTAGTCTCGTAACGGCAATCGTTGTTATTTACTCTGGCAGTCCTAGGAATTCGCAACATTCATCTCAGGAAACACATCTCCATTGAGCTTCAACTTTTCCTAATGTACCATATCATGTTCCATGATTCAGTTCCATACTATTTATACACAATATACATGGATATGGCATCTAAACATCGGTATTATTCAATATAATCCCCGTACATTTATACGGCTTCATGCTAGCGAGAAAGAAATGCATGTATTCCAGATTTTGTCTTGATATGTAGCCATTTCTACGCTTCTTGAATCACTCCATCACCTTCAAACCTTGTCTTGATATGTAGCCATTTCTACGCTGCTTCAATCACTCCATCACCTTCAAACCTTGTCTTGATATGTAGCCATTTCTACGCTGCTTGAATCACTCCATCACCTTCAAACCTTGTCTTGATATGTAGCCATTTCTACGCTGCTTCAATCACTCCATCACCTTCAAACCTTGTCTTGATATGTAGCCATTTCTACGCTGCTTCAATCACTCCATCACCTTCAAACCTGGTCCCACGGAGTGCATCTTTAAGTGGACCAAATTGGGGAAAATTAGAGGGTACAAAATCGAGATTATAGGGTGGATGAGGTAGTACAGTCCAACCCAATTTAGTGACTGCTTCCCGTATTACCAGACTCGCGTGAGCTCGTGCATTGTCGTGAAGAAGAAATAGGACGGCTGGATTCTTGTGATACCGAACTCTACAAAAACGTTGATTGAGGTTTTTTTTTTTTTCAATGTCTTAATATAAGCTTCCGAAATGAAAGTCTCTCCTCTTGGCATAACATTCACAATAATCACACATTCAATGCCCCAACAGATAGTGATAATGAACTTTCCAGCTGAAGGAGATGTCTCGAATTTCTTTCTTCGAGGTGATTGCGGGTGATGTCATTCTATTGACTGTCTTTTTGTCTCAGGTTCAAAATGATGTGCCCAAGTTTCCTCACCTGTAACGGTCTTAGCCAATAAGTTATTTCCATCAGCACTGAAAGGCTCCAACAATTCAGGAGAAATTGCTTTCCTTTGCAATCGGTGGTCATTTGTGAGACTTCGAGGAACCCTTCTTGCGCAAAACTTATACAATCTGAGAGTTTTTATAACTGCAATTACACTACCATTGCTGACTGACAGCTGTAAGGCCAGTTGTTGAGTAGTGATTCGTCTATCAGTAGGAATAATGTCCTCAGCGCATTTCAACAATTCTGCGGTGGTGGCTGTGGCATGGCGTCCACAGCGCGTGCGATCAAGCTGCTTGCTCCGTATCTCCACTTCTGATTATTTGATTCTCTGAACCCATCGACTGTCTGTGCTCTTGTCTGCAGAAAAAACTGCAATACACATCACACAGATGCTTGTAAATGTTCACAACAGTTTCTTTCTCTCCAATGAGAAATTCTATGACATGTCGCTGTTTATAACCCAAGTTGCTAATACGCTCCATTTCAACGGTTTAAGGCAGCCGTATCACTTGGCCGGTTGGGTTGTAGTTTTGTGCACACAATCAGCCTGTGCCATATTTGAAGTGTGCAAAATGTCGTGCTTATATCTTCTTTATTAATTGAGAAAAATTATCTGGTGTATTACTTTCCGAACACCCCTCGTACTTTACACGTTCTGAAATGGAGATTTTGTTTAGCCTTTCTGCTTATAATTGCTTTCGTGCATCTTCCATCTGATGTTGCAATTGCCCCTAGGTATTGAAATATATCAACTTTGTTAAGCGTTTTCCCGTCTACTATTATCTTACACTTAGGTGTCATATTTTTATGTTATATAGCCATTGCTTCAATTATCACGATAATTAATGTCTTTTGCTTTGCACTCGCTATTACTGCAATGGCGTTTAATTAGCATCTTCTAGGCATCCATTGCTATTTACTCTGCAGCCCAAAATATTCGCAACCTACAGGAAACAACTCCCACTTCTTGCACTCCGTCCTTGAAGAGCTCACATGCCTGGTGTATATGATTGTGTTTACAACACCCCTGACTAGAACTCAGTCATAACCATTTCCCACACTATCGTGAAGTACAATACTGACAAACTCCAATCTGCGGTATTGAGCAACAATAAGAATAACACATCTGGACATTTGGAGGGAGGTTAAGACACAGACAACTGATCACAAATATAAGAAAGAGCAGTCATCTAGTTTGGCGCATCACGAGAAGACAACAGATGTTGTGACAACATGAATTATTTGTGGAAAGAGCGACAAAAAAATAATTCCTGATAGTCTGGTGTCATGGCGTGGAACGGAGTCAACATACGAACTGATACATGCCTGTGGAGATCACAAGATATGGAGAAGCATAATCTCCTACGCCAATCGGCAAGGCACTTGATAATTATGTTGAAAAACAAATAACAGCAATAACAACTGCCGACCGTTATCCCGTGTTCTTCGGCTGTAGTTCTCATTCATTGCTATCATGCCTGCCTGACATCACAATTGTGACATATTCAAAGCCTCCTCGGTGTGGGTTTTTCACCCATATATTAGACTGGAATGCAAGGTCGACCCAGCCAAACGTGGTACCAGAAAATGTTATGGGAGGTAAAGTTGACAAGCGTGATTTCGATCAAATCTAGCAAGTTCGTCCATCAAGAATGATGAAAACCATTCATTACATCCAGTAAATTGGATGAAAAATGACTTGCGCGATGAACTGGATTATAGTGAGTAAGAGATTGCGCAACATCGTCGACCTCAATCTCTCGCCTGCGTCCATCTGAATCCAGTGGCAAGAAAAGTCAGGACGACTGGAGACGGACACACGTGCAGTGAATGTTAGGCTGCCACAGGCCAGATATCCCTACATGCGTTCGCTCTCAAAACAGATGGTAGCCTTACGGACCAAACCCTACGAGACCCTATAAACCCTTACGACAAGCATATGACTACTGGCAGGATCAACCTGCCGGACAGACGGACTATTCACGCACACGCAGGCCAAGACTAGCTCACTAAAGCGCGCCCTCCCGGTACCCGATGATACATACAAAACCACTGGACGCCTACCGACGAGCTTTCATGCTACGGCGGCTGGACTGACCGAAAAGCTATACCAGCTTACTGACTGCAGGCCCACTACTCATCGAGAGAGAGAGAGAGAGAGTGAGCGCTTATCGAGACTTTGTCGGACAGTCGTACAAATTTGCTCTTTTGCCCGCTCAAACCACGACTCTAGCTGCACGATGCGGTTACATTCTCGAATCGCCTGCCTCGCTAACTTGCAATGGCTGGGAAGATCCCAATTTGGTGCACCTCAGACAGCCATTCGAGACAACGAACGCAAAACGCGGGACTGATCTTGCGAACCAGACCAGCCCTCACTGTCAAATCTAACATACAGCAGCAGTTGCTCTATACAGATATTGTGTAGTACTATATTTCTAATGACCAGCGTGCTAGCGAAGTTTACAGCGAACTGCCCTGGTAATAGCATGAGCACGATGTGACGCGGATTGCTCGCCTGAGCTCGTCGCTTGCCACCGTGAGGAAAAAATTGGACACCTATTCCTTCTTGCGATCGCCCTAAACATGTGATGGCGCTATCATATCACGGACCTATAGCACGAAATTGTTTCGAAGAATCTTTTTTTTAAAAACCTTTATTCCTAATACGACTCATGATCTATAAAGTGATTGATTGAATGTGTTTAACTGACTCAGTGCCAAACAAAAAATAGTTCTTGGGCCAGATATGATACACGGTCACATGAAAAAGTATTATAACGGAATTTCAGTTCACTGCGCATTGGAATTGTTGAAGATATCACGAAACAAAACAAATAACACGATGACTCTAGTATGGCGATATATCGCCCTTCTGTCAATCTGGGAGGTCACATTTGGTGATATGTTATCCGTCAGCACTGAACCAGTTAAGAAAGAGTTGGCCTGACACACTGTTGAAGGTTGGCAAGCGCACATACTCACTCAGTTCTGTCGACAGGTGTCCTCAGTGACGCTAACGCCTTCACCGTGGCCAAGTGTTTGTGTAGCAGCAGGTTGCTGTAGTAGTTGTTCTCAGTCATGTTGTACTGTACCACAGAACAATGAACCACAGAAAATATATTAATAAAGTAAGCACACATTAGATTACACACGCTGATAATTCATTGTTTAAAAAAAAAAACAAGCCTGAAGTAATGGTTATTACAAAGCAAATTGATTACCCAAATACAACATTAAGGTGAATGGAACTAATGTGAAACAAGTCAATGCATTTAAGTATTTAAGTGCTTTTCTAATTACAGAGCGAATATGTATTAGCGAAGGTACAAGTGAAATAGTCGAACAAAAGGCAGCATTACACAACATATGGAATGTTCTATGTAATGCATCTTTGTCAATCGATGTGAGGAAGATGTCTTAACGGTATATTGATCCACTCCAGATGTACGGAAGTGAATCAAGGACAATTAACAGGCAAGTGAAAAAATATATGGAAGCTGTGGAGATGCGGTTTTCTAGAAAAATGTTGAGCACATCATAAACGGATAGAAAGAGCAATGAAAATATCTTGACAGAAGACACCCCACACAGATAATTGGTTACTCGAATCAGATGATAGCAGTCCATATTCTTTACGGATGTAGTAAACAGGGGAATCTTGGAGTACGTCGCAGCATTGGGAAAACTGGAATGGAAGATAGACAAGGGGAGAACAAGAATTGAAGATGTTGGACATTTTGTGATGATGATATGCAGCAACGTTGGTATCATAAATTATTGGCAGCACAGGAGACGACAGAAAGTTGTTGACAAGATGCCAGCGTCACATGGCATTGACTATAAGCAGTAACAGCAGCAGCATAAGAGGAAGATGAAACACCAGCCAGTTGTAATCTAATCCATTGGATACGATATACACAATAAAGAATGTAAAATCAGACAAAACTATGTATCTCCTCTCTGTGTACTCTGTGGTGATTTTCCCTTTAAAAAAAAAAAAAAATTAAATGAACGTCACTTACGTTTTCATAGAATTGTTCTATGTCTATTTGTTCGAAGTGCATATCCGGGTAACCGATCTTCCGCCCCATGGCCGCCAACTGAAACAGTGATTTAAGAATGACAGTGGTGTGCAGAAAGCGCAGGAAAATATGCGCTCAAGGTGCTCCCTAACTTTTTGCTAACTATTCTTTAATGAGTTGAGTCAATAACCGACATCAAAGCACTCGGTCATCCTCATACGACGTCGTCCTCATCTGCACCAGCGAGCGAATCGCCCCATTAATAATGCTGCAAGTTGCAGGCTGATTATGTGTCCGTCTGACCTTTCCACTGATTACTGAGTGTCGGCCAAATCCCTTGTTCACTCCTTGCAGCATCATTCTCTCTAGTCTATGGTGATTTATCTGTTCTTCTACAAAATACACATGGTGTTAAGGGGCCCTGGCCACGTCTGCTTCTATGCGTCAATATCCGACCCAGCTGTGCAGACCCAGCTAATCTGTCCGCCTAATCGTATCCCAGCACTCCAGCCTGTCCTGAGAAAAGAACCATGAAATAATCCCTATCTTAGATTTTTAGCGTTGAAGCCTGCCACTCTGCACACATCATTCCTGTCTGCACCCTTCTCAGCATGCTCTGTGAGTCCGTGCCAATCACGAAGTGTGTGAAACTGTTGTCAACGCACCGACAAGGCGGTGCATTGTCGAGATATTTAATTAACTTTAATATGATTATTTATCATAAAAATGGAACTAGAGCTCAATCAGTACCATGCACCGCATTATGTGTGACTAGTGTTCGTTCTTAGGCATCAAGCATGTATATTATAGAGTAGGGGTTAACTGAGAAGTATGGGTAATAATAGAAAAGATAGTAAAGATCTGATACTAACGCAGATGCTGGCATTACATAACACACAGTTTAGATTATACGGAGAGCAGAACACAGTTTAGCTGTTGGGTATGGCTTGGCCATTCACATTCTCATGAGGCATCATGGATCATGATGAGCCCGCGGGAATTTTAAGAAGGAATTATAGAACCAAGTGGTAATCAGATCATTCAATCTACCTGAAAGATGGTGCATGGTAACTGACTAGTGAAAACATATCAACTACCAGCATAGACGGTCCAGCAGGACAGTGGTAGAATTCCCTGTCTGTGGGGAGGCAGGTGGGTGCCTCACGACATAATTAAAACCTAGCCAGGTAAAGTTGGACTCAACATAAACAGTGTAAGCATGTTGCAAGATTTGTTTCATGGCGTATGTTGCCGCATCATGCCTGGTGCATACTGCAGATGGACGTTCCTTATGGCGGGAATAAAATATTACCAACTCCACTACGACCTTCAGACTCCGCACAGAGCACACCAGATTAAAATGTGACTTGTTTATTAAAAACAAAAATAGGAAACACTGATGAATGTACAAACGGAACTGGTAAAATGGCAGCCAAACGTTTGCTACAGGAGTGTTCAGCATATACAGAACAGAGGCAACTGTTAGCCTACACAAGCTTCATTGAGGACAAGGTCAATGTCTACAATCTCAAGCTAGTTGAAGTTTTCACTGGATTTACTGATGTTGACGTCTGTATTTGAACAAAGAACAAGATGATTCACGTTCTTGTCAATATGGCCCGGTTTGGGTTTGCTGGATTACATCAGTCTATTTGTGAGAGGGCGGTTTATTTCGAACCTTAGCCATATTTATCAACCAGTCTACACATCATCAGAAAACAGGATAACGAATGGTGAGGTAAGTAGCGTCACATGTCCAGGAACCTTAGAGAGCAAATATGTTCAACAGATCACACATCGCTTATACGCAATAACACCATTTACAAATGTTAGTATCCTTCCAATCCCTGGTGCTTACATCTTGAAGAGCAAAGGCGATATTGCAGATAAGTGTGGTAATCTATGGGTAATAATAAGAGAACGCATGCAAGACAGTCAAATTAAATATCACAGGCACAACGACCCGCCCATACAATACGAAATAAAATAAAGTTGAAAGAGTTTACTCAAAATAGGTTCCTCTAACTCGAAGAAGAAAATTGTCATTGACTATAAGCATATGCACCTTTTCAAAAACTGTATCTTTTGTGACCTTGCCCATCCAAGTGTTTTCTTCAACCATCTTCTTAAACGCATCCTTCAGTGTATCAACCATCTTGTCCACCTGTAACAGAATATAAACAAACAACTGGTCACATAACAACAGAGTACACCCTCACCTGCTGTTTGGTAAGCATATTATCATCTTTGTCTAACCTTTAACTCATTACCGACACCAGGGATGACTTTTAGTAGGCTGAAGATTGTGCTCTATCATACCTTGTTCTGTTATCTTTGAGTTGGGAACCGACATCACAGGACCCAGAACATTTCCTTAAGCGCTCCGCTCCCAACCTCAATAACCAGAGAAGAGTCCTAATAATAATTATGCAGTCTGATTATGTGTCCGTCCCTTCATCAGAGAATTGGGTGGCGCCCGAGCCACTGGTCACTCCCGAATCCACCATTGTCTGCAGGCAATGAAGGTTTCCAGTTGCTCCACATTGTTGGTATGATCCCAAGGATCCAGGACAATATTTCCCTCATCGTGCACCAATACCGTACCCAGCAGTGCAGACTCGTCAATCTCCATGCTCACTTCCCACAACCCCAGAATGACTTGGAGAACACATCCAACGAACGCTCCATGTATTGTTACAACTGAAGGTTATAAATGTTATAGTTCTCTTGTGTTATTATTCGTTATAAGGAGAATGCATAGCTAAAGGTAAATATAGCACCTTGGTGTTCCACACTGCGTTACTCGTCAGCTAACAGAGGAAAATAATGGCAATTTATTTCTCCGTGAATTCAGGCCAACACAATGTGATGCCTCCAGTAACAAAATTCATTGCGTTTCACCCCCTTCAACTTGACCCAAACGGGACTCTATCCATATGTAAATTAGGGAAACCTAATTCTAGAATGTCGTGAGAACATTCTAGCTTTGTCGGGGGATTGTCCATCTCTAAAGTCACACATTATATGTATTGAGAGAGGATATCTCCTAATCCCGTGATTGGTAAGATCGGATTCACGACATTTGCGTGTATTCCGAGCTTTTCGTTTGTTCCGGATCCCCGAGAAAGTAACTTTTGAATGTCCTACATATATACCAGAATATTCAATAGTAGGGCTCAAGAGACACAGGCAAGTCACGTTCTGCTACTGGTGAATCATTGCCCCTCACTCATTGGCACCTTGCCGTCTTGACAGACGATAGTTTGTGCTTTAAAAAGGCATAATAGCTTTTAACTATGGCGGTAGCGAGTGTGACTGATAAGGCCAATTTGCGCTGTAAATGTCCGTTCACAGTGGGTGCATGTGAACACGTGGTCATTTCCACCATCATGCACCATCTTACGTCTCAAACGCTTGGTGTGTGACTTTTCTGCAATAATTTTCTCCTTTGACTTTATTCCATTTCTGATATTTGCCCTCCATGCAACACGTTCAGCGGCGACTTGCTCCCAATGTGCATTATCAATGCCTGTATCAATCTTGTCCCGCTTACACACATCTTTGTATCGTAGTAGAGGCCGACCCTGAGATCTCTTACCCATCTGTAATTCACCAAAAAAGATATCCTTTGGTATTCTACCATCATCCATCCTCCTAAGATGTCCTATCCATCTAAGTCTACGAAGACTGAACATGGAATAAACTGTCACACAACCTGATCTTTCCAATACTTCAGTATTTGTGATTTTGTCTTGCCACTTAATACCAAGAATTCTTCGCAGACACCGCATATGAAAGCTGTTTAAAAAGCTGTTTTTACTGGTGAATAAACTCCAATAATCTGGGTAGTACTGTTGCCGAAGTGAATAATGATGGCTATCTACGGCAAGATAATGAATTGTGTTGTTCGTTAAATGAAGATCTCCCTTTCTTGTGATATTGACAACTGAAATCTACTAGCATCTACGAGTGTTGTGGAGCCCGAATACCTACAACTTACGTCAACTTCTAGTTGCGAGAATGACTAACTGAGTATACTCGCCTCAGCTCTTGAAGAATCATTAAGTAAATATCTACATCAAGGTTCCATGTGGTTTGGTAGAAATGGGCAAGTACTAGTGCATTTATCTGGACTGTAATATCAAGTTGTAATAAAAATTCCTAATAGTATCTCAAGGATTTCAAGATGATGTGTTTACTTTGGTTCCAAAGATGTTTATCTGAATGTAGCCGGGTTCCATTTGTGACCCTTACTATGAACCAAATGTGTGCTGGTCTATGTGGACAGTGAAAACTAAACCTAAGTACTTTGTGGTGAAGTATATACAGATCATTACTAGGTTATATCCTAGAGGAACCTTCTCAAAATGTTTTCAAGGTACAACATCTATAGGACAATCAATGTGAGTATGTGCATAAGAGGCTGTATTTTGCCTATAAGTCAAGAAACCCACTCATGTCGAAGATTGCAATTGACGAACTTCAGTTCGGTGTAAAAGTGTTGTCAAGTCTTGTCAACTTGAAAAGAAAGTTTCACCTTGAGCACACATCCTAAGTCCGAAGCAAATCAAGAGGTGATCTCGGTCTTTGCAGCTGAGGTCCTGGGGGAGTCTGGCATATCCACAGGTGAAGTGTTCTGCCACCCGACCAGACGGACTGTGACTCTCCATTGCCTAGGATAAATGATGAAATCTCCCTCAAGGTACCAGAGATTTCCACTGAAGACTAATGCCCTTTCTTTTGTTAAGACCTATCCTGTTGTACAATTTATTTCTCTCTGTGTGTGTGTGTGTGTGTGTGTGTGTGTGTGTGTGTGTGAGTGTGTGTGTTGCAGGCTTAGACCTAGAATTTATTAAACTATAGTTATTAATGTCACCACTTTTGATGTCTTGGTAAGGTCAGAACGGAGTGACTGCAGTACTAGCTTGCAGTAAGCCAAAATCTAGGGGGTCAGCAGAAATAATAGTTGGGTAGAATAGATAACATGGAGGATAGGTATTTAAACGGTTAGAGCCCTTGGGGTGTTTATGTTTATGGCTACCGTTTGCATTCGCAATTTCCTCATTTTGGGCTTAAAGTGCATGGTTCCGAAGCCCTGCTACTGAATTGAGTGCATGGCACGTCACTGTTAGCTGTGAATTTCGTGTGAAATGCTTTTACACCTGTCGCGGTTGTTTGTATCGTGAACTGCATGTTCAGAATAATGGCGGTGTGCTTGGTGCAGAACTGACTGGATTGCCTTATGCAGTTATGCGTGGCTGCTGGTTTTCTAGTGACTGCCGCTTCCATCGACGATGAAAAGTAATTTTCGTGGAGGCCTTTTGCGTTGGCATTCTGGTGGCGATATTATGCACAGTGCACATGTGCGGGCTGTTGGCTTGTCGAGACTCCTGCATGTTCAACTTTTCACATGGGGCAGTGAGGAGCAGTTTGTGAGTTATTCACTGGTAAAGGAACGGAGCATACTGGTGACGACCCGTTGCCGTGAAGTTGGAATCGCGACTAATGGCTAATGAAATAGATGTATTTAAATATTGAGCACAACCCACTACTGGCAACGCCGATCGCATTCTGATATGAACCTAAGGCCTATCCACGTCAATATGGAAGCACTATACTCGAGTTTCGCCCTCATTTGAGCTCATCAGTAGTGCATATCCCTGACCGGATCCGGAAACAGTCCCGGATCACGCGTGTGAAGCGGGTGTGTAACCACGCGGCACACACTGGACACACCACATTATCACAACAGAATATCACAACGCTACCCATCGTAGGCTATGCTCAAGATTGCCCAATCGCCGCGACCGACGTCCGTCAATCGATGGGACCCGAACGATCAGGACTTCTCACTGGCAAGGAACACCAGGCCTCCTAAATCCAGTGAGCAATAATCAATTGATTATGTGGTTAACCAGCCGGGCCGGGTCAGACAGACAGACAGACAGACAGATAGACAGACAGACAGACAGATTGTCGGTAACGGGAACGAGAACTTATATGACTACTTATATGAATTAAATGAGATGCTCCCCACCAGGGTCTGGGCGAAGCCGGGCCGGGTCAGCTAGTATGTATATATATATATATATATATATATATATATATATATATATATATATATATATATATATATATATATATATATATATATATATATATATATATATATATATATATATATATATATATATTGTACTAAGTGAGAGTCCAAAATGTCATAAATTAGAATACTCTAGTGTTCAACAACAGTTTCTATATGTATAACCAGACGTGAATACATTTCGCTAACGGAAGTAATGTTTGCAGCAAGATGTAACAATAGATAATAAAAACAGGTGTGCATATTATCTATCACTTTTTGCACTGTTTTGAGTTGCACTGAGTTTCTGGTCTTTAAATGTCGTTAGCTACATGAGACATGATGATGCTAGACACTGGACATGGAAATATATGAAGTGGATAACTGGCGGTGATGGCCGGCATTGTTCGTAATCCCGTATATCCACGTTGGGAAAACAGCAGCTACGAGAATTGACAGCGGTTCGCGCCGTGCTGGTAACTTACGGGGGTATGTGAGCCGGTCGTTCAGAAAGCAATGGCAAACTACTGAACGCAAAATTTGCCTAGTACATCAACAGCAGCTGAAAAATGCTGGTATTGACTGCAATGTTCTGTAAGGGATATGCAACATAAAAAAGCTACATTTTGGCACTGAAGTCTATTCCTTTAACAGCAACAGCAATAACAAAGGAAACAATACTACTTCGTTCAAAGCTAATAGTTCAAATTATGGTTAAGTGTGCAGCAAACACACTCTCCTCTACTCAAGAAGAGACAGAACCACGTGGCAGTTGATTACCATTGATACACTTCGATTTCTTCAGCGGTCAAAAATACATGAACATCCCGCACAATCCGTACTAAAACACACATGTTCTGCCTGATTTACTTCAAGCTTCTGCGAGGTCGGGTACAATAATCTTGTGGGTGTGAAATGACCCGCTGAGTATACTCTAAAACCTTTGAACTATATAAACAACGCGTAAAGGAGCAAATATTCAGACATACATATACACGGAAATGAACAAGTAGACAGAGTGCCTGGTGCTGAATCATTGAGGGGTGATTTGATGCATGGTGAGGCAGATGTGGTGAAGCCCGCCTGGGAACGTGTGAACAATGTAGAAGAACAGATAGATTATCATGATCTAGAGCAGTGGTTCTCAACCTTTTTTTGGCCCGTGCCCCCCTTCACCATATTTTTAAGACGTCATCCCCCCTCCCCCTCACCATATTTTTAGAACGTCATTCCCACCCCCCCCCCCGCTTTCGTATTTCCTCCCTAAAATTTTCCCCCTGTCCCTACACAGTATACGTAATAATTGAAGCTAAATTTAATAGCACATACTAAAACAAGTCTAGACATCTACATAAAACGTGATTTGCGGATCTACTTCTTCTTATATATAAAAGAGACTGTATGTGGGTGTGTCCTTTATGCGCTCGCGAACGGCCCATCCAATTGAGATGAAATTTTCTACACGTCTTCCTTTCATTCCAGCGCAGCCAACTGTGATATTTTTTTAGTGTGAAATCGGCTGATTACTTAATATTATTTAATTTTTCATTTTACATTGTAATTTATATACAGCGAGGGGACTTAACTCTAGAAAAGTTATTTCAAGGGGCATAACTTTTAATAACATTGCTGTATACCTTATAGTCATATTGTTATATCGTTTTCAAAGATTTATAAACTCTTTGTCTGTAGTTATGTACCGGCATATGAGTTATAATAAATCATGATACAATCTTTAGGGCATTTTCAAAGTTTTCATAAAAATAATGCATAATGCATAACATTGTAACTCATCTTTTTATGCTTACGAAGTTATCTACAGTCATGCAGGTGATTAGAAACGGTTTTCATTAGAAATAATGGATGGTGTGTGGAAGGACATTCTTTTAAGTTACTTTTTGTTGTTGTATGAATTTAATGAGACGCTACCCGCCAGGAGCTGGGCGAAGCCACGCCGGGTCAGATAGATAGACAGACCCACCTTTTTCGCTGCAGTTATCTACAGGCATATGCGTTATAATCCTCCTCCTCCTCTCCCCTCCTCCTCCTACCCTCTTCCTCTTCCCCTCCCCTCTCTCCATCCTCCTCCTCACTCTTCCTCCTCCTTCCTCCTCCTCCTCACTGTTCCTCCTCCCTCTTCCTCCTCCTACCTCCTCGCCCTACTCCCTCCTACTAATCACTCCTCTTCCTTCCTCCTCCCTTCTCCTCCTCTCTCCTCCTACTCCCTCCTCCTCCCTCCTCCTCCTACGTCCTCCCCCTCATCCCTCCTCCTCCCTCCTCCTCCTTCTCCTCCCTTTTACTCCCTCCTCCTCCTACCTCCTCCTCCTCCCCTTACTCCTCCCTCCTCCTCCCTCCTCCTCCCTCTCCTCCTCCCTCCTCATCTCTCCTCCTCTTTTCTCCTCCTCCCTCCTTATCCTCTCTCCTCCTTCTCCCTCTACCTCCTCCCTCCTCCTCCCTCCTCCTCCTCCCTCCACATCCCTCCTCCTCCCTCTTCCTCCTCCCTCCTCCTCCCCTCCTTCTCCTCCTTCCTCCTCCTCCCTCCTCCTCCTCCCTCTACCTCCTCCCTCCTCCTCCTCCCTCCTCCTCTTCTCTCTTCCTCCTCCCTCTTCCTCCTCCATCTCCCTCCTTCTCCCTCTCCTCCTCCCTCCTCCTCCCCCCCCTCCTCCTGCGTTCTTCTCCTCCCTCCTTCTTCTTCTTCCTCCCTCTTCCTACTCCCTTTTCCTCCCTCTTCCTCCTTCTCCCTACTCCTCCTCCCCTCCTCATCCTTCTTCCTCCCTCCTCCTCCCTCCTCTTCCCTCTTCCTCCTCCCTCCTCCCCCTCCTCCTTGCTCTCATCCTCCGTCCTCCTCCTCCTAATCACTCCTCCTCCCTTCTCCTCCTCTCTTCTTCCTCCTCCTCCCTCCTCCTTTCTTCCCCCCTCATCCTCCCTCCTCCTCCCTCTTCCTCCCTCCTCCTTCTCCCTCCTCCTCCTCCCTTCTCCCCTCCTCTTCCCTCCTCCTCCTCCCTTATCCCCCTCCTCCCTCCTCCCTCCTCCTCTTCTCTCTTCATCCTCTCTCCTCCTTCTCTTCCCTCTACCTCCTCCTCCCTCCTCCTCCCTCCTCCTCCCTCCACGTACCTCCTCCTCCTCCCTCCTCCTCCTCTCTCCTTCTCTTAATCCCTCCTCCTCCCTCCTATTCCTCCCTACTCCTACTCCTCCCTCCTCTTCCCTCCTCCTCCTCTCTCCGCCTATCTCTTCCTCCCTCCTCCTCCTCCCACCTCCTCCCTCCTCCACCTCCCTCTTCCTCCTCCCAGCTCCTACTCCTCCTTTTTCTTCTTCTGCTGTAGCTGCTGCCGCCGCTCCATTTACCCAAGTTAATTGTTGGGGAAGATGTAAAGACCTTTCAAGTGCTCTTTCTAATGCTTTTTGTAAGTTGGTCTTCGTTTATCTAGGTTGTTCTAACTGCAACCAATAAATTTTTAGACAGACAGGCAGACAGACAGACAGACAGACAGACAGACAGACAGAGAGGGAGGGACAGACAGACAGACAGACAGACAGACAGACAGACAGACAGACAGATAGTCGGTATCGGGAACGAGAACTTATATGACTACTTATATGAATTAAATGAGATGCTCCCCACCAGGGACTGGGCGAAGCCGGGCCGGGTCAGCTAGTACGTTATAAAATGAATTTCAGATGGGTGATACGTACGGAACTGTAAAGTGTGAAGGAAAAAGCAATATCACATAATCGGTTCTTGTATTCATGCAATCTAGAAATAATCTTAACCCCCCCCCCCCCTTGGAAATCCTAAAATTCCCCCGGGGGGGGGGGGAATTCCCCACCTGTTGAGAACAACTGGTCTAGAGAGAATGCTGGTCTGAGGATCTGGTAGACAGTCGTCACGCAGAGGTAAAGCAAGACGGACGCATAATCAGATTGCAACGAGCACCATTAGTATTCGGACTTATCGTTAGCTGTTCATGATGAGGACTGAGCGCTTATGGGAATGCCCCGAGTGCAAAGATGTCGGCTCTTTACTCAGCATAACTCAACTCAACATACACATACACACACACACACATGGACAACTCACATAGCGTTTGGCAGCATCGGGAAAAGCCCTGGCTACGAACTGTTTGCCCATTCCTTTTGAGAAAGCGTTGGATGAACTGTGGAGACAATCTTGCCAGCGTGGACTCTCAGTCGTCTTGCCAGAGTAAGTCTGAGAATTATGAAAGTTCAATGCACACGTATTCTGAAGTTGTGGGTTACGAACGAACGAATGAACGAACTTTATTTTCAACGGGTCGCAAATAGTGCAAGCAGGAGCGCCTTACATTTGGCGCATCCAATCACTCAAACTTAGTTCATAAATTATCTACTGTGCATGTTGCATTCACGTAGAGAATAAAACTAGGTTAAGTGAAAGTTGTGAACATGAACAATGCATACTGCCATGCTATGAGACCGACATACAGAATGGCACAAACACAAACACACATGCACAAATACATATACAATACCTGCATGTATAATTACATAATTTTCACAAACCCTCACAGTTAAGCACCCGCTCAATAACACACGCACGTACACACTCTCTGCATACACGTATACTGACTCACAATCACAAACTCACTAATAAAAGTTTAATTATACATGCATACATACATACCTACACACACACATACACACACACGCGCACAGACACACATACACATACATACATACATACATACATACATACATACATACATACATACATACATACATACATACTGTCAGAGTCTAACAGGGGACAGCGATGCAGGGACATCGTTACGACCGCCAGGCGACTTAGCTCCCAGTAAGGGATGCAACAACTTCGTTGCGCCGCCAGGCGAATAGGAGTTACCGGCCTGCGAGATCGCTGGCTGACCAGCGGTCAGGCCGCCAACGCAAGACGCACGCCTGCCACGTGACGCCACGTCAGGCAGGAGGCAAGTTGCGAACCAGGTCCAGACAGCTCTGGGGACACGGTACAGGACGGACGTGTGATTGAGAGAAAGGCGTTGTATGGTTTCTGTATTGAAAGGCGAGTGTCTGGACATCTTGCGAGTCAGACTTGTGAACTGTATTGTGGATGTAAGTTGTAAAGTATCCATTATATATTGTTGTGATCATCATTCTGTATTTGATATGTTAATAAATCCATTGAATGGTGTATCGTTGAGTCTTACGTCAAATCACGTTGTATTTGTACTGTCTCACACTTGTTAGGAAAGCGAGCCAAGTTTAAGACTCTGACATGTGTGAACGTGGGTAGCTCGTCCTTGTTGAACGTAGCTCGTCCTTTTTGAACGTGAAGGTCTCGTCCAGCTTTAATTTAGTTAGATTTAAACCTAAATGTGATCATGGAAGGCTCATTTTGATTGTTACTACATTATTTAAACATGTGTAAGACCATCTGTAAACGTACAATGCATACATTTTGTTTGATCCTGTAAGCGTGTAAAACATTTGTGATTTGTGAAACTTGTCACCGTTTTGACCTTGTCGACATTGTGATCTTGTCGCCATTTTGACCTTGTCGCCATCTTGTAAACTTGATGTCTATGTCCTTACTGAATGTCATCTTGATGTAAGTGATGTGTCATCAATGTTGTAGAGTGTTAAGATACTTGTAGATTGTCTTTGTGCATTGAGTTTGTGGAACGCGAAAAGTGTTTGGAAAGAAATTAACGTGTATTGTAAAAAAACTGTTGACGGACAAACTTACGACATACAATTACACTCAACGCCAAACAAACCTAATCAACGCTTAGTGACAAGCAGGCACACACCAACAAATAGACGCTAATTTATCTTCTTCCAAAATAAAAGCAGGTTTTTCCGTACCATCCGAAACCTTGCCGTAGAGGTCATTTGTAGTCTGAAGTAGCGACCCTACATTTCCTAGCCCGATTTTCCAACCGTTCTTCACCGCATCCAGGGCACTTGAGTATAATTTTTTTTTTCTTTTCGTATACTTTAAAAATGCATTTTTAGGCACATATCGTCCATATAAACAAATTGTAAATTGTTGATTACTAACCACTTATTACATATTGTGTGTGGCTGGTATTTCATTGACATTTTTCCATCATGTCTTCATTATTTGATTTCATTGATATGGGCATAAAGTTACAGTTACATGGTGATGAACTAACACGTTGGAGTGAGCAGAAGTACGCTGAATATCTACTAGTACAGGAGAAAGCTACCGAACGCGATGACAGGGCAGCAGAACGCGAAGAAAGAGCAGCAGAAAGGGCCTTAAAGCAAGCTGAGATGGATAGCGAACTAAAGAAGGCAGAAACAGCCTTAAAGCAAACTGAGATCGAGAAAGAAACAGAACTGAAGAAGGCAGAAATAGCAGCTCAGAGTAAGAGAGAAGAACTGGAGTTACAGTTGAAGATAAAACAACTTGACACTGAGACTGCCATTAACAAAGAGTCTAAGAAATCTGAAAGACTGGAGAAAGAAAACCAGTTTAAGAAATATCAAGGTATTGTACGTAATTATACCTCGGGTGACTGCATCGCAGCCTTTACCCAAAATTTTGAAACTTTAATGGAACATTATCAAGTTCCACTGTCTGAATGGAATATTGTGTACATGAGGAGTTTGTCAGGGGAACCTCTTAAAGTTATTGAAACCATCCCCAAAGACCTCAGAAAAGATTACCATTATCTGAAATCTAAGATTATGGCACATTTTATGTTAGATGAGGCAGGTTACAGAGAACAATTCAGTAAATTGAGCCCAAAACCGACTCAAACGTTCTCTGACTACCTCTGCTTAGTCCGAGATATTTTCACCAAATGGACGTCAGCAGCCAAAATTGAAAAAAGTTATCAGAGATTGGAAGATCTAATCATTAGAGACAAAATTGTATCATCTATTCCTTCAGCCTTTGCTAAATTTTTGTTAGAGAATGAATGCTCTAGTGTGGATGAGATTGAAAGACGTGGGTCGGCTTACTACACAGCCAACAAACATTGCTTTGCTACTGAAGATACTAACATTAACTTTGTAGCAGCGGCTAATTATGACAAACAACCCTATAGTAGGCAGAAACCTCATAGGCCTACCTCTGAGAAATTTAATCATTGCATTTATTGTAAATATTCACATCATCAGGGTGAAATGTGCGATCAGAACCCAGGGTACCATACTTACTTATTAAATATGGTAAACAGACAAGACAAGGAACGTAAATCCTTTAAAAACTCACGAAAATGTTTCCTCTGCAAGGCATGGGCACACCATCGGAAAGATTGTAAGGGCAGGCATATGACCAACAAAGCAAATGCCGCCTTGTTTGATAGTTCGTCTTCTGATGAAGAAGAGCCAGAGAAACATCCTGTGAACTCAGCACAGGCGTTTGACATATTCAACGCAAACCATTGCTCTATTTGTAACACCTTCTATAAAGATGGTATTTTAACATGCGGTCATGCCATCCCTATTGCCAATGAAGAAGCTAATTTGGTAGTAGACTCAAAAGGCAGAATAAACATCCATCACGGATATGTAAATGGCAAATCTGCTACAGTCCTTCGCGACACGGGGAGTTCACTCATTGGCCTGAAGAGAACGTTCATAATGCCTACAGACTATACAGGCAGACACGTAACATGTAGAACATTCTCAGGCAATATTGAGAAATACCCATTAGCATGGGCATATATTGAAACACCTTTCCTCACTGGGAAAGTAAAGTGCGCTGCACTAACCAATCCAGTTTGAGATATAATTATTGGTAATTTACCTGAGGTAAATGATAAACCTCATGACATAACATCTGTATGTATTGATGATACCATAACATCACCATCAAATGTCATCATTGAAAATGTCACACCACCTATTGATTATAAAGTAGCTAATGTAGCACTAAGTTCTCATGACATCATTGAAACTGTTGTTCCATCATCATCTGACATCATTGAGTGTGTGAACGCAGTAACGAGAGCTACTGCTAGAGTGCAAGATGAAATAAATCAAACTGAGGCGATACAATTGCTCAGCCCAGTTTCACTACCTACTAACACCATGAAGGAAGCATTTATAACAGCCCAAAAAGCTGATCCTTCATTGTCAAAATACTTTGACCTGATTGGCCGAAAGCCAAAAGTAACCAAGAATGCAAAATGGCATTTTACTATGAAAAATGATATACTCACCAGGTATTACACCAGAGGTGACAATACCACAGAGCAAACTGTTTTGCCAACTAGTTATCGCAAGCAAGCCTTACATCTTGCACACGATATACCTCTTGCAGGACATATGGCATACGTTAAGACCAGATCAAGGTTATTGACACAATTTCACTGGCCAAAATTTTGCAATGACATTAAAGAATATTGCAGAAGTTGTGACACCTGCCAGAAACTGGCTAAAAAAGGTAAACACCCACAGGCAAAGTTACAAGTTACCGACTTAGCCAGTCGACCTTTTGAAAAGTTATCGGTTGACATAGTGGGCCCTCTTAGTCATACAACAACTTGAGGGAATAAATTTATTCTAACTGTTATTGATACATGTAGTCACTGGCCAGAAGCTATTCCGTTAAAGAACATAACTGCCAATGACATAATGGAAGTGTTCTTCCATATTTTTTCTAGGATAGGTTTTCCAGATACTATCCAATCTGATAGGGGCACTCAGTTTATTGCCGCATCCACCCAAGCTTTCACCAAAATGTTGGGAGTGAAGCAGTGTTTCAATTCACCCTACCACCCTCACAGTAGCGGAGTAATAGAGAAGTTTAACGGGGATCTCAAGCACATGCTTGCAAAAGTAACGCAAGAACACCCCAACAACTGGGATGTATATCTACCAGCTATTCTTTTTGCTTATCGCGAGGTACCACATGCTAGCACCGGTTTCTCTCCTTTTGAACTCATCTATGGTGCCAAACCACGTGGTCCATTGACCATTTACCACCAAATGTTAACTAACTCTACACCAATACTTAAACCCATATCATCATACTTATATGTTACATCATTGCGTGAAAGAATCATCAAATCTTGTGTTATTGCAAAGAATGCACTAAAACTATCTGGTGCTACTTATAGACAGTATGCTGACAAAGGTAACCGGACAATAACATTGACACCTGGACAGGACATTCTCCTGCTACTACCTAGTGACAGACACCTACTGACTGATTCTTGGCAGGGACCTTTTAAAGTGACGAGACAGATTTCACCTGTAGACTACGAAATCCTTATAAAAGACAAACACAAAATATTTCACATAAATATGCTAAGACCATACCACAACAGAGACAACGAACAGGACGATACGACAGCTTGTACAGTGATAATAGATCACGAAGACGACGATGCTAGTGACGAAATTCCAACACCTGCATTAGACACGACAGACTGCTTGAAGGAGATCAAAATCAACCCAAAGTTAACTCAAGCAGAGACAGACAGGTGCAAACAACTTATACAACAGTACAACACCATCTTTTCCAACAACCCAGGACAAACAGAATTAGTACAGCATCACATCACACTCACATCAAACACACCCATTAGATGCAGACCATACACCATCCCATTACATTACAAAGAGCAGTTACATCTAGAAATCATTAACTTAGAGAAAAATAACATCATAAGACGATCCCAATCAGACTACTCATCTCCCATGGTCATAGTCCGCAAAAAGAACAATACAATAAGACTTTGCATCGACTACCGAAAACTGAATAAAATAACTGTTCTAGATCTTGAGCCAATGGCAAACACTGACGATCTTTTGACAGAACTGACAGACGCTAGGTTCTTTACGACGGTAGACATGACGAAAGGTTATTGGCAGATTGCTGTAGACGAACAGAGCAGACATCTGACAGCATTTGCCACACCTTGGGGACTGTACGAATGGTGCAAACTTCCATTTGGGCTTGTTAACGCCCCAGCCACATTTGTACGGATGACACGACTACTTCTAGTAGACATTCCTAACATAATCTGCTATATCGACGACATATGTATTCACACAGAGACAATGACTGAGCACATTAAGACTTTAGACCAGACATTTGAACGGATCAGACAGCACGGACTGACAGTGAAGCCTGCAAAAGTAGACATAGCCTACCAGGAAATAACATTCTTGGGTTACAAAATATCCAATGGCTTTGTCACGACAGACGATAAAATTGTGTCCAAGATACTAAAACTCTCACTTCCGACTACTAAAAAACAAGTCAGAAGTTTGTTGGGCTTAATAAATTACTACCGGCAGTTTATTCCTGATTTTTCTGAACTGACCGAGGTATTTACTAATCTACTAACAAAAGATAAACCAGAGAAAATTGTACACGATCAATGCCTAAAAATTGCATTTCATAAAGTTCTATCATGTTTTTCTGATAAGAATGAACGCAATCTTATCCTTAAATTGCCCGACATCTGTTTACCTTTCAGATTACGCACAGATGCTAGCTCCGTGGCGATTGGAGCAGTCCTGTTGCAGGAGTATAACAACATTCTCCACCCCGTTTATTTTGTATCCAGGAAGCTGAAGGCCCGAGAGCGGGCATGGTCCATTCCTCAATTGGAAGCCCTAGCTTTAGTAGTAGGTATTACAAAATTGTCTAGATTTCTTCTAGGATGCCATTTCATCGTAGAATCGGACAGCAGCCCCTTACGATGGATGAATTCAGGAGTGCCGTCGAACCATATGGTAGCGCGTTGGTCTTTGAAACTCCAAGATTATAGCTTTGAGGTTCGACACATCCCAGGCAAAACCAATTCAATTGCCGATCTTTTGTCACGTTGCCCGACCGACCCAGTGAGCACCAATGTCTGAGTGCAGTATGTAGAAATACACTCAGACCGACACAGCCATTTAGCAGTGAATAGTGGTTTTTCATTCACAAAAAGCTGTGTAATGTCTACAATATTGTGATAGGGATTACTCCCGTTATATATAGTGTTCTTATTTTACTAGTTCGTGTAGTGATTGTCATGTATAAATGTGCAGTATGTGGTAGAAAGCGAACTATATTAAGTGTAGATAATACGTACAAGAACAGTGTCACATTCGCACTTACATGAAGCGAATTATCCAACTTCACAGTGACAACTTCGTGTGGAATCTTCCAAGAATATTTTAATTACGAGTGTGAAAGTAAAAACTGAACAGTGACGACTTTTCTACACCTCTGCAGTGAACCGAAATCTTTAATGTTCGACTGAAACATCTAACACATGAACATTCGATCCTAATCCAGAAGATTGTGTAGCAACATCTAACACGAACTTTGAGAACATTGTACCTTCCTTAAACTACATCAAACCGGAACAGGTGTGTTCTACAAGCTTTACCATCAGCTGATTTTAGTGTTCGTGTGTACTTCCGGATTAATTAGAAATTTAGAACAAAAATAGCAGACAACATATAAAAGAAGAAAAAGTTTTGACGATTCTAAAATGTTTAGGATTCTATAAAATTGAATACACGAATTGTGTGTTTATTTATTTCTCTAATGTAATCTTAGAATCATATCTTGATTAACGTATTCATATTACCGACTTTTTTCTCGTTAATATGAAGAAACGTCAAGCAATGACACTAAGAAATTAAATAGTTATTGTAAATTATTGTGTGTCACTAATGTTAAAATTACTTCCCTTTCATTTATTGTTATTACATTTTCACACAAAGGGCCATAATTTGAAATGTATATGCTAATGTGTTGTGTGTAATATAACATGTTGTTGTTAAAGTGTTGACACCACAGGCAGGCATCTACTGGGCATGGCAGAGTGTTGCCAACATTGTATGCCAACACAAAAACTCCTGGCCAAGTAGGGACAGTGTTGGAGTGTTTTATACGACTTATATAAAGCCGTATTTCAGTCTGGCTAGATGGTTTTTGTTCCAAGAACTATATTATTTTTTTTTTCAAATTGCTGCGAGGTAGATGCGTGAAGCTGATACTACTGATCTGACTGGGTGATAATACAATTGAGGTAACCAGCCATCGAGAGGGTGAAGCCTGATATGTGTTCAACATGAAGCACCACATGTCTTTGTACCCAACTCCCAGTTCTTATATATTTCTATGCCATGTGTGTATTTTTGATAACGTTGTGTATAACAATAGAAAGGTAGACTCTGACAAGGGTATACTATTAACCCAACAGGTACAGAAATTATACATGAAAGACGACATCTTTCATGGATTTTACCGGGGGAGCGTGTCAGAGTCTAACAGGGGACAGCGATGCAGGGACATCGTTACGACCGCCAGGCGACTTAGCTCCCAGTAAGGGATGCAACAACTTCGTTGCGCCGCCAGGCGAATAGGAGTTACCGGCCTGCGAGATCGCTGGCTGACCAGCGGTCAGGCCGCCAACGCAAGTCGCACGCCTGCCACGTGACGCCACGTCAGGCAGGAGGCAAGTTGCGAACCAGGTCCAGACAGCTCTGGGGACACGGTACAGGACGGACGTGTGATTGAGAGAAAGGCGTTGTATGGTTTCTGTATTGAAAGGCGAGTGTCTGGACATCTTGCGAGTCAGACTTGTGAACTGTATTGTGGATGTAAGTTGTAAAGTATCCATTATATATTGTTGTGATCATCATTCTGTATTTGATATGTTAATAAATCCATTGAATGGTGTATCGTTGAGTCTTACGTCAAATCACGTTGTATTTGTACTGTCTCACACTTGTTAGGAAAGCGAGCCAAGTTTAAGACTCTGACACATACATACATACATACATACATACATACATACATACATACATACATACTGACTGCCGTTTCCATCAACGATGAACTGTATTTTTTGTGGAAGACTTTTGTGTTTGCATTCTGGCGGCGGCTTTATGCAGAGTGTACCTGTGTGGGCTGTTGGCTTGCCGACACTTCTGTCTATTCCATTGTTCACATAGGGCAGTGAGGAGCATTTTGTGTGATATTCACTGGCACAGGAACGGAGCAATATGGGGACGACCCGTTGCCGTGAAGTTGGAACCGCGACTAACTAACTAACTAACTATACATACATACATACATACATACATACATACATACATACATACATACATACATACATACATACATACATACATACATACATACATACATACATACATACATACATACATACATACATACATACAATATTTACTACAGGCGATCAAGTCGTATAATACCACAACATATGTTATAAAAATAGAGGCATATATAGTGGAACATGCCTGGGGGTCATTGACATCACCGGCCAAATAATAGATAGGGGTAAAATGGGGCTAGGTAGTAAGTCCCCGGAGGGTGCAAATGAGAGGATAGATGGGGAAGATTGGAGACAGTGATTTAAGGGGGCAAATGAAAATACAGTGAGTTTAAGGGGAAGTCAAGGAGAAGTCAGCCAGCGAGCGTAGTTGTGGGGCAGACAGTTTGGGCTGTGGGGGAGTTGTGTGGAGTAACGAGACTGAAAAGGACAGTTGAGTTTTGGGACCCGACAAGTGTAGGTCGTCGGTCAGGGAAAGTGAATAATAGGGGAGTTATTGATATAACTCTGCCCTGTGGTTTTCAGTGATAGGATGTCTGAGACTAAGCATTAAAGACTGAGTCCGGTTATCAACAGACATAGTGAATTCAAGCCTAACCCTAGAGAGGGTCAGATAGTTAGCGGAGGCTTAGATCCAGAGTGGGTTGGATCCAGTGTGTTCGGGCCGGAAGGGTGGCTAGTAAAAACTGTCGTGGTGGATGCGATTAAGTACGCCTTGAGAAGGCAGTGTTATTTGAGTTGCAAGTTGTGATGAAGATATATTCTGAGAGAATTATTGTTCCTGGATTTATATGTTGTGTGGTTCCGTTTTAATGCAGCATTAAATGGATAATATGTGCGCAAACTTACTCTTGTTCTCTGACTAGTGGATGTGTGGTGCAGTGGTGACTTGTGGTATGAGACACGGGGCAAGCACAGCTTCCACTCCGCAGTGATATAGTGGAAGCATTAGAATCTAGACAACGACCAATCTTCGTTTGGTACAAAAGCTTTTGTGTCATTCATGATTTTATGGGGACTCTTCGCTTAGAGAGGATACTGAGGTCAGATACATTAGTCGGGCGCACAATTATTACCATATTCCAGCCGACGTCTGGTTTCAAAAGTGTCGTCCAGTTTCAATAGTATCTGGAAGAATATTTGTCAACAAATCAAAAGCTAGCAGACAATGATAAGGCAGTGGGTGCGTCAGATAATGTACGTAAACAGTTCAAGAGCGGGTCAGCATAGGTAAACTTTACCGCTGTCAGGAGTGTGACGAAACGCGTTTATCTGTCTTGGGTCGTAAAGATTCTGCACTATCTTGGCGCGTCATCGGGGGACTTTCCCAGCTATAAATAGACTGAGGGAAGCCGATAGAGGAATTACCATCTAGAATCTTCTCGGAACACCTAAATTTGAGTGACCCGTGAGGCTGGGTATAGCACTAAATTCTCGTGCAGAGAGATCTAGAAATTCTAGGCGGGGAATGACGGTTTCCCGAGAAAGTGTCGTTTCCCAAGAAGCACTAGCTCCTCGTGCGCATTGAGTTGGCACGAGTGGGGAAATTGGCTAAACCATTCATTCACTTCAGTTTTGCTCGGAGAGAGCAGACGCAGGCCTGTGTGGGCCATTTTGTGTTGCGTCTCACCTCAACCATGATTCGGCTGACTGTTACGGAAAGGAGGCTGAGGAGCCCTTGAACAGTTCTGAAAGCTGACTGGAGTCTGGTTCTCGACATTCAGGTACTTATTTGTTTAAATCATTTAACTTTGTAAGTGTGTACAAAACGCCATCGTTCTAACCTCATTGCCTATGCGGATGTCCTTGCATACTAATGAGCAAACCGATCGATAACGCTGCTGACGGCTAATCGTGTGTTGTGTTTACCAACGTGTGTTCGCGAATCAGCTGTTGGGAACGCAGGAATGCGATGTGGGCGATTTAGGTTTAAATTATATTTACCATATATCGCAAATCGTTGCATCTATTAGGTTGCTGTTAGAATAAAACATAGTAACTTGTGCCTGATAGAAACCTAGATTTATGTCAGTCAGTTGCTGAAGCCAGGAGAACGGTTAGAAAACCAGGTAAGTTGGTAGGTGGAGATTCAGACAAAACTGTGCTTAGTTACTAAGTAAATAAAGAACTTAGTTCTGTGCCACCAGGAATGATGAAACTATTGTGTAGTAACTTAATAGTGAATTCATTGTGTGGAACACGGGATTTCTGTGGGAAGGTAAGTCTGCATTGGTGATATATATATATATATATATATATATATATATATATATATATATATATATATATATATATATATATATATATGATGTGGCATTGTGTATATATATATTAGGTCATGGCATGTGATACTTCCTGGAGTAATTCCGAACGCCGAATAGGACGACGCGTGATAATAATGCGTGCCGTCGCGTATAAATCTGCGTTCTGAATTCTTGTCTAAGCTATCCTGTTCTTTCATACTGGCGCTAGTGCGAGTGAATGCTAAGGTGCTGGAAGTATGGAAGGGTACAAGGAGGCTGTATGAGACAGGGGATATATAGGATATGGGGGATGTGAAAGCAAGTTATGAAAGTATAGGTTGGTAGACCAGACCAACGATGAAGTTCGGTCCGGCCAAGGCTAAACCACTTGGGAGGGCGGAACTGGAACATCATCCTTGGAACATGTGGGGAACATGTATTCTCAAGAAGGCTTCTTGACTCTAAGGAGGAGTCTGATAAGAAGAGTTTGCTATGGCGTGGGCAGGTGGTCCCACCAGCAAACAGGCTTGTGTACATAGTGGATGTGATCATGTACTATTCCTATATCCTGAGGGATAGTATATTGATCAGTATTATGTTTATTAATGAACATTGATGTTGTAAGGAACGAGTCCAGGGACTCTTTACCTTATTGTTTAGTTCGATTAAATTAGAACTATGATAACAGCCTACTATCACTACTGACGTTAGCGACAACTGGTAGATGATTAGGGATAGGTGAGACCTACGATCAGACACGTCATTCTGATTTCTTGCTCTGTTTGACGGGCTGTTCTGTGAGCCCAGCTGACATTACTGAACCCATGCTTTACTACTCTCCATATAGAGATAATGCTTTGGTTATATGCATAACTATGTAGCATGACTGAGGGTTGAGTAGTCATTGGTAGGATGCATGTGGACTAATGTTTGGGCCAGTATACTCTCACCGGTCGCTCTTCCTTTTCAGGAGTTTCCCTGTTGAGGAACCAGTCAACTATAATTGTCGTTGGCGGGAAACCACTTCGTGTGACACAGCGAAAGGTTCAATTCTTTACTTATCACACCAGACTCAACCACACCATGTTCCCAATGTGATTCACCATGCGTGAAGGTTGCATCAAGTAATACAGGTGCCCTGAAGGTGCACGTGTGGGAAGTGATGGTTTGTGATGTTTTTCTACATTAGAAGATACTCTATTTCAGCCAGGAACATTTCAGCATTTTGAGCAATCATTCTCAAAGAAAGGAAACACCTGACCGTATATTATTACGGTGGTTCTGCCTAAACGCGGAAAAACGAAATTTAGACACTTGAATGGTTCTTATGACAGCTATAGTGACAGGTCTTGAGAAGAACTACACCAGCTATTAACTTGTGGCAAGTGTTACCAGGTGGAAGGGACAATAGATTATAGTCCAACCTGAATTGTCTTCCTTGAAAATAGATGTCTGATTCTAATAGTGTACTGAACGAGTACGAAGACTTAGAACTGTGTTTGTGTAGGACTCAGTGACATTTCAGTTGCCTTATCTGATTCTTCAAGCAGTGGTACTATGATATGAGTATAGGACCATTGAATTGGTTATTAACATATTCTTCCAGCAGTGTTACTGTGCTATGATTGCGGGACCATTAGATTGGTCAGTGACTACTTAGGATCATCGAAGTCACGAATACTTGGAGTCAAGTCCAGGAGGATTGTCTCCCAACCAGTGTTGTTAGAGAACTGTGTATTAGCAGTGACTTACTAGTGATAAAGATGCAGTTGGTCCAGTTGAGTGAGGTCCAGCAGTGACTCTATTGTTGTGGGTCCACGCTCTGGAGACGGAGTGGTCTCCAAGGTTCTAGTCATCTCACTGGAAGGAAGCCGGGTGAGTGGCGGACCGACTTGACGGGACATCTGCATCCAATCTACTTCTCAACCTGATGATGACAACCATATCTCTGATTCTGTCTCTACTCTATCCTCTATTTGTGTAAATAGATTATTCTATCAGGATTGTTCATTTCAGTTCTATATTCTCAAGGGTAGAATAAACTTTATGTACGTTGACTTGCTCTTTGTATAATGATTGAGTGTGGTCTCGGACGATGCCTAAGTGTTCATTGTTCCACAGGAGTAGATAGTTAGTGGGGGTCTAGAATCTGGAGGGGCTTGTAGACATAATTAACTAATATGAGATCAACCACAGAGTAAAAATGTGTATCTGCCTGTCCAACCCCTGGGGCTAGAATACACGGGAGTGCCAGAGACACCTCGGGTGTGGTTCACTCTCACTACCCAAGGCGATCACGTTACAAGGAGACAACGATGAAGACAGGATTGGAAAACAAAAGACAGTTGACAGTTCACAAGGGGCCACCACAGGTAAAAATAGCATTGCCCACCCGGAGAGAGAGGGTGGACAGTGGGGGTTATTCACAGTACACAGACAAGATTTGCGCCGGTGAGAGAGTCGTATGGTGGACAGGGCGGCGGCGGAGTAAAAAAAAGTCGGGTTGACAGAATGCTGGCACTGTTTAGGACAGTAGCAGGACAGTATTGCTGAATTCAGGATATTCACAAAATAACAGACAGTGAGAAATTTCTTAGGGAGTCATGTGCGCGTTGAAGACAATTGTACGGCGTTTTCAGAATGTAAGAGTTCAGCGCAGGTAAACTGGGTAGGGGAGTTATATGAGAAAGTGTGGAAATCACACAGAAGTGACAGCTGCTAGTCCACCAAGGAGGAGTGAAAGACGGGGGCAGGATAGGAGTATTTTAGAGTAGAGAAAAGTTTTCACAGTCGATAAAAAAACGTGGAGCATTGCTTCAGTTCACAGACAGATTCAGTGCGTGTTGTTTTTATAAAGAGAAACTGAGGTTGCATTGCGATGTCAAGGCCGTTCACGAGGGAAAGTTACTGAAAAAGTTGTCCGCTCAGAGAACTTGATAAACATGATGTTTTGTGCTGAAACCAGAATTTATTTTCGTCGTTAACATCTTTGTGTTTTTGTAATCATCGTGTCATCGGGAAATAGCCCACAGCAGACTTTCAGGGGCCTTCACCGCAAGAGTGGTCGTATTTCTCTGCCAAAAGGGAGATCATAAGCGGATTTAAAGCGCTACTCATTCTTCGCCAATTTTTAACTTTGTCGACGGGCGTGAATCCGTGCCATCTCTTCAAGTGTCAGCTCCGCAGGGAGGGTTACAAAAACGTTACGGCCTGTGAAGAGACAAGGCGTTCGGACAATACCGTCATCGTAAACTTTTCCGACAGTCGGAACGCGTTATCACCACGTCTAGGAAAAAGGAACAACGCATCAAAATAGTAATTCGGTGTTGGGATATACCGTCGGAGTTACTTCAAAACAATAACGAACAGACATATCCAGGAGATTATTGGAAACTATTAGAAACAATCTAAGGAATTTTTATGAGAGTCTATCATCGCATTGGTGTCGGCCACCATTTTTTGTTTCTGTTGCGCTCATCGTCCTTTTTATTGTTGTTGTGCGTTACTTAATTATTCGCATGTGGTCCAGTATTCGTGAGAAGTAGGATATTTTTGTGTTTCGCGGAGTGCGTGAGACAGGGCAAAGGTAATTTTTCTGGGTGCACATTATATGTTGTTGGGAGGCAGCTGATGAGTCAGCTTGTTGTTTGCATTTGTTGGGCATTGGGTCGTCCAGGCCATATACACTGTGTCGAATTGTCTACCGTCAGATCATTTTATATTTGTTCTTTTTACAGTTTTCTCTTTACTGTTACATATATTTGGTTTCTTCGGATGTATGGTATTATTGTAATTCTCACGTTAAAAGCATCTGCTATCTAGAGGGTCTCTGTCAGTTTATATTATGCGCACGGTATTGTACTACATGGGCATGTCGATGTCAGTGTTTGTTATTTCTTTGTAATCATCCGTCTGCGTTTCACCAGCCTATGCGTCTAGCGTCTTATAGGTGCCACTTATTGTGTATCACTCATTTGTATATTTATACGTACTTTTAACAATATTTCCATGAACTTTCTACTACTATTTGTTATATATTCGAGGGAGTATAGGTAATACCCCCCCCCCCCCGGCCTCCCTCACTACCTAGTGCTTACAGAGGGACTGTGTGAGTACAGATTGATATTATCAGTACTACAAGTTTATTTATAGAGGGAGGGGTGGTGTACTTAGGACAAGTACACTAAGACAAGCAGCAGTGTCTTTATATTATAGTTGACTGACGGACAGCTAAGTGTCCACAATTACAAGATGCCTACTTTAATGGAATATATTGAAGCAGGGGAACGGTTAGGCCTGAAGGGCAAAGAGTTACAGGAGTTTGCAGAAGCAAAATTGAAAGAATTTCATCACTGGGAAAGAGAGGAGAGGCATAATGAACGCGAGGCAAAACGTCTACAGGAAGAAAAGTTAGCTGAAGCCCAACGCCTACAGGAAGACAAGTTAGCTGAACCCCAAACGCTTACAGGAAGAAAAGTTAGCTGAAGCCCAACGCCTACAGGAAGTAAAATTAGCTGAAATGGAACAACAAAAGCGCCTACACGAAGAGAGAGAGAGAGAGACACACACACACAAAAGAAACTAAAAATGTAAAAACAAAAGTATAAGTTTGAGACCGAGAAGGCGGTTGCACTCAGGAAATTAGAATTAGCATCAAATGGTCAGAGTGAGGAAGGCAGAAGACCTTCGCAGTCGTCACAACGATTGAAATTGCCATATTTTACAGACCGGGACAATCTTGAGGCTTATCTTAGGAGATTCAAAGCGTCTGCGAAAGCTTTACGCATTCCAGTAGGAGAATATGCTATGAGGCTTAGTAAGTATCTAACGGGAAAGGCCTTTGATACCATGTTCAATTTACCTTTTGAAGAAAGAAATAATTATACTATTCTGCGTCAACGCTTGCTTACAAAGTTCAACATAACTGAGCATGGATACAGAACAAATTTCAGACAATTAGTGCCAGAGATAAATCAGGATTTTACAGATTTTTTCAATACAGTGAAGAACGCATTTAATAAATGGATGGAGCTTGCAGAAGTTGGGAAGGATATTAATCGATTAGTGGATTTGATGCTAAGAGACAATGTATTATCGTCATTCAATACAAACTTAGTGGCTTTCTTTCAAGAACGAAAACCAAAGGACATAGACACAATCTCCCAGTTAGGGCAAACCACATGACTGCACAACCAAACTGCTCTACTGGCAGACAAATGGGTGAGGAAATAGTCTGTGCAGCGTATATGACACAGGATCAGAAGCCAGGGATCAGACCAAGATCGAGAAGTGTAGACTTAACACATAGGTATGAGCAACAAGAGCCTCAAGACAATGGTTTTCGTGGCAACAATTTTGGCAGATCAGGACGTTACCCATACCACAGGTGAAATTTTAAGAGACATCCGAAGGGTTATCCTGGATGTTGGAATTGTGGGAGCTGGAGACACAAGGCAGCACATTGTGATGTACATCCAGCCAGTGGGCCAACGAATAACAAGAAAAAGGAGATCATTTGTTTTAAATGTGGAAAAAAAATGGCCACGTCACCTATCAATGTACGATGGGAGAAACTGAGCGTTCTAATGCAGCCCAAGTGATTGAGACATTTAATAGTGAGAGTTGTAGTGGACGCAAACCTCTTTTTGATAAAGGCAGTGAGCCTGTCTTAATGTGTGGTCACACATTTCAAACAGGATCAGCATTGCATGCAGGAGGAAGTCTGAAGCTGCACTATGGATTTGTCAATGATAATCCAGCGTTAACCCTCAGGGATTCCGGTTGTACGTCCATCGGGGTTAGAAAATGTCTAGTACATCCCTCGGATTACACAGGGAAAAATTTTAGGTGTATAACATTTAATGGTACTGTAGAATTTTATCCATTGGCCATGATCACAGTGATAACACCATATATCACAGGAAGAGTGACAGCGTGTGTTCTGGACTCACCAGTGGCAGATCTAATTATCGGAAATGTGCCACGAGTTAAAGAATGTACAAAAGAAGAAATTAAGAACTGGGATAAAAAAAATATGAGGCGAGAAGCAACACGGTAGTTACTAGAAGACAAATAAGATTAGATACGATAGATGAGGAAGAGATGACAAGCGAAGTAGACACGGGGACTTAGAACAAGGGTAGTACGGATGAGCAGGTGAAAATGGATCTCAAATAAAGATTTAGTGAATTCCAGAGACAAGATACTACTCTGGACAATTGTGTCCGAGGGTGTAGTAAAGTAGAACATAGGCAATCAAAGAAGGGTAGATGGTGATTCGAAATGAAGAACAATATTCTCACTAGAATTTGTTCGGATGACAAAACTACACGTAGGCAAGTAGTAGGAGTGGTACCCTTAGCAGATAGAGACCGATATACAGGAACAGCTCAGGATATTGCATATGCAGGGCACGTGGGAATGAGGCGTGCGCAGCAGAGAGCAGTGTACCAGTTACATTGGCCAGGATTTGATGAAAAGGTCAAACTAAACAAAGAATCCAGTGTAAGGGTGCAAGATATAGATAGGAAAGTTAAGCCAGTTCAAAAGAGTGCTAACGACATCACTGACCCAGGGTTAGGGACAGCATACACGTTTTTTAAATAAATAGGGTCCATGAGTGATGGGTTCACGAAGGGTAGACGCATCATCGACAGGAATCGGCGGATCTTTGATGCAAGAAAAGAACCACCTGGTATCGGGTCGGTACACAAATAGTTTGTGTGTTTCTTGAAGATATTAATAGACCTTCGGGTACCCAAAGATAATGTTTTATATGATATGTTGATTATTATACGATGTATTAGCTCTTGCATTAGTACACAAGATGAAAATTGGGTGTGTTGATGAGTTGGGAATATGGGAGTTTACTATGATTACTCGATGTATTATTTAGTGTGGTAGCTGGAGTAAGATGGATTCATACTTACGGCTACCCAGGCAATGTTACTGGGTCATTATTTTTGTTTTGTGTGAGACGCAGTTACTCTTACCTCATTTGAAAACGATGTTTTCTTTTGAGGAGGGGGTAATGTAACATGCCTGGGGGTCATTGACATCACCGGCCAAATAATAGACGGAGGTAAAATGGGCCTGGGTAGTAAGTCCCCGGAGGGTGGAAATGAGAGGATAAATGGGGAAGATTGGAGACAGTGATTTAAGGGGGCAAATGAGAAGACAGTGAGTTTGAGGGGAAGTCAGCCGGCGAGCGTAGTTGTGGGGCAGACAGTTTGAGCTGTGGGGGAGTTGTGTGGAGTCAGGAGACTGAAAAGAACAGTTGAGTTTTGGGACCCGACAAGTGTAGTTCGGCGGTCTGGGAAAGTGAATGATAGGGGAGTTAGTAATAGAACTCTGCCTTGTGGTTTTCAGTGATAGGAAGTCTGAGACTAAGGATTAAATACAGAGCCCGGTTATCAGTAGACATAGTGAATTGAAGCCTAGCCCTGGAGAGGGTTGGATAGTTAGCGGAGGCTTAGATCCAGAGTGGGTTGGATTCAGTGATCCCGGGCCGGAAGAGTGGCTAGTAACAACTGTCGTTGTGGATGAGATTAAGTAGGCCTTGAGAAGGCAGTGTTATTTGAGTTGAAAGTGCTGATGAAGATATATTCTGAGAGAATTATTGTTCCTGGATTTATATGTTGTGTGGTTCCGTGTTAATTCAGCATTAAATTGATATTATGTGCGCAAACTTACTCTTGCTCACTGACTAGTGGATGTGTGCTGCAGTGGTGACTTGTGGTATGAGACAGGGGGCAAGCTCAGCTTCCACTCTGCAGTGATATAGTGGAAGCATTAGAATCTAGACAACGACCAATCTTCGTTTGGTACAAAAGATTTTGTGTCATTCAGTCTCTGTGAGGTTTCTATGGCCGGATAACAAAGAGCATATACATGTCATGATTGTTTCAAACACACGAAGCATGTTGTGTCATGCCTCGTGGAGCGTTACATGCATCTATTAAAACATCTTTGTTCACAGGCGTATTTATTCATGTTAGGTGATTGAAGCCCTTATAATATTAATTGCAATCGTCTTACAAATGCGCCTCTACATGTGCCTGCCCAATAGCTACTTTGCTCTCAGGAAGGTGAACGTCATGACCCTGCTCATCATGACATGCTTACTTACCTCGGCACCTTGGATTTGGTCGGGAGGTAACCAGTTTTTTTACTTCTGGCCGGTTAGATTCCGTCACCGTCTTGGCACTTTTGGTTCGACATAACACACTGAACGCCCTTGCCGCTGTGTTGTCTTCTTCCCGCCCCACCCACAGCTGAAGGGACTCATTCTTTCACTTGTATAGAGGAAGCCATTTCTTAGTCTTTTTTTTTAAATTCGCATATTCTTTACAGGACATCGCTGTCAACAGCAGCATATTTCAGCTGTCTGTTGATTTCTTGGCAAGGTTACGCTCAGTAGTTTGCCATTGCTTTCTGAGCGGCCGGCTCAGTTATCCCGCAAGTCGCCAGCGGGGGACGAACCGCTTCCAGCTCTCGCCCGCTACGAGACTCTGCGTGATAAACGGGATTACGGAGAAAGTGTTGTAACCCCTCGGCCAGAGAGACTGGTATTTCTGTGTCTAGGTGTCTATATTCATTTTGTTGTCCTTTCTCCTCTTCGTAACGTGTTTGTAAACATGACCTGGTCAACCAGGCCGACTAAGCCTAAAATGGGATCCTAGACATTTCTCGTAAACATAAAGGCAACCCGCGTGACGTTGGCTGTGTCATCCCTGGAGCGTCGATTGGCAAGGATACACTGCAAGGTGTTAAACATGGTCCTTCATTTGATTTTACATATTTACAACATATATATCTACCTACCTGTCTATCTACCTATCTATCTACCTACATTTAAAATCTAAAGGTAACATACATTATAGCATTTCCATAAAATCCCATTCTTCTTCAAGTATAGAAATAGAGATATCGTTGGCACTGCCTGCTAATTCAATGGAGTCAGGGACGGTATATTCGAGCTAAACCCGAGTCATGTTCCACATTATCAAGACTATTAACCGACTCCTTCCTCCCGTGTACAGTTTATTTCAGTTAGATCAAAGACAATTACGCTGTTGTAGTTGATATAGAGGCCATGCTGATAATCTCATGGCTGGCCAGTAAATTCATCACTGTATTCAGGCCTACACAAGGTTATTGCCCACAGCATTACAGACCGATAGATTGCCCTACAGCATTACAGACCCATAGGAGGTTCTTTATTAAGGACATGTTATAGTCATAAGAGGTAACACACTCTTGTCCATCCATAAAATCCGTTAGATTTATGTGCCTATTTCTGTCCACCAATCTTCATTCGATGAGTGGAGTAATCAATTTGACAATCAATATTCCATGAATGGTCAGTATGACAATCTGCATTTGATAAGTTTAGTGGTCAGTATGACAATCGATATTCCATGAATGGTCAGTATGACAATCTTCATTCGCTGAGTGATGTGACCAGTATGACAATTTTAATTCGATGAGTTTAGTGGTCAGTATGACATTCTTCATTCGATAAGTGAAGTGGTCAGTATGACAATCTATATTCCACGAGTGGCCAGTATGACAATCTTCATTCTATGGGTGGTGTGGTCAATATGACAATCTTTTTTTAATGAGTGGACTGGTCAATATGACACTCTTCATTCCATGAGTTTAGTGGTCAGTATTACAAACACCATTCGATATATGGAGTGGGTCAGTATGACAATCTGTATTCCATGAGAGGCCAGTATGACAATCGTCCCTGGATGAGTGGAGAGGTCAATATGACAATCTTTATTCAATGAGTGGACTGGTCATTTTGACAATCTTCATTCGTTGAGTGAAGTGGTCAGTACGACAATCTTCATTCGCTGAGTGGGGTGGTCACCCAGATAAGGTGTATCAACAGCCATGCGATCCCTGGCAACATGGAGGTGGGGGTGGGGGGTGGGGGTGGGTGTGTAGTCCGGGATGACTACACATCATGTTGCAAGTGATTGCATGGCTGTTGCATGCAGCCAACCAAATGCAAGACATATTGCCAGGGATAGGATGGCTGTTGCTACATCTCAGCTGGGTGTTTATGGGTCTTTGATTACAGCGCTCTTGCGTATTATTATTCTATGGCATCTTGAATATTCTATGAGCACTGGATGCAGAACCCCTAACCTGTTTGGGATGGTTATGTATACGCTATATATGTTGCTGTTGTGATCACCATTCTGCCAGGCGATGCTATAATCTTCTCAATGTGTCTGTTTTCTATTGTTAGCTTATATGCTGTTTAAACTCTATCACTCTACACAGTTCAAAATAGCTAATAACTTAAAACAAACTCAACGCATCTCGAATAACAGAACGCAGTCCAGTTTTCACTCTGTATTGACTCCAAGCAATAGACAATTCATATTATCAATTTCACAACTTGTCTATCACTCTTGACAATGCTTAGTCTACACAACTACTATGCACTGACTAATAATGTAGGGGCTCATTATTTGGCCATTCTACGGTAACGAAAGAACTAGGTCCAGCTCCGACCATAGCTCATGTCCACTCGATTTAAAGGTGACGTTTTGTCCTCTCACAAAACGTTCAGAGCGCTTTTCACACTATGGTCACCAGCACTCGTGGCGGCTCACTTTGCACGGTTTCCTTGTATAGACCGCACTTTTCCGTGAATCCTGCCATGGTCGATAATTCTACAAACCAGACTATGGCAGTATGACAATCTTCATTCGATGAGTGGAGTGATCATTATGAAAATCTTCATTCGATAAGTGGTCAATAAGACACTCTTCATTCGGTGAGTGGAGTGGTCAATATGATACTCTTCATTTGATTAATGGAGTAGTCAATACGAACCGATAGCATGTACTTCCTAGAATACTTCCCTCTACCCATTGGGTGGAACTGACAGATTCGAACACGTAACCATAGTCCGGCAGGCAAATGTGCTATCCTCTGCGGCATCATAGTTCCAGTGTAAATTACCTTATCAAAGTCCAGTCGGATCTTCCTCATACGTCTGGTCAAGCCGCCAACTCTGGACAAGGCGTACTTGAATCCAAACAGATTCTGTAGAGTTCTGAGAATAGATGGTACAATAGTTGTAAAGCATGGCATGGTTTTGTCAAGTGAATAGGCGTTTCGTTAATTGTGTGAAAAGACAAGCCCTTACACATATTGAGTTGGGCTGAGTCAAGACAGTATTCAAGGCGCTTGGGACATATACAAGCGCTTTCCTTACGCATCTTCAAAAGCCAGAGAAGAGTCCTATTACTAATGGTACAAATTGCAATCTAATCATCTGTCCATCCTCAGAGTACTCAGTGGTGGGCAGATCCGCTGGTCACACTTTGCGGAACCATTCTCTGCAGGTCATGATGATTTATCTGTTCTTACACGCTATACACGTGATTCCAAAATGGCACTACGCACGTATGCCCTAACATGCATAAATACGCCTGTGAACAAAGATGTTTTAATAGATGCATGTCACGCTCCACGAGGCATGACACAACATGCTTCGTGTGTTTGAAACAATCATGACATGTATATGCTCTTTGTTATCCGGCCAGAGAAACCTCACAGAGACTATATCTGCCTCTATTCTTATAACATATGTTGTGGTATTATTTCTACGTGGTAGAGGATGGAAACACACTACGGTGTGGCTAACATAGCTCTGGGGGCCGAGTATCCACCGGAATAAATTGACAACTCTGCAGCTGAGCAGAGCAGGGAACTCACTAGTCCTGACAGTCGGAAATGGCTGTCAAAGGCAGAGTTAAAAGACTACCATGTGAATGTGGAAGGCAAGGGGAAACCCCACATTAACTTCCAAAGATTTCATGGCGACACGCATTTCAGAAATAGTGAACGACGTTAATGGCTGTCTTAGGACATCCTCGTCCGGTAGGGACAGTCATGAGCCACAGGTGACACCAGACCGTCATCCAGCTACTGATGGCAAAACTAAAACTATAACTGAACTAAATACATTTAGAATAGGAAAATGGAATGTTAGGACATTAAATGAACTAGGAAAGTTACACAATGTTCTAAGAGAAATGGAAAACATGAAAATGAATATACTAGGCATAAGTGAGATGAGATGGAAGGGATCTGGCAAAATTAAAACCTAACAAACACACAATAATTTATTCTGGAGGGGATACACATGAAAAAGGTGTAGGGGTAATATTTGATGAAAAATCAGCCAAATCTATGAATGGATACTGGTGTATTTCAGATAGAGTTATAATGGTCAAAATTAAAGGCAATCCAATAGATATAAATATTATACAAGTATATGCACCAAAAACAAGCATTAGTGATAAAGAAATACAACACTTTTACGATGAAGTAGAAATGACAATAGCTCAAACTGGATCACAAGAAATAAAAATAATACTGGGAGATTTTAATGCAAAAGTAGGAAAGGAAAAAATAGAGGATATAGTGGGGAATTACTGTTTAGGTACAAGAAATGAAAGAGGAGAGAAACTAATAGAATGGGCAAATATTAATGATATGATAATTGGAAACACATGGTTTAAACACCATAAAAGACGACACTACAATGGAAAAGCCCTGATATGAAAATACGCAACCAAATTGACTACACACTTATTAATAAAAGATTTAGAAATGCATTAATTAATGTAAAGACAATGCCTGGTGCTGACGATAATAGTGATCATGTACCACTATGTGGACAAAAAAAAGTAAGATTAAAGAGACGGAAAAAATTGTTTAGAACTTGAGACATAATAAAGAGGTTCTGAAAGTAGATAACGAAATTTAAGAACAATACAGAGTGACTGTGAAAAATAGGTACAATGCAATAGCTAAAATACAGAGTACAAATGAACAATGGGAAATGTTAGGGGACTCAATTCATCAAACTAGCAAAGACATATTACCGGAGAGGAGCCAACAAGCTAAGAAAAATGGATGAATGAAGAAATCTTAATGCTGATGGACAAAAGGAAACAGAATTAAAAATGGCAAACAAGAGTATGCTAAGATAAATAAAGAAATAAGAGATAAATGTGTGAAAGCAAAATAAAGTTGGTTAAACGAGCAATGCAAAAAAATTTAATTAAATTCCAGTAAAGATAAAAAAAAGTATGCACAGACAAATCAGTTCTTCTTCTTCTTCTTCTTTCGTTCGCTTGAAATATGTCTATAATTGCAGAGTTGTCTCTGTTATGAATCTAACAGTCTTGTTTAGTTCACTCAGCGGTACATAGAGATTATATTCCACTGTTGTCTCTCTAGGCCAGAATGTTCGTCTGGATATGTTGTAGTTTGGGCAGTCCTGGAGTATGTGCGCTTCTGTCTGCGACGCCAAACAACATGTACCACAGCTACTGAAGGTCCTTCTCAGACAAATCAGTGAGCTCACCGGAACAAAAATAAGAATAAATACAGGGTGTTTGAAATCAAAAACAGGAAAGATATTATTGGAGGAAGGTGATATAATGAACAGGTGGAATGAGTATATAAGAGAATAATTTAATGGAGAAAGGAAATAATTAACAGAAGAAAGTAACTTAGAAGGCCCTCCTATTCTAAAAGAAGAAGTCGCTGACGCTATGAAACATATGAAGAAAGGAAAACAGCTGGGCCAGATGAAATCACAGTAGAAGAATTAGATGTATTGGGAGAATTTGGGGTAGATATATTAACAAAATTTCTGAATTATATTTACAACAGTGGATATTTACCGAGCGATATGCCGAAATCTGTATTTATAGCTATACCAAAGAGACCAGGCGCAATAGAATGTGAAGATTTTCGTACAATTAACCTCATAAACCATATCACTAAACTTCTGCTCAGAATCATAATGAGAAGAACCAGAAAGAAAATAAAAATGGAAATTAGTGAAAAACAGTATGGTTTTATGGAAGGAAAGGGCACAAACAATGCAATATGTATATATATATATATATATATATATATATATATATATATATATATATATATATATATATATATATATATATATATGCTTCATAGATTATGCTAAGGCATTTGATAAAGTAAAACATGATGAGCTGATCAAAATGTTGGAAGATATCAACATTGATGGGAAAGATTTAAGAATAATAAAGAATATATACTGGAACCAAGTAGCAGCAATTAAAATGGGAAATAAAGAGGATAGTTACGAACAGATAAAGCTAGGAGTACGACAGGGATGTGTCTTGTCACCCGATCTCTTCTCCCTATATTTTTTTTTTCTGCATATCCTTTACAGGACATGGCTGTCAACACAAGCATCTTTCAGCTGTATGTTGATTTCTTGGCAAGATTACGCTCAGTAGTTTGCCATTGCTTTCTGAGCGGCCGGCTCACATACCCCGTAAGTTACCGATGCGATTCGAACCACTGCTGATTCTCACCGTCATCACGTTACCTACGAGAGTATACGAGATTACGGAGAAAAGTCGGTAACTTCTAAGCCAGGAAGCCGGCTCTCCCTATATAGCGAAGTAATAATGAGAGAGATCAAAGAGAAGCCAGGAATACTAATCGGAGGATTTAATATAAACAATATACGCTATGCAGATGACACAGTATTGGTGGAGGATAATGCAACAGACCTGCAACAATTGTTGGACATTGTAACAGAGAGAGCACAGAAAGGACTCTCCTTGAATATCAAGAAAACAGTAACAATGGTGATATCAAAGCAAAATGGGGACACCAAAATGTGACATAGAAATAGAAGGGGAAATTCTCAACCAAGTGGATAATTTTAGATACCTAGTGACACTTATAACATCAGATGGAAGATGTACAACAGAGATTAAGAGCAGAATAGGGCAGGCAAAAGCCTCATTTCAGAAAATGAAGATTATCTAATGCAATAAATCGTTATGAATGAATGTAAGAAAGAGAGTGCTAAAATGCTATATAGAACCAGTTTTGCTGTATGGCAGCGAATCTTGGAATGTACATGAAAAAATTAGGAAGCATTTAGAAGCAACAGAGATGTGGTTTTTAAGACGAATGTTGCGAATTACTTGAAAAAGCCAGAGTAACTAACAACGATTGCTTGAAAGAGGCTAATGAAACTAGAACACTGTATACAACAATAAGAAAGAGACAAACAGCTTTCTTTGGTCATGTGATGAGAAGAGAGGCATTGGAGAACATTATGACAACTGGAAAGATCGAGGGGAAGAGAGACAGAGGCAGACCAAGAGAGGTGATGCTGGACGGATTCAGACGGTGGCATCGAGGAATACCATCAGCAGAGTTGATCCAAAACACCAAAGACCGAGATCTGTGAAGAGCCATGAACGCCTACGCCAGCAGGCAGGGCACTTGATGATGATGATGATGATGATGTGGTATTATACGACAACATCTCTTGTAGTTAATATTGTACGTATGAACGTATGTGTGTATATGTGTGTGTGTGTGTGTGTGTGTGTGTGTGTGTGTGTGTGTGTGTGTGTGTATCTGTGTGTCTGTGTGTCGATCGGTCGGTCGGTCTGTCGGTCGGTCTGTCTGTGTTCATGCATGTATGCATGCATGCGTGCTTTTATTTGTGTATGTTGTGGTGTTTGTCCTTCAAGAATGATGAGGAGCATTGATGTCATCCAGTGTGGTTGAAAGTTTTGAGCTGTGAGTTCTATGATGACCGTTAAGGCCTACGTTAGCTCAAAATGTTCTTTGACAATCTAAGCAAAGAATGCTTGACGTTCCAGGAGTAGAAACTCCAGCGGTGTTTTTTTTTTTTTTTTTCCCTTTCCATTCTTATTTGTAACAGCTCTTGCAGTCCTACAGTAGCTACCACTAAAGTGCCGTCTTAACTGCATAACTAAACTATCATCTTAAGTGTATGATTAAACTATCATCTTAACTGTATGATTAAACTATCATCTTAACCCACCTGGGTTGCCGCAGGGATCTGCCTTGTACCCAGTGCTCTTTAATGTTTACAGGAGCAAAATCGCAGCTATTGAGACACCAGGTATGGGTAGAATCTTGACATTTGCAGATGATGTGCTGGTGTACAGACAGGGCAGAGACAGGGCCAGTTTGGCGGAAGACTTACAGGTGGCAGTAAACAGCGTGGCAGAGCGGTGCAGGGACGCAGGGGCCATTATAAACCCAGACAAGGCATCGGTTGTGCGGTACTCCCTGGATAACCAGATCGTCAAGGCAGATGTCCCAGGTATTATGTTGAATGAATGTCCTCTTAGTCGAGTGAGTAAATTGAAGTATTTGGGTATCACCTTTGACAGGTGTTTGTCTTTTAAGGATCATGTGGAGGATTTGATGGTGAAGGCTGGTAGGGGACTTAATGCATTGAGGGCTATGGCAGCAACCGGGGTAGATCAGAGGATGCTGTACAGGCGGCTCTTTCAGCAGTTAATCATTTATGTCATTGAGTATGGTTTGGGGCTGCTGACAGTTTCAAAGAACCAGCTTGAAAGGTTGGAGCGCATACAGAATGCTGCCATGCGGTTAATCCTGGGGTGCACAAAGGACACACACTTATATGCATGAGGCATTTCCTGGCGCTACCAACAATGACGGATAGGCATAGGGTCCTTCAGGCCAAATGGTACCTGAGAGTTTCTGCAGACAGGGATCACCCGCTGCATGCAGCAATGGATATGGTAAAGGACCATAGACTAAGACGAGGCAGGTCCCGGATGGCATAAGCAGAACTTTCTATACGTCAGGTGTGTGATCTAGAGACCATCAATCGTGAAAGAGAGTGGATTGAAGTTCCGGAAGACATGACAGACTGGCACAATGTAATAATAACACTAGGTCGTGAGAGTAGAGAATGGGCAGCGGGCCGCACTGAGTTTGAAGTGCAACAGCTGTTCCACAGTAACACACATCAAGGTGACATAGTGATCTATACTGATGGGTCAGTGGTGAGAAACAGATGTAGTGGCCGGGGCTTTATTGCAAAGGTTAATGGACGAGTTTTGAAAAAGGAGAGTCTGGCATATGAGACTACGACCTCCAGCATGAGAATGGAGGTGGAGGCAGTAACAGAGGCATTCCGGTGGCTAGAGGAGACTATTGCAACACACGTTGTATTCATTACGGATTCAAAGAGTATGCTTAGTAAGGTGGAGAAAGGAATGTTTCGTGTCGTTCGGTCGGTCGGTCATTCAGTCTGTCGGTCTGTCAATCGGTCGGTCGGTCGGTCGGTCGGTCGGTCGTTCAGTCTGTCGGTCGGTCTCTCGTCTCTTCAGAGGTCATAGATTGTGAGAATTGTATGGATATTTTGCCCTGGCCATGCGGGTGTACGGGGGAATGAACAGGCTGATAGGCTAGCAGGGAATGCACTTCTTGGTGGTAGTTTGCCTATGGACAAGGGGGAGGTGGTCGTGCGCTTGTTGGACCAGGTGGAGAAGGCGGAGGAACAGATTGAGAACCCATATGTGGAAAGAATGAGATTGCGGGGGATCGGCAGGGGTTCTGGAAGAATCTCAAAGCTGAGAGGGAAGACCAGGAGAACTTTTAATCAGATAGCGGTGGGAACGAATAGTAGTATGCCTCTTCGCTGGCTGTTGAACGAGGGAACGGAGCGCGTATGGGAATGTACTGAGTGCTGTGATGTTGGTTCTTAACTCAACTCAACTCAACATCTTAACTGTATAACTAAACTATCATCTTAACTGTATAACTAAACTATCATCTTAACTGTATAACTAAACTATCATCTTAAATGTACAACTAAGGTGCCGTCTTAACTCTATAATTAAACTATCACCTAAACTGTATAACTAAACAATCATCTTAACTGTATAACTAAACTATCATCTTAAATATACAACTAAAGTGCCGTCTCATCTGTATAACTAAGCTATGATCTTAAATGTACAACTAAGGTGCCGTCTTAACTCTATAATTAAACTATCACCTAAACTGTATAACTAAACAATCATCTTAACTGTATAACTAAACTATCATCTTAAATATACAACTAAAGTGCCGTCTCATCTGTATAACTAAGCTATGATCTTAAATGTACAACTAAGGTGCCGTCTTAACTCTATAATTAAACTATCATCTAACTGTATAACTAAACTATCATCTTAACTCTATAATAAAATTATCGTCTTAACTGTATAACTAAACTATCATCTTAACTGTATAACTAAACTATCATCTTAACTGTATAACTAAACTATCATCTTAACTGTATAACTAAACTATCATCTTAACTCTATAATTAAATTATCATCTTAACTATATAACTAAACTATCATCTTAACGGTATAAAGAAAGCATCTTAGCGGTATAAAATATGCACCATTCTAAGATAGTTTAGTTTTGTTTAGTTTTGTCGACGGATCAACATCACAGCACACGGGTGTATCCCATAAGTGTTCCGTTCTACTCCTAACTCAAGCCTGAGTCGGGAGAATCTCAACTCAGTGCACGAACTCCGTAGTACCGGCAAGGATCCTGAAATACTTTGGGTAAATGTTTAACTCGAAATTTAGCCCAGACAGCGCCGTTAGGCTACTCTTTTTCGATTTCCAACTGCCAAAGGATTTTTTACATGCGCAACAATACATACGGGCGTCCGATCTCACTACTCAGAGACCAGGGGAAATTTTTTTTACTAGAAGCCCACGTGAAATAATCCCGGCCCTCACCGGGGCTTGAACCCGGGACTTCCAGCACCTGAGGAGGACACCATAATACGAGACCACTCAGCCCCCCCCCCCATCATCCAAAGACATATTGCTGAGGTCATCTCACCCTCTTAATGTTAAATCCATCGATCATGTGCCATGCCGATACGCGTAGACGGTCATGTTCTGCCATCTCAATCGTTCACCAGAGTCGTGGGTCAGCTCCGTGTTCCTGTCTCCACTGTAGCATGATGTCTTCAGACGTTCGCATCCCCAGTCCATTTACATTTCTCAATACTCAGTAGTTAACCACGTAAACCGTCGTGATACCCTAACTAAAAATAGAATCGTAGATTCTAGATCGAGGGAGGGTAGATGAATGGTGGGGTCTCAATTTGATTGGGTAACCCTTGGGCTGGTAACGCTCCTTAATACATAATTAGCCCGCCAGTCGAAGCTTTGATTCCATCCCGTAAAGACGTGTTCAAGATGCAGTGGTAAAATTTGCCCAAAAGCATTCTTTAAGATGTGGTCATCTGCACATCAGGTACCTAAATCATTTAATATGTTATGTGTAAACCTGATGAAGTGTGAGAGAGAGACGAATGGCCGAGTATTTTCTTGAGAAAATGTGACAAGAAGACAGGACTTCGTTGTACAGTGACTCTAAAACTGCTGCTCAAGACCTGTTATGTCTACCGCAGTGAAACATTCTTACCATGTCTATTGTCTGTCTGATTTGATGATTTGCATATACTTATGACTGTAAACCACGCTCAATGCATATTGCAAAACCTTTGTGCGCTCTGAACATTCGTTGAGTGCCTATCATGACCATTCTTAACCAAACTGTACATCGCTCTTGAGAGTTACCTTTGGCAGTTATGTTTCAGAATGTGTGATGCTATATACTGCATGTAATTTCTCCCTTATAATGGCTGAGAATGTTTGAGTGAATGAGATGGTAATTATATAATTAACTTCTCATGTTTGTAAAAGTAAAGACACTTATTATATCCATGTTTGCAGGACTGCATTGCACTGTAGAAATTAACCTAGTGTCTGTCAGATGAATACATGGGAAGGCTCATGCTATTTGTCAGGGAAAATTCATGTTTTCTTTCATTATGTGTATTCCACATGTGAAAGCATTTCTAGTGCATGATTTCTGTCATACAATGCCTACTTCTTGGTGCTTAATCACACTGTCTGTTCTCATGGTACACCGGTCCCTGTGATCTACTCATTGTGAGAATTTACAAGATAATTGTGTGAAGCTGCCTCTGATTAGGAGTATGTGCCTATGACTTCACGGTTTTGGGGATGAACCTGGAGAAAGGATATCACCCCAAACCCCCAAATAAAATTGCACTTCATCATCAGTGAGAGGCGGGTGTTCGAATATTACACTCCCTTTCCCCTCCCATTCCTCTCTGAATCTGTGATATTACTGTATAACTGTGACAATGGTTCAATAGATGTAAAACACATGTTGTGCCTTTGTTTATTAACAGAGAATGAGGAAGATGGGGGAGGCCTTTCAATTACCAGGACAACTCCAGGGAAGTCCTGAGCTCTAGCTTCAACTCCAGCTGAAAAGTCAAACTCCAAAAAGTACCACATGAACAACAGGTTGCAAATGTTCAGCCTGAATCCACTAATCCTGGCCTATACAGTTGGCACTGAAGAAATAGTCTTTGATGAGAAGCCTAAAACAGGGGTACTCTCCAATTTTGTAAAAGCCCCAGGCTATATATAAATTCGAGAAGAAACCTTAAGAGGAGAGATTACCTGGTTTTCAGCATGTCACTACTGGCTAAGAGTGGACATTAAAGGTGCACTTGGAGCAGACTATATCACAGTTATTATTAATATTGGTTGAAAGCTAAAGGAGCAGAAGTTAATACATAGAGCAAATTCCCAAAAATGGATTAGTGATAAGTCGGTGTGGTGATTCAATTACATCAGAACCTGTTGTGGGAGATAGACTGGCAGAGAAGAATGATGGGACATAATAGTTTTTAGATCTTTCTCTGCTGGAAAAGTAAAACTAATCCCAAATTATAAACTTTTGCGAACAGTCTACTCACCCTATGGAAGGACATGTTTGTCACTTGCTTCGGAATAGTCAAAGTAGGGAATAGCCTAAACTGGAAAAACATTATGGGGAAAGCTGAAACCTGAGACATTCCCAACACCTTCATAGGTGCTAAAAGACGGTACACGGATCAGTATAGCAGTGTCTCCCTATACTTGTGCCCGGCTATAGGTTTATCGTGTGTTTTCCTCATTTGACGGTTGGAAAAGTGATAGCATGATTAAAGTGTTGTGGTGTAGGATAACCTATGGTGTAGAGATGTGAAGGAGGAGGGTTTATTTAGATTAATGTTTCTGTGGGGATATTGAGTGAGGTGTTTGGGTTTTCATAGATAATGTCACTATAATTTGCATATAAACTTATATTTGAGATGTAAATTGTTGGCAGAATATGAGGCCTGAGTCTTCACTTGACCTCATCAAACATTAATAAAAGATTAGTAGTAAGAGAACCGTTTTTGAGATACATGTCTCTGTGATTGCCTTGTACATTGTTGAGAAAGAAATGTCCAACTGGTGTCAAGCATCTTCATGGTGACTGTTACTCTACTGTTGTGGTTGGTTACAGAGATTGTGAAAGTCTGTGTGGTTGTTGTCAAGTATCTTCCATGATGTATGACTTGTCTAACCTGTTGGTGTGATCATTCTTTGTGAATGTTGGTCCAACTGTTGTCAAGATCTTCTCATGTTGTCTTGTTCAACCAGTGTAAAATACAGTTGTTGTTGTTTATGTTCACTACAATGGTACAATTGTCAATGTGATCATTTGTCCAAGTGTCTTGTGTCACTTGAAATAAGTAATGAGATCAAAAATGAGGTTGGCGATCAGAGCACAGTCAGCTGGAAGATGAGAGAACTGCTTTCATTGGTTACTGTGGCTAACTGCCAAGATCTATATATATATATATATATATATATATATATATATATATATATATATATATATATATATATATATATATATATATATATATATATATATGGCCTAGAAGAGAAATCATCTATAAATAATTCTGTGTAGAACTTAACTTAGGTCTAATTTCTCACAGTGGGGGTACTCGATGAGCCAAAATTCTGAATGGTTTCTCTACGATGGTTATGCGAGAATAAATATCAATACCTCTAGACAACACTTGCTGTTACTAACCTGTATCTTTTATAGAGAGATATACTTTATAGAACTTCACTCAAAGGAACTTCTGTAATTCTCTATAAACCCACACAAAAACCTCACATCCACCATGCCACGAGACCAAGCCATCCAGGTATTCACTTCTCGGTCTTCCCCTTGGTCTCTTCGCTTCGATCTTGCCAGTTGTCACCAAGTTCTCCAATTCATTTCTTCTCATAACATGCCCAAACAATTTTGACTGTCTACGTCTAATGTCTCTAATCAGTTTACGATCTTCATTTGTTTCTTGAAGGATTTGTTCATTGGTTTTTCTGTCTGTGCATGGTAGTCTTTGCATTTACCTCAGAAACCACATTTCCACAGCCATCAGCTGTTTTTCAGCTTGACTTCTTATTGTCCACGCTTCACATCCATTCAAAAGTATAGGTTCTATTTAGCACTTAACACTCGTTTTCTCGTTTCAATTGATATCTTTTTATTGGTCAGTATGTTTTTCCTCTTGCAAAAGGTTACCTTCGCAATAGCAATTCTTGTTCTAATCTCTTCAAGGCATCTCCCATCACATGTTATGATTGTGCCGAGATAACTGTATCGATTCACTTGCTTAAGAATATGCCCATTTACTCGTATATCACATTGTGGTATTTCCTTCTTCCCAGTGACGACCATAATCAGCGTCTTCTTAATATTCAGTTCTAACCCTAGTTGTTCACTGTGTACAACAACCGCATCTACTAAATTTTGCAGGTCCTGTTCATTGTCTGCAATCAAGATTGTATCATCTGCATATCTAATGTTATTGATGTAGCGTCCCCCAATGTTGATTCCTTCCATATCTTCTATATTTCTGAAATTATTTTCACTGTACAGAGAAAAGAAAAATGATCTGGAGACATTACATATAATTGTCTCACACCTCTTTTAATAGGCTGATATTGACCTACATCGTTATCAATTCTGATGGCAGCTTGTTGTTTCGATATATATGTTTTTTACAAATCCGACATGGCGGTTAGGTGTTGAACCGTTAAGGCCTGTGGCGTGTTTATGCTTGCAGCTACGGTTTGCAATCGCATTTTCCTCATGTTGGACTGGTAGTACATGATTCCGTCGCCCTGCTACTGAGCGAGTGCGTGGGCGACACTGTGAGCTGTGAATTTCGCGGGGAATGCTTTTACATCTGTCCTGTACAGTGACCTGCATGTTCGGAACAATGGCTACCGGCTGTTGCTGAATTTGACTGACTTGCCTTTTCGTTTCACGAGTGCATTTCTCAGGAGACTCCCGGGAGTCGGCGCTGAAGCTGCGGAGTTTGTGCTTTATGCGACACGTTCGGCGGGTCACCCTGCGGTAAAAGACAGAACCATGTGAGAAAACCCTGGTCAATGAGGTCTTTCTGGTGACTGCCGGGTCCATAGACGATGAACTGTGGTTTTCGTGGATTAATTTTGTGTTGGTATTCTGGCAGCGGCATTATGCACAGTGTACCTGTGCGGGCTGTTGGATTGCCGAGACTCCTGCTTATTCCACTTTTCACATTGGACAGTGGGGAGAATTTTGTGTGATATTCACTGGCACAGGAACGGAGCATAATGGGGACGGCCCGTTGCCGTGAAGTTGGAACCTCGACTAACTGACTAACTAATAAGTCTAAGGTCTTTTCCATCAATTTGTAGATCTTTAAGCATCCTTATCGGTTGACATGTGTCATAATCCCCAATAGTTGTGCCGCGGCGTCGTTACAAGCGCCAGGCAAATACCAGTTACCTATCCACAGGTTCGCTGGTGAGTTATAATAACCGCCAGCTGTCAAGCAAGTACAAGCGTGACGCATGCAGTTCCCGCTGGACTCGATCCCACAGGGCAAGTGCTCAGAGCGAGAAACGGCAGACGGGGCTTGGGTATTCGGACTGGACATACGTGGTTTGAGAGAGGCTTGTATTATTGCTGTGCCTGAATGTCGATTGCTAGTATCTCTTGTGAGAAGATGGAAGTCTGCGTGGCTGTGGTTTGAGTCTGTGAGTGTATTGATTCATTGACTGCGTGTATTATTGTATTCACATTGTGCTGGCAACATGCCGAATTAGATTGTGTTGCATATGAAGTGTAAATAAAACGTTGAACTTAGTGTTACCGTGTGTCAAGTCAAATCATTCTGTGACTGTGTATGTCTCGCATATGTTAGGTCAAGCGAGCCAGATTCATCCTTAAATGTGAGAACCTGACACATGTCTCACTTTATCGAAAGCCTTTTGTTGTCAATAAAGCAAAGCTATAGGTCTTTCTTTACTTCTATATAACGTTCAATTACTGTTCTCAGTATATACACAGCATTTACTGTACCCTTGCCTTCAACAAACCCACATTGTTCTTCTCCTATTTCGGGTTGAAGTTGTATTTTCT
>OY992896.1:82680724-82698224 GCA_963921405.1 Cepaea hortensis | reverse complement strand
GAAACGAGATGGACAGGAGCAGGCATCAAGATAGATGGAGATTTCAAGATTATTTATTCTGGAGGTGAAGATCGACAAAGGGGAGTGGCAATAATTTTGGACCGGAAAACATCAACATCTGTTCAAGGATATTGGGCCGCGTCGGACAGAGTTCTACTAGTTAAATTGAGTGGCAGACCTTTTAGCATAACTGTTATTCAAGTATATGCCCCAACAGGAGAGTCCAGTGAAGATAGTGTAGAGGAATTTTATAATGACATAGAGTCTGCCTTAAATAAATGTAAAAAATTCAGAAATAAACATCATAATAGGAGACTTCAATGCAAAAGTAGGAAATCAAGGTGATAGATACACAGTAGGAGACTATGGTTTACGAGTGAGAAATGAAAGAGGATACAGACTCATAGAGTCATAGAGCAAAAGAAAAGGAAATGATTGTAGGAAACACCTGGTTTAAGCAACACCCTAGAAGATTATGGACATGGAGGAGTCCTGATAGCAGTATCAGAAACCAGATTGACTACATTCTGATTAGCAGAAGATTTAGAAACACACTAACAGTAGCAAAAACAGTTCCCAGTGCTGATTGTTATAGTGACCACAGACTACTTACAGGAACATTGAGGATAAAGCTGAAGAAAGTCAGGTATATAACAGGAAACAATAAATATGATTTGTGTACATTGAGTAATGACAAGGAAATACAAAAGAAATTCAACATAGAAGTACAGAACAGATTTGATATATTGTCTGATCTAGAGATATTATTCCAGGATGTGAATGATCAGTGGCAAATGTTAAAGAACTCAATCAGATTGGCTGCAGAAACAACTATTCCAAAATTAAGGAAGGTGGGTCGTAAGAAATGGATGACTGAAGACATTTTACACCTATGGAAACAAGAAGGCTCAACAAAAATAATTCTGCCAAATATGAAGAAATCCACAGACAAGTCAGAATATTATGTAGGAAGGCAAAAGAATCATGGGTTGAGGAAAAGTGCTTAGAAATTGAAAAACAACACAACAGTCAAAATACCAAATTAGTGAACAAAAGAACTCAGGATCTTACTAATAAAAGAACAAGTACATCAAAAGGCTGTCTAAAAACTAAAGATGGCAAAATCATAATAGAAAAAGATCAGATTCTACATGTATGGACAGATTATGTGAAAAACCTGTATAATGATAACAGAGAGGAACAGTATGATATTAGATTTAATAATGAAGGACTACCAATTTTAAAGATGGAGGTTCAAAATGTTCTTAAGCATATGAAAGCTGGCAAGGCCCCCGGTGCAGATAACATCACAACAGAAATGATTAAAGCTTTAGAAGAATTTGGATTAGAGCAAGTCACCAGACTGCTGAACACATTATATGATACTGGAGATATACCTTCTGAATTATGTAATTCTGTATTTATTGCAATCCCAAAGAAATAAGGAACCTTGGAATGTGATCAACATAGAACAATTAGTATAATGAGTCACATCACAAAGAATTTGTTACGAATTATCATGCAAAGAGTGAGGAAGAAAATACAACCTGAAATAGGGGAAGAACAATGTGGGTTTGTAGAAGGAAAGGGTACAGTAAATGATGTGTATATGCTGCGAACAGTTATTGAACGTGCTATAGAAGTAAACAAGGATATACATCTTTGCTTTATTTATTACACAAAGGCTTTAGATAGAGTTAGACATGTCAACATGGTGGATGTGTTTCCAGATCTACAAATTGATACGAAAGACATTAGACTTATTAAAAACATATATTGGAAACAACAAGCTGCCATAAGGATTGATAATGAAGTGAGACAATACCAACCTATTAAGAGAGGTGTTAGGCAAGGATGTGTAATGTCTCCAGATCTTTTTTCCCTATACAGGGAAAATATTTTCAGAAATGTAGAAGATATAAATGGAATCAGCATTGGAGGAAGAAACATCAATAACATTAGATATGCAGATGATACAGTATTGATTGCAGACAATACACAGGATCTGCAACAATTAGTAGATGCGGTTGTTGTACACAGTGAGCAGCTGAGGTTGGAATTAAATTGTAGGAAGACACAGGTTATGGTCGTAACTAGGAAGAACGAAGTAACACAATGTTATATACAAGTAAATGGGAATATTCTTCAACAAGTGAATCGATACAATTATCTTGGAACAGTCATAACATCTTATGGGAGATGCCTTGAAGAGATTAGAACAAGAATCGTCATGGCGAAAGTAGCCTTTAGCAAGATGAAAAACATTCTGACCAATAAAAAGATTTCAATTGAAACGAGAAAAAGAGTGTTGAGGGGATACATAGAGCCTGTTCTTTTGTATGGATGTGAAACATGGACAATGTGCAGTCAAGCTGAAAAACATTTGATGGCTACAGAAATGTGGTTTCTGAGGAAAATGCAAAGAATACCATGGACAGACAGAAAAACCAATGACCAAGTACTACAGGAGACAAATGAACAACGTAAACTGATTAGAGAAATTAGACGTAGACAGTCAAAATTTTTTGGACATGTTATGAGAAGAAATGATGAATTGGAGAACTTACTGACAACTGGCAAGATCGAGGGGAACAGACCCCGAGGAAGACCGAGAGGAAAATACCTGGATGGCTTGGCCACATGGCATGGACGAGTCAGGAACACTGAGCTGATCCACGACACTGGTGATCGAGTGAAATGGCGAGTCATGACCGCCCACGATTTCCGGCATGGCACATGATTGATTGATAGAGCATTAAAAAACATGTATTAACTGTATTTGTACAAGTAATAGTAGAAATATCTGCACCTGCAGCAGCAGCAAGAAGATTAGAATTAGTAGTAGTTAGTGGAGCTGCTGTACCAGTAGTAATATTCTACTACTACTACTACTACTACTACTACTACTACTACTACTACTACTACTACTACTACTACTACTACTACTACTACTACTACTACTACTACTACTACTACTACTACTACTACTACTACTACTACTACTACTACTACTACTACTACTACTACTACTACTACTACTACTACTACTACTACTACTACTACTACTACTACTACTACTACTACTACTACTACTACTACTACTACTACTACTACTACTACTACTACTACTACTACTACTACTACTACTACTACTACTACTTCTACTACTACTACTACAACTACTACTACTACTACTACTACTACTACTACTACTACTACTACTACTACTACTACTACTACTACTACTTCTACTACTACTACTAGTAGCATAGTAGGTGCCCAAACGACATGTTCCCTCTCTCTGCCAAATCTCGTGTATTCCAGAGGAATGGGTAACCAATACGTCTGGCACAAGGTAGGCTGCAGACGCTGGCGGCACAGCGTCATTCCTCCGAGACCGCGCCTTCACGAGCAGGTGGCGAGTGATGGCCAGACCCTGGAACCCAAGGGACTCGGCTTAGAGGCGTTCAGCCAAGTCCCACAGGTGAGGGCCTCGTACGCGACCGGACAGTAAGGGAGCGTACTTCTGTCAAACACAAGTGTCCGGGCCTGTGTAAAGCGTGCACTATCGTCAGACTCCTCGCCTGACTTTAGCGGATCCCACAACCAGCAGGAATAGGCCCGCCGAAGATACCGCAGGAGATATTGCACGTCTATTCATGGTACACATGAATATAGATATAAACGTCTATTGCGAGTAAAGCTTCTGCAGCTTGTCTTGTCCCAAATGTAGAGGTGTTACCTTTCCTCTGGAGTGAACTAGGCAGGCCGAGAGAGGGATCATGCTGCATGGGCAACACATGATCTCTATATTTTAGCCCAGGCTTTGTGCTATGGAGAGGCAATAACTCCATCCCTGGTCTTAACCGGTCTCGGAATCAAAGCGAGAGGCAAATGTTACGGGTTATAAGTCCCTGTCAGTTGGCGTAGACATGGGGCGCCATGGGTTGCCTCTGACGGTGGGAGACACCTACAGGTGTCACTGATCAGCTACCGCCCGGCTCAAGCTGCGCAGCCCCCGGCCAGTTAGGTGCTGATCCACCACAGCCTGACTGCTTCAATGGGTGCTTGGGGCTAGGACAAAATCTGAATCGTAGGCTGTTAAACCAATGCACCAGGTACTAATAAAAAAAAGATAATAGAAACCTCAAGCTACGGCTTGCAACTCAGAACGTGAGAACCATGTGTCCAGGATTTTCCACTGACTTGACCAATATTAACGATGTGAGAATACGGCTGTGATTGATGCCGAACTCAATCGTCTTAACATTGATATTGCTGGCCTGCAGGAGACTCGCCTCGCTGAGGAAGGGTGACTCAGGGAAAATAATTACACCTTTTTCTGGAAGGGTAGAGGGGAGGCAGAAAGACGCCAACACGGTGTTGGCTTTGCAGTGAAGAATTCGCTACTGGGAATGACTGAAATTGCAGCAGGAGAAAATGAAAGACTATTATCCCTGCGCTTGGCAAACTCTTTTGGTTTTGCCACCATTATTACTGCATATGCACCGACACTCGATTCCTCTGATGATGTGAAGGATTCGTTCTATGAGGAGTTAGACTCCGTGATCAAGGCAGTTCCAATTCCAATTCGAATTTTCAAAAACAAAAATTCCAAATTCGGCCTCGTTCAACCTGCTTCATCAGCTGTGGTTATTGTTGAGGTCCGTGGTTTTTGTGGGTTTATTCACCCTAATTCTTGTCGTATGAGTCCTATCTCGAATTGGTTATGTATCGTCTCGTGTGGGCAAGGACTCGAGTTCGTGGCCAGTGTGTCTTAGAAAATACAACATCGGTCGCATGAATGAAAATGGGAAGAGGCTGCTGGAGCATTGCAGCAGAAATTACCTATGTATTGCAAACTCTTTTTTTAAAACAAAAGAGCTGCATACGATCACATGGAAACATCCAAGATCCGGCCATTGGCACCAACTGGACTTGATCATCACACGGAGACAACATCTGAACCATATATTATCGACTCGAAGATACCACAGTGCTGACTGTGGTACGTATCATTCTTTGGTTGTTGCAAGGGTTAAACTGAGACCAAAGAGAATCTACACAGCTAAACACAAATCTAGCCCCAGGATTAATATTATTAACACTCACGATCCTGAAAAGTGCTTTCAGTTTCAACAGCAACTTGAAGACGCTTTCACTGATACAAAAGAAAATTGTACAGTAAATGAAAAGTGGGGTCAACTTAAGGAAACTCTTTATAAAACAGCCGTAGGGGTTTACGGCACTGTGGATCATAAGAGGCAGGACTAGTTTGCGGCAAACAGCCAGACTCTGCTGCCCTTGATTGATAAGAAGAAGATAGCTCTTTTAAAGCACAAGGAAAGACCAACACGTAATACTCTGAGTGAGATAAAGCAAGCTAGGAAGGATGTGAAAAATACTGCCAGGAAGTGTGCAAATGATTATTGGATCAAGTAATGTGAGTCCATTCAAATCGCAAGTGATAAGGGAAACATCAGAAGCATGTAAGAAGGAAAAAAGAAAGCCTGTGGTACAGTGATCAAAAGAAGTGCACCTTTGAAAACCTTGACTTGAGAAATCATAACTGATAAGAAACAGCAGATGGACAGATGGGTAGAGCACTATTTGGAGCTTTACTCAAGTGAGACCAAACTAGCGGATAATGTCATCAACGCCATAAAGGCACTACCAACTCTTGACCACCTGGATACACTTCCCACCATAACAGAAGTTAAGTGTGCTATAAATGAACTTGCATCTGGCAAGGCTCCAGGTAAGAATGGGATTCCAATAGAGGTCATCAGGAGTGGGCAAGATAGACTCACTCTACAGATCCACCAGCTAATAGAGCTATGCTGGCGAGAAGGACAAGTCCCACAGGATTGCAAAGATTCAAGTATCATAACGATGTACAAGAACAAGGGAGATCGGAGCGACTGTAACAACTATAGGGGTATCTCACTTCTGTGCATTGCTGGGAAAGTATTTGCCATAATTGTTCTGAGCAGACTTCAAGTCCTAGGAGATCAAGTCTACCCCGAATCACAGTATGGCTTTCGACAGAACCGGTCTACCATTGATATGATATTCTCATTGCGACAAATGCAAGAAAAATGCCGTGAACAGAATCAACCACTGTTTATTGCCTTCATCGACCTCACAAAGAAAATTGACTTGGTCAGTCGTGAGGGTCTGTTCAAGGCACTAAAGAAGATTGGCTGCCCACCAACTCTTCTGTCCATTGTAGAATCGTTCCACACAGGCATGAAGGGTATAATCAAGATTGATGGTGCACCTTCTGAAGAGTTTGAAATCAAGAGTGGAGTTAAGCAAGGTTGTGTACTAGCTCCCACCCTCTTTGGAATATACTTTTCACTTCTACTGAAGTATGCCTTTCGTGATCTGGATGGTGGTATATACATTCACTCACACTCAGATGGCGGCCTCTACAATGCTCAGAGATTGAAGGCCAAGACCAAAATTAGCAGGGTACTGATCAGAGAGTTGCTTTTTGCAAATGATGCTGCAGTTACGACGCACTCTGAGGAAGAATTACAACATCTACTATCTGCATTCTCCAATGCTTGTTCTGAATTTGGTTTAACAATTATCAAAAAGAAGACACAGATTATGTCACAATGTGCACATGGAGTACCATCAATCTTTAGTGACGACGCCGAACTAGAGACGGTAGACCATTTTACATATCTAGGATCAGTAGTAAATAGCAAATTATCCCTAGATCAGGAAATCAACATCCAGATTGGTAAGGCAGCAAAAACAAAGAACAGGTTAAGAAAAAGAGTCTGGGAGAACAGGAAGCTTACTGCCAAAACAAAAGTCCTTGTCTATCAAGCCTGTGTCCTTTGTATTCTTCTGTATGGCAGTGAAACTTGGACAACTTACTCACACCAAGAGAAACGTTTAAACAGCTTTCATATGCGGTGTCTGGGAAGAATTCTTGGTATTAAGTGACAAGACAAAATCACAAATACTGAAGTATTTGAAAGATCAGGTTGTGTGACGGTTTATTCCATGCTCAGTTTTCGTAGACTTAGATGGATAGGACATCTTAAGAGGATGAATGAAAGTAGAATACCAAAGGGCATCTTTTTTGGTGAATTACAGATGGGTAAGAGATTTCAGGGTCGGCCTATACTACGATACAAAGATGTTTGTAAGCGGGACATGATTGATACAGACATTGATAATGCGCAGTGGGAGCAAGTCGCCGCTGAACGTGTTGCATGGATGGCAAAGATCAGAAATGGAATAAAGACAAAGGAGAAAAATATCGCAGATAAGACACACACCGAGCGTGTGAGACGTAAGATGGTGCATGATGGTGGAAATGACCACGTGTTCACATGCACCCACTGTGAACGAACATTTACAGAGCGAATTGGCCTTATCAGTCACATTCGCTACCGCCATAGAAAAAAGTTAGTATGCCTTGTTAAGGCACAAACTATCGTCTGTCAAGACGGCAAGGTGCCAATGAGTAGTAGTAGTAGTAGTAGTAGTAGTAGTAGTAGTAGTAGTAGTAGTAGTAGTAGTAGTAGTAGTAGTAGTAGTAGTAGTAGTAGTAGTAGTAGTAGTAGTAGTAGTAGTAGTAGTAGTAGTAGACAGTGGTAGTCAGTAATAGAAGTTAATAGAGGTAGGTAGTAGTTGTAGTTAGTAGTAGTAGGTAGTAGTATTAGTAGGTAGTGGTAGTTATTAGTAGTAGTTAGTAGTAGTAGTAGTTATGATTAGTAGTTAGTATTAGATAGTAGTAGTAGTTAGTAATAGTAGTTAGTATTAGTTAGTAGTAACAGTTAGCAGTGGTAGTTAGTAGTAGATAGTAGTAGTAGTTAGTATAATCCATGCACAAATGATTGCCCTCATTCACGGTTAATTTCTTTGCAAACTGTCTGTTGCAACGCTACGAATTTTTTTCTGCCGCTTGTTTTTACCCCCATCCCAGGAATATGTCTTTGATACGCCCAATGGCATTTGAAATCATCAACAGCGTGGACATTTCTTTGAAGTTCTGGCGAAAAACTAGTGAATTAACGCTATCAAACTTGTTTCACAGTAATGCCGGTCATTTCGGGTGACAACACAAGGCGTATCCAGATTCGTATGGGAGTGGGTGCAATGGGTGATATTAGTAACGACAGAGAATTTACACAGGCATGGGGTAAATAATGTGGAATCGAAATGAACAGGAAATTAGAAGGAATATATTTTTGACCTTATTTTTCATTTCCTTCTTGTTTCTTCAACTGATGGTTTATGATATGTACACAAGGAGTCGTGTTATTATGATACATTTAGCTTTTTATATGGAGTTCATGAAAGATTCCAAACAGCTGTGCGTTAATGTGCTTATGGAGTGACAAGAGCTGATACAACATCATGCGTCAATTTTTAAGGATCTGTTCAGCTGTCTGTGTAGTTTGTTCACACGTAAACATGGATGACTTAACCGCTTTGAGTCTTCATGAAAGATTGTCTACTCTGCTGTTTACTCTTCAAAGACGGACCATGATTATTTGTTTTGAGCGACGAATATAGTTGTTAATGTCTCTGTAGTGGGCTTCCTTCTTAATGGCCAAGATGTTGGTCCTCTTTTCATTGAACTTTATAGATTGATTCGTATGTTCGTGTATTGTCCCCTAATTTGACAACGTGTTTGCTCTCACGTTTCTTGTTATACCACAATATGTTTCCACCGCAATATTACTTTTCTGTTGGTATCGAATGCCTTTAGGATTTTTTTTTAAAAATAGCAGCTGTTTGTCACCGTTGAGGGCTTGCGGAACTAAAAATTCATCACTGTGGAATATAAACTATTGCCATTGACAAGTTGTATTGTTTGTGCCGATGCTGTAATGATTAGGGCCTGCAATTCTTCTGAATAGTTGGAGCAAAATATTCCAGTAGGCATGCATATGTGATTAGTGTCTGCGATCTGCTCAGACCTTAATCTGTATCGGACGATTCCAGTAGGTTGATGACTGCTCTCGGTTGCATACAATTCAATCCATCCTTTCTCCAATAGTCATCTTCCTCTTTCAACACATGGTCCTCACATTTTTTTTCCAGTAACTTTTTATCAATATTTAATAGCGCTAACTGGGTTAGTATCTTGACGCCACACAAGTTTTGTAAGATTAAAACGAGAATGGTACGGCGGAAGTCTTAAGCACCTATGTCCATGCTCTTCTGTCAAAATGTCGATTTGATATTTCTTGCTTTCTGGAGTCTGTTTTACAAGGGACAACAATTGTAGCTTGAAATACGTTTCTGGAAATAATATTTTTCCCTTTGGAGCAATATCTTTATTGCTTCCTTTGCGCTCGATGCCATAGGTATTTTGTCTTCTTGGACAACAACATTGTAATATGATGCATTGTCCATAATTAGACAAGAATGTCTATCTAGGGATAGAAGCACTGTACTCTCGAGCCAATCTCTAAATACATTACCTTTTATCGCATTGTAATTATCCCTATTGTCTATATGCTTTGATACGAACACGAGCCCAGAATTCTGTAGAAAGCCATTATGTATACTACAAGCATGGGCTATAATCAAACGCTGTCTTTTACTACTGTGCACATATCGCTTTATCTTTCCATACACTGATTGCCATTGTTTTCATTTGTATGGTGCGCATTGATCCAGGTTTCATCCAAATTCAATGTGTCATATGCACATTTCCCTTATTTCACTTAGGTATTTGCTTCTCATGGCTCCTAAATACGGTTGCTCGCAAATAATATTTCTACCTCGTTTGTACTTTCTAAACGTAAAGCCGAATGTCCTTATAATTTTCCCCAAAGTTGTCTTGAATAGCTCTATGTCATGGTTATTTATCAACCAAACCCTACGTTTTCTAACAGTCAGTGTTTCTTTGGTATCCAGCATTTTTAAAATAGCTCACCTTATAACATCCTTGTCAAAGCTGTCTACAATTGGTTTCTACCTACCATTTGCTTATTGCGTGGTGGTTTCATTCCAGATTCTTGCACCCATCGACGAAATGACCGTTTACTCAAACCCAATGCATGCACTGTCCTTTTTTTCGGGATATGTAATAGTATGAAACAGTTTCCCGCCATCAACTATGTGTACAACTTTAGCAATGCTTTGAAGTGTACAAAATTGCACATTCAATTCTATTCAACAATATTCACATATTCAGATGTTAGCGATAAATGGTTGTTGTTGTTGTTGTTTCTTCCACTTATGCCGTTAGGCGTCGTGGGGAGAGGTAATTGAAGTTCCAGCTCCGTGACTAGCACCTTTCCTCCAATTTTCTCCATAAATCTTGAGCAGAATTTTAGAATTAAGTAAATTATGTACCGGTTTGCTAGACCAGACGTAGGTTCCTTACCTACATAACCCTTATATAATTGCTGCCAACCACCATGTCACATCCACTGGTCGCCTGCTGGATAGCTTTGTGCTATGCCAGGTAAGAGTGACCGACCGACTTTAGAATTTGAAACTTGCCCTCAGAGGGTTTTCTGTCCAATTTCGGGACCTCGATTGAGTCCCGTGGATTAGCGTATGACTACTGGCAGGATCAACCAGATATCTATCGGACAGAAGGACTATTCATACACACGCAGGCAGTAGCATCGCTAAAGCGCGCCCTCCCGGTACCCGGTGATACATGCAAAACCACTGGATGCCTACCGACGAGCTTTAAAGCTACGCTGGCAGGACTGGCCGAAAAGCTATACCAGCTTACTGACTGCAGGCCCATCGAGAGAGAGAGAGAGAGAGAGAGAGAGAGAGAGAGAGAGAGAGAGAGAGAGAGAGAGAGAGAGAGAGGGGGGGGGCGTTTATCGAGACTATGTCGAACAGTTGTACAAATTTGCTCTTTTGCCCGCTCAAACCACGACCCTAGCTACTGCGATGCGGTTACATTCTCGAAACAACTGCCTCGCTAACTTGCGTTGGTTGGGAAGATTCCAATTTGGTGTACCTCACACAGCCATCCGTTTCATGAAAGCACACACTATTGATAGAAATACTGGCGACACCTCTGAACACTCCCATTCCACTATACGACTTTCTTGACATAAGGTAATTCTCGTGCTACATGAGAAATTTCACTAATGAACGCTGATGTTTTCGTGTGAAGATGTAATACATTTCATAATATGCACTTAATCTCTGACCTGTAAATTATATACCGCATATAATCAGACATTGCAATCTGCTGTACCATCTCCAGAACAAAAAATTTTTTTGTTGGGTGGACATAATGATAAGGTTATATGCTAAATCCCATAATTTTCCCTCAGTTGGTTACTGAGATATGGATTATTTATATTGAGGCAAACAAATGTGAATGGACTATGGGTAGTGGTAGTTGGTAGTAGAAGTTAGTAGAAGCAGATAGTAGTAGAAGTTGGTAGCAGTAGTTAGTAGTAGTAGTTGGTAGTAGTAGTTAGTAGTAGTAGTTAGTAGTAATAATTAGTAGTAGTAGTTATTAGTTCGTAGTTGTTGTTATTGCAGTAGTATTATTAGTTGGTAGCAGTAGTAGTTGTTGTTGTTATTACTGTTGTTGTTGTTGTTATATTAGTTATTATTATAGTAGTAGTAGTAGTAGTAGTAGTAGTAGTAATTGTAGTAGTAGTAGTAGTAGTAGTAGTAGCAGCAGCAGCAGCAGCAGCAGTAGTAGTAGTAGTAGTAGTAGTAGTAGTAGTAGTAGTAGTAGTAGTAGTAGTAGTAGTAGTAGTAGTAGTAGTAGTAGTAGTAGTAGTAGTAGTAGTAGTAGTAGTAGCAGCAGCATTAGTAATATCTAAGTTAGGGAAGAATCGTTCCTTAACTTACCTGAAGATTACAAGTGCATGTACATGGAGACCCCAACTTAAACTATCTCTATAAACAAACTCAGCTTAACCGACGATACGAACTAGTTTTTACGAAAGATGTTACGAATTTTAAAAAAATCTTAGGTTACACATATGACAGACTACACTCTGGACACAAACATGCCCCACCTCCGAATTCAAACTAGACGTAGCTGGAGATAAAGCTAGACTTACCTGTGGGTACATACTGGACAAGTTACCCAATGGGACTGGGTTGTAAATTTTTCTGATATCACGCTGCTCCTCTTTAGAAATCATGATCTGTGGATGCAACGTGTATACAATATCCTTTCAAGCTATACTATTGTTAAATTTGTCCTGACTATATCGGTTTGATGGGAATGATCTCAGAATAATAATAAAATATTTACTGGAATTAAATAGCAGCAATTAAAATGGGGAATAAAGATGATGATTATGAAAAAATAAACTAGGATTATGACAAGGATGTGTTTTCCCACCGGATCTCTTCTTCCTCAATTTAAATTAAGTTGCATGTGAAGGAAGTAGCAGTCAATCCCAGAATTTTTGCTTTTCGTGATTCCTGGGCAAATTTTTACGTTCAGTAGTTTGCGATGGCAAATATTTATTTCAGTTTCGTGCCAGGGCGTCCGAGAAAATGATCAGGATGATAGCCTTGCAGGTAAGTGTCGTGGATTATCTTTAGTGTCGTCCCTGGAGTGAGGTGAATCAACACCCACATTATATTTTAACCCCCTATCATTATCCTGGAGAATCCACTAGATTCCGTCCACCACACTCCCTCAGTTTATGGACACCTCTTTCTCTACTATAGTTCTTAAATGTATCAATCCCTGTACTGTGAAATTAGGTATCACTGTTATTGGTAACACACTTGATTCTATTTATTGTCTAGATTATCACAAACACAATGTCCCTTGTAATATTCCACTGGAATCTACAACTCCATGTGAATGCTACGTTTAGTGTTCCTTTTTAATCCCCAGTGTTCATTTGATATGTGGTGTAAACGAACCTCACCCATCCTAGGTGAACCCTATCACACAGGAATCATTTATATGGTTTTGCTCAACTGAGCCATGTTCTGGTGGACCCTCCTGATCATGGGCCCAGCATAAACACTATTGTATAAACTTTCTTCTCTGAAGTTATTCATCTTATTAAAACATCTCGTTTTCTTCCTACCCGGAGTAGAACTTCATCAAAACCAGTGTAGAGCTTCCTCGTAACTGGTGAGGAACCTAAATACAATCTATAGAGTACCTTATGTAACACTGCTTGACTCCTGAATCACATCTACATTTTGCCATGGCAGGCACGTGTATATTAAATTTAATTAATCCCAAACACGGTAGATGTTTTCCAAATTCATACAGAGCTAGCGAAACACCATCCGTCTAGGCCAACTTTCTTGTTTGCAATCGCTGCAACAAGTTAGCTTTTTCAAACAGTCTTGGATTGTTCTAGTGACGTCCTTTGATGTCAACACCAGATGGTCCCAAGGGCAGACTATCCATTTCCCTAACATCACAAGAATTATTGTCTCCCTTATCTCAAATACAGAACCCGTCTCTCTTTTATCCTGCGAGTCGGCAAAATAACCTCGACATATTTTCCGTCTCCCAGGAAATTCTCAAGGACGGCTGTACCGTTTGATCTCATCGCCGCCAGTAACAAACAACTTGCAACTGTGAATCAGACTATCACTGTTATTTGTATCATCTGATCGTTAACTTCAGTGGTTTTCGTGACATACTCTTAAGAGAGTAGTCCATCTCACTCTTTTCTACTGTACGTTCGATCCAGATGATTTAATCCTTTTCTTCAGGAGCTGGGTGTCTTGAGAGAAAATCCGCTCCAACATTTTCCTTCACATGTATATACTCCACTGTGAACTGGTAGGGTTGAAGTAGCAACGACCACCGCATCAAACGGGCGTTGAGCTTCTGCGAAGTAGCCAGGAACATCAGAGGCTGATGATCCGACTGGACCCGAAACTGAACTCCATACAAATAGGGCTGGAATTTCTGCACGGCCCATACGAGAGACAACCATTCTCTCTCAACGGTCGAATAATTCCTCTCAGCCTGGAGAAGTGTCTTGCTTGCGTATGCTATAGGTTTCAAAACCGAAGCCTCTTCTTTCCCTTCCTGTAACAAGGCTGCCCCAATTCCAATCCCACTCGCATCCGTTCTCAACACAAATGGTTTGGAAAGGTCAGGGAGCTGTAACACAGGTTTGCTGACCAAGGCCTCCTTTAACTGACTATAGGCAGTCTCGCATTCTGGTGTCCAAACGATTTGCTCGGGGAATCCCTTTTTCAAGGTTTCCGTCAATGGACCTCCCATTTCAGTAAAATGTGGGATACATTTGTGGTAAAACCCACATAACGAGAGAAAGGATCTCACATCCTTCTTCGTTTTTGGCTTTGGAGCATTTCTGATTTTTTTTAGGTTCTTCTCCTCTGGGACAATTTGTCCTGGAGTGATGGTGTGACCCCCAGAAATTGTAGAGTCTGGTAACCAATCATGGACTTGGTTGGGCGAGCAGTAAGCCCTGCTTCCCTGAGCCTATTAAAAACTCTTTCCAAGGATTGCAAATGGTCATCCAAGCTGTCACTGGATATCAGAATATCATCCATGAATGATACAATGGACGGATCCTGTAAGGGATCTAGTAAAGTCCACATCATGCGCGTAAACAGACTAGGTGCATTGCTGTGTCCAAAGGGCATGACCTTGAATTCGTAGTGTCCACTGGGTGTACTGAAGGCCAACTGGGGTCGAACCTCTGGTTTGACCGGAATCTGATAATACCCTCGACTCAGATCCACCTTTGAGAAATACCTAGCCTTATGAAGCCTAGCGAATAACTGACTTGAATTCCGCAAAGGTTCCACCTGAAATTGCGTATGACTGGTCAGAAGTCGGTAGTCTATACACAACCGGTGTTCTCCACTTGGTTTGCGTAACAAAACCACCCCCACATTGTATGGGGATGTGGATGGCGCAATCACGTCATCCTCCAGCAGGTTCTGTATTTCCTCCTCCAGGGCCTTTTCTTTAGAGAATGGCACTGGGTAAAACTTTTGGCGAACAGGCTCCTGAGTGGTCAAAGTCATCTCGAACTCCACCAACCTCGTTCGTCCTGGTTTATCAGTCAGTATCTCCTTATGAGACTCCAGAACCTGGGTTATCTTTTCCCTCTCCTGGGAGGTCAGATCAGGAATCACTTGCACATCCTTGTAGGTTTCCTGGTGTACCAGGGGATATTCCCTGCCCTCGTTGGTTCCCACTTCAGTCTCCACTGCAACTGCCATTGCCATGAGGTGGGCTGCTTTGTCTCCGGGTCTCTCCTCGTATTTCCGAAGGAGATTGATATGGAAAATCTTCGACTTTCCCAGGATCCGGATCTGATAGTTGGTTCTGGATATCACCCTTTCCACGGAAAATGGTCCTTTCCAACCTATCTCCAGTTTGTTGTTTCCCTTTGGGAGTAGCAACAAGACTTTGTCTCCCTCCTCTAGAGATCTGTCTTTAGACCTACGGTTGTAGTAATCCGCATATCTTTTTCTGGCCTTTTTCAAGTTTTGATTCGCCAGAGTCCATCCTTTGTGGAGTTTTTCTTTCAGTTCCTCCACGTATTTATAGGAAGAGATCACTTCTTCTGACGTCCCCTTTTCAGTCCAACTCCTCAACATGGCTTCCAACGGTTCTTTGATTGGACGACCAAACAGCAAAGTCGCGGGTGGTAGTCCTGTTGAGCCATGAGGAACTTCCCGATAAGCAAAAAGTTGTGATGGGATATATTCATCCCACCTATCAAGTTTTTCCTGTGCCAGATTCCGGAGCATTGTCATCAACGTGCCGTTGAAACGCTCTATTTGTCCATTGGCTTGAGGGTGGTAAGTTCTGGTATGTATGTGGTTAGAGTGAAACACCCTAAATACCTCCTCCATGAGTTTTCCACAAAACTGGGACCCATTGTCCGTCAGAATTTGATCAGGGAAGCCTAATCTGGTAAAGGCCTCCATCAGTGCGTCCGCCACTCGTTTCGAGTCAATCGTGGTCAACGGTATGGCTTCACCCCACATTGTACAGCAATCCACCATGGTGAGTATATACATGTTCCTCTTCCTAGTCCTAGGAAGTGGACCCACGATATCGATGGCTACCCTCTCGAAAAGAGAGTTCATGATGGGCATTTCCCCCAAGACCACCGGTGCTGTCCAGTGTTTCGGTGCCACCCTCTGGCACTCAGGGCATGACTTTACATACCGACGCACATCATGTCATTCCCGGCCAATAGTTGCATCGTGGCGGCAATACCCATATGTCCACTAAAGGAGATGGTATGCCCCATATGAAGAATTTGGGAACGGTGGGCCTTTGGGACCACCAACTGACCATATAGGTTGTCTCCCCTTCCGGCTCTCCTGTAGAGTATCATATTCTTCATGTAGTACTGCCCCCGTTTTAGTGGATCAGCACTTGTCTGCAGCTTCTTGTAGCAAGGACGTAAGGTTGCATCCTCACTCTGGGCAGTTCGCAGCTCCCCCGGCAGTGGGTTAGTCACAATTGCTTCTGCCTCTTCCGTTCTCGTCTGAGAGCGAGTCTGTATTGCTCCCATATGGATTGGCTCCCTGGGCATTCCCAGAGAGACATACTGGAAACCGAGGATGACGGGGAAAATGGGATCGGTCAATACAGCGGCCTTGATTGTGCCGATGACATATCTTTACCGAATCTCCACTTTGGCAATGGGCAACTTCATAGCTACAGCACTCTTCTGTGCAGGCTGTATCTCCATGGTCTTACCTGTGAATTGTTCTGTGTGTACCAGATCCGCAGAAATCACGGCCTCCCCGTCCAGTCCAGTGTCGTATAAACACTCCACTTGACGGCCGTTAACCTCTATCAATTCCACTACAGGTGGTTTTTCCTGCTCTGGAGTCTCTTCCTCGGCCTCAACCTGTTCGGTCTCTGTTATTTGTATCATCTGATCGTTAACTTCAGTGGTTTTCGTGACAGTAAGGCTGCTGTGGAGGGCGGACAAGCCATGGATGAGGCAGATGTACTGAATGCTCTACGGGAGGTAAGTCGTATGCGAGACCCAATAGATGACTGTGAATTTACATCCATGTGTGGATTGCGAGAACGGAAATTTAACAGTGGTGTGGCCAAATAAGAACACTATGCAGGAAGCCAAAGAGAATTGATAAACCAATACGAAACTGGTGTTGTTAGCCGCTGCACGCTGCGGGATTTAGTTAGGTGGAACCTAATATGGCCCTTGACCACATCCATGGCTTCATGCGAGATTGAGAATAGAATAGGGCAAGCGAAATCTGTATTTCAGAAAATGAAATGTATCTTATGCAATAAGTCACTATCATTGAATGAAAATAGAGAGTGCTGAAATGCTGTATGGCAGTGAATCTTTTAATGTAAATGAACACATTAGCAAGAGCTTAGAAGCAACACAGATGTGGTTCCTGAAACGAATTTTGCGAATTCCTTAGACTGCCAAAGTAACTTACAATTGCTTGAGAGAAGCTAATGAAACTAGAACATTATATGCAACAATAAGAAAGAGACAAACAGCCTTCTTTGGTCATGTAATGAGAATAGAGGCTTTGGAGAACATTGTGATAACTGGAA
>OY992896.1:82510724-82675724 GCA_963921405.1 Cepaea hortensis | reverse complement strand
TACAGTAGAGATACACACATTCAGTGACAAATACATCATGCATACTGTAATATAAAAGTAAACAGATACAGTAGAGATACCCATGTATTATAGATAAAACTATAAATACATAGGCCGTGGAATGTCTGTGTACAGACACACATGCATGTGCAATCACTGCTACATACGTTTACATATACACATACATATATACATAGAGATACACATACACATACGGATATACATACAGATGCACATACGGATATACATACAGACACACATACAGATACACATACAGATACACATACAGATACACATACAGATACACATATAGATACACATACATATACACATACAGGTACACATACAGTTACACATACAGATACACATACAGATACACATACAGATACACATAAAAAAACACATACAGATACACATACAAGTACACATACGGATACACATGCAGATACACATACAGATACATATACAGATAAACATACAGGTACACATACAGATACACATACAGATACACATACAGATACACATACAGATACACACACACACACACATATATATATATATATATATATATATATATACAGATACACATAGAGATACACATATATATATACACACAGATACACATACATATATACATACAGATACACATACAGATATACGTACATATACACGTACATATACACATACAGATACACATACATATATACATACAGATGCACATACAGATACACATACATATATACATACAGATACATATACAGATACACATGCACATAAAATTACACATACAGATATGCACATACAGGTACACATACATAAACACATAAAGATACATATACAGATAAACATACAGATACACATGCACATAAAATTACACATACAGATACACATACATATATACATACAGATACATATACAGATACACATGCACATAAAATTACACATACAGATACAAATACAGATAAACATACAGATACACATACAGATGCACATACAGGTACACATACAGAAACACATAAAGATACACATAAAGATACACATACAGATACACATACAGATACACATACAGATACATACAGGTACACATATAGATACACATACATATATACATACAGATACACATGCACATAAAATTACACATACAGATACAAATACAGATACACTTACAGATACACATACAGATACACATACAGATACATATACAGATACACATGCAGATACACATGCATATATACATACAGATACACATACATATATACATACAGATACACATGCACATAAAATTGCACATACAGATACACATACAGATACACATACAAATACACATACAAATACACATACAGATATACATACATATACACATATAGATACACATACAGATACACATACAGATACACATTCAGGTAAACATACAGTTACACATATAGATACATATACAGGTACACATTCAGGTAGACATACAGGTACACCTGGTGATAGTCTCCTCCTGCGACCTGCCTGACGGGATCAGAGTTACTGTTCCTTATTTACCTTGCGGGCCCCGTCCACGTGTCAGAGATGATATAACCAGGGAGCAATATAATGCCCTAAATATCGATGGCCATGACATACCAGAGATTCTATATGCTGATGATACATTATTACTATCCACATCACAGAATGGCATAAAAGACCTAATAACCTCAACCCAAAAGAATAGTGAAAATCATAACGTATATCGTAACATAGCAAAAAGAAAGATAATTCATACAGATAAAACTACTATGGAGAAAGAAATATATGTTAATGAGGAAAACTTGGAGGTGGTGGAAAATGTCGAATATCTTGGGTCATTTATTACCAACAATGGTGACACCATGACATAAATTAAAAGACGAGTATCTATTGCTCTTCATAGACTAAACAATTGAATAAATTATGGAGTGGGACAGATAGAACTACACAAATTTGATTTTTAAGAGCATGCATCTTTCCTATTGCAACACACACCTGTGAGACCTGAACACTTACTAAACAAGATGAACAGCGCATAAATGCATTTCAATATAAATCTTATAGACGGGTTCTAAGAATATCTTGAATAAAGAAAAGGACAAATGCATCCACACCCCAAGAGCTGAATATTGAACAATTATTGGCTATTAAAGACGATAAAACAAATAAAGTTGAAATATTTTGGTCACTTGAAAAGTCAGGAAAGTTTGGAGAGGAGAATAATGGAGGGGTATATGCCTGGGAAGAGAGGAAGAGGAAGGCGAAAGAGAAGATGGGTGCAGAATGTGGCGGATGATCTCCAGATGGGTATATCTGACGCGGAACATCTTACTTATGATCGATAAGTTTTCCGGAAGGTTGTTATGGGTGAGAGGTTCTGCAAGGGATATGCTGCTGAATGAATTGATACACCGGTGTTTGGGTTCCTTGCAGACACACACACTAGCACTCGTGTTTTGGATTCACTTGTAGATGCACCCACTGGCTGAGAAGTGTGTAGATACACGTGCGGTTTTACACATTGATACACACATGTTTGGATAATTATTTACAAGGGCCATCATGTCTCTCCACAGATCTCGGTCTTTGGTGTTCTGGATTAACTCTGCTGATGATATTCCTCCATGGCACTATCTCAGTCCATTCAGCATCATTTCTTTTGGCCTGCCCCTGCCTATCTTCCTTCCCATTGATCTCTTCAGTCGTCACGATATTCTCCAATGCAATTTTTGGATGCGCATGTAAAAAGCACTCATTGACACAGAACCATGTGGATATATTTGCAGTTATACATATTATACACAAGTGATGGTATCAAGAGGTGAGCTGAGTTGAGTTAAGAATCGGCATTATTGCATTGGGGGCGTTCCCATAAGCGCTCATTTCTCATCTTCACCACCTAGCTACATTTTCCAATACTAATGCTGCCTGTTACAGTCTGCTTATATGTCCGTCTTACTTTACCTCTGAGTGACGACTGTCGACCATATCCTCTGACCACCCCTTTCTGCTGCATTCTCTCTAGACCATGATAGTATAACTGTTCTTCGGCATTATTCACTTGCCCCCCCCCCCCCCCCCCGTCACCACATTGGCTTTACCATGCATCAAATCAAACCTCAATGATGTTGCACTAGCCAATCTTGTAGAAAAGATCCAGCGAATGCTCACATCCCGCGACCTCTGAATTGATGCAATGTCATTCAGCACGAAGCATGCCAGTCTTCACCTTTGTCAGGAAATCAATTGGGGAATCTACTGAATCCTCTAGTCCAGTGGTTCTCAACCTTTTTTGTCCCGTGCCCCCCTTCACCATATTTTAAGGACATCATCCCTCCCCCTCACCATATTTTTAGAACGTCATTCCCCCCTATCGTATTTCCTCCCTAAAAATATCCCCCTGCCCCTAAACAGTATACGTAATAATTGAAGCTACATTTAATAGCACATACTAAAACAAGTCTAGACGTCCACATAAAACGTGATTTGTGGATCTACTTACTTTATAAAATGAATTTTAGAAGGGTGGGACGTACAGAACTGTAAAGTATGAAGGGAAAAACAAGATCAAGTAATCAGATCTTGTATTAACGCAATCTTGAAATAAACTTCATCACTCCCCCCCCCCCCCCCCCTGGAAACCCCAAAATTTCCCCCTAGGGGGGAGGGGGGAATTCCCCACCGGTTAAGAACCACTGCTCTAGTCTCTACTTCCTTCTTCTCCTGCGGTGAGCGCCAAACAGTACTATGTGTGTTCATTTATGTTCACCTTTGCCAGCATGCTTTGTATCAAGTTACAAAATACACCTATTTTACAATGAATATGTCTCATATCTAGTTATCATTCTGCCGGACTGCCTGGCCAAGGGGTTTAATGACGTTGTTCGTAATCCCGTATACTTACGTACGAAACACAGCTGCGCGAGATTCAGCATCGGATCGCGTCGCGCTTGTTAATTACGGAGGTAAGTGAGTCGGTTGTTCAGAAAGCTATGGCAGACTTTTTTTTTTAAAATTCGCATATCCTTTTACAGAACATCGCTGTCAACAGCAACATCTTTGAGCTGTCTGTTGATTTCTTGGCAAGATTACGCTCAGTAGTTTGCCATTGTTTCTGAGCGGCCGGCTCAGTATCCCACAAGTCACCAGCGGGGGACGAACCGCTCCCAGTTCTCGCCCGCTACGAGACTGCGTGATAAACGGAATTACGGAGAAAGTGGTGTAACCCCTCGGCCAGAGAGACCGGCTATGGCAGATTACTGAACGTTAAACATGCCAAGACACCAACAGCAGCTGAAATATGCTATTGACTGCAATGTCCTGTAAAGGATATGCGGAACAAAAAATTTAAAAGTTATCATTCTAGACGAGTTAACAGAAGCATAACCTCAAACCTGTGTGCATCTGTGTGCAGGAGTAATGCCACGGCTTGCGCCATAATTGCTCCGTTCCTGTGCCAGCGAAAATCACACGAAGCCCACATCAATATCCCACGTGACTTGTAAAGAAAACAAGTTGTCCTTCTTATGCTAATAAAGTTAATTCTTGGACGGGACCGCCTAACGGGCGAAACCAAAGTAACCTACACACATATTATCGCATAAGGCAGTTCTCGATGTACTGGAAGCCATCTGCCCAGTGTAACCCATGGCCCAGTACTTACCTTCATTAGTACAAGACCGGTACAATCTTTTCATGTTGCTCAAGTACTTTGGTTCTGCCTCTTTGATGTCCTCCGTGATAATTTCTGAAATTAAGTTTTGTTTTCTGTAGCTGGTATTTAAAAAAAAAACACACACACACACTTATCACAGCAACATTATTACCACGTGTCATCCTCACATGCCGGTCTCTCTGGCCGAGGGGTTACACCACTTTCTCCGTAATCCCGTTTATCACGCAGAGTCTCGTAGCGGGCGAGAACTAGGAGCGGTTCGACCCCCGCTGGTGACTTGCGGGATAACTGAGCCGGCCGCTCAGAAAGCAATGGCAAACTACTGAGCGTAATCTTGCCAAGAAATCAACAGACAGCTGAAAGATGCTACTGTTGACAGTCATGTCCTGTAAAGGATATGCGAATTACACTAAACCATCCTCACATGAAAGAGGATTTACCATTACTGACGTAAGTAAGTGAGTAAGTATGTTAGTAAATGGGTAAGATAAGTAACTATGTAAGTAAGTTAAGTAAATAAATATGTTAGTAAATAGGTAAGATAAGTAACTATGTAAGTAAGTTAAGTAAATAAGTATGTTAGTAAATAGGTAAGATAAGTAAGTGTGTTAGTAAGTAGGTAAGCTAAGTAAGTAAGTACGCAAGTAAGTGATTAAATAAGTAAGTAAGTGAGAAAGTAAGAAATTAAGAAAGTTACTAAGTATGCAAGTAACTAATAACGTAAGTAAGTTATGTAAGTAAGTTTGTAAAAAAGTAATTAAATAAGTTTTTACACTCAAGACCAATTTTACACTCCTGAATCCTTATCGGGCATTCTGTGTTATATATGTATGTTTATATACCTATCGCCTGACGGGGGGAGGAGGTGTCAAAACAAAACAAAGGTAAGAAATATGGGGGGGGGGGGGGGGGGGGCTGTGGCCAGCATCAACCCTTGTGCCTTTTCTTCTCAATAACTTCTTAGTACCCAGTTCAGGCCGGGTGGAATTCGAATGTCTAGTCGCTACCATACCCCGAGTCCTATTATAGAGCTTACGTCTCTGTGGCGAAGTAGGCAAGACGTCTGACTCGGGCTCCGAAGGTTGTGGGTTCGATTCCGTGCCGCATCCTTCGGTTCACGAGTGCATTTTTTCGGAGACTCGCTGGTCCTACGGAGTTCGTGCTTTGTGCGACGCTTTCTGCGCTGCGTAACGAGACTGAGCCATATGGGATAATAACCCGGTGCAATGAAGTCGACCCTGTTGACTTCTAAGCGACTTTATAAGCGGCCACAGTTGAGAATGTGTCTACACGCATGTGTGTGTGTGTGTGTGTGTGTGTGTGTGTGTGTGCGTGTGTGTGTGTGTGTGTGTGTGTGTGTAATGAATCGTAAATCTATATACCAGATATAGCTAGCACCCTGGATTTTCTCGGTTGTCACAAATGTATCCACACCTGGTCACATCGATTTTCTCGGTTGCCACAAATGTATCCACACCTGGTCACATCGATTTTCTCGGGTGTCACAAATGTATCCACACCTGGTCACATCGATTTTCTCGGTTGTCACAAATGTATCCACACCTGGTCACATCGATTTTCTCGGTTGTCACAAATGTATCCACACCTGGTCACATCGATTCTCTCAGTTGTTACAAATGTATCCACACCTGGTCGCCTCGATTTTCTCGGTTGTCACAAATGTATCCACACCTGGTCGCCTCGATTTTCTCGGTTTTCACAAATGTATCCACACCTGGTCGCCTCGATTTTCTCGGTTGTCACAAATGTATCCACGCCTTGTCTGTATGCTCTGTTCAGCTTGTTTAATAAGTATCCAAGTCTCAGGGGCGTATGTTGCAATGGGAAAGATGCATGCTCTTAAATATCTTAAGTTTGTAGTTCTATCTGTCCGACTCCACAATTTATAATGTATTCATTTGTTTTAGTTTCTGAAGAGCAATAGATATTCAACTTTTAATCTAATCGTCTCATAATGTGACTCAAAAATTACTTCTTTGTGCTAAGGAGGATAATCAAATCTATGTGTCAGCTGTCCTCTCTCAGTTTCTCCAAACTGGCCTTGAAGGCGTTCTTCATTCTTAGGGTGCTACAAGAAAGTGCATCTCTATGCTTCTGTCGGAAAATGTCTAAGAGTATTTCAACCATGTATGTATTTTAAGTATTTCAACCATGCGCCTGCTCGTGGAACTTCGTGATCGTCTCCGTCCATGCTTGTCTGTCTCGTGCTGGCGTCATGCTTCAACTTGGTGCAGTTTGCAATGACAGATCTGTGAATATATGTATTATACATGTTGTCTTGGTCTACTCCAACATTTGGTGCCTCTTGGTGATTTAGAATGTGACCAATTGATGAGACTTGTTACTGATTGATTAATTTTGAAAGCTTTCATTCTTCTGTGCGGCGAAGGGGTTACGGATGCAATTCATAATCCCGCATACCGAGTTCCAAACACAGCTGCGGACGATTTTGTAGCAGACCGCCATGTGTTTATTTTCATACAATAATATGTGTGCAGATCGTTAAGAAACCAATTTGAAACTACTAAACGAATACTGGCCCAGAAATCGCAAACAGCCAACAAATGCTAAGGTTGACTTCGACGCCCTGCAAAGGATACACAACTAACTTTGTTTCATTCTTTTGTTACATGTTTTAAAAACGTGTCCATTTGTCATTTATGTCAATCCATCTTGATGTTTGTCATTCTCAATAATGCCACATCTCATATGTCTCTAAAGCTTGTCATCATCTTTATCTGCGTCCATAGGTTCAAAACAATATAATGTGACTGGGGGAAGTAGATATGCTGTTTCTGTTTTTCGTGTCAATGTACATTTTCTGTGATTTTGAGATGTCTGTTTTTGTCTAAATACTCTCTTTTTCAATGGAAATTATAATCCGGATATGCAATTAAATATATTTTGTTATTTATTCTTCTTTCTTTTTCAACCAAATTCCCTCATTGAGACATTCATTATGTACCATGCCGGTAAGCGTGGGCGGTCAGATTTCGCCATCGTAAACGAGCGCAATGTTCTTGTCTCGACCATACCACGGTCGTGTTTTATGCGACACTTTCGGCGGGTCGCCCTGTGGTAAAAGACCGAACCATGTGAGAAAACCCGGGTCAATGAGGTCTTTCTGGTGACTGCCGAGTCCATCGACGATGAACTGTGGTTTTTGTGGATTAATTTTGTGATGGCATTCTGGCGGCGGCATTATGCACAGTGTACCTGTGCGGGCTGTTGGATTGCTGAAACCCTGCCAATTCCACTTTTCACATTGGACAGTGGGGAGCATTTTGTGTGATATTCACTGGCACAGGAACGGAGCATAATGGGGATGACCCGTTGCCGTGAAGTTGGAACCTCGACTAACTAACTAACTAACTAACTAACTAACTAACTAACTAACTAACTAACTAACTAACTAACTAACTATAGTGCGTGTGTTTTTTTGTTGTTGCCTCATTACAAAATTCAATATCTCAGTAACCAACTGAGGGAAAATGATGAGATTTAGTATATAACCTTATCATTATGTCCACCCAACAAAAAAATTTTTGTTCTGGAGATTTTACAGCAGATTTCAAAGTTAGTTTATATGCCGTATATTAATTACGACTTAGAGATTACGTCCATGATTTTAACAGTATTACAGCTTCACCAAGACACGTCGCCGCATTTTTTTTATCTATCTATCTATCTATCTATCTATCTATCTATCTATCTATCTATCTATCTATCTATCTATCTATCTATCTATCTATCTATCTATCTATCTATCTATCTATCTATCTATCTATCTATCTATCTATCGATCTATCTATCTATCTATCTATCTATCTATCTATCTATCTATCTATCTATCTACCTACCTATCTATCTATCTATCTATCTATCTATCTATCTATCTATCTATCTATCTATCTATCTATCTATCTATCTATCTATCTATCTAATCTACCTACCTACCGGCCGGCTGCCTACCGACCGACCGAACGACCGACCGACCGACCGACTGACCGACCGACCGGCCCACCGTCCGACCGACCGACCCACCCACCCAGTCAGCCAGCCAGCCAGCCAGCCACCCATCCACCTACCTTTCTGCCTACCTACCTACCTACCTTTCTGTCTGTTTGTCTGTCTGTCTGTCTGTCTGTCCGCGCTATTAAATATTGATAAAAGTTACTGGAAAAAACGTCAGGACCATGTGTTGAAAGAGGGAGAGGACTATTGGAGAAAGGATGGATTGAATTTTATGCAACCGAGAGCAGTCATCAACCTACTGGAATCGTCTGACACAGATTAAGGTCCGAGCAGATCGCAGACCTTAATCTACGTACACACTTACTGGGATATTTTGCTCCAACTATTCAGACGAATTGCAGGCCCTAAACATTACAGCATCAGCATCAGCTGAAGAAACAAGAAGGAAATGAAAAATAAGGTAAGAAATATATTCCTTCTACTTTCCTGTTAATTTACAAATTATTTACCCCGTGCCTCTGTAAATTCTCTGTCTTTACTAATATTACACATTGCACCCCTCTCGGGATTCTCCGTGGTGAAGTGGTCAAGCCGTCTGACTTGGGCTCCGAAGGTTGTATGTTCGATTCCGGGCCGCGTCCTTCATTTCACGAGTGCATTTTTTCGGAGACTCCCGAGGGTCGTCGCTGGAGCTACGGAGTTCGTGCTTTGTGCAATGCTTTCCGCGCTGCGGAAAGAAACTGAGCCATATGGGATAAATACCCGGTGCAATGCAGCCGATCCTGTCGATTTTATGCTAGCTCTTCCATTGCACCCACTCCCATATGAATCCGGATACGCCTTTGTGTGTCATCAGAATTTGCAGGTCTCCCATTACCGTAAAAATAGCTTTGTTAGCAAGAAATCACTAGTTGTTCAGCAAAACATCAAAGGAATGTTGCCGCTTTCAATGATTTAAGTTGTTTTTGGACCTATCAAAGACATATTCCTTGGGTAGGGGTAAATATAAGACGGCTGGAAAAATTTCATATCGATGCAACAGACAGTTTTCAAAATAATTGATCGTGAATGAAGGCAAACAAATGTGGACATACTATAACTAACTAACTAACTAACCAACTAACCAACTAACCAACTAACTAACTAACTAACTAACTAACTAACTAACTAACTAACTATACCACGTGACCAAGCCATCCCGATATTTACTTCTCTGCCATCCCCTTGTTCATTTCCCCTCAATCTTGCCAGTTGTCACCAACTTATTTTTTTCTCATAAGATTCCCATCATATGCCCTTAACAGTTTATTATTAACTTTATTGTTTATCGTTTTCATTTCGAAACTTACCTTTCATTATTAACTGATTCGCATCATTAACAAGAATTGCATTATTCAGTTGGGCCCTACCCACGGGTATGACAGCTTCTTTGATGAAGCGCCCACAAGCGAACTCGTTGAAATCCTGGCAAGGTTCTGCTGAGAAGTTCATATTCTTTGCCATAAGGGTGGCTGTGGAAAGACCAGGTTTTTGATATACTTCGTATAAAAATGTGTGATAAATATTGATTTGAGGCCTTTAGAGGATACAGCAAAGCACTAGTGTATAGATGATATAACAGATCACAGAAACATTGACAGTGTTGGGCATCGGGATGATATAATACTGCTTAGACATGACACTAGCATCTCGCTTCAATGATTGATTGATTGATTGATTGATTGATTTAGGAACCGACATCACAGCATTGTGGGCATTCCCATAAGCGCTCCTTCCTCGCTTCAATGAGTACAAATAAAACCTGTGAATTTACTTAATGTGTTAATTCAGTGTCCTCTAAAAGTACTGGAGAGTTTTGGTCATAGACCATAACTTTAGGAAGGGAAAATCCCAACTGCACCTCCCCGCGGTAGAGGATGGAAACACACCACGGTGTGGCTAACACAGCTCTGGGGACCGAGTATCCACCGGAATAAGTGGACAACTCTGCAGCTGAGCAGAGCAGGGCACTCACTTGTCCTGACAGTCAGAAATGGCTGTCAAAGGCAGATTTAAAAGACCACCATGCGAATGTGGAAGGCAAGGGGAAACAACCCCATTATCTTCCCAAGATTTCATGGCGACACACATTTCAGAAATAGTGAACGATGTTAATGGCTGTCTTAGGACATCCTCGTCCGGTAGGGACAGTCATGAGCCACAGGTGACACCAGACCGTCATCCAGCTACTGATGGCAAAATTAAAACAATAACTAAACTAAATAAATTTAGAGTAGGAACATGGAATGTTAGGACATTAAATGAGCTAGGAAAGTTAAACAATGTTCTAAGAGAAATGGAAAACATGAAAATGAATATACTAGGCATAAGTGAGATGAGATGGAAGGGATCTGGCAAAATTATAACCGACAAACACACAATAATTTATTCTGGAGGGGACACACATGAGAAAGGTGTATGAATAATATTTGATGAAAATAAACAGCCAAATCTATGAATGGATACTGGTGTATTTCAGATAGAGTTATAATGGTCAAAATCAAAGGCAAACCAATAGATATAAATATTATACAAGTATATGCGCCAACAACAAGCAGTAGTGAAGAAGAAATACAACATTTTTAAGATGAAATAGAAATGGCAATAGCTCAAATTGGATCACAAGAAATAAAAATAATACTGGGAGATTTTAATGCAAAAGTAGGAAAGGGAAAAATAGAGGATATAGAGGGGAATTACGGTTTAGGTACAAGAAATGAACGAGGAGAGAAACTAATAGAATGGGCAAATATTAATGATATGATAATTGGAAACACATGATTTAAACATCATAAAAGACGACTATACACATGGAAAAGCCCTGATATGAAAATACGCAACCAAATTGACTATATACTTATTAATAAAAGATTTAGAAATGCATTAATTAATGTAAAGACAATGCCTGGTGCTGACGGTAATAGTGATCATGTACCACTATGTGGACAAATAAAAGTAAGATTAAAGAGAGGGAAAAAAATGGTTAATAACCTGAGACTTAATAAAGAGGTTCTGAAAGTAGATAAAGAAATTCAAGAACAATACAGAGTGACTGTGAAAAATAGGGACAAAGCAATAGCTAAAGTACAGAGTATAAATGATCAATGGGAAACGTAAAGGGACTCCATTCATCAAACTAGCAAAGAAATATTACCGGAGAGAAGCCAAAACGCTAAGAAACAATGGATGAATGAAGAAATCTTAATGCTGATGGACAAAAGGAAACAATAAAAATGACAAACAAGAGTATGCTAAGATAAATAAAGAAATAAGAGATAAATGTGTGAAGGCAAAAGAAAGTTGGTTAAACGAGCAATGCAAACAAATTGAATTAAATTCCATTAAAGATCAAAAAAGTATGCACAAACAAATCAGTGAGCTCACAGGAAGAAAAATAAGAATAAATACAGGGTGTTTGAAATCAAAAACAGGAAAGATATTACTGGAGATATCTGGGAGGTGCAAAATGAAGAGGTGGAATGAGCATATAAGAGAATTATATAATGGAGAAAGGGAAGAATTAACAGAAGAAAGTATCTTAGAAGGCCCACCTATTCTAAAAGAAGAAGTCGCTGACGCTATGAAACATATGAAGAAAGGAAAAAACAGCTGGGCCAGATGAAATCACTGTAGAAGAATTAGAAGTATTGGGAGAATTTGGGGTAGATACCGAGCGATATGGTAAAATCTGTATTTATAGCAATACCAAAGAGACCAGGAGCAATTGGATGTGAAGATTTTCGTACAATTAACCTCATAAGCTATTTCACCAAGCTTCTACTCAGAATTATAATGAGAAGAACAAGAAAGAAAATAAAAATGGAAATTAGTGATATATATATATATATATATATATATATATATATATATATATATATATATATATATATATATATATATATTACGAACACTAATAGAAAGGTCAAATAGAGAAACAGAGGGACATATATTTATGCTTCATAGATTGTACTAAGGCATTTGATAAAGTAAAACATGATGAGCTGATTAAAATGTTGGAAGATATCAACATTGATGGGAAAGATTTAAGAATAATAAAGAATATATACTGGAACCAAGTAGTAGCAATTAAAATGGGAAATAAAGAGAGTAGTTACGAACAGATCAAGCTAGGAGTACGACAGGGGTGTGTCTTGTCACCCCATCTCTTCTCCCTATATAGCGAAGTAATAATGAGAGAGATCAAAGAGAAGCCAGGAATACTAATCGGAGGATATAATATAAACAATATACGCTATGCAGATGACACAGTATTGGTGGCGGATAATGCAACAGACCTACAACAATTATTGGACACTGTAGTATCAGAGAATGCACAGAAAGGACTTTCCTTGAATATCAAGAACAGTAACAATGGTGATATCAAATAAAATGGGGACACCAAAATGTGGCATAGAAATAGAAGGCGAAATTCTGAACCAAGTGGATAATTTTAAACACTTAGGGGCACTTATAACATCGGATGGAAGATGTACAACAGAGATTAAGAGCAGAATAGGGCAGGCAAAAGCTGCATTTCAGAAAATGAAGAGTATCTTATGCAATAAGTGGCTATCAATGAATGTAAGAAAGAGAGTGCTAAAATTCTTTAAAGAACAAGTTTTGCTGTATGGCAGCGAATCTTGGAATGTAAATGAACAAATTAGGAAGAACTTAGAAGCAACAGAGATGTGGTTTTTAAGACGAATGTTGCGAATTCCTTGGACTGCCAGAGTAACTAACAACGATTGCCTGAAAGAGGCTAATGAAACTAGAACACTATATGCAACAATAAGAAAGAGACAAACAGCTTTCTTTCGTCATATGATGAGAAGAGAGGCATTGGAGAACATCGTGACAATTCGAAATATCGAGAGGATGAGAGGCAGAGGCAGACCAAGAGAAATGATGCTGGACGGATTTAGACGGTGGCATGGAGGAATATCATTGGCAGAGTTGATCCAAAACACCAAAGACCGAGATCTGTGGAGAGCCATGAACGCCAGCCAGCACAGAACTTGATAATGATGATGTTAATTCAATATCCTTGGGAGTTTCCAGCGATTGTTAACACTAGAATTTAGAGTAACATTCAATATATTCACATATTTTCCAGCGATTGTGACGTCTACAATACACCATCATCATCATCATCATCATCATCATCATCATCATCATCATCATCATCATCATCATCATCATCATCATCATCATCATCATCATCATCATCATCATCATCATCATCATCATCATCATCATCATCATCATGTGCCATATCTATAAGCTTGGGCGGTCATGTTTTGCATCTCACACGGTCACCAATGTCTTGGATGAGGCCTGTAATCTTGGCCGGTTAAGCAATGATGCAAATCCATTCAAGTAATTAACTTTGCCTTCCCCTTGCTCTTTTTCCAATAATTACGCCAGCTGTGGGTATGCTTTCTAGTTGACCTCTCCTCATCACATGATTTTGACATCTTGATCGTTTGCGAATAATTTATCGGATCAATTTACTGTTTTCTTTGGATTCATGTAGGACCTACTAAATGGTTTGTTTGTCCACCCATGGTATTCTTTGCATTTCACACTGAAATTAGATGTTTCTAGGCGTTTCTGCTTGTTGTCCACGTTTCACATTCGAATAGTATTCTAACACTTATTTCTCACTGCAGTACTGCAGTTGACACCTTGTTATTGGTCAGTTCGTAATATATAATAATAATATAATTAAAAAAGTATAGTAAAATATAATAATAAAGTCTGTTCGCTCGTTCGTTCAGTATGTTTCTACCATAGACCAATTGTCCATTTATAACTCACACCAATGGCACGGTAGAAACGCCAGTTGCCGAGTGCGAGAAGCACGATTTTCGACCGGGTTCAGGAGAAGGGAATTCTATCCTGGACTAAACACTCTGCGTTTCACCCTGGTCGAGAGAGGACTCGTTATAGCAATGGCACATTCATGTTCCGCCTTTGTGTGACAGTTTTTTAGCTATGTTAATACACATTTTACTGCAATTGAATATTGTGAATGTAAGCTGTGCTGATAAAAAGTGTCAGTATAATAGATTATATGAACTTGTACAGCATTCTGTTTCGTTATTCGAATTGATGTCTAATTAGGTGAGTCTTGGAAAGGTAGCCAGAGGAGTGTGAAAGTTGGGATTATAATATTCCTGTAAATTACTTAAATTCAGCCATCTCATGACAGCTTGAGGACAGATCTGGTAAACATTTATGTTGGATTACCGACACTCAGCAAGTAGTTCTGTGCATGGCGAATGCTAACTCCCACGAGTTGGCTACCTCTAACGAGAAACCAACATAATAATAATCATGACGTGGATTTGTGAAACCCAACAAGAGTTTATGTTCTCGGCCGTGATACATGGAGCTCTCTTACACCCAATCGCCCACTGCATTTTCCATCTTGTAAAATGATACCTATGCCACATCAACTCCTGTTCTAATCTCTTCAAAGCACCTCCCATCAGATGCCATGGCTGTTCTGAGATAATTGTAGCGAACGTTCCCTTTTAAACCGATGTTAAATTGATGTATTTCCTTCCTCTTGAAGTCGTCCATGATCTCTCTTTTCTTACAAATTAATTCTAGGCATAATTGTTTACTGTGTACAATTACCTCATCTACTAATTGTTAAGTCTGAGACTATTAAATAATAGCTACTGGGAAACAAGTAGCAGCAATTAAAATGGGAAATAAAGTGGGGAATTATGAACAGAAAAAGGTAGGAGTAGGACAAGGATGTGTTTTGTCGCAGGGTCTATTCTCTTACTCTATAAAGAAGTTATAATGAGAGAGATTAAAGGAGGCCTGCAATGCCAGTAGGAGGATATGAAATAGACAACCCACATTATGAAGATGACACAGTATGGGAAAGTAAGATTCAACTAAATTGTTACCTGCCATGACGCAATCAGGTGTGTTACACACGTTGTCAAATGGTGGAACTGAAAAGAAAAACAAAGAGAATGGTATCATCCAACACAGACACATTATAACATTGACATTATGCATTTATTTTTTTTTAAACTTAGCCTAAGTATCTTAACACGTAAGCATGACATGTTGACACGGAGACACACTATGTTATTAGAAACAACAACAACAACAACAACAACAACAACAAATGCTACTACTACTACTACTACTACATTAACAACAACAACTACTACTACTACTACTACTACTACTACTACTACTACTACTACTACTACTACTACTACTACTACTACTACTACTACTACTACTACTACTACTACTACTACTACTACTACTTCTTCTTCTTCTTCGTCTTCTTTCTTTCTTCTTTCTTTCTTTCTTTCTTTCCTTTCTTTCTTTCTTTGTTTCTTTGTTTCTTTCTTTCTTTCTTTTCTTTCTTTCTTTCGTTATTTATTTCTTCCTCCTCCTCCTCCTCCTCCTCCTCCTCCTCCTCCTCCTTCTTCTTCTTCTTCTTCTTCTTCTTCTTCTTCTTCTTCTTCTTCTTCTTCTTCTTCTTCTTCTTCTTCTTCTTCTCTTCTTCTTCTTCTTCTTCTTCTTCTTCTTCTTCTTCTTCTTCTTCTTCTTCTTCTTCTTCTTCTTCTTCTTCTGCTTCTTCTGCTTCTTCTTCTTTCTTCTTCTTCTTCTTCTTCTTCTCTTCTTCTTCTTCTTCTTCTTCTTCTTCTTCTTCTTCTTCTTCTTCTGCTTCTTCTTCTCTTCTTCTTCTTCTTCTTCTTCTTCTTCTTCTTCTTCTTCTTCTTCTTCTGCTCTGCTTCTTCTTCTTCTTCTTCTTCTTCTTCTTCTTCTTCTTCTTCTTCTTCTTCTTCTTCTTCTTCTTCTTCTTCTTCTTCTTCTTCTTTCTTCCTTCTTTGTTGTAAGATGCCTGATCTGTAGCAGCTTTAGATGACAATGACCTTCCATCCCTCTATGCCATCTGCTATTTGGATACAATTGCTGTTGTTGTATTAATATTTGCAGCCCATATGATATTTTTATACATTTGCTGTTGTTCTATTATTTGCAGCCCTTTTGTTATCTGATATTTTGGTACGGTTGCGGTTTTATATCATTTGCAGCCCATCTGGCATCTGATAGTTTGATACAGTTGCTTTTGTTATATTATTTGCAGCCCACCTGTCATCTGATATTGTGATACAGTTGCTGTTGCTATATTATTTGCAGCCCATTTATTATCTGATATTTTGTTACAGTTGGTGTTGGTATATTATTTGCAGCCCATTTATTATCTGATATTTTGTTACAGTTGCTGTTGTTATATTATTTGCAGCCCATTTATTATCTGATATTTTGATACAGTTACTGTTGTTATATTATTTGCAGCCCATTTATTATCTGATATTTTGATACAGTTGCTGTTGTTATATTATTTGCAGCCCATTTATTATCTGCTATTTTGATACAGTTACTGTTGTTATATTATTTGCAGCCCATATGTGTAAGTTCTCTGTGTATATGACTATCTTTATGTGTCTGTAATTTCTTGTATTTCCCCGCTCCCCATGTAAGACTAATTTCTTAAGTCTACTTCTTTTGTCGTTATACTCCATATATGTCCTTTGTCCAGATTTAACAGATTATAACACATGCCTTTGCCGGCCTTCCTATTGCATGCGTTGCTTGTCTTATCTTCCTGCCGCGCCTTGATGGAAATCTCACTTTCGTAATCGTATTTGAATGGCCTTCATTTTCGGTGTGAATAATTCATTATTCTCTTGCACAACTATTTTGATGATGGAATAATAGTCGAAGTGGTGGTATGTATGACTACAGTAAGATTGCTGGATCTGGTATTGTTCGGAAGGTTTCTCAGATTTGGGATTGTTCTGGAAGGTTAACGGCTCTGGAATTTTTTTGGAGATTTAATGGATCTTGGATTTTTCTGGAGGTTTAACGGGTCTGGGATTGCTTTGAAGGTTTGCCGGAATTGGGATTGTTCGGCAGGTTTGTTGGATCTGCTATTGTTTTAGAGGTTTGCAGCATCTTGGTCTGTTTGGGAGGTTTGCAGAATACGGGAACGTTTACCGGTCATGGGATTGTTCGAGATGTTTGTCGGACTAGTGATTGTTTGGTAGGTTTGCAGTATCTGGCACTGTTAGGAAGGGATGTTGGATATGGGATTGTTCGAGACGTTTGATGGATCTAATATTGTTCAGGAGGTTTGTCGGATCCGTGATTGTTCGGGATGTTTTCAGGATCTGGAATTGTTAGGGATGTTTTCAGGATCTGGGATTGTTCGGGAGGTTTTCAGGATCTGGAATTGTTCGGGAGGTTTTCAGGTTCTGGAATTGTTCGGGAGGTTTTCAGGATCTGGAATTGTTCGGGGGGGGGGGGGGGGGGGGGTTCAGGATCTAGAATTGTTCGGGAGGTTTTCAGGATCTGGAATTGTTCGGGAGGTTTACAGAATCTGGAATCGGTCGGGATTGTTACAGAATCTGGGATTTTTCGGGAGGTTTACAGAATCTGGAATTGTTCGGGATTTTTACAGAATCTGGAATTGTTCGTGATTTTTACAGAATCTGGGATTGTTTGGGAGGTTTACAGAATCTGGAATTGTTCGGAATGTTTTCCGGATCCGGAATTGTTCGGGAAGTTTTCAGAATCTGGAATTGTTCGGGATTTTTACAGAATCTGCGATTTTTCGGGAGGTTTACAGAATCTGGGATTGTTCGGGAGGTTTACAGAATCTGGGATTGTTCGGGAGGTTTGCAGAATCTGGGATTGTTCGGGAGGTTTGTCAGATCCGTGAATGTTCCGGATGTTTTCAGGATGTGTAATTGTTCCGGATGTTTTCAGGATTTGGAATTGTTCGGGAGGTTTACAGAATCTGGGATTGTTCGGGAGGATTAAGGAATCAGATTTTTCGGCAGGTGTGTCGGATCTGGGATTGGTCGGGAGGTTTACAGAATCTGAGCTTGTTCGGGAGGTTTACAGAATCTTGGATTGTTCGGGAGGTTTACAGAATCTGGGATTGTTCGGGAGGTTTAAGGAATCAGATTTTTCGGGAGATTTGTCGGATCTGAGATTGTTCGACGACGCAGCATAAACATGTGCGTTTAAATGTCGTTACATCTGCAGCTATCAATATGCTAGCGAGTGTTTTCACTTCATCAAGGATATCCTGAAAAATGTTTCGCAAACAAATCACCTCCACTCTGTCTCCAGTTTCTTCACATTTAAGCATTTTATATTGAAACATAAGCGGTGATTGTTAAATAGTCATGGTTTGTTCAATCATTCTTCTACACAACCACACCTCTGCAGAGTCCAGATAATTTCCCTCTAATCTGCTGGTTGTCCGTGATTCATCTTCAGGGCATCCACAATAATCCAACGAAGCTGGAAATGGTAATTATACGAGTCATTACTGTTGTCCAGCAGCATTTTAAAGTCAGAACATCTGCCCACAACAGGGTCGTTGGCTGTATATGTTTGTGTTCATACTGTCCTAAGCGTCTCTGTATCTCCACATAGAGCATCCTGGGCAATCACCAGTCTGGCTAACAAAGTGCGATCGACCACGGTTTCCTCTGTGATCAAGCCAGCCGAGGAGTGAAACACTGCAGGCTTTAAAATTACATGCATGCCACAGCAAGTCCCAAGATGCCAATGCGTGGTCGGCACTCTGGTCATGCACTCACTGCTTCCAGAGATAGGCAGCATGGTCGGAATAAGCGTGATGAATGCCTTGATAGAACAAAGCCATCCCCAGCGCACAAATATGAAGTCGTGTAAGAGTGAATAACTTTGATCATCGGGGTTCTACACCAATAACAACAGCAACAGTGGCAGCAGCAATCACAACAAAAACATCCAACAACTGTTGTATACAAGTTTGGAACGTTTTGTGTTGACAGTGATGACGATTGACCGCAAACTTGGCGGTGATGTTACCAGAACCACCTTCTAGGTTATTACAGGAAGGAAGGGTGGCATGAAGCACAGACGGAAAGAAGGATATAAAGGATTAGAAGGAAGGAGTGCAGGATAGTGTTGGGGATAGATGGTAGAAATAATGGAATGATGGAATGAGGGACAGAAGGGAAATACACAGGACGGATTGAATGATGGATAGAAGTGACGAATTATAAAAGGAGGCTCACAACAAAGGCAAGAAGTATAGGATAGGGACAGCAGGAAAGAATGCAGAATAATAAGACTGGAGTATGCAAAGAATGAGGAACGAAGAGAGGAAATAAATGAAGAAAAGGAGATATACAAGGAAAACAGATACAAGATATGAATGAAGGATGACGCTTTTCGTGGCTGAGAGGTTTAAAGAACTTAATGTTTTCTCTGTTGATCGTGACATAGTGGGTGTATGTCATACACTTGCCATTCTATGTTCAATGTTGACTTCCCGTTCTCGTCTTGGAGATATAAATTACAAGAACCTCAGACATCAGATAGGGTTCGACTGATGGCGAGGGACACTGGTAATTGGAAAGCTAATCCTCACCCAAATTGTCCAGTGCACGTCCTAGTGTTCGCAGTTAGTTGTAGTAGTTGCACGTGTTTGTACAACGCTCGAGTTGAAAGCGAACGATCGAAAAAAGCAATAATTAAATAAAAACTTTAGAACGGATGGGAAAAGGTGAAAGGAAGGGCTTAATGTAGAAAGACAGGATGAAAGGTAGGAAGGAAGAAAAAACACTACATAGCCATTGTTGGAAGTATGTTTACCTTCATCGTTGTATTTGATGTAGTAAACTGTGAATAAAACAACAAAAACTACAGTTGTTATACAGAACACAACTGCCAAGGCGATGGCGAGCCTACGCATCCCCGAACGTTTTCTAGTAAACCTGAAAGGAAGTACACACACACACACATATATATATATATATAGAATATAAATATTGAGTGCATAACATAAACATCCTGCGTTATGTTGATGACATGGTTTTAATCGCTACAAATGAAACGCAGTTATAATAAATTAAAGAGCTCATTCCTATAGAAGTAAAAAAAAAACACACACCTTAGTATCTATAATATAAAAACAGAGAAAGTAATGGGCATTAGAAAGCAAATATATCTTCCCAAATGCAACATCAATGGTAATGGAACGTGTCTGAAACAAGACAATTTATTTAAGTATTTGGACACTTTGACAATCGGTGGAAGATGTATTAAGGAATGTAAATATATAATAGCCCAAGCACAGGCAGCATTTTACAAGATGAACTTTTCTCTGCAATATGTATATGTACGGTCGATGTGAGACAAGTCAGTTCTTAAGAACTATTTTAATCCATCCCTGATGTTAGGAAGCAAATCAAGGACAATTAGCAAACTAGTGAGGAATTATGTGAACACTCTGAAGGTGTACCGTGTTTCCCCGAAATTGAGATCTACCCCTAAAATAAGCACTAGCACGATATTTCAGAATGCTTTTACTATAAGACCTACGCCTGAATTAAACCGTAGTTAAGATCGTTATCTATAATGAAGTTATTAAACGTGCACTTGCATTCAAGTAATTTGTTGATGGCATGGACTTTTCTAAATGCCGACTCCCCAGCATGATTACCATGGGTGAAATTGCAGTGTTGATGGGCCTAGGATCTCAAACAACAAATGGTCATTCGGGATTTGGAGAGTTATGACGATGCTCCAGAAGATGACATTACTATATTTGAATAAGTGTAGAAGTTTGTACATGAAAAAAATGTAGATGTTTGAATTTGAAAAAAGACATTCCCCAAAAATAAGCCCTAGGGCATTTTTTAAGCTAGCATTATTATAAGAACCGTTCTTATTTTCAGAGAAAAACTGTAGTTTTATTGAAGAATGAGATTGCATTCTTGCAAGAATGAAAAGAGAAACAAAGATATCTCGCATTAGGAAACTGAGTCCACATTCTTTGGAGACGTCTAGAGATGGAGTACATCGTGACAATGTGAATGTTGGAAAGAGTAAGAGGAGGAGGAAGACTGAGGGAGAAGATACTAGACAGTTTGACAGTATGGTATGTAGATACATCGGTGTCAGAAATCTTTGCAGTACAAGAGGCAGACGGCTGTGGACAGACATGATCACCAACGCCCCACGGCTTGGTAAGAAGTATACGGGCTAGATGGGATAATGCTTAGAGTGGCAATGATTCCTTCATAGGTTCTAGCATATCATCGTCAACAGACCACCAACTCCAGGCCAGGAAGCAGCGGCAAGACTACTGATGTGTATACATTTGATTCTATAATTACTATAATAAGCATGCTGACAAAGTTAATTGCATGTCCTGTAAAGGACGTCGCATTCAATCCCAGCATTTTTTGCTGTTTGTAATTTACCAGTAAATTTTCACGATCAGTAGTTTGCCATTGATTCCTAAACGACTACGCCATACCACCGAAATCAACTCAAGATGGCTTGTCCCCAGATCGTCTGCTGCTAACTTGGAACCCCCATCTCGCTATTTCGCGGGATTGTGAAACGCACTAACTGCGCATACGCCACAGCGCCGGTATTTGTGAGGGTAGGTGTTATAGTTTTAAAACATTGATATTATTTGTTTTCTGCATTATCTTTTTGATTGTTTCATTCTAAACTCCGGGTTGTTTTTAACAAGCACACTAGCACATCGGTTCACCTCACAATATAAAGATAAGTGATTAGTGAAGAACCTCTTCATCGCACTCCGGACATTTCATAGGTGCTCCGATCTCTTGTTTAACATCTCCGCCAGAGTGTTAGTTAGTTAGTTAGTTGGTCGACAGATCATCCTCATTGCAATCCGAACCATTCGGTCCATAAATACTCAGATCCACTCCTCAGCAAATCCCGCAGCATGTAGCGGCTAACGACGCCAGTTCTGTGTTGGTTTATCAATCTTCTTTGGCTTCCTGCGTAGTGTACTTGTTTGGCCACCCCTTTTTTAATTTGCTGTTGTCGCAGTCTGGCCATGGTTGTAGATTCACAGTCATCACTTGGTTCACGCAAAAGTCTTACTTCTCGTAGAGCATTCAGAATGTCAGTCTGGTCCATGGCGCGTCCGCCTTCCACAGTAGCCTCACCTGCGAGCTTGTCAGCCCGCTCATTTCCTTGTACTCCCGCATGCCCTGGCACGAAGATGAAACTAACCTTTGCCAGCCGAGACCACTCCAGAGACAGCAACCATTCTCTTCGGATCGACCCCACCTCTATCCTCTTGATCATGTTCATTGAGTCGCTAAGAAAACATGCCCTAGTGAATGTCTGTGTCTCGAGCCATGCTATTGCTTTACTTACTGCCATGACTTCCATGGTCAGGCTACTTGTGGTTTCAGTGAAAGCACCAGAGTCCTCCTTCACAATTCTCCCTCCGGCCCTAGCCAGAGTGTATTGATTGATAGCACCACTGCTGTGTTAGTTAACAAAATCTTGCGCCCTGTAGATGTCTTATATACAAAGCTCTCAGGGATTGTTAGCTGGTTTACTAACTGTCCATGATTCGCTAGAACTGGTTCTACTTTCTTCTTCTTCTGTTCTTCTCTCCAACTCCGACTGGGGTACAAACCCTCACTCAGCTCACTCCCAGCAGTCGAATCTTTAACTACCTCATGTAGCTCTGTCCTTGTCTTTCCCATATGATCCATTTCTGCTAGTTGTATTCCTAGCTAAGTTTCTGTGCTGAATAATCTGTAGACAACGCCCATCACATTGGTAGGACAACATTAATTGAAGAGATAATAAACCACATTAAATGTCGTAGTACTGCGTAGGTATTGTGCAAGCAATCTGAAACTTGTCAGTTAATTGTCTAGACTGCTTTCTTTATGTGCATTTATTCAGTGTGGGTAAGGTAACCAAAGCCAGTGTTCGAGCAGTATGTAAATGATGCCCTTTGATGTATTACAGTGTTAATGTGCACAGACAATAGATCTCCTTTCTTTCACATTCACGCGGAGAGAGTTAACCATCCCCTCAAGCATTGTAACAAGCTGTTCATCTGTCCCGGATGTGGTCCCCGCCTACCATCTCCATTAAACATGCTAGGCCGTTGTTAACGTACGCCATTGTGTTTAGTTAACGGGTAATCACATTTCGTTTAACGGTTCATTGGGTTGAAATCATGTACACCGTTAATGTTAGTAAAAATGTTGATTAGATCATTCCACGAAACAATTTAAACAAGTAAATGGAGGAATCTAGGCTGTTGAATACACATGCTCGATTGTTTCCTTTGTTTGCAAACCGTCTTAGATGGCTAGTGTATAGTAACATGCAGTTTCACAATTCCTGGGCATGCCGAGTCGAGAGTTCCAACCCAGACGATATTTTGAAATTTATCAATATTTTTTTCGATATTTTACTATATTTGTAAGCAGAGCGCTTTGCGTTGCTTTTGATGGTATGAGACGCCGACCGTTCAGAAAGCAATAGCAAACTAAACAAGTTAGTTGTATATCTCTTACAGAATGTGGCAATCAGCCTCAGCATTTTTCTTTGCCTGTTTGTGATTTTGTAGGCAATGTAACGTTGAGTTGTTTGCCACAACATTCTACACGACCGACGCTCATATCATTGTTAAAAATTACCACAAAACCGCCTGCTTCTAGATCATCTGCTGCTGATATTGAAGCTGATGTTTGTTTTCTACCAGTTAGCAAAAGAAGACAGCAATGGCAAACTACTAACTATAAATAACGGCCTGACAAATCACAAAAAGCTGAATACAAACTGAGATTGAATTCACCGCCCTATAAAGGAGGTGCAACAAATTGTTTAGCAAATATACATATCTGATATCGATTGTGTTATTTGGGAGATAGCTTGCACGCCTCCTTGACTGCCTGGTAGTCGTTAGTCGTTAGTCGCGGTTTCATCTTCACGACAACGGGTTGTCCCAATTATGCTCCGTTCCTTAGTCAGTGGATATCACACAAAAAGCTCCTCACTACCCAATGTAAAAAGTGTAACAGACATATCCCCACATGCCTGGTGGGGATGTTTTTAAATGTCCTGCGTAGCCTGGATATAATTCAATGACCTGGTTTCCCTGGGTGACTCATTCTCGAATAGGTACTATAAAATGCCCTGGGAAATAAGGCTACCTGTTTGCTACTGGCTACATCAACCATCGAGTACCGATTCGCCTAAAATTTTAGTCTAGAACCACACACCCGCCCCGCCTCGTGGCATGAACAGGTGCCTTACCAGACGTTTCCTGGGGCTCAGGTTAGGCCAGCTCGAACTGGAAGCCTAGGTCAGTGGAATAAAAGCCAGCTGGACATAGCGACTATAATTCTCATTTATTGGAAAGAACACACACATACATACGAAAACTAACAAATAGAAAATGTCTTGTTTGTAATTGTTTGTTTGTTGTATATATTTACCTTAACCGTGCCATGGCGTGTTGTGGGTACAGAAAAACGTTGAATTGGCTGGTGTTGTTGTTGTTGTTGTTGTTTTTTTAAAGTTGGATGAAGAATGACTTGCGCGATAAACTGAATTAAAGTGATTAAGAATAGCGCAATTCGTCGACCTCACTCTCTCGCCTGAGCCCATCTGAGTCCAGCGGCAAGACAAATCAAGACGACTGGCGTTAAATACAGGTGCAGAAGATGACCAGGGCCTTGTCGTGCTCAGTACGTTCCACAACTTTTTGCAGGAAAACACCGTTTTGCCCGTTGAATCATCAATGACTTCCTTCGTGCAGTCTGCGAATCCTGTCCTGTCTTCACATGATGATTAGGCATACCCTAGTTCACTGAATGGTTTGACGCCGAATAGGTTACCCACGCCTGATTTAGCCAGTCTGTCATAGCTGTTGTCAGGGGGGGGGGGTGCGGGGAGGGGGTGGACACTGCCATGCTGACAGCTACTAGGAGCCACAGGTGTGAGCTGGATGTCAAGATTGGATCAATGGGAAATTGGCCATGAAAAGAGCATGACAGTCATCCTTACTAAAGTACTACCAATGCCTGACACCCAGGAACCTCCCCAATAGAATGGTACTCCACCTCTGGATGAGGTACTGGTACACGATAAGACAGATATGGTTAGGGCCTTTAGAATCGTGTGTATAGTGTGGAAGAACAGATACACAATCACGGCCTGAAGAGTGGGTGCGTTGAGGAGTGACCAGAGAATCTGACCGACATTCAGTATTCCGAGGAAAGGTCGGTCGGAAACATAATCAGATTGCAGTTCTTTCCATTAGTATTGGGATGTTGGTTGGTGAAGATGAGGGCGCAGCACGTATGGGAACATCCCGAGTGCTGTGATGTCGGTTGTTAACTCAGCTCAACTCAACTCAGCCTGTGAGTATTTGTGCAGATATGGATGAAATATTATCGCAATCAAAATGCCCAACATGTGTGGCGTGATTTTCCAGACGTATTCGACATTGTTAGTGTTAGCATTGTAAACAACATTAGTTTTTTCTAACCTTTTACTTTCACCCTGTCTCCCTCTAACACGTCCTTTGCAGAACCTCGCTACCATAACAACCTTCCGGAACATTTCTCGATCATAAGCAAGATGTCCCGGGTCCGATACACCCATTTGAAGAGCATCTGCGACATCCTGCACCTATGGTCTCTTTGGCCTTCTTCTTCCTCTCTTCCCGGGCATATACCCCTCAATGATTGTTCTCTCGAAACTTTCATGGCATTTTAAATTACCACAATATTTTTTTTTTCTTTTACCGTCTTTAGTAGCCAACCTTAATCAGTATTCAATTCATGTCGTACTGATGTATTTGTTCTTTTCTGTAGCCAAGATAGTCTTAGAACCCGTCTATAACATTTAAATAATATTTAGACGTCATTTAGCAGCATTTAATAACAGCATGTTGTGTATTTATTTTTGTTTAACCCCCCCCCCCCCCTCCCCCTTCTCCTCACTTCTCCCTCCAACCGGAACTCTTCTCTGCCTGTAGGGACATGTTCTCTGTTTGTACAGTCGCTTTGAACTCAAGCATATTCCACACACGTGCTGCTAACTCTAGTGCGCAGGGCTGATGTTTGTCTGTGGATTAGCTTTCCCTATTACACGTATACCTGGCCATCAGGCGAACCCACTCCGACTTCTGAGGTACTTGTAAATTACGTCCCGAAGTCAAGGATGAGAAGTCAATATTTTAGTCTAACTGACCAGTGTAGCGGTTGAACTCTCTACCTGTGCATCACCACACCGGATATTTAAGAACGAGGGCAATTATCCATTCGACCATGCTTGCTTGCTTGCTTGCTTGCTTATGTTCGCTGGCTGTGAACTCCAGCGTGAAGTCATGTATGTCGGATGAAGACATCCTGTTGTCCAACATCAGTGTGATGTCGTACCGGACCTGAGGTTTGCGTGAGTATCCGTTGTCCCATGTCTGGCTTATTGGTGTGCAGACTGGTGGTTCCTCGCCGTACAGGCAGGTACTCTCCGGCTTCGGAAGAATCAGCGTCCCTACTACGTTAGCCAGGACCCCGCAGAGACCTGTTGCTCAGGGCGCACGGCTAGGACGAGTTAATAGGTCTTGGCTAGTACAGAACCTGGCCCTCGTGCCTTGGAAACACCTCTGTGTCCCATTCGGCCATGCTGACCTTCGCCTCCGTGGCATTGGGGTTACTAATTCAATTCGTAATCCCGCAAATCGCGTTCGAAACACAGCTGCTGGCGATTTGGATGCAGACCGTCTTGAGTTGGTTTTCAAACAATTGTATGCGTGCTTATCGTTAAGAAAACAATGGCAAACTACTGAACATAAAATTTGCCCAGGAATCACAGACAGTCAAACAATGCTGGGGTTAACATCTCGTTTAGAAAGCAATGGTCAACTAATGCACGTAAAATTGCCTAGACAATCAGTCGTGGGGTGTGGTTGATAGCAACGTCCTGCAAAGGACACAAACACAAAACACACAACACACAACACACAACCCATAACACACAACCCATAACACACAAAACACAAATCACAACACACGACACACGACACATAATATACAATAAACAACATATAACACAAAACACTCAACGCATAACATACAATACACAACACGCAATAACCAACTCATAAAACACCCAACACAACACACATCACACAATACACAACACATCACACACGACACATCACACACAAACCAACCACTGCACTTACGTGAGTTTTGAATAGTCGGGGATGGCACTTGGGTTGATGTCTGGGTGATGTGTGCTACTTTCTGACATGTTGTCTTTACTGTAATGTGAACAGTTGTTGTTAACACTTACGTTATTTGCAACTCGTTGCAGAACCGTACTGGGACAAATAATGCTGATTATATCGGCGATTGAATCAGTATAAATGCCTTGGCAAACACATGCACTAACAACTATGACACAGGGAGCCCTAATGTTTTTTTTTTTATGTATCACATTATAAGCCTTGCTTATAATGTGCACATAGACCAGGTGATAACAAAGGCGAAGCGGGGTTTGGCAGCGATGCGGGTGATGGCGGCAGCAAACTGTGAGCAGCGCCATCTATGTCTTCTGTACGTGGGGCTGGTCATGTCTGTTTTGGAGTATGCAATGGCAATCTTGACTCTCAGCCATAAGCAGATAGAAAGGATGGAAAGGATACAGAATGAAGCTATGCGCATTATTCTTGGATGTACCAGAGATACAGCATGCAGGGCGATGCGCTATCTTCTTGATTTTCCAACCATTGAAGAGAGAATACAAGTTTGCAGGTCACGCGCCTACCTCAGAATTAACGCAAACACACAACATCCACTGCATAGTGAAATTAGGAAGGTGAAAGGCAGCAGGTTAAAAAGAGGACGGTCGTGGATGGGTCAAGCCGAAGACATTCTTCAACAGGTGTGTTCACTTGAGGACTTAGAACCTAGCGAGGAGTGGGTGCAAGTGCCAACAGACTTCTGCACATCCTTTTCAGTTTGCATCCAACTAGATAGAAAATGCAGACAAGAAAATCCGGCTGCTGTTGAGGCTGAAGTACAAGCGTTGATTTTCGAGAATTCGCTAGACGGTGACGCGGTCATCTACACAGATGGGTCGGTCGTCCGACATGTGAGAAGCTCATGGGCCTTTACAGCTCCGGCCAGAGGGAGAATTGTGAAGTAGGACTCTGGTGCTTTCACTGAAACCACAAGTAGCCTGACCATGGAAGTCATGGCAGTAAGTAAAGCAATAACATGGCTCGAGACACAGACATTCACCAGGGCTTGTTTTCTTAGCGACTCAATGAACATGATCAAGAGGATAGAGGAGGGGTCGATCCGAAGAGAATGGTTGCTGCCTCTGAAGCGGTCTCGTCTGGCAAAGATTAGTTTCATCTTCGTGCCAGGGCATGCGGGAGTACAAGGAAATGAGCGGGCTGACAAGCTCGCAGGTGAGGCTACTGTGGAGGGCGGACGCGCCATGGACCAGGCTGACATTCTGAATGCTCTACGTGATGTGAGACTTTTGCGAGAACCAAGTGATGACTGTGAATCTACAACAATGGCCAGACTGCTAGAGCAGCAAATTAAAAGAGGGGTGGCCAAACAAGAACACTACGCAGGAAGCCAAAGAAGATTGATAAACCAACACAGAACTGGCGTCGTTAGCCGCTACACGCTGCGGGATTTGCTGAGGAGGGGATCCGAGCACTTATGGACTGAATGGTTCGATGTGCAACGAGGATGATCTGTCGACTAACTAACTAACTAAGTACGGTATTTCTGGAACACAATATTATAAATACTGTATTTTCTGAAGGAAAAAAAAAAAACACATTTTAAATACGGCATTATCTGGATCACATCATTATAAATACTGTATTTTCTGGAACACAACATTTTCAATACAATTTTTTTCTGGAACACAAAATTATCTAAACTATAGTTTCTGGAATACAACATGAAAAATACACTATTTTATGGAACACATCACAAAATGTAATGTTCTGCCATATGACATTATAAATACTGTAATTTCTGTAACAACATTATAAATGCGATATATTTTCTGAAAAACAACATACTGATAAGATATTTTGTGGACAACAATATACTTATACGATATTGTGTGGACAATAATATACTGATACGTTATTTTGTTGACAAAAACATAATGATACGATAGTTGATGGACAACAACATAATGATACGATATCTTGTAGACAACAATATATTGATACGATGTTGTGTAGACAACAACATAATGATATGATAATTTGTTGACAACAACATATTAACACGCTCGAGCTTAACCTTTCTATGTTTATTACATTAGAGGAATGTTTCCACACTTAGTTCAATCAATCAATCATGCATGTGTCGTCTCCACAATGAAGGGTGGCTGTAATGGATCTCCAACATTGTCTGTCTCTCGCCCTGACTAACATTATAGGTAATTAAAAATTATAGGTACTAACACTGTAAGACTGATCTTCGTCCATCTCTTGATGTTATCTCCCCACTTGTATCGTTGTATATCTCTCGCTCACTTATCATCAACCTGCCTTCGAGTACGGTTCTTATGAGAGTATTATGTCTTTTAATGTGGCCGGAATATTTTACTTGCGTTTTTTAAAATTTCTTTCATAAACTCTCTTTTCATTCCCAGGTTTTCTAGAACCTCTGTATTTGATTGTTTTATTTTCCCATGAAATACGACATATTTTTCTCTATATCCACATAAACACGGCCTAAATTCTATTTTCTAGTTGCTTGTTTAATGCCCAGGCTTTCGCGTCGTACAAAAGTGTTGAATATACGTAACATTTGACAATTCTCATTTTAATGCGTTGTTATTCTCTCTAGATGTTAATACTGATTTCGTGCTGTTGAAAGCATTTCAGTCTATTCCTATTCTCCTTAAAAAAAAAAAAATTTATTTCACCTTTGGACATCGTCTGTTACTACATATCCAAGACAGGAAAAGCGTGTTGCTTGTTCAAGAATATCCCCGTTTACTGTGATGTTCATTGATGACCTCTCCTTTCCATTGCTAGTTATCATAGTTTTCTGGATGTTAATATCTAAGCCACTTTCTACACTATGCCTGTTTACTTCTTCCACTAGGTCTTGTAACTCTTGCTCACTTTCTGCTAGTAACACGGTATCAACAGCATACCTAAGATTGTTTATGATTCTTCCATTGATTTTAAGTCCAGGCAGTTCGATTTGTTTAAAATTTCTGTCTGTGTATAGGTTGAATAGGCTTGGGGACAGCACACATCCCTGCCTTACACCTCTTTTTATTTCTATGGGCGACGAATAATTATTTCTGTGTCTGATAGACGCCACTTGTTCCCAGTACAAGTTACTAATAAGTTTGATGTCCTTTCCGTCTACTCCTATATCTTGAAGGCATGTAATTAGTCGCTCATGTTGTACTATATCAAAAGCTTTCTTGTAGTAATCAATATATAAGTATATATTTTCTGAACTTCCATACATTTTTAGTTAACTTCACTTTTACTTTTAGTTAACCAAGTACACTTCGTTAAAAGGGTTAACGTGTTAAATTATCGTCCTCTCTCTCCTCCCCCCTCCCCCTCCTCCTACTACTATTACTACTACTGCTACAGCTACTACTACTACTACTACTACTACTACTACTACTACTACTACTACTACCACTACTACCACTACCACTACTACTACTACTACTACTACTACTACTACTACTACTACTACTACTACTACAACTACCACCACTACCACCACTACTACGACTACTACCACTACTACGACATCTACCACTACTATGCCTACTACCACTACTATCACTACTACCACTACTACCACTACTACTACTACTACTACTACTACTACTACTACTACGACGACGACTACTATTACTACTACGACTACTACCACTACTACGACTACTACCGCTACTACGACTACTACCACTACTACGACTACTACCGCTACCACGACTACTACGACTACTACCACTACTTCTACTACTACTATTACTACTATTATTATTATTACTACTACCACTATTACTACTAAAGCTACTATACTACTATTACTACTACAAGTACTACTAGAAGTAGTAATAGTAGTAGTAGTAGTATAAGAGTAGCAGCAGCAGTAGTAGTAGTAGTTGTAGTAGCAGTAGCAGCAATAGTAGTAGTATCAGTAGTATGTGAGTGGACTACGCTTGAGTTTAAAGTGGTACGAATAGAAAAAAAGTAATCTTGCCCAGACATCCATGCCTTGTAAAATGCTAAGATAAATGCTAAAATAATATATTCATCATCACCTTAGTGAGAATATTCTGAGCAAACTTGCTGCAATAATACATACAATTTATACAGTTAGTTACAGAAGTTAGTTGCATATTCTTTACAAAACGATGCAGTCAACACCAGAATTTTATGCTGTTGTGATCTATTGGCAATTTTACGTTCAGTAATTTGCCATTGCTATCTGAACGACCGGCATCAATACCATTTCGTAAAGATCCAACGCAAGGCGGTATGCTGCAAAACCGCCCGAACTGCGCCCGTAACCTCTTCTCCACGGAGCAGGCTATTTATATAGTAATTAATACAACTGTGCCTATGACTTCATAGGAAATAAAGATAAAGACAAAACAATATAAGGTTGTTAAAGTATTGTTTGGCTTAGAATGTGAACCTGAAAGGATAATTGGATAGAACTGTATGCTCATTAAGTGACGTAGTATAAGAAACATTAGACAGACATACCTGGAGCTTGGACAAGCAATCCAAAGTCAGGAGCTCAAACAGCTTCGGTTGATCAACTGTCCTTTATAAATGCACAGAGAAGCAGGAAGACAACTTCCTACAGACGGAACATTCGAGAGCATCAATGGGGAATGGCTGAGGCTATCACTTATATAGCTACCTCCTTGGCGGAATCCGTCATTGTAAGCATTGTGATAATCAACGGTTCTTAGCTTGTGATTTGAGATCCTGAGATATATATTAAACACGCGTGCATGTCTTTATATATAGCCATGTGTTTGTCAGCAAGTATACATGAATTGCTAATACATTCTTTAGAATTAACCATGTATTTGTATTTAAGTAGAAACGGATTTCGTATATTCTTTAGAATTAATTAGACGTTTGTAAGCAAGTAGAAATGGATTGCTAATATTTTTTTTAGAATCAATTATGTGTTTGTTTAACAAGTAGAAATGGATTGCCAATATATTATTTTAAAAATAATCATGTGTTTATTATCAAGTAAAAATTGATTACTAATATATTATGTAGAATTAAACATGTGTTTGTGAAATGGTAGAAATGGATTGCTGATATATTCATCATAATGAACCATGCACGTGTAAGCAAACTAGCGGACGTGTTAGCTTGGTTAATACATAATTATTATAATTTCCAAGTAAGTAATATATTCATCACCATCTTAGTGAGAATATTTTGAGAAAACTTGCTGCAATAATACAATGTATAGTTAGTTAAAGAAATTAGTTGCGTATTCATAACAGGACGATGTTACAGATGAGCTTAGTTAATAGGGTGCTTGGCTGACAATGTGACGAGGATGGGTGAGCGTCTGTCGTCGTCGTCTCGCTAAGAGAGTTACAGATTGGTCACCTATTCCTCCCCGATCCCAGGCCTACAAAATGTGGTGGCCCTATCACGTCACAGACTTATAGCAGGAAACTACTTTCGGACGTCTGTATTTCTTTATTTTTTGTAGTAATCACTTTAGTGTATTGTGAATGATTTCTGCAGGATGCACCTGACGAGATGTAGCGAAATATGCCAGGCAAAACATCTTGCAATCTATTGTTTGCGTCTTAGTTATTCAAATTCACTACGGGAGAACATTCTTCTGAATTTATTAAAGGGTATGCTAATAAGTAAGTCACAAATAGTTGTAGAAAAATAACTAAAGATGATAACAACTTGAAACCAGTTTATTTGTATGCAGACATTGTCCATTTATTTCTCAACATAATTTTCACCAAGATTGATGCACTTATCCCATCGTTTTATCAGTTCTCCCAACCCGAGAGCATAGATCTGCGTGCCCTATTCACATTTACCTGCCATCCCACAGAACTGTGTGACTTACGTATTGACTCGCCCTCGTAACTATTTTTTGGCCCAACTATGTACGACTTAAAAACAATAAGGCAACTGGGACTGATGGAATTGCTGCTGAATTTATAAAGGCAGGTGGCCATGCATTACATCTAAAGCTATACGAACTAATAATAAAAATCTGGAGGACAGAAGAATTACCCCATGACTGGAAAGAGTCATTATTGATACCTATCTTTAAGAAAGGAGACAAGTTCCAATGTGGAAATTATAGAGGAATATCACTACTGTCCACAAGCTATAAGATACTATCCGCAGTATTACTAAATAGACTAAAACCATATTCAGAAGACATATTAGGTGACTACCAGGCGGGTTTTAGACAAAACAGATCAACAATAGATCAGATATTTATCTTACGACAAATAGCCGAGAAACATTGGGAATATAAAAGAGATCTCCATAACATTTTTGTGGATTTTAAAAAGGCTTATGATAGTGTCCATAGGAATAGTCTATGGAATGCTATGCAGGAATTTGGAATACCAAGGAAGTTAATCAACATGACCAGACTATGCATGGAAGATACTTATAATATAGTAACATATAAAGGCAGGAAATCAGACCCCTTCCAAATAACATCTGGCTTGAAACAGGGTGATGCACTATCGCCGCTACTCTTCAATCTGGCTCTAGAGAAAGTTGTAAGGAAGGTAAAGGAGGAATGTGATATTGGAGGAACATCCAAGCTGCTTGGTTATGCAGATGATATAGATATTATAGGGCAAAGTGAACAAAAGACATTGGAAATATTGACCCACTTAAAGGAAAAAGCCCAACAGATGGGGCTGGTTATCAACCAAGATAAGACAGAATATATGGTAATTTCAAGAGACGGAATGGCTAGAAACTCTGGCCACATACAAATAGATAATATGACCATTAAAAGAACGGAAACATACAAATACCTGGGTACGATCTTCAACTGCTCCAACATCATAAGGGAAGAAATACAAATTAGAATCAACTCTGGAAATAAGATATACTATGCACTACAACATCTACTAAAATCAAAGGCGCTATCTCGTAACACCAAAATCACAATATACAAAACACTGATCAGACCAGTTGTGCTGTATGGCTCTGAAACCTGGAGTACAACGAAAGGAGACGAAGGCTTGTTACAAACCTTTGAGAACAAAATTTTAAGACGCATCTTTGGACCCATTAGGGATACACAAAGTGGAGAGTGGAAAAGAAGAAGTAACAAAGACATTTATGATCTGTTTAAGTCCCCGCTAATCACTGGTATCATGAAGGCTAATAGACTACAATGGCTGGGGCATATAGAAAGAATGGAAGATAATAGGGAAACAAAACTCGCTTACACTCAGGAAATAAATGACCGTAGACCCCGAGGTAGACCAAGAAGGCGGTGGAGAGATAATACATGTACAGACCTACAAGCACTTGGAATCAACGACTGGCAAGAGAAGGTCCACCAGAGAGACGAATGGAGACGGATTGTATTTGCAGCAAAGAACCTCAATGGCTCGGAACGCTGAAGAAGAAGAAGAAGAAGAACTATGTACCGCTTTACTGGAAATCGCTAGGGGCTAAGTCCACTGAAAACCCACCTTGGCGGGAGAAATTTCGCGAATGACGCCGAAGTTGAATGTGAAGTGAAAGCGTGGTTTATAAAACAGAGCACGCAGTTCTATTCAGCCGGTTTGGGTGAGCTGATAAAGCCATGGGATAAGTTCATCAATGTTGGTGGAAATTATGTTGAGAAATAAAGGAACAATGTATGTATACAAATAAACTAGCTTCAAGTTGTTATCATATTTGGTTATTTTTCTACAACCATTTGTGACTTACTTATTAACTTACCCTCGTATTTATGTGTTTTTGTTAGCAAGTACAAATGCAAAGGCGGTATATTATAATCTGAATCCTCTGTTTCCTTTGGCCCTGAACATGATTGTGGTGTGTTGTGTTCATGTTGCTGGCGATATGGCTGAGAGGAAAGTGAGACGCGCAGTTGTGTGTCTATTGTGTGTCTATCTGTGTGTCTGTCCGTTTCTTTCTTTCTCCCTCTCTGTGTCTCTCTCGATATGTATGTGTGTCCCTCTTATCCTCCTCTCTCTGTGTGTTGTATATTTGTATGTCTCTCTATCTGTCTATATCTGTCTGTCTGTCTGTCTGTCTGCCTGCCTGCCTGCCTGCCTGCCTGTCTGTCTGTCTGTCTGTCTGTCTGTCTGTCTGTCTGTCTGTCTGTCGTTCTCTCTGTCTCCAAGACAGCACTAACCCAGTCTATTCCCAGACAACATACTGCAGGTGGATTAGGATTTCCCGAGTCCTGGTATGGGACTTCTTGTTGTCTAGTGCCTAATTTTGCCTATCGGCCTCGTAGTCATCTATCTGAATTCCCATCAATGCGGCCTAAGATGGGTACCCACATGTCAACAAACAATTTACAATCTACGGTAAAGACACTGAAAATTCCTCCAGCTTAGAAATATTTCCTCCATGATAGTAACAATATACGCTGTTCAAGCTACTTCTTAATGAGTAATCATCAATAGCAGTCTTTGGCACAACACCAGATAACATATTATATTAATGATAAAGCACTGAGAAGAAGCATCAGTCGTGTTGCAACACACTGTTGTGAACAACGGACAATTGCACGGTCACTTAAGAAGAAAATCGACGTTTGTGGAGAGAAATGTGACAGAACAACATTTGAAATAACCAGCATTACGAATAGAAATGTGACAGAACAGCACTTGGAATACCCAACATCACGAAAAGAGATATGTGTCAGAACAATACTTGGAACGCCCAGGATCACACAGAGAAATGTGACAGAACAAGACATGAAATACCCAGCATCACTAAGAGAAATGTGACAGAACAACACATAAGACACCCAGCATCACGAAGAGAAATTTGACAGAACAACACTTGGAATTCCCAGGATCACGAAGATAAATATGACATAAAAACACTTGAAATACCCAGGATCACGAAGAGAACAATGACAGAACAACACTTGGAACGCCCAGCATCACGCAGAGACATGTCACAGAACAACACTTGGATTAGCCAAATTCACGTAGAGAACAATGACAAAACAACATTTGGAGCTCCCCAGCATCACGACGAGAAATGTGACAGAACAACACTTGGAATACCTAACATCACGAAGATGTGACAGAATAATACTTAGAACACCAGCATCACGAAGAGACACATACTATCATTCTATCAGATCTGTACACAGGGGATACATTTAACTAGCTCTGGTACAGAGCGATCGCACTAAATCCTTTAAAGCACTTAAAATGGCGTATCAAAATGAAATACATTTCTTCATATTAAATGTCAAAGTGGGATTGAAAGATTAGTCATTGGAGGTCTGGTTTCTGGAACTATGCGTGGGCAGGCCTTGACAAACACAACCGTGGGGTAAGCGTATTTACAGACAGGAATGACACGGCTTCAGAGTCTTCCTTCTGTCCATCATGGAAGCGGCCTGTGGGGCTATGTGATGAAGTGTCTCATGCATCAGGCTGTCTGAGGTCAGCATGGCCGAATGGATAACATTGCTCGTTCTTAAACATCCGGTGTGCTGATGCCGAGGGAGCGAGTTCAACCCCTACACCAGTCAGTTGAACTTAAATGTTGTTTCCTCGTCCTGGACTTTTTTATGTTTGAAAGTTGCATATACCTTACATGACGTGAGCAACTGGGGTTAGAATTAAATTGTAAAAAGACACAGGTTATGGTCGTCACTAGGAAGAACGAAGTACCACAATGTAATATACAAGTAAATGGGAATATTCTTCAACAAGTGAATCGGTACAATTATCTCGGAACAGTCATAACATCTGATGGGAGATGCCTTGAAGAGATTAGAACAAGAATCGCCATGGCGAAAGTAGCCATTAGTAAGATGAAAAACATTCTGACCAATAAAAAGATGTCAATTGAAACGAGAAAAAGAGTGTTGTGGGGCTACATAGAGAGAGTTCTTTTGTATGGATGTGAAACTTGGACGATGTGCAGTCAAGCTGAAAAACATCTGATGGCTGCATAAATGTGGTTTCTGAAGAAAATACAAAGAGTACCATGGACAGACAGAAAAACCAATGACCAAGTACTACATGAGGCAAATGAAAATCGTAAATTGATTAGAGAAATTAGACGTAGACAGTCACAATTATTTGGACATGTTATGATAAGAAATGGATTAGAGAGTGACTACTGGCAAGATCGAAGGGAACAGACCAAGAGGAAGACCAAGAGGAAAATACCTGGATGGCTTGGTCACATGGCATGGACAAGACAGGAACACTGTGCTGATCCACGACACTGGTGACCGAGTTAAATGGCGAGTTATGACCGCCCACGCTTTCCGGCATGACTCATGATTGATTGATTGAAGGTCTCTTCCATCAATTTGTAGATCTTCAAGCATCCTTATCATGTCGACATGTCTCACTTTATCGAAAGCCTTTGTGTAGTAAATAAAGCACAGATTTAGATCTTTGTTTATTTCTATAGAACGTAATATTACTTTTCTCAGTATATACACAGCATTTACTGTACCCTTGCCTTCTACAAACCCACATTGTTCTTCTCTTATTTCGGGTTGTATTTTCTTCCTAACTCTTTGCATGATAATTCTCAGCAGAATCTTCTCGATGTGGCTCATTATATTAATTGTTCGATGTTGATCGCATTCCAAGGCTCCTGATTTCTTCTGGATTGCAATAAATATAGCACTACATAAGTCAGGAGGTGTATCTCCAGTGCCGGTCTCTCTTGTCTAGGGGTTACACAACTTTCTCCGTAATCCCGTATACTCTCGTAACGTGACGTGACGTGCGCGAGAATTGGTAGCGGTTATCTCCGCGTCGGTAACTTACGGGGTATGTGAGCCGGTCGCTCAGAAAGCAATGGCAAACTACTGAGCGTAATCTTGCCAAGAAATCAAGAATCTGCTGAAAGATGCTGATGTTGACAGCGATGTCCTGTAAAGGATATGCGGAAAAAATATTTTCAGTATCGTATATTGCGTTCAGTAGTCTGGTGACTTAGTCTATTCCATATTCTTCTAAGGCATTGATCATTTCTGTTGCCAGTTTTCATATGGTTATATGGATCTTCAAAATTGATGGTCCTTCATTATTATTCCGATGATAATATTGTTCTTCTCTTGTATCAACATAAAGGTCTTTCACATAATCTGACCACGCATGTAAAATCTGATCTATTTCTATTATGATTTTACCATCTTTGGTTTATAGCAACCCGTTGATATGTGTTTTCTTTTCTTAGTGATTCATTAATTCTTTTCTGCAATACCGGGTGTGACAAAACGTCAGTGGCCCATGTCCTCAGGCCTTCTTTGGGTTTGGGTAAACAGGGGGAAACAGCTTTCGGGAACCCTCAGTTCTCTTATTCACTCAATCACTATGGTAAGATAGTTCTCTGGGATACTTTAACCACACGATCTTGGTAATAGAATAATTAGATATATGTCTTTTCTTTGGGGAAAACCCGCTGGGGCGCCTTGCACCAAATACACACGGGTTCAACTTCGGGGAGAGAATTCATGTCCGTTTCTAAACCTACCGTTACCCACTGCATAATGTCAAGATGTCAAGTTGAAGATTGGGACATTTTAAGTGCAGCATACTGCTGGTGTATGAAAGGTAATCTTAGGTTGTAATTAGTCCTGCACTTATAAATCTCTATTGTCTCGACTACTGAGATGAATTGGCGAAAAGGCAGTCTTGCCATATTGGGAGGGGGTGACTGTTAGCCAATCTGGCTAAGCGTCTTGATCTTGGCATGGCAAGGGAACAAATCTGAACAATAAATATTTCCCAAAGGATATCGCTTGTTCTTGGCAGCCGATAGACGAGTGCTATCTTTCTTCCTACGGCTTTACCTCTACTTAGTGTCATCTTTCATTTGAATATAATCATTGGATAGCTACAGTATTCCGGAAGGAGGGAAGGGCTACGTGGGGATGGGGTCCACCAATCTATGATCTATCTTCTTGAGCCGGAAGAGGATATCCACTGGGTTATCTTGTTCATCTTTTGGCGGATAGTGTGGCCAGGTGAACTGAATGGTTACGGGTCGAAAAGATCATCGAGTTCTACGGGTAAGGTGAGGCACGGCCGGTACATTGCGGCGACAGCTCAGACAAGAGCAGCAGCCCGAGGGAGTAGGATCTTCTTTTCTATTCTTGCTGGGGATGGGGAACTAGCCTGAGTGCCATACATCATCGCTACTATAATATTAGTTAAGGGGGAGAAACACCTATCCTTAAACCCAACACACCAGAGGAGCTTTGTCGTGAGAAAGGCATGGTTTGCAAGGGAGAGAGAAGCCGGGAAACGAATGTGCCCAATAATAATAAAGGCAGGGTATGAGTGTGGAGAGTGAGTCTTGTTTGAAAAAGGGTGCATAGGGTAGCCGACAGGACGTCTATAAGATGGAGGTCTACTCAAGCCAGACGTAGCCAATCCAGGGGCTACCTGACATGTCAGACCCATTCAAGCAGGCCACTTATCTAGTTGATTAGGTAAGCCAAAATACATAACCAATTTATTAACTGAGGCCCAATTGGACCTCAGGATTGTGGTGCATGAGTCAACCCGGTCGCTCACTAATCTTTATCATCTACCGGGTCCTTCTTTTGACCGTAAAGTGAGTTGAAAGACTCGACAGGGCTTCTATGCCTAGGGCTATAGGCAACTGATGAAGCCAGGGAAAGTCAGTGTCCATACCAGGTAGAATGTTTCTAATTATAAGGCAGCATCAGGACTAATATCAAACGAGTGACAATACCGCAACTCAATATTCTCATCGACTTAAGGTCGAGTGTTTGCTGATGATTCTGGTTGGACCTACACCGAATTCCCATCCTTGTCCGGGACAGCGAAAGACTCTGATTCATTCCCTATACACAATCTGGTCTCATGACATTATTTCCTATCCACAATTGTGCCAAGTGATCCCAGGGCACTTTCCCAGACCAGATGAGTGACTATATCGTGTTGGCCACGGAAACCTGAAAGCTGTTGTTCGAACAACCTACGCTGGAAAGAGAGACCTGAAACTGTGTCCGGTGAGGTGGATGTGAACTAACAAGACAATATTGAGATCTGTCGTCTATGATGTTCAGAGTTTTCTTGCTTCATGTCTGGACTAGAGTTGTCTCCTCAGTTTGTTTTTGTTTTTTTTAAAGACTTTTATAGGTTCATCTCTCTTGATGTTTTTCTGTGTTGTCCTTTATTACGGTATTAAATTCTAATTATACTGACTGAGACGATCGTCAGGTTATGTTTGTGTCAGCCAGAAATACACTGCAGGAAATAGACCCCGAGGTCGAAAGAGAGAGTGACAGTGAGTCCGGGGAACGGAGGAGGGTTGGCAGCAAAGACCTATTCCAGCCAGGGCTATAGAATAGTATGGAAACATTGTGACAGGCTATTTGGGACCCTCCACGTAGCTTGGTACACCAGGTTAGTTTAAAAAAAAAAAATCCACCTCGATGAGGAGGAAAGCAGTGGAGAAGTTGTACACCCCACATTCAACATCCCTGCTTACTCCGTGTAATCTTAGAGCATTTTTGCAATTGATGATTAAGTGGGGCACCAGCTACAATAAATAATTACGAGTTTAAATAGATTAGAGGTAGCTACTTCAGCCTCTGACACGGGCAAAACTGGTTCGATACCGTGCCTGAATGTGTGGACAAGGCAAAGATTCTAGGCTTGTCTTATACCCTCAATCCTGAGCTAGGGTTCTGGACTTGACGTCCAGCTTTTGACGTCCAAACTCGGAGAAGTCATATTCAATTTGTATACGTTAAAAATCACCATGCGGTTGGAACTAGACAAGAGCTGTCCGAATAGGTCGCTGCCCAGACTGCAGTTAAGTATTAGAAAACAGATGTACAAACACTATTTATAGCGTGTAATATTATAATATACTTATAGTTGAAACATCGCACGTGATAAGGAATTCGTGCACTGTGCTGAGATTCAACCTGTAGTATCTGTTGGAGGCGACAAACATACATAAAGACATCCGTATTCAGTTTAAGTGACCATTGAGGAAAACAACGTTGGGTAGTTCCAGGTATCATGTTTATTGTAAAATTGTAGCGGTAGGCATTGTAACAGAATGATGATAGTTTAGTGATTCCCAGATAAAATTAAATGTAACATTAATGGGAATATAGGAGAAGGGTTAACAATCGAGTCGTTCAATCTGAGAGAAGGATAAATGGAAGATTAGTGACCGAATATAAAAATAGGATACCGTGTAAGGAGTCATTGACCAGCTCTGTCAACGGGAAAACGAACGGACAGAACGACGGGGGAAACTTCGATACCGGACAAACACCGGGAGACGGTGATCAAAGAATAGATCTCTTTGAAGTGCGACGAGCGATGAACGAGGGAACTCAGGGGAACAGCGTAACAACGGATGAAACGAGCAAATAGTCACTACGTGATTTTAACGACTTTTGATGGGCACGATACGTCAAGAGACGAGTGTTGAGGTATGAACATCACACACTAACGGAGGATGGGCCACTCGTTATAAATAGTAGAAATTGGGTTCTCTTGATTAGTGTGCGTTCCAAACTGGACAGAGATATCTATTACTCCCAGGTGTGGAAAAGAAATTATAGTCCCGTATTGTTTCAAGCAATGGGATATTAGTGCCGATGTGCTTAATTATTAATTTCGATTCCGGGAGGATAAGTGAATATATAAGGTATTATAACCTTAGAGTAATAGTTTTAGCATAGGAAAATAGATGTGTGTGTGCATAGCGTTTACCATTGCTTTCTATTAGTGAATAGTTTAGACTTTCGTGAATTCATATGTCTTATGTTGGTGTTTACTTCGGAAGCCTTGTCATTACGGCTGGAGAAGGACACTTGCATAAGTAGTATTAAGTTACAGACGCCTATCACTTGATATGTTATACTTCTCACAGGTTTCAACTCCCATCCGGATATATCAGAGAAGATAGACACATACTTCTTGTGTACAGGAAAAGCTTTGTTGATAAACTCAAGGCATTTCATTTGTGAGGAGAGCGATTACCTCAATAAACTAAGGAACAACCTAGACAAGGTCTAATATGAAATAAACATACCTTTAAAGGAACTTTGAAGAAGACGAAAAGAATATTCAAATAACCAAAGTAATAATGGAAAAAGAAAGATAAGTTTGCAGAAAGCAAAGCAAAATAAAACTACATACGTCTTGTACGCATAGTTAAGAAACAATAGACAAGTCAAAACATTGCTACTCATTAGAGACAATATGCAGAACTGTGGTGATGTAGTTTTTTCGGTATGGATAATTAATTTCATGAAACAAACTCGGGCGAAGTCATAGACTTACTGGAATATTATTACGTTACGGTGATCCAGTGGTGAACAGTTTTGTTTCGTTCAATAACGGATTTACCACCAGACTCAAGCATACAGAACATCCAGGGTGAGAGCTGTCCTGTTTTATGTGATGTCCGGTGGTTTGGCAGAGTGATTGGGCGAGATGTGATACCGCTGCTAGACATTACGAGTTCATTCTTGCACCAACAATAGAATACACTATCAACTACGCTTACACAGCCCATACATACACCAGACATAGTTTTTATTAATAAATATTTTATTAATCGTTGAAAGGAACTGTTGTCGGAGTATGTGTTGAGGGAATAATAGAGAGAGAGAGAGAGAGAGGAATAGATATATGGAAGGGAAGACAGAAGGGAGGAGTGAAGACAGAAGTCAGTCAATAATTCCAAAAGATAAAAAGCTTGAAGATGTGCTTGTTGATTCCACTTTCCTCCCGGGAAAATAAGCGACATAATTGGTGGAGCAGCGAGTTAGTACATAATACCCACATGAACTGGAGGCATAACAGGGCGTATGCATAGAGGGGTACCTGCATATTGGCACAGGCATAGCGGAGTACCTGCATGTTGGGACATACTGATTGGAATAAATATAAGTATACATTGCTGACTTTTAATGGAAGGACGTCCATTGGATATATGGTGTCATTACATTTATGGTAGAAACATTTCATTAATGCTGGTGACTTTACAGTGAGAAAGTTCCAGACACGGTGAATGTGTATAGGTGGTAAGAAACATTACATACCTAGTCACACGGTCACACGTCTACATAAGTCTTTATCCTATATCTCCTCTTGTGGATGAGAGAGTGGTTGTGATGTACTGTGTGGTGTTGTAGATTTATAATATTAGATATACATAGGGGAAATTGATATAGGTTATAATAGATTATCTGGCTTTAGGCAGTACTTCTTTACTGCCTTGAGGTGTCTTTACTCAACTTGCTGACTGACCTTCTTTAAATATGACCAGTCCCAAAATAACTACAGCCGAACTGAGGGCCAACGGAGAGGAAATTGGGTTATCTGGTTCGGAACTAACTGATTACATACAGGAAAGAGAGCGAGAAATTCGACAAGAAAAACGAGAAGATCGAAAGGCCGAGTTGGAATTGAGAAGAATAGAGGTGGAGACCAAACGAATGGAAATGGAACAGGAGGCCAAGTGACTGGAAATGGAACAGGAGGCCAAGCGAATGGAAAGGGTCCAGGAGACCAAGAAACTGGAAATGGAACAGACTGCCAGGAGACAAGAAATGGAACATGAATACCGCATGAAGGAGTTAGAACTCAAGACACAAACTAAGGGTGAAATAGATGCAGCAGAAGGAAGTTCATCTTCACCTGGGGCAACCCACATGATTGGACAGGGTTACCATGCCATGAAGTTTCCCTTGGCGGTCTTTGATGAAAGTAAAGAGAAGATATACCAGTTTTTGGATCGGTTCGAGGCCATGGCAGTCGCTATGGGATTGGATAGAAGCCGATGAGCTCTTAAATTATCCCAGGCATTACGTGGTTCGGGCTACGAGGTCTACATACGCCTACCACCAGGACAGGAAAATCAGTATGAGGAATTAAAAGCCGCTTTGATGAAGCATTATGAAGTCACAGCACAAACGTATCGGAAGAAGTTTAGATCGTCTAGACGAGAGCCGGGAGAGCTATTCGCCGCCTACAGTCTGAGGCTGAAATCCTATCTCCAGAAATGGATGGACTTGGCAGAATTCAAGAGGGATCATGAGAGTCTCGAAGAGATGATGGTGGTCGACCAGATGCGAAAGCAAATGTCGAAACCTCTCAGAACCTTCTTGGGAGAACAAGGGGCGGAACGGATTGATGTTGTGAATAAGCTGGCGGAACGATTCGTAGAGGTACATGGGGAGATTGAGGAACTAAGTACACAAACCAAAGGTCAGGAGAAACAAGAGAAAAAGAAACCTAAAAACTGGGAATGAGAAAAAGTGGAACCTTATATGAAGACGTCAATGGAGAGTTCGGAGAAGGTGAAGGATGGGAACAAGATCACCTCGAATCCTCCAGCTAAACGACCATGGTCCGAGAAGTGGTGTTCAATCTGCAAGGTGCCCTCTCATAACACGAAGGACTGCAGATCGAAACCTAAATGTTCTTACTTCGCAGCATGCAAAGTGATTCCTACGACGGTGATCACAGACAAGGCTGAGGTCGGCGAAGGAGCTAGAAACAAAAAGGACACACGGAAACCTAGGAAGGGAACATGGTGCACACACTGCCGGTCGAAAACACATAATACTGTGGACTGCAGATGCAAGGCAGAAGACGCCAATTGCATAACCAACCTCGAGGAATCAAAAGAGGAAGGCAAGGAAACGGTCAAGGAGATGGAAGACACTCCGGACCAGGAGAGGCCACCTGTGGTCGAACTGATTGAAGTCAATGGCCAGCAGGTTGTTTGTCTCTACGATACCGGTTTGGATGGGGAAGCTGTGATAGACGCCAGCCTGGTAAGCCCAGACCAACTTACAGGGGAGACCATAGAAATACAGCCGGCAATGAGGAGTGCTGTTAACATGACGCTGCCAATCGCTAAGGTGGATATTCAATCCAGGTACGTCACGGGCATTATTCCAGCGGCTGTATTATCTGACTCCTTATTTCCCATGATCATTGGCACGAAATATGTCTTTTTGGGGATGCCCAAACAGCCAGCCCACAGGGGAGCAGTTGCCAGTTGATCTCAAGGGAAGGAAAAAGAGGCAGAGACACTATGCGACAACTCAGTGATAGGGGAATTGCATACTGCCCAGAGGAAGGACACTACGTTGCGTCCCTGCTACAGGAAGCTGCAAAGAAATGCTGAGCCACCAGAACGGGGACAGTACTTTCTGAAGAATCGACTACTCTATCGGAGAGCTGGGAGGGGAGACAACCTACATGAGCAGTTAGTTAGTTAGTTAGTTAGGTAGTCGACAGATCATCCTCATTGCACATCGAACCATTCAGTCCATAAGTGCTCGGATCCCCTCCTCAGCAAATCCCGCAACGTGTAGCGGCTAACGACGCCAGTTCTGTGTTGGTTTATCAATCTTCTTTGGCTTCCTGCGTAGTGTTCTTGTTTGGCCACCCCTCTTTTAATTTGCTGCTCTAGCAGTCTGGCCATTGTTGTAGATTCACAGTCATCACTTGGTTCTCGCAAAAGTCTTACTTCTCGTAGAGCATTCAGAATGTCGGCCTGGTCTATGGCGCGTATGCCCTCCACAGTAGCCTCACCTGCGAGCTTGTCAGCCCGCTCATTTCCTTGTACTCCCGCATGCCCTGGCACGAAGATGAAACTAATCTTTGCCAGTCGAGACCGCTTCAAAGGCAGCAACCATTCTCTTCGGATCGACCCCTCCTCTATCCTCTTGATCATGTTCATTGAGTCGCTAAGGAAACAAGCACTAGTGAATGTCTGTGTCTCGAGCCATGTTATTGCCATGTTCCAGAGACCCACCGTCCTCATATTCTTCAGAGTGGACACATCATAGCCGAGAATCGACATATGGGTGTCAGAGAGACATTGCAGAAAATTTCCGGCCATTATTGCTGGCCAGGAATGACCGGAGATGTACGCCGGTTAGTGAAGTCTTGTTCAGAGTGCCAGAAAGCACCACCCGACAAGCGAATTAAGAGGAAACTAGCTCTTAAGGTGGAAGACAAAGTGGAAGTATGGGGTCCAGAAGAGAATAATGTACTCCAAGTAGGATGGAAAGGACCTTATCCTGTGGAAAAGGTGGTGTCCAAAAACATCTACAAAATCCGGATCGGGGAAGAGGGAAAAAATCTCCCTAGGCATCTCATGAGGAAATATGAGGAGAGATCCGGGAGCAAAGCTTCGCACTTTACGGTGATGGCAGCCATTGGGACAAAGGTTACCAGTCCAGACGAAGACCAGAGATCGCCAGTACAACATAGGAGGCCTATGGGACAGTGCGTGATAGGTCAGATTTACCCAACGAAAGGAGGAGGGAAATCAGGGATAGGACAAGAGTGAAACCTTCAATAGTAACCAAGTTCAGAAGGGGTGGGTAACGGCGGGAAAGGCGAGAAATACACAGGACTCCAACCGAAGATTGGCTGACCAGATACAATATCACCCAAGATGGTCCTGGAAGCAAAAGTCCAGGAGGTTTGGGAAAGACGACTCGGTCCAACGCGGACGAGGTGGAACATCCCCAGAGGCAAAGCCGGGGGAAACCAAGAGGACATGGAAGCAGTGTTACAATCAGGATGGGACAATCCGTCTGTATTGTGAGCCGTCGCTGACGCAAGTCGAGAGAAGGTCGACCGGACGTATAGGAGCGAGGAGCCTACACTAGTTTCAGTCGTGAGTAGTATAGTAGGGTGTCAATTAGAGAGCCTACTGGATAATGAGGTGAGCCATGTGAGGATCCAATCATATCATCAACACGTGATGTTAATAGCTACTTCGCAGAAGCTCAACGCACGGTGGATGTGATGGTCGTTGTTGATGCAACAGGACAACTTCACAGTGGAAGATACCTGGTAAGGAGAATGTAGGAGCGGATTTCTTATCTAGACATCCAACCCCAGAGGAAGAGGAATAAGTTGGAGGATCATAGGAATCAAAACTACATTGAAGAAGAGTCGACGCGGTCAACTCTCTTAAGAGGGGGCCTATGTCACAGAATGATGATAGTTTAGTGATTCCCAGATAAAATTAAATGTAACATTAATGGGAATATAGGAGAAGGGTTAACAATCGAGTCGTTCAATCTGAGAGAAGGATAAATGGAAGATTAGTGACCGAATATAAAAATAGGATACCGTGTAAGGAGTCATTGACCAGCTCTGTCAACGGGAAAACGAACGGACAGAACGACGGGGGAAACTTCGACACCGGACAAACACCGGGAGACGGTGATCAAAGAATAGATCTCTTTGAAGTGCGACGAGCGATGAACGAGGGAACTCAGGGGAACAGCGTAACAACGGATGAAACGAGCAAATAGTCACTACGTGATTTTAACGACTTTTGATGGGCACGATACGTCAAGAGACGAGTGTTGAGGTATGAACATCACACACTAACGGAGGATGGGCCACTCGTTATAAATAGTAGAAATTGGGTTCTCTTGATTAGTGTGTGTTCCAAACTGGACAGAGATATCTATTACTCCCAGGTGTGGAAAAGAAATTATAGTCCCGTATTGTTTCAAGCAATGGGATATTAGTGCCGATGTGCTTAATTATTAATTTCGATTCCGGGAGGATAAGTGAATATATAAGGTATTATAATCTTAGAGTAATAGTTTTAGCATAGGAAAATAGATGTGTGTGTGCATAGCGTTTACCATTGCTTTCTATTAGTGAATAGTTTAGACTTTGGTGAATTCATAATGTCTTATGTTGGTGTTTACTTCGGAAGCCTTGTCATTACGGCTGGAGAAGGACACTTGCATAAGTAGTATTAAGTGGCAGACGCCTATCACTTGATATGTTATACTTCTCACAGGTTTCAACTTCCATCCGGATATATCAGAGAAGATAGACACATACTTCTTGTGTACAGGAAAAGCTTTGTTGATAAACTCAAGGCATTTCATTTGTGAGGAGAGCGATTACCTCAATAAACTAAGGAACAACCTAGACAAGGTCTAATATGAAATAAACATACCTTTAAAGGAACTTTGAAGAAGACGAAAAGAATATTCAAATAACCAAAGTAATAATGGAAAAAGAAAGATAAGTTTGCAGAAAGCAAAGCAAAATAAAACTACATACGTCTTGTACGCATAGTTAAGAAACAATAGACAAGTCAAAACATTGCTACTCATTAGAGACAATATGCAGAACTGTGGTGATGTAGTTTTTTCGGTATGGATAATTAATTTCATGAAACAAACTCGGGCGAAGTCATAGACTTACTGGAATATTATTACGTTACGGTGATCCAGTGGTGAACAGTTTTGTTTCGTTCAATAACGGATTTACCACCAGACTCAAGCATACGGAACGTCCAGGGTGAGAGCTGTCCTGTTTTATGTGATGTCCGGTGGTTTGGCAGAATGATTGGGCGAGATGTGATACCGCTGCTAGACATTACGAGTTCATTCTTGCACCAACAATAGAATACACTATCAACTACGCTTACACAGCCCATACATACACCAGACATAGTTTTTATTAATAAATATTTTATTAATCGTTGAAAGGAACTGTTGTCGGAGTATGTGTTGAGGGAATAATAGAGAGAGAGAAAGGAATAGATATATGGAAGGGAAGACAGAAGGGAGGAGTGTAGACAGAAGTCAGTCAATAATTCCAAAAGATAATAAGCTTGAAGATGTGCTTGTTGATTCCACTTTCCTCCCGGGAAAATAAGCGACAGGCATACACAAATATACACACTGCTTAAGAAGAACATATACAAATGCTCAAAATTTAACTAAAACGTTTGTTCGTAGTTAATTTACAGTCCAAGAAAGCTCCATCATATATAATGGCACAACTACAAAGCTTAAGTTATCAATGTGGTCAATAACATTCTGGAATCTTGATGTTTTTTTCCTAGAATTCATGTTAAAGCGGTGTTGGAATGTTCAGACGTGTGCCCATTACCAGCTTGTTATATTTGAGCATTCGGATTTGTCGCTCGTTCCTGTTCATTTCTGTGTATGATGGTTCATATTTGTGACCGTAGAGAAAGTTAATTAATTGTAAAGGCCTTCTGTTCTGGGCATACAGATTAAAGAAGTAGTGGTCAGTCATCTTATAGACGTGTGTAATTGTTGGATCAAGCAGTGTACGGCTTGATTCTGTGTGCGCACTCCTTGGCTGATCTATAAGGCTTGACGTCTAAGGACGATAACTACCACACGCCACATTTCCTCTCCGGGTTCATGAAGGATCCTGGCGTACAGTTATAGGCCCTGGCAAAGTCTTCAGAATTTTGCAAGGTTCCGATGATTCTGTTGGAATAATAATAAACATTACTTCTCTTAGTATTACATTATTAGAAAGTAACATTATCCTTTTTTCTCAAGTAAACAAAAACCACATAAATTATGAACTGCATTTATGCTAAAGGACCTTGCATTCTTAGTTTACCATATACCACAATGAGGAAAAGAAAGAAGTAGAAATAAGAGGAACCGTTGCGCTCACTAGATTTGAACTCAAGCGTAATCCAGTTCTTTCCTTCCAGTATGTAGAAAAAGATAACATGCATCATTAAACTGTCGAATTCTCGGTTAATTATAATTGGGGCCCTTCTGGTGACTTGCTTTCTCCTTGGGAAAATAGAGCTGCGATTGTCGCTTCCATACAGCAGGCTTCTTTTAGTAGCACTGGACTGGATTTTGCGTGTGGATTTAGCTACCCTATTACCAGTGCCCCTCGCCAACAGGCGAACACACTGCGACTTCAGAGGAACCGTTAAAGGTTTTACAATTGAAAGCTGTAGACATATTAATGGCGTTATTGAAATGTTATCAAGAATGTGTATAGCAATATGGCAGAGAATTGTGACATGTTATCAACAACGTGTACAGATATATGACAGGGAATCGTGGAATGTTATCTGTAACGTGTACAGCTTCACGGTGGGGAATATGGGAATGTTATCCACAACGTGTACAACTGTATGGCAGGGAATCCTGGAATGTTATCTATAACGTGTACAACTGTATGGCAGGGAATCCTGGAATGTTATCCACAACGTGTACAACTGTATGGCAGGGAATCGTGGAATGTTATCTATTACGTGTACAGCTGTATAGCAGGGAATCGTGTGATGTTATCTATAACGTGTACAGCTGTATAGCAGGGAGCGTGGAATGTTATCTATAACGTGTACAGCTGTATAGCAGGGAGCTTGGAATGTTATCCACAACGTGTACAGCTGTATAGCAGGGAATTGTGTGATGTTATCTATAACGTGTACAGTTAGGTCCTCATGGAATATTTCCACAACATGTACAGCAGTATGTCAGGGAGCGTGGAATGTTATCCACAATGTGTACATTTGTATGGCAAGACCAGTAAACAGCCCCTCCATCCATCCATCATGTGTCATGCCAATAAGCGTGGGCGGTCATGTTCTGCCATCTCACTCGATCACCAGAGTCGTGGATCAGCTCCGTGTTCCTGTCTCGACCGTACCATGCGGCCATGCCATCCAGGTATTTACTTCTCGGTCTTTCCCTTGATCTCCTCCCTTCGATCTTGCCAGTTGTCATCAAGTTCTCCAAGTCATTTCTTTTCATAACATGCCCAACAAATTGTGACTGTCTACATCTAATGTCTCTAATCAGTTTACGATCTTCATTTGTGTCTTGAAGGACTTGTTCATTGGTTTTTCTATCTGTCCATGGTATTCTTTGCATTTTCCTCAGAAACCACATTTCCACAGCCATCAGATGTTTTTCAGCTTGGCTGCTCATTGTCCACGCTTCACAGCCCCTACTATGCTCTTAATTGTGTATCGGACACATGGTGCAGGCTCCATATCTTTACAAGTCAATCGGCACTCGGAGGATAATGCCGTGAAATACACACGCCAGCCACGTCTACCTCCTATCATATGTCATGGTACACATATTAGGTTGCTTTGTACCTGGAACGCTAACAAAGTTTATAGCAAACGGCATTGGTTATTTCCTGAGGATAGTCAAACGCCGGTCCGACGCCTGGACTGGTCGCTTGCCAAAATGAGAGAATGACTGACCATCTACACGACCTTGCTCTCCGGCCTACAGGATATAGTGGTGCTATCCCATAACAAATCCATTTCAGGAAAATGCGTAAGAGCATTTGTTTGTTTAATTTAATGTTTTTCTTTGAAATTGTGAGCCCAAGTTTTAGCCAATACACAATTTTGTCAAATGAATGCTGTATATTTCAGCAAGGTACAATGGAAAGAAACACAACACAGATATTAACATTTACAACTAAGGCAACAGGCTGACCTATATTTGCCTGGTGGATATTCGCTTGTTAACTGACTGATCCGTCCCCAGAGAGTCGTCTTCTCACAGTAAAGCTGTCAACAACAAAAGCACGAATCAACAAGTTCTTTCATTATGTTTACCTAATAGCGGTGTAAAAATAGAGGCATGGTAACTTTGGAACGAGACATTGGAAGTTCTAAAAGAGACAATGGATGTTCGAAAAGATACATTAGATGCGCTTGCTTGCTTGTGTTCGCTGGCTGTGAACTCCAGCGTGAAGTCATGTATGTCGGATGAAGACATCCTGTTGTCCAACATCAGTGTGATGTCATACTGGACCTGAGATTTGCGTGAGTATCCGTTGTCCCATGTCTGACTTATTGGTGTGCAGACTGGTGGTTCCACGCCATGCAGGCAGACACTCTCCGACTTCGCAGGAATCAACGATCCTACTGACTTTAGCCAGGACCCCAAACACGAGTCATTGGAAGTTCGAATTCGAAAAGAGCCAATGGAAGTTTGCATGAGACATTGTTAGTTCGAAACTAGACATTGGATGTTTGAAACGAGAGAATGGAAGTATGAAACGAGGCACAAGGATGAGTGAAACGAGAGAATGGAAGTTTAAAACGAGACATTGGATGTTGGAAACGAGAGAATGGAAGTTTGAAACAAAACATTGGATGTTGGAAACGAGAGAATGGAAGTTTGAAACGAGACATTTGATATTATGAAACGAGACATTGGATATTAGAAACGAGACATTGAATGTTTGAAAAGTGACATTGGATATTTGAAACGAGATATTGGATGTTTGAAACGAGACATTCGAAGTTTGAAGCCAGTCATTAGAAATTTGAAACCAGACATTATATGACTGAAAACAGACTGCGATGTTTGATATCAGACACGCTGATTTTGAAAAGATAGGTTTTCAAACCAGAAATGGGCTTTTAAAGCCAGAACATTGGGCGTTTGAAACAGACATGGGCTAATTGAAACGAGAAAAAGGATGTTTGAAACGAGACGCTCTTATTGATGTGGTAGGTGGTGTGAAATGCTAGTCTTTCACATATTTTAGGCCATGTGGTGATAGAGTGATGTTGTCACTTTCCTTCTTGCCTAGATCATTGCTTGAGATATCTGAAACAAATATCCAGCTCCAATATTATGAGGTGAGAGCGGTTGTAGCGCTGTCGCTAGCATACTTACCTGCCGACGCGTGGTGTTGTGTTCGAACCTTCCTCGAAATGTTCATTCTGTGTTTTAACTGACTCATTGCCAAACACAAAAGTAGGTTTGAACCAAACACGGTGCACTATCAAATGTAACGGTATTATAATATACATTTCCACTCACTGAACACTACAATTGCGGAAGATACTGGGAAACAAATAACACGATGACCCAAGAATGGCGATAGATCGTCCTTCTGTCCAATCGGGAGGTCCAATATATTATCCTTCGGCGCTGAATCAGTTAACTGATCTAGACTCCCAGGCCCACCAGTCATAAATGGATGCCAGAAAACGTTCTGGGAGGTAAAGGCGGGAAATTCTCTAGTGACACATTACGCACTGAGTGCCGATTTATTTATAGAATGTATGACTTAGAAAAGGCAGGAAGCTTTCTGGTGACACATAAACCAATGAGTGCCGATTGATCTTTAGAATGTAGGGCCTAGAAAAGGCAGGAAACTTTCTGGTGACACATCAACCATTGAGTATCGATTGATCTATAGAATGTAGGGCCTAGAAAAAGGCTGGAAACTTTCTTGTAACACATTACCCATTGAGTGCCGATTGATCTATACAATGTAGGGCTTAGAAAATGCAGGAAGCTTTCTGGTGACATATTACCCTTTAAGTGCCGATTGATCTATACACTGTAAGGCTTAGAAAATGCAGGAAGCTTTCTGTTGACACATTACCCATTGAGTGCCGATTGATTTATACAATGTAGGGCTTAGAAAATGCAGGAAACTTTCTGGTGACACATTACCCATTGAGTGCTGATTGATCTACACACCGTAGGGCCTAGAAAAGATAAGGCGAACACACTGGTTGGATGGTCATCTCTTGAGGGTGGACTGATGCACAGTCGGGCAGATGCGGTCATAATCATTTGGCATCGAGGGTATAGTGTGGACGAACAGACACATCATCATTGTCCGGAGAGAATGATGCAACAGGGAGTGACCAGGGGATCTGTCTGACACCCAAAACTCCGAGGAAAAACCAGGCGCATACATACTGAGACTGCTATTATTAGCATTAATAATGGGGCTCTTCCTTGGCTGTTGCATATGTGGACGGAGCACGTATGGAAATGTTCTGCGTGCTGTGATGTTGGTTCTTGACTCAACTCAACTCATCTCATGATACTAATAATTTACAAGAATGGCATATCATCATTCGTATGATGGAGACGATGATAATACTGATGATGATGATGATCTGTGGGTATAAAACATTTAATATATTTAATGTACCAAATTAATTGTATGGTTACTGCAAATATTACCTGTGCAAACGAGAGGAAGAAAACTTGATCCTGTGAGAGGTTTAAGTCAGGTAGTCTGGGCTGTAGGCCATGTCTAAGGCCGTGCTGTTTGTAGGCCCTGTTGGCGTTGAGAGAAAACACAAGTCAGGGACGGGTAGATACTACAGGCATATGGCCGAGTGGATAAGAACGAGTGTTCTTAAACATTCGCTGTGCTGGTGCCAAGGTAAGGCGTTCAACCCCTACACCGGACAGTTGGACTAAAATATTGACCTGTCGTCCTTGACTTTGGGGACGTTAATTACAAGTACATCTGAAGTCGGAGTGGGTTCGCCTGGTGGTGAGGGGCACTGTTAATAGGGAGGCCAACCCACACACAAAATATAGTCCATCAATATTATAAATAGTGTGTATGATTTACGCTTGAGGTCAAAGCGAGCGAGCGCAAAAAAAAAACACACAAAAAAACAACAACACTGCAGCTGTGTCTCCATTGTTGCATTACGATGTTCAGATTAAGGGAAATAATTCAAAAAAGGTGAAATGAAATTCAGTACAATAGTTTGTCACCCTTGTTTATTTGTGTGTTTGTGTGTGTGTGTGTGTGTGTTTTTTGTTTGTTTTTTGTTTTGTTTTTTTGTTTTATTGAAATTAAATTAAATTAAATGTTTGCGTATCCTTTACAGCCGACTTCGTGGCTTAGAGTTATTACTTTTCTCTGTAATCTCGTATACTCTCGTGGGTAACGTGATGACGGTGAGAATCAGCAGTGGTTCGAATCGCATCAGTAACTTACGGGGTATCTGAGCCGGCCGCTCAGAAAGCAATGGCAAACTACTGAGCGTAATCTTGCCAAGAAATCAACAGACAGCTGAAAGATGCTGGTGTTGACAGCAAAAGATACGCCAAAGATATTTGCTTGAAAATGAACTGAATTGTTTTGTGTAGCGTTATCCTTTCATAGGTTGTCAGTTGCGTAGTCAGTGAATAGTGTTCACCCCAAATGTTGTTGCTTTCTCGTGCGTGCATCATGAGCTGTGGTACAAATTTAGTCATAAACACTATTGACTACTGCATTGTAACAGTTAGAAAGACGAAAAACCATTAAAACCACTGCAGGAAATCCTCCTCCAGAAACTTCAAGCATTCTTTGTCCATATTGTCAAAGAACATATCGAGCCAAAATAGGCCTTATCAGCCATCTTAGAACCCACGGCTCCATACCTTCAACCCCACTGGATGAAATGAATGGTCATCATCATTCTTGATGGACAAACAAAAACACAAAGACGAAATCATTTCAGGTCAACACGTTCATTTGACACTATAAAGAACATTTGAGGCTGGTTTTTATATACCCTAACATCATATTTTACTTACAAACTCATAAAAACACACCCTCGGATAGCTATGCGATTTTTTTTTTTTTTAAACAGTATAAATAACCTTTATTTAGATTGTCCTCACTTTATAGCTTCTGGTCAGCTGACCTAAGGAGATCGAGGCATTTAGTTTAATTCTGGTGCCCAATGAAATAGACTCTAGGATTAACGCTTGAAAAGCCAAGCTACTTGTCTGTATTAGTAAATGTAGTTGCATCAGTGGCATGTTTGTTTTGTGTGCTGACGAAGGCTTTCTTGTCACACAATGCATTCTTTCATTTTCGATCGTACACTTAAAACACTGGCCAGCTCAACTTTCTGTTTTCGGATTATTTACTCTTTCTATTTTAAGCTACTACAGTGTAACACATTTCATGTTTCAAAAATATACTACGGATAGACAGAAAAAACAACAACCAAGTCCCAAAATAAATAAATGAAAACAGTAAACTGATTTGAGAAATTATACGTAGACAGTTACAAGTTGTTTGGGAAACGTTACGAGAAGAAATACATTGGAGAACTTGGTGACAACTGGCAAGATTGTGGGGAAGAGAACAGGGGGAAGGCGGAAAAGTAAATACTTGCATGGCTTAGCCACGTGCTATGGTTGAGACAAGAACACAGCTGATCCACGACTCTGGTGATTGCGTGAGATGGCGAAACATGACCGCCGATGCTTATCGGAATGACACATGATGATGCCCTGGCCATGCTGGGGTGTGGGGGAATGGACAGGCTGATAGGCTGGCGGGGAGTGCGCACTTGGAGGTAGTTTGCCTATGGACAAGGGGAAGGTGGCCGTGCGCCTGTGGGACCAGGTGGAGAGGGCGGAGGAATAGATTAAGAACCCGTGTGAGAAAAGGGTGAGATTTCGGGAGATCGGCAGGGGCTCTGGAGGAGTCTCGGGGCTGGGAGGGAGGACCGGGAGAACGTTTAATCAGATAGTGGTGGGAACGATTAGTAGTATGACTCTTCGCTGGCTGTTGAACGAGGGGACGGTGCTCGTATGGGAATGACCTGAGTGCAGTGATGTCGGTTCTTAACTCAACTCAACATGATGATGGTGTTTTAAATATATCAAGTGTATATAAGGTATGCCACATGTATGTGAGTGATATTACACACGTAGATGTGGGTGGTACCACACATTGATACGACACGTGTGTGTGGCAGATACGATATGACACATGCGTATGTAGGTGGAAGACATACATGTACGTGAGTCGTAGGACACATGTGTATGTGATATGTATATGTTAGTTGTGTGACTAATCTCTAGGTGAAATGTGCGAGACGTGTATATGTGAGTTGTAAAAAAAAAAAACCATATATTTGAGAGAGAGAGCTACGATACACATACAAAGTGGTCTATGATGTGAGGATTACAGTGTGAGGACTACGATGTGAGAGTTATATTGTGAGGACTACGATATGAGTGATTTTGTGTCTAAATCTTACCTAAAAGCCTGTTTCAGCCCCACTATATCCGCCTCATTCTGGCTTTGTGTGTACAGTCCGTCAACCTGTGAATAGCATTCATTTCAATGACCGTAAATTACTAGTTTACTATTGTTAATTACAGTATTTCATTATTTAATAGAGTATGTATCGTTTTTTTAAAAAACATATTCTCATAGTGTCTATACTTTCGTGTGTAGATACATTCCGATTCTAGTTACTTTAGCTTTCAGTTACTCTATTGTTAGTGTTACATCGTTAATGTAGTTGATGGCGAACTGCGCTGGTTATGTGACGAGAACGATCAGTCGCGACAGGAGAGTTAGACTGGCCACTTACTCCTGCATGCATTCAAACCTACAACATGTGATCTACTTCTACATGCATTCAACTCTACAACATGTGCTCTACTCCTACATGCATTCAAGCATACAACATGTGCTCTACTCCTACATGCATTCAAGTCTACAACATGTGCTCTACTCCTACATGCATTCAAGTCTACAACATGTGCTCTACTCCTACATGCATTCAAGTCTACAACATGTGCTCTATTCCTACATGCATTCAAGTCTACAACATGTGCTCTACTCCTACATGCATTCAAGCATACAACATGTGCTCTACTCCTACATGCATTCAAGTCTACAACATGTGATCTACTCCTACATGCATTCAAGTCTACAACATGTGATCTACTCCTACATGCATTCAAGTCTACAACATGTGATCTACTCCTACATGCATTCAAGTCTACAACATGTGATCTACTCCTACATGCATTCAAGTCTACAACATGTGATCTACTCCTACATGCATTCAAGTCTACAACATGTGATCTACTCCTACATGCATTCAAGCATACAACATGTGCTCTACTCCTACATGCATTCAAGTCTACAACATGTGATCTACTCCTACATGCATTCAAGTCTACAACATGTGATCTACTCCTACATGCATTCAAGTCTACAACATGTGATCTACTCCTACATGCATTCAAGCATACAACATGTGATCTACTCCTACATGCATTCAAGTCTACAACATGTGATCTACTCCTAAATGCATTTAAGTCTACAACATGTGCTCTATTCCTACATGCATTCAAGTCTACAACATGTGCTCTACTCCTACATGCATTCAAGCATACAACATGTGCTCTACTCCTACAAGCATTCAAGCATACAACATGTGATCTACTCCTACATGCATTCAAGTCTACAACATGTGATCTACTCCTACATGCATTCAAGCCTACAACATGTGATCTACTCCTACATGCATTCAAGTCTACAACATGTGATCTACTCCTACATGCATTCAAGCCTACAACATGAGATCTACTCCTACATGCATTGAAGTCTACAACATGTGATCCACTCCTACATGCATTCAAGTCTACAACATGTGATCTACTCCTACATGCATTCAAGCCTACATCATGCGATCTACTCCTACATGCATTCAAGTCTACAACATGTGATCTACTCCTACATGCATTCAAGTTTACAACATGAGATCCACTCCTACATGCATTCAAGTCTACAGCATGTGATCCACTCCTACATGCACTCAAGTCTACAACATGTGATCTACTCCTACATGCATTCAAGCCTACAGCATGCGATCTACTCCTACATGCATTCAAGTCTACAACATGTGATCTACTCCTACATGCATTCAAGTCTACAACATGTGTTCTACTCCTACTTGCATTCACGTCTACAACATGTGATCTACTCCTACTTGCATTAAGGCCTACAACATGTGATCTACTTCTTTGTGCATTCAAGCCTACAACATGTGATCTACTCCTCCACGCATTCAAACATACAGCACGTGACAGTCCTACTACATTACCGACCCTTAGCAGTAAATTGCTTCGGGCAAATGTATTAATGATCATGTTTATTATGCGCTCGATTGCCGACCAGGAGGACATGATTACGTTACCTTTTAACATTGATCTTTGATCCAAGATCGATATAGCTTAAAATGGGTAATCATCATCATCGTCCACAGTTGCACTCAGGCGTCGTGGGGAGGAACTGATTACGTTCCAACGCCCGATGGGTGGCAACGGGTAGTGTTATTTCGTGTGACTGTACACTGTCTTTAATGTCGCAATCCATTTTCTTCACGGACGGTCTCTTGCACTCGTAGCAGATCTTCTTTGATGTAGCGTCAGTGCTGGTAGTTGATGGTGTTGCATTCTATCGAGATGGCCGAAACATTTGATCTTCTGCCTTTCAATATATGTGACATAAGGTTTTGATTCTACTGTCGGTCTCAAACATCATCTTTTACTCAGTGTCGGATGGTTAATTTGGCAGATCTTATCAAACACCTCATCTCACATGTGTTGATTTTGCGTTCGTTATTTGGATAATCTCCAAGTGTGACATTAGTGTTAGTGTTGGTGTGAATATGCTATTGTTATCTGTCGCTTTGCAGTAATAGGCTTACTGTGATGTTTCACTATGGGTGATAGTTGATATATTTGGATGTTTCAGTATTGGTGGTAATTGATATATAATTATATTTAGATGTTTCAGTGTAGGCGATAGTTGATATTCAAGGTACATTTGAATTTTTCAGTATTGGACATAGTTGACTTATAAGGTATGTTTGGATGTTTCAGTATGGGCGATAGTTGATATTTAAGGTATATTTAAATGTTTCAGCATTGGAGATAGTCGACATATAAGGTATGTTTGTATGTTTCAGTATGGGCGATAGTTGATATATAAGCAAAAATACCTAAAATGGTTACCAATAAATATTCCGGAAAGTAAAGACAGCCCATATGTTCGTGACAAAATCACCCATCAGTTGACTATATACAAATAAGGTGGCCAACACTATATACTCAACTCATCTCAGGGCGTGAAGAAGATAATTCTTTTATATGCCAAACTACGTTAGTTGTGGAACATCGGGAAATAGTTTATATGCCAAGATGCGTTATCTGCGAAACTTGATGTATTGTTGATATGCCAAACTTATATATTACTTGTGGGCGATTGCTGCATTCTGTGTATGTCAAACTATGTTATTTGTGGAACCTTAATGTATTGTTTGTATGTCAAACTATATTACTTGTGGACGATTGATGTATTATTTTATATGTCAAACTGTTATTTGTGAAAGAAAAGAAAAAGCAGCGGCTGCAGCAGGATATAACAATATGAATTGCAAACAATTACGTATATTTAGCTCCTGCGAAAAGAAAAGACATACTAAACACGGACACGATGTACATACCTTACAATGAACTCAATACACAGGTGAAAACAAAGTGTGACTTATCAAAAATGAAAAACAATCAATAAATAATACTGAAGTATTAAAATAAAACAATGGACCAAATATTGTTGCCATGTTATGAAAATAAATGAATTGGAGAACTTGGTGACGACTGGCAAGATCGAAGGAACGAGACCAAGGGGAAGACGGAGAAGTAAATACCTGGATGGCTTGGCCACGTGGCATGGTCGAGACAGGAACACGGAGCTGATCCACGAGTCTGGTGATCGAGTGACATGGTAGTACATGACCGTCCACGCTTATCGGCATGACACATGATGGATGGAGTAATAGTAGTAATAGTAGTAGTAGTAGTAGTAGTAGTAGTAGTAGTAGTAGTAGTAGTAGTAGTAGGAGGAGGAGGAGGAGCAGCAGCAGCAGCAACAGCAGCAGCAGCAGCAGCAGCAGTAGTAGTAGTAGTAGTAATAGTAGTAGTAGTAGTAGTAGTAGTAGTAGTAGTAGTAGTAGTAGTAGTAGTAGTAGTAGTAATAGTAGTAGTAGTAGTAGTAGTAGTAGTTTTTTTAAAAATAAACATCCTTTATAGGACATCGCAGTCACGCCAGAATTTCTGCCGTTGTGATCTCCTGGCAAGTGTACATTTAGTAGTTTTCCATTGCTTTTTGAACGACCGGCACCGATACCAAAGCAAAACGATGCAACTCTGTCTACTGCCAAATGACGCGCAACTGTTTTTCGAACGCGGATATGCGGGATTACGAAACGCGTCCGTAACCTTTTCGCCACGGAGGACTGCATTAGGTATAGTAGTAGTATTAATATTGTCTTCATTATTATAATAACACCATTATCAACTTGAATAATAATTATGTTGATGTTGAAAACGATTATGATAATGATAATAATAATAATAATAATAATAATAATAATAATAATAATAATAATAATAATAATAATAATAATAATAATCAGTATTTTTGTCACTGTGACAACGAAGGTTCCCCCCATGCGACGTTTATTAACACCTTATCTCACAAACACATATTCCGTTTGTTTCTGCATTCCTTCAATAAATAGATTCAGTAAATGACACTATTTAGCGGCATCAATGACACTGTTTAACGGTATACGTAAATGGGGTCCCTTGGGTTCCAGGGTCTGGCCACCACTCGCCACCTGCTCGTTGTGGCGAGGTCTCGGAGGTTTGACGCTGTGCCGCCAGCGTCTGCAGCCTACCTTGTGCCAGACGTATTGGAATACACGGAATTAGGCCGAGAGAGGGAACATGTCGTTTGGGTACCACATGTTTCTCTGAAGCTCTGCCCAGGCATTGTGATGGAATACTGGCCACATTCCAACTCACATACTTTGGTCTGTCAAGACTGCAAGGTGCCACTCACTTATATCGTAGAGGCAAATGGTGCTAACCTCATTTTGTCAGAGCAATCGGCAGTCGTAGGCCCTATTGTCCAGTACCGGCCACCTTTAATTCTAAGTAAATTTCCTCCAAACCGTTTTAGGGTGGAACTGGAAGCTCAGGTAAAATGAAAACAATACCTATATTGTACTTGACTAGAACCCATAAGCACCGGGCTAGTCGATCAGCCTGCTAGCCACTTCGATGGCGGGTCTCTCCTGTTACTTCAGGTCTACACAATCATTGATCTCGCCCGCTGTTCTGTGTATTATTGAAATTTCTCTCTCATTTGTTGATTTAACATGATTTTTGTTGGTACGCTAGCTCGCTTTGAACTTAAGGATAGTCCACAGATGTGTTAATACCTCTAGTGCACTCTACTGATATTTGCGTGTGGATTAGTTTTCCCTATTACCAGTGTCCCTCGCCATTAGGCGAATCACTCCGAATTCTCATGTATTTGTAATTACGTCCCCAAGTCAAGGACGAGAAGTCAACATTTTCTTCCAAGAGAAAGATGTTGGGGTTGAACCCGCTATCTCGGCATCAACACATCGGGTGCTTAAGAATAAGCGAACTTATCCATTCACCCACGCTGATTTCCGCTTTAACTTCTCAGCGCGAGGTACTGTTTGTTGTAAATGTTTGTTGTAAATGTTTGTTGTAAATGTTTGTTGTAAATGTTTGTGAACCAGAAGGCTATTATTTCAAAGCATGCTGTCAGGGGACTGACGTAGACCATTTTTTTTTAAAATTTTTAATTGACAGTTCATTAGCAGGAAGCTGTTGTAAGTATGTGACGCGTTATAACCTTCACATGCGTGCAGACCTCAGTGCACTGGTTGATAGGCGGGGACTACATTGGGGAACTCTGCGTCCGCTTAGGAGGAACTGAAGCTATATACAAGACAGCGGTTGTTCATTGTCACGCATCCAAAGAGACACGGCGATCCTTGTAACGTTGACGACACCCAGGACACATTCGTTGGACAGATCACATCCAGGAAGAGGGACTCCACATAATTGTCAGCTCGTATGCTGGTATAAGCCTTCCCACCTTACCCGTCCATAAAATGGCTGGGAGATATGTGCATGTAAAGTCTTACTGACATACATTTTAATGTGTCCCTCTTGCTCCTACTTTTTGTGATCGCCAACCACTACTTATTAATTTGTTCATTTGCTGTCGCATTAACCTATATAGTTCCCTTACATTTGACATGCAGTGCTGCATGCTTTCTCTACTTACAGTCACAAAGATTTCATCAATAAAATAGTTGAAGTACTGATCTACGATACATTGTGATCTGTTGACAAAGTTTCCAATGTCTTCTTCAGCCCACCACAGACGCTGCATGCCGTTTGCATCACGCATCATCCCTGAGGAGTATACGAGTCATTGTGACGTGCTGTGACCAGCTTGAAGGAACACACACACACACGCACGCACGCATGCACGCACGCACGCACACACACACACACACACACACACACACACACACACACACACACACACACACACACACACACACACACACATATGGCTGACGTGTAAGTGTAGGGGTTTATTCTGACCGGGTTAACATTTCACTTGCCTGTAGGTCATCAAGGCCTGACGGTAGTCCGTGGGGTATGTAGGGCAAAGAGTAATCCGTCCGTCCGTCCGTCCGCCCGCCCGTCCGTCCGTCCGTCTGTTTGTGTGTTTGTTCATACCACCATTTATTTATATATGTATGCAATCTTCCACCCATGCATCCACAAATCCATTCATACATTCACCAACCCTTCCCTCCATCTAGTCATTCTCTCATCTTTCTGATTGTCTGTCTGATTCTTGTTATTCTTGTCTGTCTTACCCGCTGCCTGTCTGCGTGAAGCAAACGACTGTCATCTCCATATAGATGTAGAAACATTGGTAAACACAGTCAATCAATAATAGTAACCACAGACAATGGAACACCGCATCATCTCATCTCATCTCATCATGTTCCTCTTGTACCTTGCGGGTGGAGGTGAAGAATAAACAGCGGGAGAGTGCCCGCTTATGGGCTTCATGTATCGATATTCCCATAGACTCTGTTATTCCCTGTGTCCATCGTTTACGTGGTCGGCCTCTTCCTCTGCTTCCCTCTGGTCCGTTTATACTTCTTAGTTTTTCTACGAGCAGTATGAAGATCCCCTGCCGGCTGGCTAGGCCAGTCGCAATGAAACACCATTCACTCATAACTCCAAGTTGACATGCAGTAGAAGCATTAATAAACAAATGATACAGCACTTGCGTTAATAGACATATGATAAAGTGTCATAATTAGTAATCATATAATACAGTCATACATATGAAACAATACTGTAGTTAGTAGACATATAATACAGTAGTAGCGTTAATGGACGTCTGAAACAATAATAGTAACATGTGGTACAGTAGGAGAGTTAAATGACATACTACAATAAAGGTGTTACTGATCATATGGAAACGGTAATGGACATTTGATACACTGAAACTTTAATGAACGTATGATACAGACTTAGACGAAGCAACTAACGGACTTTATTTACAAAGTGTTGAGAAGGCCAGCCTAACATTCTACGTTGCATATGTCTCACTTTCATGCATGATTACATCCATACGACAGTTATGGGGATAATCGAGGTTAACATCAACAACATCAATATATGCAACATAAGGAAAATGTGCAAACATCATTACTACATGACTCACTAATATTAATTGTTGATGTGGCGATTATTAATAGGTAAAATAGTCATACTGTACTACCAAGAGGATTGTTAAACAAGGGGAACAAAATGATATAGTAGGGTGTTAATGAACATGTGATACAACATAGTTGTTCATGAATGTATGTTATAGTAGGGGTGTTAATGAACGTATTATACAGTTGGGTTATTAATGAAAATGTGATACAATAGGGTCGTTAATTAACATATGACACAGTAGGGTCGTTAGTGATCATGTGATACAAAAGGGGCGTTAATGAACGTATGGTACAGTAGGGGTGTTAATGAGCGTGTGATATAGTGATGGTAATGAACATGTGATCCAGCAGGGGTGTTAATGAACTTGTAATATAGTGGGGGAGCTAATGAACATATGCTACAGTAGGGGCTTTAATGAACATCAGTATACAGTGGTGTCTTTAATGAGTAAATGAACTTGAACAACCGGCGTCACGTAAGAGGTGTTAGGGTCATTCTCTTGGAACTTACCTTTTGTATCAAATCCGTGTGTAAGTTCATGACCTATGACTGTCCCGAGAGCGCCGTAGTTTACGTAACTGTGGGGTAAACACAAAACGGGGTCATTAAAACAGTTCTCAAACTAATACACAAACAGGTCGTTGTCAATCTTCTTGCTATATTTCTCCTTCTTTCTTGTAGTGTACCGTTGTTTCTTTCATCGTCATCTTATAATTCTACCCATGTTGATGTAGAGATTTCGTGATTATTCTATACCATAGCTGTCTGTCTTGTGCCAGTCTGTTTCATCCCGCGCGTGTCTCTATTTATATATTTGTTAATGGTTGGTTAATACATGTTTAGCTTCCTCTGTCCCATCATCCTTACCCCAGTAGTCTCTTTTAGGGTTTCTTCTCTTCGGGCGTTGCAAAGCCATTCGTTCCTTTCTACTAGTATTACTTAAAGAATTCTTGTTTATTCGACTATATTTGCCCGATGTTTCTCCATTTCATTTTTGCTATTCCTTGTCATTTTCTGGTAACGTCCCATCTCAAATCCCTAAATACGAGGACAAATGGTAAATATAAAATCATAGTAGTATCAGGGTTAGATATTCACATATACTAGGTTTTGTAATCATCACTCTGAGCTACCAGTTCAGAAGGTGGAGCAGATACATATACCAGAATAAGATCACAGAAGACTTAAAGTTAAAAAGTTAGTTGTATATCCTTTACGGACGTAGCAGGCAACCCGAGCATTTTTTGGCTGTTCGTCATTCCAGAGCAAGTTTACGTTCAGTAGTTTGTCATTGCTTTCTAAACGAGCGGCACTCATACCATTTCATAAACATCCAACACAGCTGTGTTTCGATCTCGGTAAGCAGGATTACGAACTTGCGACAGTATTACCTACGCCACGGAGCAGGCCATAGAAGGCAGGAGAAGCTATTATAACACTTGGACATGTGTGCAAATCAACAGACATTAAACTTAACACCAAGCTTAGAATATTCAGTTACAACGTTAAATCAATAATACAGTAGGGGTCAGACACAAGAAGAACAACTAAATTGATTATAAAATAACAACAAAAATATACTAATCTTGCTTGCGTGACGTAGAAGAAATAGAAAGGTATAAAAGTATCACCAAAGTAGAGTTCATGGATATAACTAGACTAATACCAATGGACCAAGAGGTAAAGTAAAGACACTGACGCAGGATAGACCATACATTGATAGAACTGAGAACAGTATAGCTACGAGGGTAAGTCAATACGTAAGTCGCAAATAGCCGTAGAAAAATAACTAACCATGATAACAATTAATTTGAAACCCGTTTATTTTTATATATACATTGTCCCTTTATTTCTCAACATAATTCCCACCAACATTGAAGCACGTATCCCATCGTTTATGAGTCTTCCTAAATCGGCTGCATAAATCTCCGCGCCCTGTTTTCATTTACCAGCCATCTAAAAGAACTGCTGTCATAATCTCCCCACCAGTTCTACCGCGTCGTCGTCAACGACGCCTGGCAATTACGGCCAGGTCCACTTGTGAGCGACACTAACCACGCTGTGACAGGAATGGTCAGTCGGTGCATGCGTGGGACATGAAGTCCATGCAGGGACACAACCCCGACTAGCGAGAGCTCACAGCGGCTAGCGCCAGACGGCTTGGGACGGTTGTACAGGACAGACGGATTGAATGGTGCTCGTATGACTTGTGTGTATGAACACCAATAGAGAGAAAGCCGGTGTGAGTATAGGAGACTGTGCACCTGGTCTGTAGGATTGTGAGTTGTATACATTGCATTGATATATCTATTGATTGTATTATGGCATCGATATTGTAATTGTGCGATGCGTGTAATGATTGTGATGAGTGAGAAGTGTGAATAAAGTGTTTGAATTGTATTTGCAGTGTGTCACGTCAAGTCATTCTGTGACAGCGTTTGTATCACATCTGTTAGTCATTACGAGCCTGTGTTATTGCTGAATGCAAGATTCTGACACTGCGTGACTTACTTATTGACTCGTCTTCGTAACTTTTTCTACCTAACTATGCACCGCTTTACTAGAAATCGCTAAGGGCTAAGTCCACTGACAACCCACATTGGCGGGAGACATTTCGTGAGTGACGCCGAAGTTGAATGTGAAGTGAAAACGTGGTTTAGAAAACACGGCACGCATTTCTATGCAGCCGGTTTGGGAGTACTGATAAAACGATGGGATAAGTGCATAAGTGTTGATGGAAATTATGCTGAGAAATAAAGAGACGATCTATGTATAAAAATAAACTGTTTCAAGTTGTTATCATAGTTAGTTATTTTTCTACAGCCATTTGTGACTTACTTATTAACTTACCCTAGTAGAATGCCTTTTGTCTGGCATTCACAGGCCACAGTAACTAGAAGATGTCCTTAAAACCCACGGGAAAGAGAAGTAGAAGTAATAATTAATAACATGGGGAGGACATAGACGGAGCAGCATGGGACATCTAAGGACAGGACAACTGGAATGGGTTTGTTCAGAGCCTATGACCCAATAAAGAAATAATGTATGTAAGAAGAAGATAGATGACCGTTTCCTGTCCTGGCCGCCTGTCATCGCAATCAGTGTTCACAAAATGGTGAAATACATCCATGGTTAGTTGTATGACACTAGCCTGAGCTTTGACTGGAGCTCGTTCGGAAAGACGTCCTCTAATTGGGTAGGATTGAACCCGATCCTCGTTTGTAAAGCATGCACTGAGTCAACTATACCACAGCACCGTGGCAACATCTAAGAGACGGACACCACAAGACTGTGATGAACGCAGTTATGGGTAATGATGATGTCACAATGAATGGATCTTCATTCATGATTGGTAGACTCCAGTGACCTGTAGTGCACACTGATTTTATTTTGAAATGGAGGCACGCATCAGTATTAATCATAGAAGACAGTGAATATCGATATAAATAATCAGTACATCATGTATTAACGGTTCGTGGCGATGGGGTTACGGACGCAGTTCGTGATTACGTATACCCGCGTTCGAAACGCAGCTGCGGGCGATTTGGCAGCAGACCGCTTTGCGTTGGTTCCTTACGAAATGGTATGGGTGCCGAACGTTCAGAAAGAAACTGCAAACTACTGAACGTAAACTTGACAAGAGATCAAAACAGCAAACTATGCTCGAGTTGACTGCGACTAGATGTAAAATATATGCAACCAACTATAACTATAACCTCATGTATTAGTATACATAAAAGAAGACCGGTTGCTATCAGCAATATATGGAGACTAGGATTAATATTGGGTGCAGTTAAGCGTATTGCTGTTGCAAAATTGGCAGGAATCAATAACATACATTAACACAAATGCATACAATACAATACCACACACACACACACACACACACACACACTCACACGCACGCACGCACGCAAGCACGCACACACACACACACACACACACACACACACACACACCAAGAACAGGACAATATACAGACTGGACTGTGTAATAAAGGCTGACATGGAGGATCTTAATGACTTACTCCTGAAAGGTTTCCGAGAAGTATGGAGCTTGCATGAACCCGGCATGGAACACTGAAACATTCTAGAAACCGTTACATGACTCTCCCCATGGCCCTCTGTCACTCTCCCTTTCATATTTTATAATTGTTACAAGGCGTTTATCAAGCATACATATACAAGTGGCAACATTGTGATTTATATGCAGATGTACAAGTGGAAACATTGTGATGTATGTGAACATGTACAAGTGGAAACATTGTGATGTATTTGAACATGTACAAGTGGAAACATTGTGATGTATGTGAACATGTACAAGTGGCAACATTGTGATTTATATGCAGATGTACAAGTGGAAACATTGTGATGTATGTGAACATGTACAAGTGGAAACATTGTGATGTATTTGAACATGTACAAGTGGAAACATTGTGATGTATGTGAACATGTACAAGTGGAAACATTGTGATGTATTTGAACATGTACAAGTGGAAACATTGTGATGTATGTGAACATGTACAAGTGACAACATTGTGATTTATATGCAGATGTACAAGTGGAAACATTGTGATGTATGTGAACATGTACAAGTGGCAACATTGTGATGTATGTGAACATGTACAAGTGGCAACATTGTGATGTATGTGCACATGTTAAGAGATCATAGATACTGGACGGCATGTTGTACAACAGAGCGATAAACAGACACAATGAACAGACAGAATGAACGAACGAACGTAAGAACTTTATTTTCAAAGTGTCTCAACAGACAGACAGACATGCATGTAGACACACAGACAGGCATACATACACAGTCAGACACATAGACCAACCAACAGTTGATGTGATTAGTGTCACGCCCTTCGCTTTTACTTCCCAACATAGACACTGGTAGCCATTGTGGGCTTGGTCAGCTTTGAAGCACAGATCATTCAAATAAAAATCACACCAGAAACGAGATTCCAACACACGACATGTGAAAAAGCTATGAGAGTTACTACGTAAATCCATTAACAAAGCAATAGGAGTCGACATTCACAAACAGTACAGACCAGATGGAAACAGAGAAAAAGGCCGACCACGTAAACGTTGGACGGAGGGAATAGCAGAGTCCATGGGAATATCGATATATGAAGCCCACAATCGGGCACTCTCACGAAGTTTATACTTCACCTCGACACCGCAAGGTACAAGAGGAACACGATGAGATGAGATGAGATGAGGTTCACAAACCTAGCTCGTTGTTGTCCGTAGAGTAATATGCGTTAACGTCATAGGGAGGGTTGTCCCACCTGTGTATAATACAACATCGTTAGTTAGTCGCGGTTCCAACTTCACTGCAAAGAGTCGCCCCTTTATGTTCCATGCCACTGAATATCACATACAATGCTCTTTACTGTCCCATGTTAAAAATGTGGAACAGACAGGAGTCTCGACAAGCCAACAGACCGCACATGTATGCTATGCATAATGCCGCTGCAGAAATGCCAACATAAAAGTGCGCCGAGAAAAATACAGTTCATCGTCGATGGAAACGGCAGTCACCAGAAAACCAGCAGCCGCACATTACGGCATAAGGCAACCCAGTTAACACAACATAATCAGTAGTAATCTAATGTACCATTTAATTATACACAGGCGTTGTTAGTTATCCCTGGCCTAAAAACAAAAATGTTTTGGCTGAGCTAGATTGTGGACCTAGCTAATGAAGACACATTTTCTAAAAATGTCTAGTTGTCCTTACGTAGAAGTAATTTATTCCTTCAGCGGGGCAGTGCCTTTATTTTATACAGTGTGTTTGTATCCTAGTGCATCTAAATAAAGATTTCAATGTGTATATTGTCTAGTCTGTACTCTGCTTTAAATTTAATTCCTTCACTTCTATGAATGCCGGATCCGTGGAGAGGGATTTACGGATGCAGTTCGTAATTCCGCATCCCGCGTTCGAAACACAGCTGCGGGCGATTTGGCAGGAGACCGACTTGTGTTGGGTTGTTTATCAAATGGTATGAGTGCCTATTCGTTCAAAAAGCAATGGCAGAATACTGAACCAAAACTTGCCGAGAGATCACAACCAGTCAATAAAATGCTGGAGTTGAATGCTACATTTGTATATGGTATGGAGCTAACTTTTTAAACTTTTGTGAATGTCTATCAATGCCTATCACTATGTGTGTATTTATTTACTTTTCTTCATATTGAAACTTAGAGTGATATTTAAAATGTTATTCTAATTAAGAAAAGTCTTTTTAATGATGTTTTTATAGCCAATGTAGTTGTGTTCCTCAACAAGCTTAACACCATAAATATAAGTTGTTGAGTTCAGTTGAGTTAAGAACCGACATCATTGCACTCAGGACATTCCCATACGTGCTCCGTCCCCTCGTTCAACAGCCAGCGAAGAGTCACACTACTAAACGTTCCCACCGCTATCTGATTAAAAGTTCTACTGGTCTTCCCTCTCAGTTCAATCCTACAATATACATACAGTTGGAGGAGGGATATAGAACACATTATCTTATAAATAAGAGTTAGTTAATTAGTTAGTTAGTTAGATAGATAGCTAGTGAGTGAGTGAGTGAGTGAGTGAGTGAGTGAGTGAGTAAATTAGTTAGTTAGTTAGTTAGTTAGTTAGTTAGTTAGTTAGTTAGTTAGTTAGTTAGTTAGTTAGTTAGTTAGTTAGTTAGTTAGTTAGTCGCGGTTCCGACATTACAGCAACGGGTCGTCCCCATTATGGTCCGTTCCTGTGCCAGTGAATATCACATAAAATGTTCCGTACTTTTTGAAAAGTGGAAAAGACAAGAGTCTCAACAGACAACAGCTCTATCAGGCACACTGTGCATAATACTGCCGCCAGAATGTCACCACAAAAGTCCTCTACGAAACATACAGTTCATCCTTGATGGAAGTGGCAGTCACTTTCCCAACCAGATGTTCACCTACACAGTCTTAATGTTTCTAGATATTGTTGTTCCGTTCCTAGATGTTTTCTAGCCAGCCACGCCATTTTTTCTCCGAAATGCAGTTCACGCAACTAAACAACCTCCGACAGATGTAAAAACACTTCACTGTACATAATGCCATCTCCATAATGCCAACAAAAAAGTCCTCTACGAAACATACATTTCACCATTGATGGAAACGGCAGTCACTTTCCTAACCAGATGTTCGCCTACAAAGTCTGGATATTTCTAGATGTTGAGTAGCAGGAAGTAGTAGATAAGGTAGAAAAGATCATTAAGAGGCGAAGGCTTAGAGGCAGAGGTGGAGAAGGAGGGAGAGGAAGATAAAGAAGAAGAGGAGGAAGAGTAGGAGGAGGTGACGAAGAAGAAGAAGAAGAAGAAGAAGAAGAAGAAGAAGAAGAAGAAGAAGAAAAAGAAGAAGAAGAAGAAGAAGAAGAAGAAGAAGAATAAGAAGAAGAAGAAGAAGAAGAAGAAGAAGAAGAAGAAGAAGAAGAAGAATAAGAAGAAGAATAAGAAGAAGAAGCAGAAGAAGAAGAAGAAGAAGAAGAAGAAGAAGAAGAAGAAGAAGAAGAAGAAGAAGAAGAAGAAGAAGAAGAAGAAGAAGAAGAATAGCATTAGCTTTTACTATCACTTTCTCTTACTTGTCTCGATTGACTGGCTTCCTTAATGAGGCTAGTATTCCCTTGCGAATTTGGATGTTGCCAAGAAATCTGTTGCTGTAGTAATTGTCTTCTATCATGGTCAGCTGTCCAGCACAGGATATAATGTCATTACTAATACCAAAACAATGTTTTTTTTCAGTAGTGAATTTGAAAAACGAAGACACAAACAATAGATTATACGATTTATTGCCTGGCATATTTCGCTGCATCTCGCCAGGTACATACTGCAGAATTCACACAACATAAAGTAAAATAATTATATACATCTTTCAAGCTCAAATATATATATATATATATATATATATATATATATATATATATATATATATATATATATATATATATATATATATATATATATTCGCACAGTAATGTCAGTTGTCTAACACGGTAATTTTAAACTGACTATCATGACTTTCTGTTTGCACAAAACTGGCCTATGTAGATTAATCATTATGGCTTCTGCAAGCTTTAACAAGCGGCTACTTTATGTATTGAACAAAACGCGAAAAGCACCGTTTCTATCAATAAAATGGCCGGGTTTCAACATGTGCCGTGCAATCGACGAAGTGCGAAGTTTGTGGTGTGTCGGCCTTCTTTGGCCTGTGATTATTATCTTGTCAGTACAATTAGCTATGCGTTCAGTTACTCTGAGTGGCAGCACTCTGAGAGAGGCAGTTGAAAAACAGAGTGGTTAAAGACATACCGAATTGGATTGACAAGATACTACACACAGGCTTAACGATACCGTCACACCACAAACTTCCAGGTTCGTTGATTGCACGGCATGTGTTGGACACCGGCCATTTGATTGATAGAAATAGTGCCTTTTGCGTGTTGTTTCCTTGTTAAAGTTTGCAGAAGACATAATGATTAATCTACATATGCCAGTTTTGTGCAAACAGAAAGACATGCTAGTCAGTTTAAAATTACCGTGGTAGACAATTTACATTACTGTGCGAACATGTGTATATTTCAGCTTAAGTGATTTATCTAGTTATTTTACTTTATGTTGTGTGAATTCTGCAGTGTGCACATAACAAGATGCAGTGAAATATGCCAGGCAACAAATCGTGCAATCTATTGCTTGTGTCTTCGTTATTCAAATTTATTACTAATAGTCCGAGACTAATAGAAGAGTTATCAGTGACATACATAATTTTACAGCACGCTAAGAAAGTTATTTGCGTTTCCTTAGCAGGACGTGGCAATCACGTCAGCTTTGATTGACTGTTTGTGATTGTCTATGTCATTTTATGTTTAGTGGTTTGCTATTGGATTTTGAATGATCGATAATCATAGCATGGAGAATTTCTATGCACGGCTGCAAGCTTCCAACCAATACACGGCTGACAGCTTCCAACCAATTCACGACTGCTAGCTTCCAACCAATTCACGCCTGTCAGCTTCCAACCAATGCACAGCTGCGAGCTTCCAGGGAATATGTGGCTGCCAGTACCCAACCAATGCACGGCTGTCAGCTTCCATCTACATTGCCTGCCGCTGATGTCCAACCTGGTAAGCGGGATTCGGTAACTCCCTTAACAACCCCGTCCCTTCCCACTCTCCATATATGATGAAGTGCCATGGGATTATTAATAGTCTTAAGCAAGTTTCCACATCTGCCAAAGGCTTATATCGCTGAAATGTTGTTATTGCGACATGTTATCTCAATAAAATATAAATATAGTAATTTTCCATAAGCAGCTTTATTTAATTTGATATTTAATACAACACATTTGGTAATTTATTAACAACTTTTAGGTCATAACTGTGACACATCCATACGTCCCATTCTCCGCCATCCATATTTGTTTATCCAAACATACGATTTGTTTGACACTCAATCTGTTTAGACTCAGGCACGTTGGAAAAGACAAGCAGAAACCATTACATAATTGCCTCTAATGCATTCATATCTACACTCTTCAACGTTGCTTCATATCAAATAACGGACCAATGGACAGACCACACGTTCGTCAAGTTATATTGTCCTCGGGTTTTCACGGTGTGTGTCCGAATCACGGCCAGCGGCGTTTCTACATCATTTGGTTCACTGGGATGTGATTAGGTTCCTCCATGAGCTTTACATTGGTGATTCTGTCATATCATTGTGTCCCCACTATTCCGAGCAGGCAGCAGTTAATGAATTTTTGTTGTTTATTATTAATTATTTTAGTCCTTCTCCGTGTTTCTTGTCTGGTACTCATTTAAATGAGGATGGATCGACTCCAGTGTCGCAAGGATCACAATAAATAACCCTGCCTTCCCTGAGGATTAAACGTTTATTTTGCAGATGAGCCACCTAACTACTATGCCACTGTGGCTCCTGGTTTCTTTAGTACAGATTAAAACCACTCACGTTTTCATAGATCCTTTCAATGTCTTCTTCTTCAAACTCATCATCCGGGTAGCCAGTCTTTCGCTTGGTGGCCGCCAGCTGAAACATTCATATGGTAGCATTGTCATTGCCAAGTGGCATAAATGAATATGCCAGGTTGCATACATATCAAATAATAATTTTTTTTTTTTGGTTTTATTTGCACTCGCTCGCTTTGAACTCAAACGTAGTTCATACACACTACTTCTAGTGATGCTGGACTGAATTTTGTGTGTGGATTAGCTTTCCCTTTTAAGTGTCCCGCGTCATCACGCGAACCCACTCCGAATTCAGAGGTATTGTAATTTATGTCCCCGTGTCAAGGACGATAGGTCAACATTTTAGTCCAACTGTCCGGTGTAAGGGTTTAAACCCTTACATCGGCATAAGCGCACCGGATGTTTAAGTAAACGCGTTCTTATCCATTCGGCCATGCTGATCTCCTAAACTAATTGTTGATGCCAAAAAGATAGATTTTAAACACCAAAAGTATTAGCAACAATTGCCCCATGATAGCGTAGCGGAAACACGTCACACAAAAGTGTCATTTGACAACACAATCAATGTGATTTCACTTTAGCACGGTATATCAACACGGACACAACTATTTTGAAAACAGCACACTTACAGTAACCACGAGTCATTGGAACAACTGTTGGGATATAAAGTCCAGACATTACCAGCTAACAATCAGGGACATCCACATAAAACCAACGCCAGACACTCCACACAGTCACACTCACGCAGGCCTGTTATACACTGGCTCAGCCGCAGCTAAGGAGAGAGAGAAAGGACTCGAGAAAAAATGTTGAGCATACATGTACATCTTACAGGCGGCCACCAGTGGAAGCGGTGACGAACGTTCGTCTGGTGAAAGTAAGGCTAAACAGACAGACCGGTCAGCTGGTGGAGCACGGGGAAATGTGAGTGATGTTGCAGCACCGCAAAATAAAAGTACCCTGAACGTTTTGACTGCTACCAACGGCCTTGCTACGTTTATCCTTCTCTTGATAATGTTCCAGTGAGGGGCCCCACAAGTGTGGAAGTGACACCTCTTTGTTATTGTCATCATTTTTCTAGACAACCAACAACGAGAATCAAGGAACGCAAGTATAATCAATCAATTCAACATTCAACAAGCCATCAATTCAACATTCAACAAGCCATCAATTCAACATTCAACAAGCCATCAATTCAACATTCAACAAGCCATCAATTCAACATTCAACAAGCCATCAATTCAACATTCAACAAGCTATCAATTCAACAAACAAATCAACATTCATTATATATTGTTATTATAACAGATCGTCGTCGCCAGTTGCGATTCACCAATCTGCAGCCGTATGAGAGCTTACCGGCGTAATCAAGTTGTTTGTTTGTTTATTTCTTTTTTTTTTTTCGTTCGCTCGCTTTTAACTCAAACGTAGTCCATACACGTGCGGCTAACTCTAATGCATTGGACTGAATTGTGCCTGTGAATCCGCTTTCCCTACTACCCGTGTCCATTACCAGTTGGCGAACCCATTCTGACTCTAGAGGTATTTGTAATTTATATCTCAAAGTCTATAACGAAAAGTCAACATTTTAGTCCAATTGACCGGTGTAAGAGTTGAGCCCTGCTCGCACTTAAACATCCGGTGTGCTGATACCAAGGTAGCCGGTTCACCTCCTACACCGGTAAGTTGGACTACAATGTTGGCTTCTTGTTCTTGACTTGGGGAAATAAATTACAAGTACCTCTGAAGTCGGAGTGGGTTCGCCTGATGGCAAGGGACACAGGCAATAGGGAAAACTAATCCACACGCAAAAATCAGTGCAGTGCACTATACACTGTAGCACGTGCATGAAATTCTGCTTAGTTTTAAGCCAGCGAACGAAAGAATAAGGGTTTAAAATGGACAGACCCAGAAACACATACAGGCCTAGATTGATAATGCCTTCTCCATGGGGTTCAGGTGTTTCAGTGTAAACCCACCCAACCCAGCACCCAGAGTAGGCAAGGGGTGTAACAATTAAACCAGAACTGCAAGAATATTGAACGATATCAGATGAAATAGAAACAAATACATGCTCTTGTAAAGAAGACTGATGGGAACTGTATGGAAACACAGTTGTTCAGCAGACACGAATTAAGAAACAGGCAGTTACTCGTAATTGTCTGACATCGTTAAAAACAAACGAACACAGTAGATCAAAATAAATTCCAACAGGAGTTGAACGCGGTATTAAGATAAACTAATATACAATTTAAAACCACACATGACAGAAAAAATGTAATATGGTATATGGAATATTGGGAAATATCAAATATGGCATGGGAGACAGGATACAAGTAATCCTGGACATGAATGTCAGGATACATTTAATGCATAACACGGATGATAGGTACAGATAATACATAAACGGGTGACATGATAAAGATGACACAGTACACGGATACCATGACAGAGATAATATACAACCTTCATAATCGCTTCATTTTTGGTCGACTCATTCATCCACGTGGCCTCTTCAATCATCTTTTTCATCTCTTCTTTGATGTTGTCAATCATCTCATTCACCTGTAGACATTACCGTCGATTCACACAAACATGATTGATTTCTGTCTGTCTCAGGTGTTACCTTCGCTACTCTTAACACGCATAAACACACAGACGTACAGAGATACACACAAACACATACCTGCTTACACAGCTAGAGAGAGAGAGAGGCAGAGAGAGACAGAGAGAGACAGAGAGAGAGAGAGGCAGAGAGAGAGAGAGAGAGAGAGAGAGAGAGAGAGAGAGAGAGAGAGAGAGAGAGAGAGAGAGAGAGAGAGAAGCACTAACAGTTGGGACGTCAGAGAGAAACAAATTCAGAGAATCGTCATTGGCACCTTGCCGTCTTGACAGACGATAGTTTGTGCTTTAAAAAGGCATAATAACTTTTACCTATGGCGGTAGCGAATGTGACTGATAAGGCCAATTCGCGCTGTAAATGTTCTTTCACAGTGGGTGCATGTGAATACGTGGTCATTTCCACCATCATGCACCATCTTACGTCTCACAAGCTCGGTGTGTGACTTATCTGCAATAATTTTCTCCTTTGACTTTATTCCATTTCTGATGTTTGCCCTCCATGCAATACGTTCAGCAGCGACTTTCCCCCACTGTGCATTATCAATGCCTGTATCAATCATGTCCCGCTTACATACATCTTTGTATCGTAGTAGAGGCCGGCCCTGAGATCTATTACCCATCTGTAATTCACCAAAAAAAGGATTTCCTTTGGTATTCTACCATCATTCATCCTCCTAAGATGTCCTATCCATCTAAGTCTACGAAGACTGAGCATGGAATAAACCGTCACACAACCTGATCTTTCCAATACTTTAGTATTTGTGATTTTGTCTTGCCACTTAATACCGAGAATTCTTCGCAGATACCGCATATGAAAGCTGTTTAAATGTTTCTCTTGGTGTGAGTAAGTTGTCCAGGTTTCACTGCCATAAAGAAGAGTACTAAAGGATACAGGCTTGATAGACAAGGACTTTTGTTTTAGAAGTAAGCTTCCTGTTCTCCCAGACTCTTTTTCTTAACATGTTCATTGTTGTTGCTGCCTTACCAATCCGAATGTTGATTTCCTTATCTAGAGATAATTTGGTATTTACCACTGATCCTAGATATGAAAAATGGTCTACCATTTTTCATTTGGTGTCGTCAATAAAGATTGATGGTACCCCATGTGCACCTTGTCACATAATCTGTGTCTTCTTTTTGCTAATTGTTAAACCAAATTCAGAACAAGCATTGGAAAATGCAGATAATAGACATTGCAATTCTTCCTTAGAGTGGGTCGTAACTGCAGCATCATCTGCAAAAAGCAACTCTCTGATCAGTACCTTCCTAATTTTGGTCTTGGCCTTCAATCTCTGAGCATTGTAGAGGCCGCCATCCGAGCGTGACTGAATGTATATACCACCATCCTGATCACGAAAGGCATATTTCAGTAGAAGTGAAAAGTATATTTCAAAGAGGGTGGGAGCTAGTACACAACCTTGCTTACCTCCACTCTTGATTTAAAACTCTTCAGAAGTTGCACCATCAAACTTGATTATACCCTTCATGCCTGTGTGGAACGATTCCACAATGGACAGTAAAGTTAGTGGGCAGCCAATCTTATTTAGTGCCTTGAACAGACCCTCACGACTGACCAAATCAAATGCCTTTGTGAGGTCGATGAAGGCAATAAACAGTGGTTGATTCTGTTCACGGCATCTTTCTTGCATTTATCAGAGTATATATATATATATATATATATATATATATATATATATATATATATATATATATATATATATATATATATATATATATGATGGGTTGAGAGAGAGACGTGGAGACATCGACAGCAGATTTGATCCAGAAAGCCAAACATCGAGATGGGTGGAGAGACTCCAAGGCTCGGCAAGGCACATGCTGATGATGAGGGTGTTGATGGTGATGGTGATGATGATGATATAGTTTGTATTGAGACAGCGCAAAAACAGCTGGTTATTATTTGTGTAGGAAATGGGGGGGGGGGGGGGTCTATGGTTTCCTGTTGAACACGTTTCCATAGCTCAGCAGGTCGGCAAGCGTATGTTGACTGTCATAACCTATCCCAGCAATGGGGTATGTGTAGTGTGTTAGACCTGTGCGGATGGACAACCGACAGACAGGCTAATGTTGTCTGCTATACATCTATACCAGCAATGGGATATGTGTAGTGTGTTAGACTTATGCGAGTGGACAGACAGACACGCTAATGTTGCCTGCCATTAATCTATCCTAGCAATGGGGTATATGTAGTGTTTTAGACGTGTGCGGGTGGACAGACAGACACGCTAATGTTGCCTGCCATAAATCTATCCTAGCAATGGGGTATATGTAGTGTGTTAGACGTGTGAGGGTGGACAGACAGACGCCAAACAGACAGACAGACAGACAGACAGACATAAATGCAATTATGATACATGCACGCAAAGTGCAGACACGCATACACGCAGGCAGACAGCAAGCGGATAGACAAGCATACATATTGACAAGCAGACAGACAGGCAATCAGACAGACAGGCAGCTTACATAACGTTTTGCTGTCTCCGAGAACCGGGTGGTGACGAAGTGTTTGCTCAAACCCTGCCAGAAGACTTCTGAGGTTTTATAGAAGCAGTCCAGCCACCGTTCTCCCTCAGGTGCAGAACGCTCCAACACCTACATTCACACAGATAAGACTTAGCACAGCTGGCTCCTAGCACATACAGCCTTTAGTATGTAAAGTGTTTTTTTTTCCTCATATCCTTTACAGGACATCGCTGTCAACATCAGCATCTTTCAGCTGATTGTTGATTTCTTGGCAAGATTACGCTCAGTAGTTTGCCACTGCTTTCTGAGCGACCGGCTCACATACCGAGTAAGTTACCAAACTCGGCGAGAACCGCCACCGAATCTCGTGCACGTCACGTTACTCACGCGGAGAAAGCCGCTAACCTCTAAACCAGGGTGGCCGGCATGTAAAGTGTTAGGGATTCATATCACAACATATGTAGTGGGGTGCCAAGGTCCCTTTCTCATGGTCTGTCTTTCCTAGCCTGTCTGTCAAATTGACATCAATTGCCTGTAGTACCTGGCGGAGTAAGACCGGGATGAGGCGGGGGGGGGGGGAAGGGGGGTGGGCCTTGAGTCTGGGAAATTAAGACCGCCAAGTGCAGTCGTGCGACGAACTGTGCAGGTTAGGGTTCTTTTTTTTTGTCCCTGATAAATAAAAACAAATCCACACCTTACCAAGGATTTGACCTCTGGTTTTCCGGAGGAGAGCCCGTCGTACTACACCCACTGCCAGCCACTTCCCTCTTTCCTTGACAAGTGTCAATATTCTCTAGTACCTGCTTGTTGTAAGTTGTGTCTACTGCACAACCACCTTGGCCGGGATAAACTCCTGCCTGTTCTGGGGATTGAAGGAGCACCAATGTTTCAGCAGGAAGCACCTGAACCATTATGTCACCGTGGCTCTATGTACTCGTGTACTTGTATAGGAGTACTAGTCGGATGGTTGGTGTTATCGCAAGGAGGTTACGTTGAAAATGACATGGACGCGGTCGGACGAGGTTCTGATACCCGTGCACGTCATATACTCACTGAGGCACAGACTGGTCACTTGCTGGTCCGTGCGTTCGGACCTACAAAATGTGAAAAACCTAGAACATTACAGACCTACACAATGTGATAGTCCTAGCACATCACAGACCTATACAATGTGATAGTCCTAGAACATCACAGACCTACACAATGTGATAGTCCTAGCACATCACAGACCTACACAATGTGATAGTCCTAGCACATCACACACTACACAATGTGATAATCTTAGCACATCACACACTACACAATGTGATAATCTTAGCACATCACACACTACACAATGTGATAATCTTAGCACATCACACACTACACAATGTGATAGTCGTGGCACATCACACACTACACAATGTGATAGTCCTAGCACATCACACACTACACAATGTGATAATCTTAGCACATCACACACTACACAATGTGATAATCTTAGCACATCACACACTACACAATGTAATAGTTCTAGCACATCACACACTACACAATGTGATAGTCTTAGCACATCCCACACTACACAATGTGATATTCTTAGCACATCCCACACTACACAATGTGATAGTCTTAGCACATCACACACTACACAATGTGATAGTCCTAGCACATCACACACTACACAATGTAATAATCCTAGCACATCACACACCACACAATGTAATAATCCTAGCACATCACACACTACACAATGTAATAGTTCTAGCACATCACATACTACACAATGTAATAATCCTAGCACATCACACACTACACAATGTAATAATCCTAGCACATCACACACTACACAATGTGATAGTCTTAGCACATCACACACTACACAATGTGATAGTCCGAGCACATCACACACTACACAATGTAATAATCCTAGCACATCACACACCACACAATGTAATAATCCTAGCACATCACACACTACACAATGTAATAGTTCTAGCACATCACATACTACACAATGTAATAATCCTAGCACATCACACACTACACAATGTGATAATCCTAGCACATCACACACTACACAATGTGATAATCCTAGCACATCACACACTACACAATGTGATAATCCTAGCACATCACACACTACACAATGTGATAGTCATGGCACATTACACACTACACAATGTGATAGTCATTGCACATCACAGACCTCTATAATATCATTCTTCTGTAGGTTTCACAAGGTTGTACACCTTCTGACTCACACAACTGTCCCCACTCTAACCATTATTCTTCTGTAGATGTCACAAGCCGGTCTCTCTGGCCGAGGGGTTACACCACTTTCTCGGTAATCCCGTTTATCACGCAGAGTCTCGTAGCGGGCGAGAATTGGGAGCGGTTCGTCCCCAGCTGGTGACTTACGGTATAACTGAGCCGGTCGCACAGAAAGCAATGACAAACTACTGAGCGTAATCTTGCCAAGAAATCAACAGACAGCTGAAAGATGCTGCTCTTGAAAGCGATGTCCTGTAAAAGGATATGCGAATAAAAAAAAAAAAAAAAAGATGTCACAAGGTAGCACACCTTCTCTCACACAAATATCCCCATACTGGACCATCATTCTTCTGTAGATTTCACAAGGTTGCACACCATCTTACCACACCCACACCCACACCCACACCCACACCCACACCCACACCCACACCCACACACACACACACACACACACACACACACACACACACACAGACAGACAGACAGACAGACAGACAGACAGACAGACAGACAGAGAGAGAGAATGACGCTACGTTGTTCTTTCTTGTGAATAATCTGTCATTGGGAAGGAACCTCAAAGTGTACTTCACACTTGGCTCAGCACGACAATTAAGAGCCCTTGTTCTCACCTCCATTCAGATTAGTTACATATACAATTTGTCATACTGTGAAATGCTGCCTTTGCTTGGCCTCGTCTGTTTTTATTTACTTATTGCATATTGCATCAGCTATTATTAAATTACCAAAATACTTAATTGCATTGACTTGTTTCAGATTAGCTAAATCACTTTCATGGTGCATTATGGTATACACTTTATCTTTGTAATAACAATTACTTCTGTTTCATTGTTATTCAGATTAGTCTTTTGTTTTTACTTTCTTTAGCAATTATATCTATCATTTCTTGTAACTGCGTTTCATTTTCAGTGACCAAAACCATATCATCAGAATAAAGCAGGTTGTTTACATAATTACATTATGCCCAACAACCAATATTCCTGATGTCTTTTATATTTCGCTTTGCCAGTTGAACAGATCGGAGGATAGTACACTAGATTGTCTATCACCTGTTTTAATGTGTTGTATAGTTACTAAATGGTTGTTAATATTTATGGCTGCAAGTTGTTGCCAGTGAAAAATACATATATGCTTATGCCAGTATATATTACCACAGATGACGGTACAGCAGACATTACCCTATCAAAGTCCAGTCGGATTTCCCTCATACGCCGGGTCAGACTTTCAACTCTAGACAACGCGTATCTGAATCCGAAGAGATTTTGGATAGTTCTGGAAACAGACAGTGACTTATTGTGAGAACAGGCGGGGTATTAGTGTAGTACTAGCGAGGTCAATAGAGGTCATGTTATCTGTGTGAATAGGATTTTCAGTTGTCGTTTGAACAAACAGTGCGGAGGAAGTTTTTGAACAGACATTGTATAATGTATTTTATATTGTTTGACCCGTCATCACCCATTGGGGGACTACGTGGCGAATTGGTCAAGCCGTCTGCCTTGGGTTCAGAAGGTTGTGGGTTCGATTCCGAGCCACGTCTTTCGGTTCACGAGTGCATTTTTAGAGACTACTGGAGGTAGTCGCTGGAGCTACGGAGTTCGTGCTTTGTACGACGCTTTCGGCAGTTCGCTGCGGAAAGAGACTGAGCCATATGGGATAATAACCCGTTTTTTTTGAATTTTTTTTTTAAATCGACATTTTTTTAAGCGACCCATTGGACCATAGGCCATAAACCCAACCACGACAAGTCGTCCTGTGTCTTGCTCTCTCCTGCATCGCCCGCTAGGTCCTCCCTCCATGTCCCCCCTCCATGTCCTCCCTCCATGTCCTCCCTCCATGTCCCCCCTCCATGTCCTCCCTCCATGTCCCCCCTCCATGTCCCCCCTCCATGTCCCCCCTCCATGTCCCCCCTCCATGTCCCCCCTCCATGCCCCCCTCAATGTCTTCCCTCCATGTCCTCCCTCCATGTCCTCCCTCCATGTCCTCACTCCATGTCCCCCCTCCATGTCCTCCCCCCATGTCCTCCCAACATATGCCTTCAACCTAACCACGACAAGCTGTTCTGTGTCTTGCTGTCTCCTGCATCTCTCTCCATGTCCCCCCTCAATGTCCTCCCTCCATGTCCCCCCTCCATGTCCCCCCTCCATGCCCCATGTCCTCCCAACAAAGGCCCTCAGACCAACCACGACAAGCTGTCCTGCATCTTGCTGTCTCCTGTATCTCCCATTAGTGTCCACCTCAATCTGTAATTCTCTTATCTGTGTGTTTTTAAGTAGTCCGCTATTTCTGTTCCCGCACTGGTCCCAGGCATTACCCACTACAGCTAGACAATAGACACTATGCATTAGGAATTTAATAATACAAGTGAGTTGTGTGCACTTCTCAGGACGTCGTATTAAGCACCAGCATTGTTTGATGTCTGTTATTTCCTAGGCAATTCTTATGTTGAGTAGTTTGGCAGTGGCTTTCTGAACGACCGACGTCTTAGTCTTAAAAGTCTTAAAAGTCGAGTGGATCGACTTCATCGCACCGGGTTTTATTCCATATGGCTCGGTCTTTTTCCGCAGGACGGCCTGCCGAAAGCATCGCACAAAGCACGTATCCATAGCTCCAGCGACGACCGCCAGGAGTCTCCCAGAAAAATGCACTCGTGAACCGAAAGACGTAGCCAGGAATCGAACCCACAACCTTCGGAGTGCGATTTAAACGGCTTGACCACTTCGCCCATGACCGACGCCTAATACCACGAATATCAACGCAAGGCGGTCATTTTCAAATCTTCCGCAGCTGTTTTCAAACCTTCGAGACAGTATGTCAGGACATTATGAAACCGCGTTGGGTACTTGTTATCATGTAATAGGAAATAGACAATAGGTAACATATAACAGACAATAGATAACAGATAACAGATAACATAAACAAATAATAGATACCATATAACATGAAACAAATAATAGATAATAGACAACATAATAGAAAACAGATAATCGACAACAGATATTAGATAATAGACAATTCATAGTATATCATAGGTAATAAAAAGTAGATACTAGAAAAAAAAACACAGTAGATACTACATAGTAGATAACAAATAAAAGATAATAGACAATAGGTAAACGATAATAGACAATATATAAACGATAATAGACCATTATATATTTATTATTATATAATAGTATATATAATATATAATATAATATTATAATATAATAATATATATAATTATATATATATTATATATTATATTAATAATAAATATAATAATATAATATAATATAATAATTATTATATATAAAAAGCCGGTCGACCTGTCTAGGCGTTAAACGACTTTCTCCGTAATCCTGTTTATCCACGTTGAGTAATGCAGCGTGCGAGAATTGGAAGCGGTTGTCGCCGCGTTGGAAACTTACGGTATAAGTGAGCCGGCCGCTCAGAAACCAATGGCAAACTACTGAGCGTAATCTTTACCAAGAAATCAACGACAGCGGTAAAATGCTGGTGTTGACAAAGATGTCCTGTAAAAGATATGCGGAAAAAAAACATATCTATCTATCTATCATCTATCATCAATGACTATTATCGTTTATCTATTGACTAATATACACCGGATAATAGACAGCATATACTAGACAACATATAACAGATAACAGACCGAGCCACGTGAGGAAACCCGGGTCAATGAGGTCTTTCTGGTGACTGTCGAGTTCATTGACGATGAACTGTGGTATTCGTGGATGAATTTTGTGTTGACATTCTGACGGCGACATTATGCACAGTGTACCTGTGCGGGCTTGTTGGATTGCCGAGACTCCCGCCTGTTCCACTTTTCACATTGGACAGTGGGGAGCATTTTGTGTGACATTCACTGGCACAGGAATGGAGCATAATGCCGTGAAGTTGGAACCTCGACTAACTAACTAACAGATAACAGACAATAAATAATAGATAAAGACAATTAAAAGTAGATCATAGAGAAAAGACAGTAGATAAAAGATAATAGATAATAGACAATAGATAATAGACAATAGATAATAGATAGTAGACACTAGATAACAGATAGTAGACAACAGATAATAGATGAGATGCAGCTAAATATGCCAGGCAAGAAATCGTGCAATACTTGGTCTATGGCGTCTGTCTTGAAGTTTATCAAGGGAATACATTATTTTGAATTTTGAAAGACGATAAGTAGTAGCTAAAAGTACAAAATGGTCAAAAGAAAGAAGATAATAGTCAATAAATGAAATACAATAAAGACACAGTATAATAGACAATAAACAGTTGATAACAGACAATATATAATAGAAAATAAGTAATCAATCAATCAATCAATCATGTGCCATGCCGGAAAGCGTGGGCGGTCATGATTCGCCATTTCACTCGATCACCAGAGTCGTGGATCAGCTCAGTGTTCCTGTCTCGTCCATGCCATGTGGCCAAGCCATCCAGGTATTTTCCTCTCGGTCTTCCTCTTGGTCTGTTCCCCTCGATCTTGCCAGCTGTCACCAAGTTCTCCAGTCCATTTCTTCTCATAACATGTCCAAAAAATTTTGACTGTCTACGTCTAATTTCTCTAATCAATCTACGATTTTCATTTGTCTCTTGTAGTACTTGGTCATTGGTTTTTCTATCTGTCCATGGTATTCTTTGCATTTTCCTCAGAAACCACATTTCTGCAGCCATCAGATGTTTTTCAGCTTGACTGCACATTGTCCAAGTTTCACATCCATACAAAAGAACAGGCTCTATGTATCCCCTCAACACTCTTTTTCTCGTTTCAATTGACATCATTTTATTGGTCAGAATGTTTTTCATCTTGCTAAAGGCTACCTTCGCAATGGCGATTCTTGTTCTAATCTCTTCAAGGCATCTGCCATCAGATGTTATGTCTGTTCCGAGATAATTGAATAAAATAAGTAATAGAAACAGAAAATAGATAATAGATAAATGGCAATAGATTAATATATAGTAGGCAGTAGATTACTGTAGATATGTAGTAGTATAAGATAGAAGTAGATAATGGACAATAATAAATACGAGATAGACAATAGTAAATTGATAATAATAGTCAATAGGCAGTGGATAGTTGATAGACCTTATATAATAGACAATAACAATTAATAATAGACAATAGGCAATAGACACAAGCTTATAAAAACAATATATATTAATGTGGAGCTAGTATTTCCAGAGGAATTAACATAAACATAGTTATACATCTGTAGACAAGACAGTTATCTGTAGAAATCACACTTCATACATGCCTGAAGAAGTCGGATGTGTCGGCCGAAAGGTTCAAATATCGCAGCTCTGCTGTAAACAGGCACAACGCAATTACGCCCGAAGCAACATTCTGAACTAACGCAGAAGAAGAAGAATCCTTAAAGTTGAAATATACACATATTCGCACAAGATTTTTTTATTTTTTTTATTCGCATATCCTTTTACAGGACATCGCTGTCAACAGCAGCATCTTTCAGCTGTATGTTGATCTCTTGGCAAGATTACGCTCAGTAGTTTGCCATTGATTTCTGAGCGGCCGGCTCAGTTATCCCGCAAGTCACCAGCGGGGGACGAACCGCTCCCAGTTCTCGCTCGCTACGAGACTCTGCGTGATAAACGGGATTACGGAGAAAGTGGTGTGACCCCTCGGCCAGAGAGACCGGCCGCACAAGATTAGACAATTGATATTTAATGTGCGAATCTGTGTACATTTCTGCTGGAAGGATTTATCTATATACTTTCGTTTATATTGTGTGATTTCTGCAGTATGTACCTAACGAAATGCAGATAAATATGCTAGACAATAAATCGTGCCATCTATTGCCTGTGTCTTCGTTATTAAAATTCATTACGAGAAAACATTGTTTTGAAGACCGTTATCACCTTTTAGAGCGGCATTCGAGGACCGAGGCTATGTCTCTGATGTATGTAGGTGTCAAGACGAAGATTTTCTCCTCGTCTGCCAGAGATACGTCGACTGTGCCGAATGCTGCTCTAACAGCACGGGCAATGTCCATCTGTCAATATAGCATTATTTATAATGGATTACATCGACACTAACGTTAATCATGTCTGGCACCTTGCTGTCTTGGTCTTGACAGACGATAGTTTGTAAAATAGAGTTATACCTCTCCATAGCACACAGTTTTATATGAATGTAGAGACCATGTGTTGCCCACGCAGCAATATCCCGATGAAAACTTTAACATGAGAAATCAACACTGAAAAGACAGCAAATGGATAGATGAGTAGAGCACTACGTGAAGCTTTACTAAAGCAATATTAAATTAGTGAATAATGCCCTGAACGCCATAAATGTCCTGCCAAATCTTGACCACTCGGATACACTTCCCACCGTAACAGAAGTTCAATCCATCCATCATGTGCCATGCCGATAAGCGTGGGAGGTCATGTTTCGCCATTTCACTCGATCACCAGATGTATTTCAGCCTGTTGCCAACTCTTCACAGTATGTTTTTAATCTAGCAAAAGGCGACCTTCGCCATGAGGATTCTAGTTCTAATCTCTTCAAGGCATCTCCCATCAGATGTTACGACTGTTCCGAGATAATTGTACCGATTCACTTGCTTAAGAATATTCCCATTTACTTGTATATTACATTGTTGTACTTCCTACGTCCTAGTGATATATAATATATGTCTTCTTACAATTCAATTCTAACCCTAGTTGTTCACTGTGTGCAACAACCCAATCTACTAAATGTTGCAGATCCTGCTCATTGTCTGCAATCAATACCGTATCATATGCATATCTAATGTTATTGGTGTTTCGTCCCCCAATGTTGATTCCTTTCATTACTTCTATATTTCTGAATATATTTTCACTTTTCAGAAAGAAAGAAAAAAGATCTGGAGACATTACACGTCCCTGTCTAACACCTCTCTTAATATGCTGATATTGACTTTCTTCTTATCAATTCTTAGAGCAGCTTGTTATTTCCTATATATGTCTTTTACAAGTCTAAGGTCTTTCCCATCAATTTGTAGATATGCAATCTTCTTTATCATGTTCACTTACTCTATCGAAAAGCCTTTGTGTAGTCAATTAAGTAAAGATGTAGGCCTTTGTTGACGTATATAGAACGTTCTTTATTGTTCTCAGCATAACCACATCGTTTAATGTACCCTTGCATTCTACAAATCCACACTGTTCTTCACCTATTTCAGGTTGTATTTTCTTTTCAACTCTTTTCCCCTGATAATTCTTAGCAAAATGTTCGTGATGTGACTCATTATACTAATTGTTCGATGTTGATCACAGTCCAAGACTGCTAATTTCTTCGGAATTGCAATAAATAAAGAATTAGATAATTAAGTATCTCTCCAGTATCATACATTGTGTTCAACAGTCTGGTGACTTGATCTATTCCATATTCTTCGAAAGCATTAATCATTTATGTTGTGATGTTGCCTGAACAGGGGGTCCTGCCAGTTTTCATACGGTTAATAACATTCTGAACCTCCATCTTCAAAATTGATGGTGCTTCATTATTAATTTGTTATCATCCTCTGTTCACATCATAAAGATTTTTCACATAATCTGCCATACATATACATATATCTAATCTTTGTCTATCATGATTTTTTCATCGTTTGTTTTTAGACAGACTGCTGATGTACGTAAACTGTTATTAGTAAGCTCCTGAATTCTATTTTGCATTAATTGTGTATTTTAACTTATGTGTTGTTTTTCAATTTCTATGTAATTTTTCTCAAGCCATGCTTCTTATTAAAAAGTCGCTTAAATGTCCATAGTGTCGACATCATTGCACCGGGTTTTATCCCACATTGCTCGGTGTCTTTCCACAGCGCGGAAAACGTCGCACAAAGCACGAACTCCGTACCTTTAGCGACGACCCACAGGAGTCTCCGAAAAATTTAACTCGTGAACCGAAGGACTCGGCCCGGAATCGAACCCACAATCTTCAGAGCCAGAGTCAAACGGCTTGACCACTTCGCCACGGAGACTCCGTCAATGCTTCCCTTATCTCTATACATAATGTTCTAACCTTTCTGTGAATTTCTTCATATTTGGTAAAATTTCTTCTGTCATGAAACAGAAGTTAAGTGTGCTATTATTTCTCTTGCTTCTCGCAAGGGTCCGGGTTCGGACGGGAATTTCAATAGAGGTTATCAGTAGTGGGCAAGCCATACTCACTCTACAGATCCACAAGTTAACAGAGCTATGCTAACGAGGAGGACAAGTCCCACAGGATTTCAAAGACTCAGGCATCATAATATTGTACAGGAATAAGGGGGAACGGGGTTAATGTAAAAACTATAGTGGTGTCTAATTTCTGTGTATCGTTGGAAATATATGTGCCAGCATTGTTCTGCGCAGACTTCAATAAGTCCTGGGAGATCAAGTCTACCCTGAATGACGACGGAACCGGCCTACCAATGATATATTCTCACTGTGACAGCTGCAAGAAAAATGACGTGATCAGAATCAACCACTGTTTATTGCTTTCATCGATCTCACAAAGGCATTTGATGTGGTCAGTCGTGAGGGCCTGTACAAGATGCTTAAGTAGTCCATTTGCCCGCTCGTTCTTCTGTCCATCGTAGAATAGTTCCACATAGGCTTGATGGATATAATAACGTTTGATGGTACATCTTCAGAAGAGTTAATCATCAAGAGTGTAGCTAAGTAATGTTGTGTACTAGCTCCCACCCTCTTTGGAATATAATTTTCACTTCTACTGAAATATGCCTTTCGTGATCAGGGTAGTGGTATATACATTCACTCACGCTCAGATGGCGGGCTCGACAAAGCTCAGAGATTGAAAGTCACGACCAAAATTAGGAGGATACTGATCAGAGAGTTGCTTTTTGCAAATGATGATGCAAATACGACACACTCTGTTGAAGAATCACAACGTCTATTATCCGCACTCCACAATGCTTGTTCTGAATTTGGTTTAACCGTTAGCAACATGAAGAAAGATTATGACACAATGTTAAAATGGGGTGCTATCAATCTTTACTGACGACGCATAGCTGTGTATATTTGGCTGTTTCACATATCCAGGATCAGAGATAAACAATCAATTATCCCTAGATCAGGAAAAACAGCTTTCTTTGGTCATGTAATGAGAAGAGAGGCATTAAAGAACATCGTGACAATTGGAATGATCGAGGGGAAGAGAGGCAGAGGCAGAACAAGAGAAATGATGCTGGATGGATTGAGACGGTGGCACGGAGGAATATCAGCCGCAGAGTTGATCCAGAAAATTAAAGACCGAGATCTGTGGAGAGACATGAACGCCTACACCAGCTGGCAGGGCACTTGATGATGATGATGATGAGATCAGGAAATAAGGATTGGTAAGGCGGCAACAGCAATGAACGGGTTAACAAAGGGAGTCTGTGAGAACAGAAACTTACTATAAAAGCAACAATCCTGGTCTATCAAGCATGTGTCGGTAGTATTGTTCTTTATGGCAGTGAAACTTGGACAACTTACTCACACCAAGAGAAACGTGTAACCAGCTTTCATATACAGTGTCTATGAAGAATACCTGGTATTAAGTAGCAAGATAAATTTACAAATTATTGGAAAGATCGGGTTGTGTGACGATGTGTTCCATGCTCAGTCTTCGTGGAATTAGATGGATAGGACACATTAGGAGGATGGACGATGGCACAAGACCAAAGAACATTTTTTGTACATTTTAGATGAGTAAAAGATCAGTGGGTCGGACTCTACTACGGTACAACGATGTGTGTAAGCGGGACATGCTTGATACAGGCATTGATAATGTACACTGGGAGCATGTAGCCACTGAACGTGTTGCATGGAGGGAGAAGATCATCAATGAAATAAAGACAAAAGAGAAAATGATTGCAGATAGGTCATATACTGAGTTGGCGAGACGTCATATGGCGCATCCATTGTGGACGAACTTTTAAATCATGAAATGGTCTGATCAATCACATTCGTTACCGCCATTGGTTGTATTTATTATGCTTTATTTTGAAGCACAATGTCACAAACTATTGTCTGTCAAATCGGCACGGAGCCAGCACTTCACCCCAAAGGACTGAAGAAATAAAAGTGGGTGGAAGACAAGAAGGAGGAGAAGCAGCTGCAGCATCGTCAGATGAAGCCGAATAAGAAGGCTAACGAGGAGGAGGAGGAGGAGCAGCAGCAACAGCAGAAGAAGCAGAAGAAGAAGAAGAAGAAGAAGAGGAAGAAGAAGAAGAAGAAGAAGAAGAAGAAGAAGAAGAAGAAGAAGAAGAAGAAGAAGAAGAAGAAGAAGAAGAAGAAGAAGAAGAAGAAGAAGAAGAAGAAGTAGAAGAAGAAGAATAAGAAAGAAGAAGAAGAAGAAGAAGAAGAAGAAGAAGAAGAAGAAGAAGAAGAAGAAGAAGAAGAAGAAGAAGAAGAAGAAGAAGAAGAAGAAGAAGAAGAAGAAGAAGAAGAAGAAGAAGAAGAAGAAGAAGAAGAAGAAGAAGAAGAAGAAGAAGAAGAAGAAGAAGAAGAAGAAGAAGAAGAAGAAGAAGAAGAAGAAGAAGAAGAAGAAGAAGAAGAAGAAGAAGAAGAAGAAGAAGAAGAAGAAGAAGAAGAAGAAGAAGAAGAAGAAGAAGAAGAAGAAGAAGAAGAAGAAGAAGAAGAAGAAGAAGAAGAAGAAGAAGAAGAAGAAGGTGGTTGGGAAGGAGGAGGAGGAAGAGAGAAGGACGAGAAGGAGAAGGTGATAGTATGTGTATAGTTTTGGAGATAGTGATGATAATTATTGATATGAGCACTGTGTACATAAGTGATAGATGTACTGCAAATTGGGACGTGCATGCACGAATCGTGCATACGTATTGCAACAGCTGGGATACGTGTACTCACAGTGGGATACAGACGGGACAATAGTCCAAGTCGGACTGGACTGAACTGCCAGTTTCCTCCCGAAGCCTTGATCTTGGCAAGTTGATATGAAATGGAAAACCGGATATTAATATGATATTGAAAATACAAATACAGATGCAACTACACAGTACACATTCATTAAATTCTAGATCCCAGGCCTCATATGATATCCCATATATAGTATACGTGTCTAGACAGTTACGGACTAGCCAAGATGTTGGCTTGTTCAATGAAAAGTGACCCATTGTGTTAAAGAAACAGAAGACAATATCTTGAAAATGTTACGGGCTTTTAGAATTTGGAACCAATATGTTTTACACACAATCTGGTAATGCGTTTTGGTGTCTATTAAAATCAATGTATAGTTAGTAGGCATCTCTGACTCACTCATCTCATCTAATCTTATCTCATCATGATCCTCTTGTACCTTGCGGTGTCGAGGTGAAGTATAAACATCGTGAGAGTGCCCGATTATGGGCTTCGTGTATCGATATTCCCATGGACTCTGCTATTCCCTCCGTCCAACGTTTACGTGGTCGGCCTCTTCCTCTGTTTCCATCTGGTCTGTACATAATTGCTTGTTGTGGTATACTGTTAGTTGGTAACCTACTTGCATGGCCAAACCATTTAACTTGCTGCTTTCTAATAAAATCCAGAACTGCTATAACTCCCACTTTAGAACTGATTTCTTCATTTCTGATTTTCTCTATTCTTGATCCATTGAGTATTCTTCTCAGGAATCTCATGCCTGTTGTGATTTTTATTTTCTCTTTTTTTCTGTCATTGTCCAGGATTGGCATTGGTAACGTAGAGTTGGTAGGAAGATTGTGTTGTATAGTGCTTTCTTGGTAACTATTGACATATGTTTGTTCTGTAGTATTGGTGTCACGTGTCCAATGAGTTGGTTTTCCTTATTGCATCTATTTTCGATCTCGTCTTCTGATTTGCCGTTTGATTACATTATACTTCCTAAGTACTTCGAAGTCATTTTGTTGTTTCAGGAGATGTTCTTGTTGGTGAATCTCTCTTGTCTTTTCTTCTTTGGTTATAGTCATTACCTCTGTTTTACTGGTACTAATTTTCATGTTATGTTTCATACACACTTTGTTTAGACTGTTAATATGATCTTGTAATGCTGCTACTGATTTTGATATTACTGCTTTATCGTCCGCAAATAGCAGGTCTTTAATGGTGTAATTTGCGGTTAGTTCTTCTTCTGTGTTCTGTTCGTCATGCGGTGTTCTTGTGGTCTCTCTTTGGCAGTTTTCTTTACATATGTTGTCTATATGGGTTATGAACAAGAGAGGGGACAGGACACAACCTTGTCGTACTCCGGTTCTTATGGTGAAGGGCTCTGAGTATCCTCCATTTGTTCTCACTATGCATTAGCTGTTCTTGTATTAGTTATTAAATACGTTTGTTAGATGTTTAATCACTCCATATCGTTTAATAATTTCCCACAGCTTGTTTGTATCTACTCTGCCAAACGCATTTTCTTGGTCGACAGAGGTTAAGTAGAGTGTTTTATTAAATTCAATAGATTTTTCTATAAGTTGTCTAAGAGCAAAAATGACATCTGTGCATCCATTGTTTTTCCCATATCTGAGTTGTGTTTCGTTTAGCTGTGATTCTATTGTATTTCGTAATCTTTTCTCAAGTATTTTACATAATATTTTTCCAGTATGATTCTAAAGAAAATGCCTCTGTATTGTGTGCAGTTTTATTTATTTTCAAATTGGAATAATTATAGTGTTTCCCAAGTCTCGTGGTGTCTGTTGTTCTACCCAAACAAGATTAAATAGTCTATGTAACCAAGCTGTTCCCACTTCTCTTGCTGCTTTAATTATTTCATTTGGCATTTCGTCTTGCCCGGGTGATTTATTCAATGGGGCTAATCTGCCGGCTTCTCCAAATTCTTCTTTCAGTATGTTTGGTTCTAGTTCTTCGATGTTATTTGTTCCGGTTTCCTGAATTCCTATGGCATCTGATGGTATGTTGAGAAGTTGTTCGAAGTATTGCCTATATTTTGTTAGAATTTGAGATTTTTACTTATTTTTTTTCCCTCTTTTTTCGCTGTTAATTATTTTAGTTTTGTCAAAGTGTTCTGCTCTGGTTCTCATTGCTCTGATCTTTTTTATAGACATTTCTATTTGTCTCCTTGTATTTTTTTATTTAGGGTTTCTCCATATTCCACACAGTCTTTTTTTGTTTTTCTCTCTTTATTATTCTATATACATGTCCAGTTTGATTTTCACTCACTTTATATATATATATATATATATATATATATATATATATATATATATATATATATATATATATATATATATATATATATATATATATATTCGTTTTTATTTACAGCTTTCTTTACCCCTGCTTTCCAAAAGCTTGTTATTTTCTTTATCCGTGTTTTGCGTTGTTTCTTGGTGCCGCATGCTATATTTGCAGTGTCTAACATGCTTGAATTGAAGATCTCCAAGTCTTCTTCCACTGTTTTTCTTTCTATAGGTAATTTTACAAAGGGTTCAGTTAGGGTTTTCTCATAATTATTTCCTCACTGCCTCTTCTTTAACTTTACTGATTCGCAAAGGCATGTAGTTTTCCTGGTCATTGTTTTCTTCTTCTATTGGTTTTTATTGCGGCAATAATTGCTTTGTGGTCTGTATTTTTGCTTAAGTTGGGCACTGCTAATGCATCTAGTATATTTCCCTTTCTGTTATGTTTGTTGATATAAACACGATTTGGCTTTGAGTATCTAGATCGTTTCATTTATACCAGCTGTATATTTGTGAGTCTGTGTGTTTATAAAATAGTTTAGTCATATAGAGGTCATGTTGGCTGCATACCTTTATCAGTCTACTTCCATTAAATATATTTTTTTATTTTGGTCTCTAATTCACCAAGCTGTTTTTCAATACCCGTTCTGTTATGTTCTAATCTTGTATTGAAATCTCCATTAACTCTGATGTTGTTCTACTTCTCTATTTTATTTAGTACGTCATGGATATCTTCGGAGAACTCCTCGCAGTCCTGATCTTTATTGTTTGTCAGTGTTTCTCAACCTTTTTTGCCCCGTGCCCCACTTCACCATATTTTCAGAACGTCATTCCTCCCCCCCCCCCCATTCGTATTTCCTACCTAAATATTTGGTCCGTGCCTCCCCCCCCCCCTTCACCATATTTTCAGAACGTCATTCCCCCTTTCGTATTTCCTACCTAAAACTCCCGCCCCGCCCCTACACAGTATACGTAGTAATGAAAGCTAAATTTAATAGCACATACTAAAACAAGTCTAGACATCCACATAAAACATGATTTGTGGGTCTACTTACTTTATAAATTGAATTTTAGAAGGGTCAGACGTACAGAACCTTACAGTTGTCGCGAAACGCACGTGGGTCTCAGACGGGACAACACCTACCCACTCTGTCCCACCCCGTCTTGGTGGCTAGGCCACATTTTAAGGCGGGTGAAGGGGGATTTCCGAGTAAAAAGAGTTAGGACCGTCTTCTGGGTCCTTGAGATGTTATGTATCGGGATTGTCATGAACTCCACGGGTCCCGAGAAACATAACGCAACTCTTTGAGTGTGCGTAGATCTTTTCTGTTGTAAATCGCACACTCTGCTAAAACTCGGGGAATGATGAGTTGCCTTCACTTTCGTAAGGTAATATACTCGGAACTCTTCGGGAGAATCCGGTGAGTGTGTTCTTCCGGACCTGACACGAAGAGGCCATTCGGTAGCCAGTCATCAAGAAAGGTGGCCGCTTCGATAGCCAGTTGTATTAGTGGCATCACGGGGAGCCGGAGAATGTTCTACAGCTAATGGTGTTGTGGTAGCTATCCTTTCACGGCCGTGTCCGCCAGCTGTAATCTGTGAAGCTCTTAGGGAAGCACAGATTGATCTACAGTGGTGGCATTGTTGTCCCTGAGACGAGAGGCCGTGTCTTTGACCAGCTGTATCATGTTGTACCTTTGGGGATCCAGAGAGTGGACCTACAGCCCAAGGCTTGATGAACCTACCGGATCGCTGTCTGTTGAATAATTGTTCCTAAGCTTTAAAGGTAAAACACTTTTTATACTTGGCATCGCTTAACTAAAGTTTGTATTACAGTTGTGGGTCAATTATCAACTAGGCCGGCCAGTTGCGCCGTATCTGTGCCCTGAACGATATGTACACGTTGACCTCTGGTCAGCATACACCAGCTGTTAGTTAAGTCTCGACCAGACAGGCTAGTTGTGTAGCAAGCCTGTGTGTGTACTATGACCTAGATTAAGCTGAGACCAGTTTTCAACAGACAAGACGGAATGTGTTGTTGCGAGCCAGCTCAATCGAGCAGTCTGGTGGACGCAAATTAACCATACATTCGACGCCCTATCTTAATAATGGGGCAGTTGAGGGAATTAGGATTCTACCAGAAGAATTCCTCTTGAACAGAGCTTTCATTTGATTCCCTTAATCGACGAGGTTGATATTAGTACGTTTCAATCATCATCCAGTGGCGTGGTTGAAACCAGTACTTGTCAAGCACTCGTGTGACGCGCGAGAACCACAGTTTCTCGTTACGGTGAAACCCGACTATGTAGGAGGCTATAAGCTGAGAAGTAAATATCGCCCCATAGGCCTGTTGTTATTTACTGGGCTTAGTCTGAAGGGGGAAAGATATCTTCACATCTACTAGGGATTGAACCGTGGGCCAGTATAGTGGTGGGGAAACACCCACTCATGCATTGCGTGGATATTTCATCAGTGTTGTCTGACTCGATACTTCCTTTGATGGGGAAAGGAATAATTGTCCGGCGGGTCTATGTCTCTATGGTCTCTATACTGTCATCGGAACCAGGTTGTTTGGGGTGATGATTCGACACAGTTCCTAGGCAGTCTAAGGAATGTATTTATGTGATGAGTGTCTATATATTCATACATCCACACACAACCGAAATCCGGGTATCCGAGGAAGAAAGGTGGAAAGCGACAAACCCAAGTCATGAAACTCTTCTGTTGTTTGTCTGGTCTTTAATTCAGTATTTCAGGTTAGTATCAGTATAGCCTGATCATCTTCCAGTAATCTGTGAGGTGTCATAGAGTAATGACCTGAAAGATCCTGATATGCTTATCTACTTTTTGGAGGAGACAAATTGTGGGTACGAAAGATGAGTTAGGCCATAACACTTGATGATCTCCAAAGGAGGTATGGAACATTACCATCCTCAGGAAGGGACCCTGTCTCTCTATCTAATATCCGTTAGGTATGAGCTGGTAGGGAATGTGTCATCCTATTGACTATTTACTAGGGATGAGACGCGTGGCTGAAAGGCTACTGGACTTAAGTTAGGATTACTAGGAGCTGTAACCTAATCTGTCCGTGAGATATGTCTGGGAGTTCAGACATACGATGTGGTCTGAGCTCAAGGGCCTGACCACATGATATCGATGGAGTCAGTGTATACTTTTGGTGTAGTATGTATTATGCAAGGGAGTGATGGATATGTACACCTGGCCTGTTCTTGCTTACAGGAACCCCTGTGCTGTTAACTAGGGGCGGTGGGCGACTGCCCTTTGCTGCTGCTGATTCCTGTTTGCTGTGTGCTGTGGACCTGTGCTGTGTGCTGTGGACCTGTGCTGTGTGCTGTGGACCTGTGCTGTGTGCCGTGGAGCTTTGCTGTGTGATGAGGCATCGTTCTCTGGTGGCTATGGACGATTGACTGTTTGCTGCGAAGCCATATGGTGCTGAAGCCCAGTGTCAAGTGACAGTTGAAACTTACCAGGCTCGAGTCCGAAGGTTCCAGGCGGCATCATACGGGTGCAGGTGAAAGTACTCTCATCACCTTGTTTACATACAGACACTAAAGACATTGATCTCTATCGAGTGGGAGGATGAGAATGTCCAGCAGACTACTCTCACCCAGCTAACTGTTCCATGTCTGTTAGTCCGTCTGTTGTCTGTCGGTTGGGCAGAGTCTGAATCTCCAATAAAGATTCTAGATTCGCTTTTTATAAGGTTGTTTCCTTATAGTCAGTTAGGTGTCTTCTTGTATCCACAGTCGTCATATGGATAGAGTCGTCCGGGAACCGTCCTGGGGATAATTGGTGTAAAGGGTAGACAGAAGTTAATCACGAACCCCAATTAAAATATATCGACAACCACCGAGAACCAGGCCGGTGTTGTCACAACAGTATGAAGGGAAAAACAATATCAAGTAATCGGTTCTTGTATTAACGCGATCTTGAAACAATGTTAATCCCCCCCCCCCTGGAAACCCTAAAATCTCCCCCTGGGGGGGGGGGGAATTCCCCACTGGTTGAGAACCACTGTATTACATGTTGTGTATATTTTTATACATGTAGTAATTGTCTGGGTTTTTTTTTAAATTCTCAAATGTATGATTCTTCTTGATATATATTTTATTTCTAATATTCTTCTTGCTAGCCGTGGTTCAATGATTAATCCTACACCATGTCTTGCACTGTCTTGCTGTTCAACTACGGAGTAAACAAACGTATAACTGTGGTGGATCTCCTTGCATCCTTTCCTCTTTGTTCTGGTCTCCGCTATTCCCATCAGTCACATTTTCCTCTCTTCTATTGTTTATATAAGTTCATCTTCTTAATTATTAAAACAGCAGGCGTTTATTGTGCCTAGTTTTTGAATCGCAGATCTATCTCGTTTGGTTCTGAATATGTTATAACAGTGTATCGCAGATGTAGAGCAAACATAAGGAAGAGAATAGAAATTGCAAAAAAAAACACACATTAATAATATAAAACATATTCCGCATTGGAATTGTGAAAGATCAAGTATTACAATTACTCGTCGCTGTTGTATGGTGCGTCTGGAAGAGACTCATGAATTAGTATCTTTATATACAACAATAAGCACATGACAAACCGCGTCCTTTGGTCACGTGAGCAGAAGACAGACATTGGCAAAATTCGTGACAATTGGAAATATCATTGGGAAATGATACAGAAGCAGACCAACAGAAATGATGCTGGATGGACTGAGACGGTGGCATGTAGGAATATAATCTACAGGGTTGATCCAGAACACCAAGGCCCATGGTCAGTGGAGGGACATGAACGCCTACGCCAGCTGGCAGAGTAGGCCTACATGGTGATAATTGTTTAGTGCAGAAACAAGAGTAAAACACAGCCAATGTAGTAATTACGTGACGTTTTCGTGGAGTTGTTGCTTGGTCAATTATTATACCATAGTGGCAGGAGAAGAAAACAATTCAGTATTAACAAGGTTTGGATTGTTGAAAGCAATACTCTATCAGATCAAGGCCAGGCAATTACATTAACGTACATTGGCTATGCCGATGTTGTGGCTTAGGGACAATAAACGTGTTTACAATTCTCCGGCATACAGATTTGAGGGCTTGAAATTAGCTGTGGGCGATTTGGAAGCAGACTGCCTTGCGTTGATTATTAACAGTAGTATGAGCGTCGACCGTTCAGAAAACAATGGAAAACTACTGGACGTTACATCGGCTAGAAAATTACAGAATGCCAGAAAATGATGGGGTTGATTGAGACGCCCTGTGAAGGAGATGCAACTAACTTGCAACTGTGGGTGTATGGAGCTGCGATGACGCAGTGGCTATTTCGCTGGCTTGCAGCACGGTGGTGATGAGATCGAATCTCCAGCGAAGCGGATTTGTTACATTGACCTGGGCTCTTAGGTCGTCCACTCTCAAATGGGCACCAGAGAATAACATTGGAAGTAGAGGCGGCAGGCTTGATATCGGCATCATAATCATCGAGTGTCGATGTGTCTTTAAAACTGTGGGGTTAGCACCATGTCTACTATATTCCTAAAGGAGTATAAAAGGGCCTGGGATATTTACTTTTGTTTTATATTGGCCTTATAAACAGTAACAGCCATTTGTTAGAGGATGTTCTTGATGGACAACGGAGGGGAAGAATGCCAGAGGAAGGCAAAGTTACAAGTTGGTCGACAACAACGGGAAATGAACTGCCAAACGCAGGACAGAGATATAAGAGATTCATTAAGCCTAACATGAATACGGCGATGGCACATAATAATGATACCTCCACGAGGGTTTCCATGTGTAAGATTGACTGCGCGTGTTGGTTTATTCACTTGTCTAGTGCAGTCACATGTGAGGCAACCAGGACTGCAAGAGCTGTGAAGAAAAGGCTGGACAGAAAACCCACTGCAGGAGATCGTCCTGCTGGAACGTCAAGCATTCTTTGTTCACATTGTCAAAGAACATTTCGAGCAAAATTAAGCCATATCAGCCATCTTAGAACTCACGGCTCCATACTTTCAACCTCACTGGATGAAATAAATGGTCCTCATCATTCTTGATGGACAAACAACACAATAGATGACAAACTGAATACATCACATGCGACCACCATTATAACATTTTCTCACATTCCATAACTCGATTTCCAGATCTACGACCCCAATGGCGTCCCGCTCAGCCATTTCCCTGCTGGCATTCAGCGCAACAGCAGTCTCGACCAGGTATCTCTCGTATGCCAGGAGAATTGAATCATTTCTTGATCGGCTGTAATACTGCTCGTCCATTCCGAAAGATCCTGCGTGCAGCTGTAAAAGATTAAACCTACTTATGATTTACAGTCTTCTTATAATATGTATTGTGTGTCGTTGGTGATCATGTTCGTCAACAGCCTATGTCAAATGTACTACCAATAGCTTCGATACTAATGCTTCTCTGTGCCATGATGTTAAACTGCCCAGCATCTTCTCTCTGGTTCTCTTAAGACTGTCTCAGGCGCTCGAAAAAATTGGAGCTTGAGAAGTGCCATCATAGTCTCAGTAAGTTAGTTGCATATCCTTTACAGGACGTCGCAGTCAACTGCAGCATTATTTGGCTGTTTGTGATTTCTTGGCAAGTTTACGTTCAGTAGTTTGTCATTACTTTCTAAACGACCGGCATCATACCATTAATTGAAAACCATCACAAGTCAGTCTTATTCCAATTCACCCGCATCAGTGTTTCGAAAACATATTGCGGGATTATGAATTACCATAGTAAGCCTTTCGCCACATCATCGTTCTCAACAAGAGGAAGGACTATGTCTAACCATTCCTCCCAGTTGGGGACAAGTATAGAGGAAGGAATATTCCCAACCATACCTCCCAGTTGGGGACAAGTATAGAGGAAGGAATATTCCCATTCATACCTCCCAGTTGGGGACAAGTATAGAGGAAGGAATATTCCCAACCATACCTCCCAGTTGGCGACAAGTATAGAGGAAGGAATATTCCCATCCATACCTCCCAGTTGGGGACAAGTATAGAGGAAGGAATATTCCCAACCATACCTCCCAGTTGGCGACAAGTATAGAGGAAGGAATATTCCCATCCATACCTCCCAGTTGGGGACAAGTATAGAGGAAGGAATATTCCCAACCATACCTCCCAGTTGGGGACAAGTATAGAGGAAGGAATATTCCCAACCATACCTCCCAGTTGGCGACAAGTATAGAGGAAGGAATATTCCCATCCATACCTCCCAGTTGGGGACAAGTATAGAGGAAGAAATATTCCCATCCATACCTCCCAGTTTTGTGTCAGGTCTTTGTCAGATATGACTGAGCTACCGTATGACAGTAGACGGTACTACCTGCTTTCTGTTAGCGCCGAATTTTGGGCGGCGCTTACCAAACCCGACACCCCACATTGTGCCAACGGCTTCGGGCGGAAGAGCGCAATTGGGAGGGTAGAAGCCTTACCCTGGTGCGAGGAAATGCAACCTAAAGACAAAGTGTCATGGCAGGGCAGATCAGGCCCTAAGCCTTGGTTGGCGGCTGGTTTAGGATCGAAGCTCCGACAGGCGGACAATTAGAGCATTGCTTTGCTGATCCGGCAGCTTCTGCAGCTTGTCTTGTTCCAGATGTATTGGTGTTACCTTTCCTCTGGAGTGAACTATGCAGGCCGAGAGAGGGATCTTGCTGCATGGGCAACACATGATCTCTATATTTCAGCCCAGGCTTTGTGCTATGGAGAGGCAATAACTCCATCCCTTACAAACTATCGTCTGTCAAGACGGCAAGGTGCCAATGACCTCCCAGTTGGGGTCCAGTAGTTAGCACGACTACCCGCCAGCCCTGTAGTCATATGGTGGAATAACCATGAGGGTGGTGATTTTTACAAAATTAAACATTGGCTCCCAGGTCTACGAGGCCTAAAGTCCGTGCCATAAAAATGTATAGGAAATAAAGGCGGCCAGCACGATACTGACTACATATTCCATTGAGATCCTTGTTCTGTGAATGTATGGGACGAGCGCCATACAGCCAGTTATCTCAAGGAGAGGAAAGCATTCCTTACTTTAGAAATCAGTGTGGTAGAGGAGAGCTGTGCTTACGACTTCGGCATGGACAGCTTCATGTAACATCAGACATGGCGGCACTAAGGTATAAGCTAAAGGCTAAATGAGGAGATGAACAAATACAGTTATTGGGGGAGGGAAAATAACGGTCCAGGAGAGGATAAACGCGTTAGTCTATAGAACTATAGTTATAGCACCGCTTGTCCATTAGTCTATTATAGATCTATAGGTATAGCACCGCTTGTCCATTGGTCTATTATAGATCTATAGGTATAGCACCGCTTGTCCATTAGTCTATTATAGAACTATAGGTATAGCACCGCTTGTCCATTAGTCTATTATAGATCTATAGGTATAGCACCGCTTGATCATTGGTCAATAGAACTACAGGTATAGCACTCCTTGCCCATTAGTCTATTACAGAACTACAGGTATAGCACCGCTTGACCATTGATCTATAGAACTAAAGGTATAGCGTTGTTTGTCCATTGGTCTAAAGAACTACAGGTATATCACCGCTTATCCATTGGCCTATAGAACTACAGGTATAGCACAGCTTGTCCATTGGTCTATAGAACTACAGGTATAGCACCGCTTATCCATTGGTCTATAGAACTACTGGTATAACACCGCTTATCCATTGGTCTTTAGAACTACAGGTATATCACCGCTTATCCATTGGTCTTTAGAACTACAGGTATATCACCGCTTATCCATTGGTCTTTAGAACTACAGGTATAGCACCGCTTGTCCATTGGTCTATAGAACTACAGGTATAGCACCGGTTGTCCATTGATCTATAGAACTACAGGTATAGCACCGCTTGACCATTGGTCGTTAGAACTACAGGTATAACACCGCTTGACCATTGGTTTTTAGAACTACAGGTATAACTATAGCTGCAGTGACTGCCTCCACCTCCATCTCCACCTCCATTCTCAGATTAACTGTCGCTGTATCATATGACAGGCTCTCCTGCACTAAACACAGTCCATTAACCTTGGCTATGAATCCCCAAGCACTTCTTTTGACTCTTAGCACACAACCATCAGTATTGATGGTCACATCATACTGGCGCAAATTATCCTACATCATATTCAACGCTGTCTGTCGGACAATCCCCGCATTCTGGGTCCAGCGTGATTATGACCCTGCACAAATCTAACTTTTCCTCTATTAATCTGACAGACTTCTCTGCTCTCCGAATGATCTTAAGCATACACACTTCTCTTATTGTATCTTCTACCTTATCCATATATGAATTTTCTCTTATCAGTCCGTGAGCCTTAACTGTGCCAGCCCTACTTGATAATAATAACTGCTTTTAACAGCCTGTTTCTTTCAACTGTGCACAACATTACAAATGTACTTACGTATAAAGCATACTTGCTGATATCAACAATGTCGTAGGAAACAGTGATGCCAATTAACGGATCTATGTAGACATTTAAGTAGCGAGTTAGGAGCTCGTCAAGGTTGTAGTCGGATTCACGCCAGCCTGTGTTAAGTGTGGGCCAGTCATCAGCAAATTCCCGGTCGTTAAAATATGGGGTCAGTCCCACAGCTTCGACTTGTTCTGGTGAATAAGGTAAAATAACATCACCTATAGAGTCCGGTTTGTGCTGTAAATAGATACGTGTATTAGAGCGCTCGCCTATAAATTTTCAGGTTCGCTGATGGCGAGGTAAGCAGTTTAACCCTTACACCAGCATTAAGTTGCACTTAAACATCGAGTTCTCGTTCAGAAAGCAATGGTTGATTACAGGACGTAAAATTGTCTAGAAAATTAACTGGAGTTGATCGCAACAATTTGCAAACGACATGCAACATGCCAAATACATGCATAAAAACAACGCAGACAAACACATCAACCAGTGGTGAAGGGACTACATTACAAAGAATGAAATAGCGAAAGTAGCACTATATGTCAGGATAAGGTAAGTTTGAAGAGCGTTATATGTCACGATAAGGTAAGTTAGAAGAGCGTTATATGTCACGATGAGGTAAGTTAGAAGAGCTATATATGTCAGGATAAGGTAAGTTAGAAGAGCGTTATATGTCACGATAAGGTAAGTTAGAAGAGCGTTATATGTCGGGATAAGGTAAGTTAGAAGAGCTCTATATGTCAGGATAAGGTAAGTTAGAAGAGCATTATATGTCACGATAAGGTAAGTTAGAAGAGCTCTATATGTCAGGATAAGGTAAGTTAGAAGAGCTCTATATGTCAGGATAAGGTAAGTTAGAAGAGCATTATATGTCACGATAAGGTAAGTTAGAAGAGCGTTATATGTCACGATAAGGTAAGTTAGAAGAGCGTTATATGTCACGATTAGGTAAGTTAGAAGTTCGTTATATGTCAGGATAAGGTAAGTTAGAAGAGCGTTATATGTCAGGATAAGGTAAGTTAGAAGAGCGTTATATGTCAGGATAAGGTAAGTTAGAAGAGCGTTATATGTCAGAATAAGGTAAGTTAGAAGAGCGTTATATGTCACGATGATGTAAGTTAGAAGAACACTATATGTCAGGATAAGGTAAGTTAGAAGAGCGTTATATGTCAGGATAAGGTAAGTTAGAAGAGCGTTATATGTCACGATAAGGTAAGTTAGAAGAGCGTTATATGTCACGATAAGGTTAGTTAGAAGAGCTCTATATGTCAGGATAAGGTAAGTTAGAAGAGCTCTATATGTCAGGATAAGGTAAGTTAGAAGAACACTATATGTCAGGATAAGGTAAGTTAGAAGAGCTCTATATGTCAGGATAAGGTAAGTTAGAAGAACACTATATGTCAGGATAAGGTAAGTTAGAAGAACACTATATGTCAGGATAAGGTAAGTTAGAAGAACACTATATGTCAGGATAAGGTAAGTTAGAAGAACACTATATGTCAGGATAAGGTAAGTTAGAAGAGCGTTATATGTCAGGATAAGGTAAGTTAGAAGAGCGTTATATGTCACGATAAGGTAAGTTAGAAGAGCGTTATATGTCAGGATAAGGTAAGTTAGAAGAGCGTTATATGTCAGGATAAGGTAAGTTAGAAGAGCGTTATATGTCAGAATAAGGTAAGTTAGAAGAGCGTTATATGTCACGATGATGTAAGTTAGAAGAACACTATATGTCAGGATAAGGTAAGTTAGAAGAGCGTTATATGTCAGGATAAGGTAAGTTAGAAGAGCGTTATATGTCACGATAAGGTAAGTTAGAAGAGCGTTATATGTCACGATAAGGTTAGTTAGAAGAGCTCTATATGTCAGGATAAGGTAAGTTAGAAGAGCTCTATATGTCAGGATAAGGTAAGTTAGAAGAACACTATATGTCAGGATAAGGTAAGTTAGAAGAACACTATATGTCAGGATAAGGTAAGTTAGAAGAACACTATATGTCAGGATAAGGTAAGTTAGAAGAACACTATATGTCAGGATAAGGTAAGTTAGAAGAGCGTTATATGTCAGGATAAGGTAAGTTAGAAGAGCGTTATATGTCAGGATAAGGTAAGTTAGAAGAGCGTTATATGTCAGGATAAGGTAAGTTAGAAGAGCGTTATATGTCAGGATAAGGTAAGTTAGAAGAGCGTTATATGTCAGAATAAGGTAAGTTAGAAGAGCGTTATATGTCACGATGATGTAAGTTAGAAGAACACTATATGTCAGGATAAGGTAAGTTAGAAGAGCGTTATATGTCAGGATAAGGTAAGTTAGAAGAGCGTTATATGTCACGATAAGGTAAGTTAGAAGAGCGTTATATGTCACGATAAGGTTAGTTAGAAGAACTCTATATGTCAGGATAAGGTAAGTTAGAAGAGCTCTATATGTCAGGATAAGGTAAGTTAGAAGAACACTATATGTCAGGATAAGGTAAGTTAGAAGAGCTCTATATGTCAGGATAAGGTAAGTTAGAAGAACACTATATGTCAGGATAAGGTAAGTTAGAAGAACACTATATGTCAGGATAAGGTAAGTTAGAAGAACACTATATGTCAGGATAAGGTAAGTTAGAAGAACACTATATGTCAGGATAAGGTAAGTTAGAAGAACACTATATGTCAGGATAAGGTAAGTTAGAAGAGCTCTATATGTCAGGATAAGGTAAGTTAGAAGAGCTCTATATGTCAGGATAAGGTAAGTTAGAAGAGCTCTATATGTCAGGATAAGGTAAGTTAGAAGAGCGTTATATGTCACGATAAGGTTAGTTAGAAGAGCGTTATATGTCACTATAAGGTAAGTTAGAAGAGCGTTATATGTCAGGATAAGGTAAGTTAGAAGAGCGTTATATGTCACGATAAGGTAAGTTAGAAGAGCGTTATATGTCAGGATAAGGTAAGTTAGAAGAGCGTTATATGTCACGATAAGGTAAGTTAGAAGAGCGTTATATGTCACGATTAGGTAAGTTAGAAGTTCGTTATATGTCAGGATAAGGTAAGTTAGAAGAGCGTTATATGTCAGGATAAGGTATGTTAGAAGAGCGTTATATGTCAGGATAAGGTAAGTTAGAAGAGCGTTATATGTCAGAATAAGGTAAGTTAGAAGAGCGTTATATGTCACGATGATGTAAGTTAGAAGAACACTATATGTCAGGATAAGGTAAGTTAGAAGAGCGTTATATGTCACGATAAGGTTAGTTAGAAGAGCGTTATATGTCACTATACGGTAAGTTAGAAGAGCGTTATATGTCAGGATAAGGTAAGTTAGAAGAGCGTTATATGTCACGATAAGGTAAGTTAGAAGAGCGTTATATGTCAGGATAAGGTAAGTTAGAAGAGCACTATATGTCAGGATAAGGTAAGTTAGAAGAGCACTATATGTCAGGATAATGTAAGTTAGAAGAGCACTATATGTTATGATAAGAAATGAAAGAAAAGCACTACATGTTATGATAAGGTAACTGAGAAGAGCACTACATACTATGATAAGACAGGTGAAAATAGCACCACATAATATGATAAGGTAAGTGAAAATATCAACACATACTATGATAAGGTAAGTGAGAAGAGCACAATGTCATAATATTGTATAAGAGAAGAGCCCTACATGTTATGATGTTGTAATAAGGAATGAGAAAAGAGTGCAGCATATTATGACAGAGAAATGAGAAGAGCACTGCACTGTTTTGATCAGCAGAAAGAGAAAAGCACTAAACGCAACGATAAGGAAAGAGAGAAGAGCGTTGCATGACTGAAGTACTGCACTACTTGTTATGATACGAAAATAGACAAGGATAATATGATGTAATGATAAGAAAAGAGAGAAGAGAGCTACTTGTTATGATAAGGACAGAGAGATGAGCACTATTTGTTATGGTACGGAAGGAAATATGACCTTTACTTGTTATGATAAGGAAAGAGAGAAGGGCTCTAATTGTTATTATAGAGAAAGAGAGAAGAATATTACAATATCATGATAATAAAGACATAAGAAGACTAAAATATCATGATAAGGAAAACGAAGAAGAAGAAGAGAAGAAGAAGAAGAAGAAGAAGAAGAAGAAGAAGAAGAAGAAGAAGAAGAAGAAGAAGAAGAAGAAGAAGAAGAGGAGGAGGAGGAGGAGGAGGAGGAGGAGGAGAAGGAGGAGGAAGAAGAAGAACAGGAGGACAAGCAAAAGTGTTCACATGCATGTAATGTGAAGGAACATGTTACGCGTGAACTGGACTAATCTGTCAAACACTCTACCGCCTTGCGATGTAGTTATGTCTGTTTTATACGAAGCAAAATATAACTGTCACAGCCTCACAGTAGTCATATTATCTGGTAAACTAACATTAGTTAATATAAGTTAGCCAAGGGCTACAACTCCCGCCCAAAGGGAAAGAAGTAAAACCCTCGAAGGCCAGAGTATTCCAGAACCTTCTCGAAGGACTGGTCAGTGAGTCCACTGTCCCGTGGACACTGATGTGGCCCGCCTATTGCGGGGTCCACGAGGAACTCGAACAGAGTTACCACCCGTGTCGGATTGCGACACGTGTGGATCGGCAGAGAGAGAGACGGGACATCGAAGAGGCAACAGGGCCTGCCTTAGAGGGACTCAATAGTTTAGACTTTATAGTTTAGACCCATGTCGGGTTTATAGACTTATGCTAGATAGTATGCTTAGAATGTTTGATGATATTAAACTGTGTGATGATGTTAAACCTCTGTGATATGCGATTCAGTGCGGCCTTGTTAACCCACTGCGCCAACGCACTGTATATTGAAATACAATAAATGTTAGATATTATAGCTAACTGAGTTATTGTTGCCTGTATGAGCCCGAGCTCAGATACCTAGACATACAACACGCTGACAGGCTTTTTGGGGGCTCGTCCGTTTATCACCTTCCATCCATGTATCATTTTGCTTTGCATTGATTTGTATGTATATTCATGACCTTGTAACCAACATAACTTTGCATTTGGATTTGCGCATGTAATTATTAAGGGAGATAACTAAATTTTCTACTACCCAACATTTTTCTAAGGGATTTAACTTCAGTAAAATTACCAACAAGTAAAAGTCAAGATGTCTACTTTAGATAAATGTATCGAACAAGGTATTAAATTAGGTTATAAAGAAGAGAAACTATCAGAATGGGCACAGAAGACGCACGCAGAGAACATTGCCCGTGAAGAAAGAGCGATAGAACGAGAAGAAAAGAAGGTGCAAATGCAGGCAGAAGAGAAGAAGTTGCAAATGGAGGCAGAAGAGAAGAAGAGGCAGAGTGAGGCAGAACGGGAAAAGATGCAAATGCAAATGGAAGCAGAAGAAAAGAAGAGGCAGAGTGAGGCAGAACGTGAAAAGATGCAGATGCAACTACAAGAGAAACAATTAGAGCTTGAGGCGGCGGCCAAACAAGCCCAATTGAATGCCGATACACAAATAAAATTAAAACAGATGGAGATTGAGTCCAACGTAGAAATATCGGTAAATAAATTAAGAAGCAAAGAGGAAGAACAGAAATATAATAAGTATAAAGGCCTCGTGAAAGCTTTCTGCTCAGGAGATTCCATCAGTGCATACCTGGAAAATTTCGAGTGTCTAATGGCCTACCATAAGATCATAAAATCAGATTGGTCATTTATTTTAATGAGAAACTTAGCTCTAGAACCATTGAAAGTAATAGAAACAGTGCCACAGGAAATGAGAAAGGATTATGACTACTTAAAACAACGCATTCTCCAACATTTCTCTTTAGATACTGCAGGTTACCAACAACAGTTCGCTAAATTATCCCCTAAACCAAATCAAACCTTCATAGATTACGTATCGACAGTTCAGGATGTGTGCACAAAGTGGATTAACTCGGCTAAGACTAACAATAGCCATGACAAACTAAAAGAACTCATTATTATTGATAAAATAATTAGTACAATCCCCACACCTTTTGCTAAGTTTTTGAAACAAATGGACTGTAGGAGTATTCAGGATGTAGAGACAAAGGGGAACGCATTTTTCACAGTGAACAGAGACATTTTCCAATTAAACCTAGGTCAGAACGAAACAGCAGCAGTGGTAAATACTAAATACTCGAAACCAACTGAAGGCAAGTTTAAACCACGCTCAAATGTCAGAAAGCCAGTTAAGTGCCAATATTGTGGTTTGACGCACGAACAATACTCTATGTGCGATAAATCGCCTAACTATCCTCATCACCTTAAAATGATTGTGGAGAAGCAGAAAAACAAAAGAAATTCGTACCAAAGAGCGGTCAAATGCTATTTTTGCAGCAGCTTTGGGCATTATAGTCGCTTTTGTGATGGCCGAAAATTACTAAAACAGGCCAATGCTGCACTGGTTGAAAGTTCCTCAGAGGAAGATATTGAGTTACTGAATGAGTGTGACAATCGAAGCGAAAGTTTGAGTGAGCTAGGAAATGCTGTGCACATTATTGACACCATTACAGACAGTAAGTGTAAAACCTGTACGAAATTCCAACTTGACACAACATTACTATGTGGCCACACCATCCCTATTTCAAATGAAACAGCCAATGCTGCCTTATCTTCTACAGGCAAGCTTAAGTTTTCAACAGGGTTTGTAAATAACAAAAAGTGCACATTAATTCGGGATTCCGGCGTAACGCTCTGTGGGATTAGGAAAACATTAATCAACGACAAAGACTACACACACAAACACGTAACGTGTCGCACATTCTCAGGCACTATAGAGAAATACCCCCTTGCTCTTGTCGAAATTCGAACACCGTTCATATCAGGACTAGTATTGTGCGCTGCCCTAGAAAATCCGGTCGCGGATATTATACTTATGGACCTGCCCAACATACGACATTGCTCTGAAAAGCAAATCAGAGACTGGGAGCGAAAGAACGGTATACAACACCCAAACAGCGATCCGAAAGAGAAACACCATTCATGCTTGTCTCAATCTGCCAAAAGGACAAGGGAGACAACCAATGAAGTGATTCAGAAAGAATTCACCGAGGTGTATGATGCAGGGGCGGTCGAATCTGTCAATGATACGACCAATTTAAAACCTCGAATTGAGGAGGCCACCGATCTACCAAGTACCAAGCCTGTAGATGTGCAACAACACACACAACACACGAATGCAATAACACGACAGACAACTCGCAAAACTCACACCGACCAACTGCAGGAGTCACTAGATATCGCAGCACCAAACACTACCATCACTAATTTTGGAGATGAACACAAATCAGATCCTACACTTTCACCATATTTTAGGTTAGTAGGACTTAAACCAAAATTATCTAAAAACGCATCGTGGTCATTTACATTAAACAACAATGTGTTGACTAGATTATACACTAGAGATCAGTCCACAATACAGCAAGTAGTGTTACCACAAGCACATCGAGAGAAAGTACTAAAAATAGCCCATGATTCACCTTTTGGAGGTCATATGGGATATTAAAAAACTAAAGCTAGGGTCCTGACCCAATTTTATTGGCCGAAATTTGGCCAAGACATAAAAACCTTTTGTATATCATGTAATATATGTCAGAAACTGTTGAAAAGGGGTAAAAACCCTACGGCAGAAGTCCAATCAACCTCAACTGCCTCGAGGCCATGCCATGTAAATATGTTAAAACCATACTATGATAGACAGGACACTGACACGAGTGAACAGACGCAACTAACGGATGACAAAAACGAAACGACAGTGACCCAACTGAGTGACATCTCGACAAACGAAGCATCGTTAACGACGCACTCTTACGACAACAAAGACGACGAAGACATATGTACATTACCGACAATATGTGATAACGACAGCGACGACCAATTTGACGACATATTGACAACGATTAATCTCGACGACGACGACAATGACATGGAAGACAATTTACAAACAGTAGCATCTGTGATAAACCAGACAGACATAGACAATACTGAAATCCCAGTACCCATTATGAATGACGACGGTAGTATAAAAGACATACAAATCTCTGACACTTTGACACAACAGCAGCGACAAGACATTTTGACTCTCCTTAACGAGTATAAATCTATCTTCTCTAACAAACCTGGACGGACTGACAAGATAACACATTCAATTGTGTTGACAGATCTGACACCGGTCAAATGTAGACCATATTCTATTCCCCTGCATTATAGAGCAAATTTAGACAAGGAAATTTTGGATTTAGAGAAAAATAGGATAATTCAGAAATCTATGTCTGAATATTCTTCACCGATTGTTCTGGTGAAAAAGAAGGACCAAACAATTCGTTTGTGCATCGATTATCGAAGGTTAAATACAATAACCACCACGGATGCAGAGCCGATGAATAGCTGTGAAGACCTCATTTTGAACATGTCTCAATCATCCTTATTTTCAAAGGTTGATTTAGCGAAAGGTTATTGGCAAGTACCACTAGACCCTGCTTCTAGACATATAACAGCATTCGCCACACCTCTCGGGTTGTACGAATGGAGATATCTTCCATTTGGTCTTAAAAACGCTCCCGCCACATTTGTGAGGTTAACTAGATTGCTATTGCACGGAATTAAAGATGTCCAAGCTTATATTGATGATATTTGCATTCATTCTGCTAATATAACTTCTCACTTACTTACACTCAAACAAGTCTTCAACCAAATCTTTCTTTTCGGTCTTACTATCAAACCTTCCAAGGTTGAAATAGGCGTTAAACAAATAGACTTCCTTGGTCATAGAATTTCTGAAGGCAAACTGCTAACAGACGAGAAAATTGTTTCGAAGATTCTCAATCTAGAAGTCCCTACCACAAAGAAGCAAATAAGAAGTTTATTAGGTCTTATAAACTACTATTCTAAATTTATACCAAATTGGGCAGAACTTACATCAGTGTTTTCGAATATGTTAACAAAAGATCATCCATCAAAAGTTTGTAAAAGTACCAGCTTAGAGGATGCAATATGCAGGTTGAAACGTATTTTTTCTAATCCACCAGTCTTACGTTTACCAAACATAGATTTACCCTTTATCTTGACCACAGATTCGAGTGCTATCGCGATTGGAGGATGTTTAATGCAAGAAGTGGATGGAGTGAGACACCCAATTCTCTACGTAAGCCGTAAGCTGAAGAAAGCAGAGACCCGCTACTCTACAGTGGAATTGGAGGCATTGAGTCTATTATTCTGTATCCTCAGATTGTCTAAGTTCCTCTTAGGTGCCCACTTCGTTGTACTCACCGACAACTCGCCATTGTTGGTACTGAATCAAGGTGTTCCCAAAAACCATCGTTTACAAAGATGGTGTCTTCTTCTTCAAGATTTCGACTTCGAAATCCGCCATATCAGAGGCATTGATAACATTATAGCTGATATTTTATCGCGGCAGACGAATGCGCCAGCAGAATAACATTTGGCACATTTACCATTCGCCATACCAGAAATTGTGATATTTTATTCCGTACCATATAACAGTGTAACTCTACACCTGCTAGAGAACTTTCGGTTAAAAGTAATAACACCTCAGTGAATAGGTTACTTAGAACACCCACAAACGTGAAATGTTGATAACTATACGACCATCTATCAAAGCTCTAAGACCAATCCGAGCAAGAAACATTAACTATGAAATTATTTCATCGAGTGAACTGACATTGATCACGAAAACATGAAGAACGCTTATACTGGACATCGAGAACGTTCCATACTTGCTGTGGCTAATAGACTTTGCTAACAGCCGAAATAGAACTACACCAACGACAACACTCAAGAGACAGCCATACCAACTATTAACATTCATGGCACGATACGCTAACAACAGGAAGACAACGCGCACATCATCGTTGGATTTAGTTATTTAGTTAATTAATTAATTTAGTATTGAATATGTATTATATTATTGTGTATATAAAATGTGTTAACCTGTAATTTGTACATTTTCTACTATATTATTACAGTTATTTCCATTCATAGGTTAAATAACCAACCTATGCCATTTTCTCTATGTAAATTATAAACCATTTTTGAGTCATCGTACAAAAAGTACGTATTATCTTAAAGGGAAAATATCGCCTATTCCGTTTTTTCTAAGGGAAATAACACTTACCTCAACTTTACTTATATATTTTAACCAAATACTATTTTGAATGAAAGATGTGTGAATGGCTGTGTGAAAGAATTAAATGAGAGAGCGATATACTGAGCGGACAAATTGTACGCAAAACGTATTTATTTTAATTTGTCTGCGTCTTTCATGTAAATTGTACTACTTGTCTAATTTATTGATACATGTTTAGCATTTAGTTTAGTACTCTTAGTTTAGCAGTTAGGATACTACATCTAAGCACCACTGCTTGGAATACCTGATCATGTATTGCACACAGTGGGTAATTCATGATTAAGGATATCCCAACTCGTGACGCTTGGAAATAAGCCACACATTCAGCACACATTTACACAAAACTCAAAACTGAACACTATCAATTAAAATGCAGTCACTTTATTAGTAACATCAACTTATTAGTAAACACACTAACAAGCCAACAGGGACACATGTAGTCAGATGGGATAAAATAACAACGTAACTACATATTTAGCATTATACAACATACGAGAGTAAAAGTGTATTGAAATGCACACACTGAACAAGATTTAAAGGTGTACTTAATTAGCCAAGACTTTTGTCTTGTTAATCCTCTTTAAAACAGAGGTTAATTATCTTGGTATCAGTGGGATACTATGAGAAGGACGGGTTGTAAACACAACTAGTAAACGTCACGCAACTTCGGTCGGGTAAGCATTGTTAAGGACACAGGAGAGAGAGAGATCTCTTCACCAAATCAGAGAAGTGGTGTATGGGAGAATACATGAGTGTTGATGCCAGTATGTAGGTTACCAAGTTACTGTCCACCAAACTACATATACCATCCTTATGTGATTCTGTGACAGAATTAGTGCAGAACTAATTACCCTATAACAACCCATCCAATCAGGGGAGAGGGGGAATCCTGTCACAGCCTCACAGTAGTCATATTATCTGGTAAACTAACATTAGTTAATATAAGTTAGCCAAGGGCTACAACTCCCGCCCAAAGGGAAAGAAGTAAGACCCTCGAAGGCCAGAGTATTCCAGAACCTTCTCGAAGGACTGGTCAGTGAGTCCACTGTCCCGTGGACACTGATGTGGCCCGCCTATTGCGGGGTCCACGAGGAACTCGAACAGAGTTACCACCCGTGTCGGATTGCGACACGTGTGGATCGGCAGAGAGAGACGGGACATCGAAGAGACAACAGGGCCTGCCTTAGAGGGACTCAATAGTTTAGACTTTATAGTTTAGACCCATGTGGGGTTTATAGACTTATGCTAGATAGTATGCTTAGAATGTTTGATGATATTAAACTGCGTGATGATGTTAAACCTCTGTGATATGCGATTCAGTGCGGCCTTGTTAACCCACTGCGCCAACGCACTGTATATTGAAATACAATAAATGTTAGATATTATAGCTAACTGAGTTATTGTTGCCTGTATGAGCCCGAGCTCAGATACCTAGACATACAACACGCTGACAATACCAAACTGTCGTCTGTCAAAACGGCAAGTTGCACATACATTCATTATCATTAAGCACCATGCCGGCTGGCGTAGGCGTTCATTACTTTCCACAGATCTCGGTCTTTGGATTTCTGGATCAACTTCGCTGATAATATTCTTCCATGCCACGCCTCAATCCACCCAGCATCATTTCTCTTAGTTTGCCTCCCTTTCTCTTCCCCTTGATTTTTACAGTTGTCACGATGTTCTCCAATGCCTCTCTTTTCATCACATGATCAAAGAAGCTGTTTGTCACTTTCTTATTGTTGTATATAATGTTCTAGTTTTATTAGCCTCTTTCAGGTAGTCGCTGTTAGTTACTTTGGCAGCCCAAGGAATTCGCAACATTCGTCATAGGAACCAAATCTCTGTTGCTTCCAAGTTATTCCTAATTTGTTCTTTTACATTCCAACAATACATTACTTTATATTATATAAACACAGGATTGTGATGCTGGGTGTTTTGATTGCTGAGCTAGAAATAGATTGTATGGACTACGCTCGTATTAAACAACGAGCGAGCAAAAATAAAAAACCCATTGTGTAGTTGAATGGTCTCGTGACACCATATTTAATAACTGTTCACTTCTTTGTGTAATTAGCAGTCACACGGGATCCTTTCCGACATGTTAGTCAATAGGAAGGTTGAACATCTTTCAGACAGGCATATGTTCTTCGTTGATGTGGTACATATGTTCCAGGGAGGGAGAGAGAGAGAGGGAGAGCGAGGGAGAGAAAAAGATAGAGAGATAGAGCGAGAGAGCGAGGGAGAGAGAGAGAGACAGACAGACAGACAGACAGACAGACAGACAGAGACACAACGAGAGTCTTATAATATGGTAATATATATTTTTATATTCACAGCATTCATTTGACAAATGAGTTGTTTTTTTCTATGTGAATTAACACGCACTATAGACACTTCATGTATGAAAGATGAGTAATTGGAATTGGTAAATATAAGACGGGCTTCGGTGTCCCATCTGTGACCCTATGACAACAAAGTTCGTTCGTTCGTTCGTTCGTTCGTTCGTTCGTGTCCTTCAGATCATTTGCTGAACGCAGTGGTTGGTTGTTTAATTGGCTAGCGGATTGTGAAGTAGTCAGTTGGTTGCGTGGCTCAGTCGTTCATTGGTTCATTGCTTGTTTGAGTGGTTAGTTTGCTGGATAGCTGATTTGACTGCTTGGTTGTTATGTGCTTGGTTATATGGTTGGATATGTGGATGGTTATGTTGATGGTTGGTTGTGTGGTATTAACATTAGATTGTGATGTCAGGGTGCTTGAAGTATTCCCATGCCAAAATATTCTAACCCTATTCTCAATACGAATACTGAGGAAATACATATTTACAATTTGAGAGAACGGAAATGATTGGCTCACCTTCGTTGTTACAAGATCTATAAAACATCTGCATTTTGCTGAAATATCCTTGCTCCGTGGAGTTATTGTCACTGAGTAACATGTCTGAAATGTGGACACAATACTTTCATATAAGCAAGCGCATGTACATATTGGCAAGGACTGGCAAGAGAAGGTCAACCAGAGAGACGAATGGAGACGGAATGTATCTGCAGCAAAGAACCTCAATGGCTCGGAACGCTGAAGAAGAAGAAGAAGATGTACATATTAGCAGCAGAGAGATCATATGTAGTAAGTCAGCCTGGAGCACATTATCTGCAAAACATATCAACAATTAATGGCTCATGGAACAATCACAAATCAAAATCCGTGTATCTTTTTAATTATATATCAAGAATGTCTTTATTTAGTTAGAACTTGCAGGTTTGATTGTGAATCTGAGTAATGAAAACGTTTTATTGAACTCGACTATCATCTAATCTCATCTTGTTCCTCTTGTACCTGTCCTTGTACTTGTCGTGGTGGAGCATAAACAGCGGGAGAGTGCCCGTTTATGGGCTTCATATTGTGTGTTTCCCATGGATTCTGTTATTCCTTCTGTCCATCTTCTACATGGTCGGCCTCTTCATCTGGTTCGGTTTGGTGTTTAAATCTTTACTTATTGTAATATACTGTCACTTGGTAGCCTTGGTATATGACCAAACCATTTTTTTTCCAGATGAAATCTGGTGATGCTATAACCTCCACTTTAAACATGATGTCTTTATTTCTTATTTTCTCTCTTCTTGTACATTGAGTATTCTTCTCATAAATCTCATTTCCGTTGTTGAAATTTCTCTTTTCTCTTTATATCTCATTGTCTAGGTTTGACATTAGAAGCATAGAGTTGGTACGAAGATTGCGTCGCAGGATGCTTTTTAGTATCTATTAATACTTGTTTGTTCTTTTGTATTTGTGCGTTTTGTCCAATGAGTTTGCCTTATTGCATCCAATTTCGATCTCGTCTTGTTAGCCATTTGATGATACTATACTTCATAAATCCCTGTAACCGTCTCCCAGGTCTAGGGGTTACACGACATTCTCCGTAATCTCGTATAATCTCGTTAGTAACCTGACATACGCGAGAATTGGTAGCGGTTCTCTCCGCGTCGGTAACTTACGGGGTATGTGAGCTGGTCGCTCAGAAAGCAACGGCAAACTACTGAAGGTAATCTTGCCAAGAAATCAACAAGCAGCTGAAAGATGCTGATGTTGATAGCGATGTCCTGTAAAAGGATATGAGAAAAATAATCCCTGTAGCTCTTTACTTGTTTCATGGGGTGTTCTTTTAGATGAATCGTTATTGTTTTTTGTCCATTGGTTATAGCCACTACCTCTGGTTTACTGATGCTAATTTTCATATTATGCTCCTTACACACTTCGAGAAGACCTTTTAAGTGGACTTGTAATTCTGATTCTGATTTTGCTATTAGTGCTTGCTTAAATGTCGATTTATAAGTCGACAGGGTCGACTTCATTGCACCGGGTTTTATCTCATATGGCTCGGTCTCTTTCCGCAGCACGGAAAGTGTCGCACAAAGCACGAACTCTGTAGCTCTCTTGCCCACACTATTAGTGCTTGGTTGCCTGCAAATAGGAGCTATTTAATGGTGTAATAATTGAGGTGCTACATAGAACCTGTACTTTAGTATGGATGTAAAACGTGGACAATGAGCCGTCAAGCTGAAAAACATCTGATGGCTGTGGAAATGTGGTTTTTGAGGAGAATGCAAAGAATACCATGGACATACAGAAAAACCAATCAGCAAGTCCTTCAAGAAACAAATGAAGATCGTAAACTGATTAGAGACATTAGACGTAGACAGTCACAATTTTTTGGGCATGTTATGAGAAGAAATGACTTGGAGAACTTGGTGACGACTGGCAAGATCGAAGGGAACAGACCAAGGGGAAGACCGAGAAATAAATACCTGGATGGCTTGGCCACGTGGCATGGTCGAGACATTAACACAGAGGTGATCCACGACTCTGGCGATCGATTGAGATGGCAGAACATGATCGCCCACGCTTATCGGCATGGCACATGATGGATGGATGGAATGGTGTAATTCATCGTCGGTTCTTCTATTGTGTTCTTTCTGTTCGCCATGCGGTGTTGTTATGGTGTCTCTTTGGCTGTTTTTTTTTTTTAAACATATGCTTTCTATATAGGCTATGAAAAAGAAGGTTGGGGGGGGGGGGCAGGACACAACCTTCTAGTAATCCGGATATTATGGTGAACGGTTCTGATTGTTCTTCATTTGTTCTTACCTTACATACGCTGTTTGTGTATAAACTTCTACATAATTTTGTTAGATGTGCACTTACTCTCCATATCGTTTAAGGATTTCTCACAGCTTATTTTTATCTACTTTATCAAATACCCTTTTCTGGTCGATAAAGGCTAAGTTAAGTTAATTTAGTTGCATATCCTTTACAGGATATTTTTTTGCTGTAATGATCTCTTGGCAAGTTTACGTTCAGTAGTTTGCCATTGTTTCTAAAACCAACGCAATGCGGTCCTAAGTAGGGCATGTAATTAAGTTTGATTGATTTTGTTTCAAGTTGTCTAAGAGCTATGACGGCATCTGTGCATCCTCTATTTTTCCTAAATCCAAGTTGTGTTTCACTTAGCTGCGGTTCTATTGTAGGTTGCAGTCTTTTCTCTGGAATTGTGCAGAATAGTTTTCCAGTATTACTCTAAAGAGAACTGTCTCTGTATTGAGAGCAGTCTCTCTTCCTGCTTCTCATTTTCCAAACTGAGATAATTATGATGCTTCCCCAGCCTCGGGATGTCTGTTGTTCTACCCAAACATGGTTAAATAGTCTATGTAGCCATACTATTCCTACTCCTCTTGCTGCTTTAATTAGTTCATTTGGTATTTCGTCGTGTCTCGGTGATTTATTCAATACGGCTAATCTTATGGCTTCTCTAATTTATAGAAATAGTAAGTAGCATGTTCGGACTGAATTTGATTGTGAAAAGAAAAATTTGCGGGTGAAGACATGAAAGCTCTGGCGGAGTGACTAAATGCAATATTCTTCACAAGATCCTAGACTTTCTTCTTCTTCTTACGTTTTCTTTTCTTTTCTTTTTTTTTTCTTTTTAAAAAAAAAAAAAAATTATTTAAAAGTGGATTGCGGTATTTTATGAGTTAATAATGCTACATAATAGAAGAGAACAGTTTTGGCCAGATACAGTGTTGAAACAACAGTTAACCTATCTTTGTTGTCTAAGGCATATATCATGCCTTGTTAGGTTTAACTATTTGAAAACATATGAAAACTCCTAAATGTATTCACGAGTCTTAACCAACTGAAACCCGCCTCACTGGCTTTATTAAAGTTACACAATAGCTTTATCAGCAGTTGTGGCCGAGTTAGCGAAGTTGATAGAGACCTGCGCTGATAATGTTGTTAGCACGGTCGGGCGCGGGTTTGTCGCCTACGGTCCAACAAGGGCACGTCCTGAAAGCGAGGGGATAATTGACCACTTATTTCTCTTTGCATTTAGGCAAAGTGTGGTGGCACTATCACATCATTGACTCATAGCAATAAACTGCTTTCAGAAAAGAACTTCAATTGACAGGACATCTGGCTCGTCAGAAGCAGTCGCATCTCCTTGCAAAGAGAGATACTGGAACAATCTACGAAGAAGGACGATAGTTACTGTATGACCCATTTGGTCACTGCAGTCATGTATTGGTGTTGACGCCAGGTTTCAGTTGGTCGCGCCTCGTAATTCTGACTGCTCTGTTATGTATGCTATGATTGGCTACATATTTACCCCGCAGGTCAACCTTGTTCGCGTCATTTAAAATATTCAAAGTGGAGATGAGTGTCTTCCCATCTGGTATAACATATTCTTCGATGAAACGGCCACAAGCGAACTCGTTGAAGTCCTCACAAGGATCGACTGACAAGTTCATTTTCTCCAACATCGCGGCAGCTGAAATATCGAATATGAAACAGTGAAATATATTTGTACTCGTATATAACAAAATAAATACAACATGCAGGTTTTCATTAACATTGGTTTGCATCATGTTTTTGTTTTCGTGTGAGTCTCCGTGGCGAATGGTTGTGTTGTGGTTGTGGGTTCGATTCCGGGCCGCGTCCTTCGTTTACGAGTTAAATTTTTCCGAGACTCCTGTGGGTCGTCGCTAGAGCTACAGAGTTCGTGCTTTATGCAACGCTTTCCGCGCTGCGGAAATAGACCGAGCCATATGGGATAAAACCCGGTGCAATGAAGTCGATCCTGTCGACTTTTAAGCGACTTTTATCTTTTCGTTGAACAACTTTCATTTTAGACGGAAAACATCGTAAAAGCTTCCGTCTTCTCGCTTTAAACTCCATCGTAGTCCACGCTCTTCCTACTGCAAATACTAGTGAGTTAGATAGTTGAATATCCGTTACAGGACGTCGCAGTCAACACCAGCATTGTTTGCCATTCTGATCTCTTGGCAAGATTATGTTCAATAGTTTGCCATTGCTTTCTGAACGACCGGTACCTATGCCATTTCCTAAAACACCAACGCAAAGCGGTCTGCTGACAAATCGCCTGTGTTTCTAAGGCGGGTATGCGGGATTACGAACTGCGTCCATAACTCAATAGCCACGGAGCCGGCTAATACCAATGAGCGCACTGTACTGATTATGCGTGGGGGATTGCTCTTCATATTACCACTATCCCTCGACATCAGGGGAACGCTTTACCGACTTCAGAGGCATTTGTAATTTACGACCCTAAGCCTAGTACGAAAAGTTAACATTCGAGGATCCACAACTATATATACCAGAATCATACATATTAAAAATATATTCTTTTCTTTTGAATCATTATCATCATCACGTGCCTTGCCAGATTTCAGTCCTTGGTGTTCTGGATCAACTCTGCTAATGATATTTCTCCATGCCACCGTCACAGTCCAGACAGCATCATTTCTCCTACCCGTTGACCTTTCCAATGTTCAGGATGTTCTTAAATGCTTCTCTTCTCGTCAAATGATCAAAGAATTATATTTGTCTCTTTCTTATTGCTGTAAATAATGTTCTAGTTTCATTAGCCTCGATCAGCTATTGTTACTCTGGCAGTCCAAGGAATTCGCAACACTCGTCTCGGGAATTCATTTCGGTAGGTTTTAAATTTTTTTTATTTTTTATTTTTTTTCCGCGTTTCCATCCTGTTTCAGGATATTGCGGTCAACACCAGCATCTTTCAGTTGTATGTTGATTCCTAGGCTAGATTACGCTCATCAGCAGGCCACGACTTTCTGAGCGACCGGCTCCATACTCTCATAAGTTTAAATATTTTGTTTAAATTTTGCCTGCACAACGGCCTATTCTTCCATTTCTAACTGACAAGGCATTTTTAACTCGAGTTTTTCGCCATTGTCAGAGGCGGTTAGATGTCCGATCCACCACGTATCTTTATGCCACATATGTGTTATTTTTTAGAACTCGACACGGTCCTCAAAAAGCAATGGCAAACTACTGTACTAGAGTTGCCCTGTATTTTACAAACAGCCAATAAAGATTGTGATTGATGTATATGTCCTGTAAAAGGGCAACTTGAATGACATGATAAAACAAGTGACTAATGTATGATATATTGGTAACTCCTGGCATACCAAGGTAATTGATTTCTTGTAGATGTCCATACAAGCATTCTCTCTACCCTATTCTTCCCTCCCCCCTCGCCACTTTTTTCTGCTTTAAAGTTAACTCAGACTATTATGTTTATTAATATTTTATAATGATGTCCATAAAAGTAACCCCCACCCACACATGTTTCCATCTGTAATGTTCCGTGTCCTTCTTCACAGTGGTCGACTTTGTCTCTTCCTCCAAGAAGCACTATTGGGTCGACTTTGTCTCTTCCTCCAAGAAGCACTATTAGGTCGACTTTGCCTCTTCCTCCAAGAAGCACTATTGGGTCGACTTGGTCTCTTCCTCCAAGAAGCACTATTGGGTCGACTTGGTCTCTTCCTCCAAGAAGAACTATTGGTTCAACCTGGTCTCCTCCTCCTCCAAGAAGCACTATTGTTGTTTTTCCAAACCCCATCAGCGTTTACTATGGCCAAATTGTTTCAGTTTCCAAGACATTGCGCTGTTTAGGATCCAGTTCTCTTCCACTTTCAGATCTGATCAAACGTCGGGTTGTCTCTTCTCCTTGGTGCACAGTATTCCAAGGATATTTGTCCACTGTTCAAGTTCTGAAGACAATGGTACTATCTATCTGACAATGCCTGTTATCTTGGTACTCCTGAATTCGTATCCCCATTGAATTGTTTAAATAACCACACCTGGACTGTTAGATTGATCAAGCCTACATTAGGTACCAGTACATGTTCAGAGTGGTAAAGACGCACCAGGAAATACTGGCAACATCACCCACCCAGTGCCGATGTTTTTATAAACATCTGGGGGAGGGACGAGCACCATATACCTAACAGACCTCGAGGCATTTACCAGGGTTCTGTAATTGCATGCTTATATCCCGGATAATATATACACGGGGGTCAGCGTGGCAGAGTGATTTATCACACTAGTTCTTACACTTCTCGTGCGCTTGAGGAGATTTTGTTTCATTCCCTACACCGGTCAGTATGTCTCAAACGTTGACCACTCGTTCAGGAAACAATGACAAACTACTGAACGTAAAATTGCATAAACTGTCAACTTGGGGTTGATCCCAACGTCCTGCAAAGGACATAATCCATTACATTATTTAAACAGGGACCAACTATATTTTATGGATCTCTGCGGGAGGGGGGTTAGATATTCTGAGGGTCAATGAAAAATAAAAACAAGTTGGTTGATATCCTTTACAGTATTTAACAGTCAACCCCAGCATTTTTTCAGCAATCTAAAAGAAGTGGCCGAACAAGAACACTACGCAGGAAGCCAAAGAAGAATGATAAAACAACACAGAACTGGTGTCGTTAGCCGCTACACGCTGCGGGATTTGATGAGGAGGGGAACCGAGCACTTATGGACTGAATGTTTCGATGTGCAATGAGGATGATCTGTTGACTAACTAACTAACTAACTAACTAACTAACTAACTAACTAACTAACTAACTAAGTAACTAACTAATTAGCTAGCTAGAACTAAGTGACTAACTAACTAACTAACTAACTAACCTAACTAACTAACTAACTAACTAACTAACTAACTAACTAACTAACTAACTAACCTAACTAACTAACTAACTAACTAACTAACTAACTAACCTAACTAACTAATTAACTAACAAACTAACTAATTAGCTAGCTAGAACTAAGTGACTAACTAACTAACTAACTAACAAACTAACTAACTAAATAACTAACTAACTAACTAACTAGCTAACTAACTAACTAACTAACTAACAAACTAACTAATTAGCTAGCTAGAACTAACTAACTAACTAACCTAACTAACTAACTAACTAACTAACTAACCTAACTAACTAACTAACTAACTAACAAACTAACTAATTAGCTAGCTAGAACTAACTAACTAATAAGCTAGCTATAACTAAGTGACTAACTAACTAACTAACTAACTAACTAACTAATTAACTAACTAACTAACTAACTAACTAACTAACCTAACTAACTAACTAACAAACTAACTAATTAGCTAGCTAGAACTAACTAACTAATTAGCTAGCTAGAACTAAGTGACTAACTAACTAACTAACTAACTAACTAACTAACTAATTAGCTAGCTAGAACTAAGTGACTAACTAACTAACTAACTAACTAACTAATTAGCTAGAGAGAACTAAGTGACTAACTAACTAAGTAACTAACTAACTAACTAACTAACTAATTAGCTAGCTAGAACTAAGTGACTAACTAACTAACTAACTAACTAACTAATTAGCTAGCTAGAACTAAGTGACTAACTAACTAACTAACTAACTAACTAATTAGCTAGCTAGATCTAAGTGACTAACTAACTAACTAACTAACTAACTAATCAGCTAGCTAGAACTAAGTGACTAACTAACTAACTAACTAATTAGCTAGCTAGAACTAAGTGACTAACTAACTAACTAACTAACTAACAAACTAACTAATTAGCTAGCTAGAACTAAGTGACTAACTAACTAACTAACTAATTAGCTAGCTAGAACTAAGTGACTAACTAACTAACTAACTAACTAACTAATTAGCTAGCTAGAACTAAGTGACTAACTAACTAACTAACTAACTAACTAATTAGCTAGCTAGAACTAAGTGACTAACTAACTAACTAATTAGCTATCTAGAACTAAGTGACTAACTAACTAACTAACTAATTAGCTAGCTAGAACTAAGTGACTAACTAACTAACTAACTAACTGACTAACTAATTAGCTAGCTAGAACTAAGTGACTAACTAACTAACTAACTAACTAACTAATTAGCTAGCTAGAACTAAGTGACTAACTAACTAACTAATTAGCTAGCTAGAACTAAGTGACTAACTTACTACCTAACTAATTAGCTAGCTAGAACTAAGTGACTAACTAACTAACTAACTAATTAGCTAGCTAGAACTAAGTGACTAACTAACTAACTAACTAACTAACTAACTAATTAGCTAGCTAGAACTAAGTGACTAACTAACTAACTAACTAACTAACTAACTAACTAACTAACTAACTAATTAGCTAGCTAGAACTAAGTGACTAACTAACTAACTAACTAACTAACTAATTAGCTAGCTAGAACTAAGTGACTAACTAACTAACTAACTAACTAATTAGCTAGCTAGAACTAAGTGACTAACTAACTAACTAACTAACTAATTAACTAGCTAGAACTAAGTGACTAACTAACTAACTAATTAGCTAGCTAGAACTAAGTGACTAACTAACTAACTAATTAGCTAGCTAGAACTAAGTGACTAACTAACTAACTAACTAACTAATTAGCTAGCTAGAACTAAGTGACTAACTAACTAACTAACTAACTAATTAGCTAGCTAGAACTAAGTGACTAACTAACTAACCAACTAACTAACTAACTAACTAACTAACGAATTAGCTAGCTAGAACTAAGTGACTAACTAACTAACTAACTAATTAGCTAGCTAGAACTATGTGACTAACTAACTAACTAATTAGCTAGCTAGAACTAAGTGACTAACTAACTAACTAACTAACTAATTAGCTAGCTAGAACTAAGTGACTAACTAACTAACCAGCTAACTAACTAACTAACTAACTAACTAACTAATTAGCTAGCTAGAACTAAGTGACTAACTAACTAACTAACTAAATAGCTAGCTAGAACTAAGTGACTAACTTACTAACTAACTAATTAGCTAGCTAGAACTAAGTGACTAACTAACTAACTAACTAATTAGCTAGCTAGAACTAAGTGACTAACTAACTAACTAACTAACTAACTAACTAATTAGCTAGCTAGAACTAAGTGACTAACTAACTAACTAACTAACTAACTAACTAACTAACTAATTAACTAATTAGCTAGCTAGAACTAAGTGACTAACTAACTAACTAACTAACTAACTAACTAAGTAACTAACTAATTAGCTAGCTAGAACTAAGTGACTAACTAACTAACTAACTAACTAACCTAACTAACTAACTAACTAACTAACTAACTAACTAACTAACTAACCTAACTAACTAACTAACTAACTAACTAACCTAACTAACTAATTAACTAACAAACTAACTAATTAGCTAGCTAGAACTAAGTGACTAACTAACTAACTAATTAACTAACTAACTAACTAAATAACTAACTAACTAACTAACTAACTAACTAACTAACTAACAAACTAACTAATTAGCTAGCTAGAACTAACTAACTAACTAACTAACTAACTAACTAACTAACTAACCTAACTAACTAACTAACTAACAAACTAACTAATTAGCTAGCTAGAACTAACTAACTAATAAGCTAGCTATAACTAAGTGACTAACTAACTAACTAACTAACTAACTAACTAATTAACTAACTAACTAACTAACTAACTAACCTAACTAACTAACTAACAAACTAACTAATTAGAACTAAGTGACTAACTAACTAACTAACTAACTAACTAATTAGCTAGCTAGAACTAAGTGACTAACTAACTAACTAACTAACTAACTAACTAACTAATTAGCTAGCTAGAACTAAGTGACTAACTAACTAACTAATTAGCTATCTAGAACTAAGTGACTAACTAACTAACTAACTAATTAGCTAGCTAGAACTAAGTGACTAACTAACTAACTAACTAACTGACTAACTAATTAGCTAGCTAGAACTAAGTGACTAACTAACTAACTAACTAACTAACTAACTAATTAGCTAGCTAGAACTAAGTGACTAACTAACTAACTAATTAGCTAGCTAGAACTAAGTGACTAACTTACTACCTAACTAATTAGCTAGCTAGAACTAAGTGACTAACTAACTAACTAACTAATTAGCTAGCTAGAACTAAGTGACTAACTAACTAACTAACTAACTAACTAACTAATTAGCTAGCTAGAACTAAGTGACTAACTAACTAACTAACTAACTAACTAACTAACTAATTAGCTAGCTAGAACTAAGTGACTAACTAACTAACTAACTAACTAACTAATTAGCTAGCTAGAACTAAGTGACTAACTAACTAACTAACTAACTAATTAGCTAGCTAGAACTAAGTGACTAACTAACTAACTAACTAACTAACTAACTAATTAACTAGCTAGAACTAAGTGACTAACTAACTAACTAATTAGCTAGCTAGAACTAAGTGACTAACTAACTAACTAATTAGCTAGCTAGAACTAAGTGACTAACTAACTAACTAACTAACTAACTAATTAGCTAGCTAGAACTAAGTGACTAACTAACTAACTAACTAACTAATTAGCTAGCTAGAACTAAGTGACTAACTAACTAACCAACTAACTAACTAACTAACTAACTAACTAACGAATTAGCTAGCTAGAACTAAGTGACTAACTAACTAACTAACTAATTAGCTAGCTAGAACTATGTGACTAACTAACTAACTAATTAGCTAGCTAGAACTATGTGACTAACTAACTAACTAACTAACTAACTAACTAATTAGCTAGCTAGAACTAAGTGACTAACTAACTAACCAGCTAACTAACTAACTAACTAACTAACTAACTAATTAGCTAGCTAGAACTAAGTGACTAACTAACTAACTAACTAAATAGCTAGCTAGAACTAAGTGACTAACTTACTAACTAACTAATTAGCTAGCTAGAACTAAGTGACTAACTAACTAACTAACTAATTAGCTAGCTAGAACTAAGTGACTAACTAACTAACTAACTAACTAACTAATTAGCTAGCTAGAACTAAGTGACTAACTAACTAACTAACTAACTAACTAACTAACTAATTAACTAATTAGCTAGCTAGAACTAAGTGACTAACTAACTAACAAACTAACTAACTAAGTAACTAACTAATTAGCTAGCTAGAACTAAGTGACTAACTAACTAACTAACTAACTAACCTAACTAACTAACTAACTAACTAACTAACTAACTAACTAACTAACCTAACTAACTAACTAACTAACTAACTAACTAACCTAACTAACTAATTAACTAACAAACTAACTAATTAGCTAGCTAGAACTAAGTGACTAACTAACTAACTAATTAACTAACTAACTAACTAAATAACTAACTAACTAACTAACTAACTAACTAACTAACTAACTAACAAACTAACTAATTAGCTAGCTAGAACTAACTAACTAACTAACTAACTAACCTAACTAACTAACTAACTAACCTAACTAACTAACTAACTAACAAACTAACTAATTAGCTAGCTAGAACTAACGAACTAATAAGCTAGCTATAACTAAGTGACTAACTAACTAACTAACTAAGTAACTAACTAATTAACTAACTAACTAACTAACTAACTAACCTAACTAACTAACTAACAAACTAACTAATTAGCTAGCTAGAACTAACTAATTAATTAGCTAGCTAGAACTAAGTGACTAACTAACTAACTAACTAACTAACTAACTAATTAGCTAGCTAGAACTAAGTGACTAACTAACTAACTAACTAACTAATTAGCTAGAGAGAACTAAGTGACTAACTAACTAACTAACTAACTAACTAACTAACTAATTAGCTAGCTAGAACTAAGTGACTAACTAACTAACTAACTAACTAACTAATTAGCTAGCTAGAACTAAGTGACTAACTAACTAACTAACTAACTAATTAGCTAGCTAGATCTAAGTGACTAACTAACTAACTAACTAACTAACTAATCAGCTAGCTAGAACTAAGTGACTAACTAACTAACTAACTAACTAACTAACAAACTAACTAATTAGCTAGCTAGAACTAAGTGACTAACTAACTAACTAATTAGCTAGCTAGACCTAAGTGACTAACTAACTAACTAACTAACTAACTAATTAGCTAGCTAGAACTAAGTGACTAACTAACTAACTAACTAACTAAATAATTAGCTAGCTAGAACTAAGTGACTAACTAACTAACTAATTAGCTAGCTAGAACTAAGTGACTAACTAACTAACTAACTAATTAGCTAGCTAGATCTAAGTGACTAACTAACTAACTAACTAACTAACTAATTAGCTAGCTAGAACTAAGTGACTAACTAACTAACTAACTAACTAACTTACAAACTAACTAATTAGCTCGCTAGAACTAAGTGACTAACTAACTAACTAATTAGCTAGCTAGAACTAAGTGACTAACTAACTAACTAACTAACTAACTAATTAGCTAGCTAGAACTAAGTGACTAACTAACTAACTAACTAACTAACTAATTAGCTAGCTAGAACTAAGTGACTAACTAACTAACTAATTAGCTAGCTAGAACTAAGTGACTAACTAACTAACTAACTAATTAGCTAGCTAGAACTAAGTGACTAACTAACTAACTAACTAACTAACTAATTAGCTAGCTAGAACTAAGTGACTAACTAACTAACTAACTAACTAACTAACTAACTGTGACAGGTTGGCCCACCTCTCAGATCGTTTTGTTACTAGATGGAGATAGCCCTCAGTAAACACCTCTATGTATCCTGTATTCTTTTTTTATTTTTATCTATATTTTCAAATATTAGATAAAATCGTTTTTGGTTAGTGTATTTATATACATAAAACTATAGAGAGAGTTAAATACTATTTCTTCTTATAGTTAGAAGTAGATGTAGGGTAGAGTTCGTTTACAAGCCAAGAAATCCAGTCAGACTGAATTTTATATTCAGGTTTGGCTGTGAATAATAATTTGGCCACAGGAAGGGAACTCTCCTGGATGAGAAGTTAACTTCCGGTAGCACCCTAACCTCTGCCATTTTTCAGACAGCAACCTGGAGTGAGCAGGAGCTACTATCACGTCAATTGGCTAAAATTGAACACCTGTCTGTGTTTAAACATATTTTATTGCTGGCTCTTGTTAAGCCGAAATACCCTCTAAAACATAGAAAAGCCAATGATAGTCTCCACTCCCGATAGGCCAGTCAAAATCTAGTTGCAGGGTGAGTTAATAATAATTTTGTTAAATATTTTTCTGTGTGTCAATCTGCCGGAAATCTACAGGCCATGCCGATCGATAATAGATAGGCCTACTATTAATTAACACTAGTGTTAGTTAACTAATATTAGAATTAGGACCATGTTTGTGCCATGTGGCTTGCCGACAAGGGTAAAACGCAAAGCTCGTCACACGTGGCATTAAAAACATGGATAAATTACATTACGTGATTCTCGAAATTAGGTATCCGCCTGCGGAAGGACACCTGAGTTAGTCAGTAGACGATTAGAGTTACGATAATTTAATTATGTGCTTAAACTTCGGAACTAGCGTATTTCTCTAGATAATATACTTATTAGTTGAAGGAATTAGTTCAGAGAGTGAATAAGTTACAATTAATTATTCTTTATTAATCTCTATCTTGCCTATAGTCAGATTACTACCATGTGGTCCAAGAAGGCCCACTTAACAAAGTTCAAACCTTGGGGGAATTCTCCAACCCTAATATTGTTCTTGTGTATAGTGAAAATAATCTTAAACCTAGCTAAGAAATCTTCTAGATAATTAATTATGTTTTAATTAATATAAGGAAGACTTGCTAGTAGTACAACTCATAACTCTTTAAGTGAACTTGGGGTGTTTCATTGATTTTAATGGTTCACTCGTGTACATCGTGAAATTATAGTTGTGTGTGATTTCATTTCATTCTATGGAATTCATCAATATGTGATGTTAATTCATCGTGTGGAGTTTAGTTTGTGTGTTTTCATACTTGGAAAATGATGTGTGGTGTTTCATCGATTTAATGGTTTGTTAATGTATATGTGACGTCAGAGTTGTGGCGTCTGAGTTTCATTCCATTGAAGTCATCCTATATGTACTGTTAAGTCATTATGTGAATTGTGGTTCATGTTTCCATGAGTAATCATGACTTAGAATATATATTTGGAATGTGGTCTTTGACGTAGAGCATTGTGATTGTACATGTTTGATCTAAATATCAGCAGAGAGAATAAGATATCATTTCTGTGCTGTTTCCATTAGATCAGTGTGCTGTTGTAGATTTCAGATAAGGAATCAAAATATGTAAATTGAGATAATACATGCTAGTGAAATTTATGAGACAAGCATGCCATGCAGGACATGGCCAAAAGAATTTACAATTATGTCTTGAAGGATTATTCACTCCTTCTCACTGTCATTCACAGAGCCTGCACCCTGATCATCTGTAGCCGTAGTCACGACCGGTGATTGAGCTACGATCCACTCACTTGATGCAGCAGAGAGTGGAGTCCATACCACGATCCAGTCAGCACTGCCAGCTTACCATCCAGGAGGCTAAGGATTATCAGATGAGTGGCTACCCGCCCGTTTGCCACTGCACAGCAATTCTAATTTGTCCGCTATTGGCTCGGAGTCTATGATTATATCCTCTAGCTGAACATTATCTTATAGAAATTTCAGGGATCTGCGTATCTCTTATGTGTCAGTGAGTTCCCAGTGGGGCTCACGTAGTGTTCTTTAGGATTAAACGTTATGTTATATTTATACTTTTAACAACTGCGTCTGTCATTATAGAATTATAATTAGCATCATCAGATTGTGTGACGAGTGAAAGGACTACATCTATACGTATCATTCTGTCTTATCTCCTGTTGTGTGAGAATACATTAGGCAGTGGGGGCTCATTATTCATCCAGGCACGTTAGCAGGAATAACTTGACATAATGTCTTCGTGTGTTAGTACAGTTAGTCGTCATAACTTTCCGCCTGGCACTGTTTAGAAGTAGTGATCCATTCTGGGACTTTGTTAATCATTCTTCTAGAACTGCGAGCCATTTGATCGCTTCTTCGGCAGTGGTTAGATTCTCTATTCGTAGAAATCTATTTAGTATCTACTTTGATCCAATTCCATCCTAGTAGAATACGTTACGCGACACTGGTGGCTCGGTCCGGGCATGACAATCCTATAGATTGTTGGGTTCAGTCGAGTATCCAACTTCATAGATATTTCTAACTTTCAGTCACTAAAAATAGATAGCTACTAATCATACTAGTTAATATATATATATATATATATATATATATATATATATATATATATATATATATATATATATATATATACTTATAATATAGGATAATATACTAACTAGGATTATAATATAACACATACGTAGGATTAGTATAAGATAACATAAGTTAGGGCAAAGGTGAATTGCTGGCAAACGGGTAAGTGTTGTGTCAATGTGTAACATTTTTTATGCTTGTTATTGAAGATATTTGTGAATCTTTACGACAAACACAGTCTTGATTAAGTGAGTGAGTTATCCAGGTGTATCAACAGATATATTATTACATAACTAACATGTCTTCTGAAAAGCCACCTACTAAGGAGGAACTGTGAGAACAAGGAACATTGTTAGGTTATGAGGGTGCAGAGTTGGAAAAATATGTAATAGAAGAAGGAAGAACATGGCGCCGAGAACAAAGGGACATCATCAAAGAGAAGGACGAACGAGAGGAAAGAATTAAATTAAAAATCCAGATGGCGGAAATTGAATCCAGACAGAAGATGCGACAAGCTGAATTGGACAACCAGTTGAAACAGGCTGAATTGGACAACCAGTTGAAACAGGCTGAATTGGACAACCAGTTGAAGCAAGCAGAACTGGACAAGGAGTTGAAATTAGCTGAGCAGTTAAGACAGCATGAGTTAGAACTGAGGAGATTAGAACTACAAAATCCTGATGCCTCCAGATTTAGCAGTGCCAGCTCTCCAACTGACAGTCAAGACATTTCCTCAGGACCACATATTACTCCAGGATTAATGAGTTTTCCACTGGCCCACTTCGACCCGAAGGAGGATCAGATGGATGAATATCTTGACAAATTTGTGTTAATGTGTGAAGCCTACAATCTGCCTAAGGATAAATTTAATATTAAACTCTGACAAGCACTTCGCGGTCCGGCGTATGGCGTGTTTGCAAAGCTCCCTCCAGGTCTTGAGAAGGACTTTGTCACACTCAAAAATGCTCTCTTGTAACGATTTCAGTTAACTTCCAGTGCCTACAGGGTGAAGTTCCGTACAGCCAAACGGTCACAAGGAGAATCCTTTCTCCAGTTCGCCTCACGGTTACACACTTATTTTAACAAGTGGGTAGAACTGAGTGATTTGGATGCTACTTATGACGGGCTGGAGGAACTAATACTTGTTGAGCAATTTAAAGATGTTCTTCCAAAACAGCTTCAAACATTTATTGCAGAGAATGGTGGCGCTCGGCTAGAGGAGGTTATCTCACTAGCCGAACGATATTTAACTGCCCATGGCGAAGTAGCTACCACTAAATCTTGTAATTCTTCTACTGCTCAAAATACTCCTGCAACACAGAATAAGGGTTTTCAGCAGAACAACTCTTACGGGAAAGACACCAGAGGGCACACTGGGGCTCCGCACCAAAATCCTGGTTTTCAAAAACAAAAACCACCAGCGAACAATAGTGGATGGGGTAAACCTCACTGCAAGAACTGCAAAAGTAATGATCACCACACGAGCGGGTGCAGAAATAATCCCCCTACCCAGTATGCTGCGTGTATGATTACGGGGGCGAGTACCCAACAGAACATATGTTCAAGTAATGGAACTAGGCCACCCACAGTTGAAACTATTCTGGTTAACGGTAGTCCAGTACTATGTCTCTATGACAGTGGACTCCAGTGTGATGCAATAATAGCTAAGCAGTTAGTGAAACCATCACAGTTAACAAAACAAACAGTTGTAGTCAAAGGGGCTACCAGGAGCTCTCCAACTATAATAGCTAAGATAGCCAAAGTACATGTGACATCTAAGTATGTCACTGGACTCATTTCAGCTGCAGTGATCGATGATCCAGTATATCATTTCATGCTTGGTCGTAAGTATGTATATTTAGGAGAACCATCATCACCAATGATAATGGCAGCAGTGGAGACCCGGAGTCAGGTTGCACAGTCACATGAACCTATACTCTCAATCAACCCTCTACCTCGGGAGATTAGGGCTGCACAAAATGAATGTCCGACTTTAGCATCTTGTTTTGGCAAACTGCCAAATGGTAGAAATCCTCCAGCAGCTGGAAATTTCTATTTAAAGGACAAGTTGTTGTACCATAGGGCAGGAACTATGGGTACCGAACACGGGCAACTTGTCGTGCCGAAACAATATCGTAATCAGATATTGCATATGGGACATACCATATCCTTCAGTGGACATATGACCGTAGGAGTTACTACCCAGCGTATTTCTTGTCATTATTTTTGGCCGGGAATGACTGCTGACATACGAAGATACGTCCAGTCTTGTCCGGAGTGTCAACATGGCTCCCCCAAGCAGTGGTCTACTCCTGTTTCCATAGGGGAAGGGTTAGTTTTGAACACTCCTTTTGAGCGAGTAGCTATAGACATTATTGGTCCACTGCCCACTTCTAAGAAGAAAAATACTTATATTTTAACTGTAGTAGATACAGGTACAATGTGGGCTGAAGCTACTGTACTGCCCTCCATCAATGCAACTAGGGTAGCAGAGGCTCTCCTAGAAATATTTACCAGAGTAGGATTCCCTATTCTTAGTGTACGTGATAGTGGGTCATTATTGAATGAGAAGTTAAGGGAAGAAATCTCCGACATCTTCAGGATGCACCATATCAACACAGGTTTTAGTCTCACAGAGAATAAGCGACTTGTGGTCAAATATACGGGGACTCTCAAATCGACCATGAACAAGTTAGTCCAGGAGAAAACAGATAGTTGGGACACTTACTTATCAGCAGCAATGTTTGCTTATCGAGAAGTACCACATGTCGCCACCGGTCTCCCATCTGCTACACTATTGTTCGGACGACCAATTAAAGGACCGCTTGAGGCTCTTTTGAGAACCTGGACTGATGAAGGAACATATGAGAGTGTCGTCAAGTCTTCACAGTATGTAGAGGAACTGAAACAGAAACTGCACACGGGATGGAAATTAGCTAACTCCACTCTCCGTCGTGCAAGAAAACAACATGCTTCCTTCTATAATAAACCTATTAGAAACCAGTCTCTTGAGGTAGGAGATAAAGTGCTAGTCTTATTAACCAAAGGGGATAATAAGTTAGAAATTGCTTGGCAAGGACCATTCATCATTAAAGAGAGTGTGTCCAGCAACAAGTACTCTGTTTCTATTCGCGGGAAAACTACAGTCTTCCACGTGAATTTACTCAAAAGACATTTTGAGAACAACACGAACCCACCAGTTCATATTATGACTCTGGCTGTGGTTAATAATGGATCAAAAGGGGATCAATCCAGATGGGAAGACAACCCAGACAGATGTGAGGAAGATGACGCGGCTGAACACGATCCCAACTTAGAGATGTCTAAAGGGAAAGTAAGGACGACGCGCATGAAGTATAGGGATCAAGACCAATTGGGTCGAAGGAGAGATGTTGGAATTGTAGGACCTTTATCAGTGACAGACGAAGGACAACCCGACCAACGAAAGCAAAGTTTCCAGAGAAGATTTCCATGGAAGCGACATCAAGGGAGGAGGTTTCTTAGAAGGTGTCTTAGAAACGAAGAGTCTGAGAATTTTGAATAGACATTGTTCTACTGGGGAAGAGGGGGATCTGTCCAAATGACCCATAAACGTCAGAGTAAGGGCTGACAAAACTATATCAGAGTAAGGGCTGACAAAACTATATGAGAGTTCGGGCTGGAGAAAAAGTTGTTTCTCCAACTTTTTTTGAACGATGGGCATTTGTGACAGGTTGGCCCACCTCTCAGATCGTTTTGTTACTAGATGGAGATAGCCCTCAGTAAACACCTCTATGTATCCTGTATTCTTTTTTTATTTTTATCTATATTTTCAAATATTAGATAAAATCGTTATTGGTTAGTGTATTTATATACATAAAACTATAGAGAGAGTTAAATACTATTTCTTCTTATAGTTAGAAGTAGATGTAGGGTAGAGTTCGTTTACAAGCCAAGAAATCCAGTCAGACTGAATTTTATATTCAGGTTTGGCTGTGAATAATAATTTGGCCACAGGAAGGGAACTCTCCTGGATGAGAAGTTAACTTCCGGTAGCACCCTAACCTCTGCCATTTTTCAGACAGCAACCTGGAGTGAGCAGGAGCTACTATCACGTCAATTGGCTAAAATTGAACACCTGTCTGTGTTTAAACATATTTTATTGCTGGCTCTTGTTAAGCCGAAATACCCTCTAAAACATAGAAAAGCCAATGATAGTCTCCACTCCCGATAGGCCAGTCAAAATCTAGTTGCAGGGTGAGTTAATAATAATTTTGTTAAATATTTTTCTGTGTGTCAATCTGCCGGAAATCTACAGGCCATGCCGATCGATAATAGATAGGCCTACTATTAATTAAAACTAGTGTTAGTTAACTAATATTAGAATTAGGACCATGTTTGTGCCATGTGGCTTGCCGACAAGGGTAAAACGCAAAGCTCGTCACATGTGGCATTAAAAACATGGATAAATTACATTACGTGATTTTCGAAATTAGGTATCCGCCTGCGGAAGGACACCTGAGTTAGTCAGTAGACGATTAGAGTTACGATAATTTAATTATGTGCTTAAACTTCGGAACTAGCGTATTTCTCTAGATAATATACTTATTAGTTGAAGGAATTAGTTCAGAGAGTGAATAAGTTACAATTAATTATTCTTTATTAATCTCTATCTTGCCCATAGTCAGATTACTACCATGTGGTCCAAGAAGGCCCACTTAACAAAGTTCAAACCTTGGGGGAATTCTCCAACCCTAATATTGTTCTTGTGTATAGTGAAAATAATCTTAAACCTAGCTAAGAAATCTTCTAGATAATTAATTATGTTTTAATTAATATAAGGAAGACTTGCTAGTAGTACAACTCATAACTCTTTAAGTGAACTTGGGGTGTTTCATTGATTTTAATGGTTCACTCGTGTACATCGTGAAGTTATAGTTGTTGTGTGTGATTTCATTTCATTCTATGGAATTCATCAATATGTGATGTTAATTCATCGTGTGGAGTTTAGTTTGTGTGTTTTCATACTTGGAAAATGATGTGTGGTGTTTCATCGATTTAATGGTTTGTTAATGTATATGTGACGTCAGAGTTGTGGCGTCTGAGTTTCATTCCATTGAAGTCATCCTATATGTACTGTTAAGTCATTATGTGAATTGTGGTTCATGTTTCCATGAGTAATCATGACTTAGAATATATACTTGGAATGTGGTCTTTGACGTAGAGCATTGTGATTGTACATGTTTGATCTAAATATCAGCAGAGAGAATAAGATATCATTTCTGTGCTGTTTCCATTAGATCAGTGTGCTGTTGTAGATTTCAGATAAGGAATCAAAATATGTAAATTGAGATAATACATGCTAGTGAAATTTATGAGACAAGCATGCCATGCAGGACATGGCCAAAAGAATTTACAATTCTGTCTTGAAGGATTATTCACTCCTTCTCACTGTCATTCACAGAGCCTGCACCCTGATCATCTGTAGCCGTAGTCACGACCGGTGATTGAGCTACGAACCACTCACTTGATGCAGCAGAGAGTGGAGTCCATACCACGATCCAGTCAGCACTGCCAGCTTACCATCCAGGAGGCTAAGGATTATCAGATGAGTGGCTACCCGCCCGTTTGCCACTGCACAGCAATTCTAATTTGTCCGCTATTGGCTCGGAGTCTATGATTATATCCTCTAGCTGAACATTATCTTATAGAAATTTCAGGGATCTGCGTATCTCTTATGTGTCAGTGAGTTCCCAGTGGGGCTCACGTAGTGTTCTTTATGATTAAACGTTATGTTATATTTGTACTTTTAACAACTGCGTCTGTCATTATAGAATTAGAATTAGCATCATCAGATTGTGTGACGAGTGAAAGGACTACATCTATACGTATCATTCTGTCTTATCTCCTGTTGTGTGAGAATACATTAGGCAGTGGGGGCTCATTATTCATCCAGGCACGTTAGCAGGAATAACTTGACATACTGTCTTCGTGTGTTAGTACAGTTAGTCGTCATAACTTTCCGCCTGGCACTGTTTAGAAGTAGTGATCCATTCTGGGACTTTGTTAATCATTCTTCTAGAACTGCGAGCCATTTGATCGCTTCTTCAGCAGTGGTTAGATTCTCTATTCGTAGAAGTCTATTTAGTATCTACTTTGATCCAATTCCATCCTAGTAGAATACGTTACGCAACACTAACTAACTAACTAACTAACTAATTAGCTAGCTAGAACTAAGTGACTAACTAACTAACTAACTAACTAACTAATTAGCTAGATAGAACTAAGTGACTAACTAACTAACTAATTAGCTAGCTAGAACTAAGTGACTAACTAACTAACTAATTAGCTAGCTAGAACTAAGTGACTAACTAACTAACTAACTAATTAGCTAGCTAGAACTAAGTGACTAACTAACTAACTAACTAACTAACTAACTAACTAACTAATTAGCTAGCTAGAACTAAGTGACTAACTAACTAATTAGCTAGCTAGAACTAAGTGACTAACTAACTAACTAACTAACTAACTCATTAGCTAGCTAGAACTAAGTGACTAACTAACTAACTAATTAGCTAGCTAGCTAGAACTAAGTGACTAACTAACTAACTAACTAACTAACTAACTAACTAACTAATTAGCTAGCTAGAACTAAGTGACTAACTAACTAACTAACTAACTAACTAACTAATTAGCTAGCTAGAACTAAGTGACTAACTAACTAACTAATTAGCTAGCTAGAACTAAGTGACTAACTAACTAACTAACTAATTAGCTAGCTAGAACTAAGTGACTAACTAACTAACTAACTAACTAACTAACTAATTAGCTAGCTAGAACTAAGTGACTACTCATCATTGGCACCTTGCCGTCTTGACAGACGATAGTTTGTGCTTTAAAAAGGCATAATAACTTTTAACTATGGCGGTAGCGAGTGTGACTGATAAGGCCAATTTGCGCTGTAAATGTCCGTTCACAGTGGGTGCATGTGAACACGTGGTCATTTCCACCATCATGCACCATCTTACGTCTCAAACGCTTGGTGTGTGACTTTTCTGCAATAATTTTCTCCTTTGACTTTATTCCATTTCTGATATTTGCCCTCCATGCAACACGTTCAGCGGCGACTTGCTCCCAATGTGCATTATCAATGCCTGTATCAATCATGTCCCGCTTACACACATCTTTGTATCGTAGTAGAGGCCGACCCTGAGATCTCTTACCCATCTGTAATTCACCAAAAAAGATATCCTTTGGTATTCTACCATCATCCATCCTCCTAAGATGTCCTATCCATCTAAGTCTACGAAGACTGAGCATGGAATAAACTGTCACACAACCTGATCTTTCCAATACTTCAGTATTTGTGATTTTGTCTTGCCACTTAATACCAAGAATTCTTCGCAGACACCGCATATGAAAGCTGTTTAAATTGTTCTCTTGGTGTGAGTAAGTTGTCCAGGTTTCACTGCCATAGAGAAGAGTACTAAGGACACAGGCTTGATAGACAAGGACTTTTGTTTTGGCAGTAAGCTTCCTGTTCTCCCAGACTCTTTTTCTTAACCTGTTCATTGTTGTTGCTGCCTTACCAATCCGGATGTTGATTTCCTGATCTAGGGATAATTTGCTATTTACCACTGATCCTAGATATGTAAAATGGTCTACTATCTCTAGTTCGGCGTCGTCAATAAAGATTGATGGTACCCCATGTGCACCCTGTGACATAATCTGTGTCTTCTTTTTGCTAATTGTTAAACCAAATTCAGAACAAGCATTGGAGAATGCAGATAGTAGACATTGCAATTCTTCCTCAGAGTGGGTCGTAACTGCAGCATCATCTGCAAAAAGCAACTCTCTGATCAGTACCCTCCTAATTTTGGTCTTAGCCTTCAATCTCTGAGCATTGTAGAGGCCGCCATCTGAGCGTGAGTGAATGTATATACCACCATCCTGATCACGAAATGCATATTTCAGTAGAAGTGAAAAGTATATTCCAAAGAGGGTGGGAGCTAGTACACAACCTTGCTTAACTCCACTCTTGATGACTAACTAACTAATTAGCTAGCTAGAACTAAGTGACTAACTAACTAATTAGCTAGCTAGAACTAAGTGACTAACTAACTAACTAACTAATTAGCTAGCTAGAACTAAGTGACTAACTAACTAACTAACTAACTAACTAACTAATTAGCTAGCTAGAACTAAGTGACTAACTAACTAACTAACTAACTAACTAATTAGCTAGCTAGAACTAAGTGACTAACTAACTAACTAATTAGCTAGCTAGAACTAAGTGACTAACTAACTAACTAATTAGCTAGCTAGAACTAAGTGACTAACTAACTAACTAACTAATTAGCTAGCTAGAACTAAGTGACTAACTAACTAACTAACTAACTAACTAATTAGCTAGCTAGAACTAAGTGACTAACTAACTAACTAATTAGCTAGCTAGAACTAAGTGACTAACTAACTAACTAACTAACTAACTAACTAATTAGCTAGCTAGAACTAAGTAACTAACTAACTAACTAATTAGCTAGCTAGAACAAAGTGACTAAACTATCTAACTAACTAATTAGCTAGCTAGAACTAACTAACTAACTAACTAACTAACTAACTAATTAACTAACTAACTAACTAACTAACTAACTATCCTAACTAACTAACTAACTAACTAACTAATTAGCTAGCTAGAACTAAGTGACTAACTAACTAACTAACTAACTAACTAACTGTTCGTGATTCCTGGGCAATTTACGTTCAGTAGTTTGTCATAGCTTTCTAAACGACCAGCACCCATACCATTTCATTTACAAAAAACACAAGGTGGTCTGCTGCCAAATCGCCCGCAGCTGTTTCGAACGCGGTATGCGGGAGTATGAACTGCTTCCATAACATCCTCACCACGGAGTCGGTATCAGCCGTCCAGTGATCGTAATGTAGTCCCTTACCCAAGAAGACGGCAGTTGATAACGCAAGAGATTATTGGTAACAAACATATGACCAGATTACCTGAGGAGATGCATGCAGGTGTGTCACATAATGTATCTATCCCAGGCGGCGGTTCTGGAACTGTCAGTGTAGGTGTAAAGACAGAAGAATTGTTGATTGAATAGTTGATTGATTAACATACTGATAATTATGTAGATTTATTGATTGATTCATCATCATCATCATCATCATCATCATCATCATCATCATCATCATCATCATCATCATCATCATCATCATCATCATCATCATCATTATCATCATCATCATCATCATCATCATCATCATCATCATCATCATCATCATCATCATCATCATCATCATCATCATCATCATCATCATCATCATCATCATCTTCCACTTCTGCCGTCAAGCGGCGTGGGGAGGAATAATTTGCGTTCCAGCGCCCGGTGGGCACTGGATAGTGTATTGATTGATTAAATGGTTTAATTGTTGGTTCACTAACTAATTGACTGATTAATTGATTTAATTATTTATTGATGGATTGATTGATTGATTGATTGATTGATTGATTGATGTACTTGACTGATTGAATAACCGATATTGTTTCAATACCTCTGGAAACTATCTGTTGGCACTACAATCTCCTCCATGTCTAACAGCCGGTTATAATAGAATCACGTAGCTCCAGCTAGGGACCCTGAATGTGGGCTATACCAGAAACACACAGACCACACATGTAATGTGCGGGGTAGGTCTGTTAGGCAACTGTGCTGGTGTAAAACACACACCCATTCAATGTTCTCCAGTGCGTAGCATTTCTAAGTTTGACATGTTATCAACACTGTACAGCTGCTTTGTTGCCATGCCCGTAACTATTTTCTGTTGCCTGGAAATGTAGCACTGATAAGAGGTGCTTCTAGCGTGATCAAGATAGAGAAGGTAATTAATTTATATGTGTATCACGCGACATGCCTTATGTGATTGGGTAATTTTCATGTGTATCACTCGATATGTCATATATGATTGGGTAATTTTCATGTGCATCACTCAATATGTCATATATGATTGGGTAATTTTCATTTGTATCACTCGATATGTCGTATATGATTGGGTAATTTTCATGTGCATCACTCATGTCATATATGATTGTACTTATTTTGTGTGGTCGTGGTACACTAAAGAAATCAGATAAATTATGTTTTTACAAGGTGTTGTATATTTGGCCGCTATGATGGTCACCGACTTGTAGTTTTGTTGGTATTGTTGTTTCTCCTACTGTGCAAGTGCAGAAATAGTCTGAGGTGAAACGAGTTAAAATACACACGGGACAATAGAAAACACAATATGTGGTATATGTGCTGACCACAACCCAGGAGATAGTAAATAATTACATTTTTGCATATCCTTTACAGGACATCGCTGTCAACATCAGCATCTTTCAGCTGATTGTTGATTTCGTGGCAAGATTACGCTCAGTAGTTTGCCATTGCTTTCTGAGCGGCTGGCTCACATACCCCGTAAGTTACCGACGCGATTCGAACCACTGCTTATTCTCACCGTCGTCACGTTACTTACGAGAGTAAACGAGATTACGGAGAAAAGTCGCTAACCACTAGGCCAGGAAGCCGGTGAAGATAGAAAAACAGCACTTTTAACACAATATTCCTCCAAAACTCTATGCTACCAATGCCAAACCTTGATAATGACAGGAAAAGAGACAAGAAACATTACAACAATAGAAGTAAGATTCCTAAGAAGAATACTAAATGTATCAAGAAGAGCAAAAATCAGAAATGGAAAATAAAATCAGGATTAAGTGGGGTTATAGCAGAGCTAGATTTCATTATAAAACAGCAACTTAAATCGCTCAGCCTTATAATTAGGCAACCAACTAACAGAATATCACAACAAGAAATGATGTACCGATCATATAACACTAGAAGAATAGGTCGACCCTATAAACGATAATCAGAGGGAATAACATATTCTATGATAATCTCCATATATGAACCCCCAAAACGGGCACTCTCCCGCTGTTTATGCTTCACCCCGACAACACAAGTTACAAGAGAAACAATACGAGACGAAACGGACATTGACCTTCTGTCCTTCAATCTGTCCAGTCCGTTAAAAGTTCCTATTAAGTGTCCCATGTGGAGAATAATTACAATGAAACGTCACTAGTGTATCACTTTCAGAGCGGCCTCCTGGGTAGCCAGATATTGTTAGTATCCTCTGCCCAAATGTAAAAGTAGGAGATGCAGTGTTGATGGTTGGTATTCAAGGAGAAGTCCGGTCACATATCCCACGTTGTCTGAGTGTCTATGTGTTAATGAATATTTTGTCAACTTCTCACATAGTACCTGTTTTACAACACATTGTATGTCTGTGTAATTATTAACAACTATTTTGTCACTGTCTTACCTGTCACGTTGTGAACAGTCGAATCCCCCGTTTGAAAACAGACTTTAAGAAATATAACAACAACCGCTGCCCAGTATCTGCGTCCCGCCATTTTTCTGTTAGCTGAAAGCAGTGGCAAACAACTGAGCGTAAATATTGTCTTGTAAATCAAAAACAGTCAAACACTGCCGCGGTTGATTGTGATTTTTTGCAATAAAATGTTTACAGGTGTCTCAGCTTTGTGAAATTCTTGGATACCGTAAACATATAAAAATTAATGTAAATTGGCTACGTTCCTGTTTAGTTGCCCACTCCGCGGATACGCCTTCCACTTCAGGTATCTGGGAGTTGCACAAGTAACTACAGGTGAAGGTGGGTATACCACCGGTACATTAACACTTTCCCACTGCATTAACTACAAAGTCCACTTCGCTACCTATGTTTGTTGTATACCTGTGTGTTTTATGTCTGCATAACACACAATCACAAACATACCACACAAACAAACCACAACAAAACCCACGCACGTCAGGGACACGTCATCTACTGGTAGAATCTAGTCTCGTGTGTATTGTGTTCAGCAAAAGTGTTTGAAAGTCAAAATAATCAACTTCATTGCGCCGGGTTGTATTCCATATGGTTTGGTGTCTTTCCGCAGGGTGGCCTGTAAAAAGCACGAACTCCACCGAAGACTCCCCAGCAGTCTCCCAGAAAATTGCACTCGTGAGACAAATGCTGTAGCTCGAACTCAACCCACAACCTTTGGAGCACGAGGCAATCGGGTAACCACATCTCCTCAGAGACTGCCATGTGTTCATCATTTCACACATACTAGGTTACCTGATGTCAACACGATGCAGACTAACCCAGTCACAGCAGTCACAGTTATATCTAGCTATGTTTACATAAATGAGGTCTAGGTCGACGTTAGAGATTAATGCGCTTGATCATAAACTTCCGGTGTACTATCGGTGGGGTAGTCGTATCGTTTCCTACACCGATCACTTAGATTTCAACGTGGACTTCTGGTTCAGAAAGCAATGGCAAACTACTTAACATAAACCAGCCTAGTAAATCAACATTGGGTGGGGGTTAATGGCAACGTCCTGCAAGGACATACAAGATGTATGTTTGGAGAGATACAATAGAACGTAGAAACGAACAGCTTTGCAATAAGAATATAACTAATAAGAGGATGGTAATTGCGGCTATGCCGATCTCTCTGGCCGAGGGGTTACAACACTTTCTCCGTAATCCCGTTTATCACCCAGTCTCGTAGCGGGCGAGAACTGGGAGCGGTTCTACCTCCGCTGGTGACTTACGGGATAACTGAGCCGGCCGCTCAGAAAGCAATGGCAAACTACTGAGCGTAATCTTGTCAAGAAATCAAAAGACAGCTGGAAGATGCTGATGTTGACAGCGATGTCCTGTAAAGGATAAGCGAATTTAAAAAAAAAAACAAATTGCGGCTATATGACACTGTAAACGTTTCACGTCGCCCGTTAGTCTTGTGTCGTGACAGGTAATTAACATGTACAATAAAGTCGATTGACTATGAGTAACATGCGTATATTTATAATGAGCACAGTATACAATATCACAATATTGTCACACAATCTGAGTATCAATCAGCAATGCGCTCGCTCGCTCACACCACAGCATCTTAGTACACACAAACTAGCGCACACGCAGTATCGTACAATAACGCTCTCAGTGCTATCAAACACTTGTCTCGATTATACAGTTCACTCGTTCTAGCCAACACACGGACACATCCTCTCTCGTTCACAGTCCAGTCTCGTCTCCCCAGGTTTCTTCCTGGGTTTAGCATCACGTGGTCTCTGACCGCGTGTCGTCTCAGCGTCTTCGTGTCGTCTTAGGCTAGTCGTGGTATCTAGTGCGTCTAAGGAAAGGGATCTCGTTTTGTCCTTCACCTCAGGTCAGCCGTCCGTTACTGACTGTTGTCTCACGTAATACAGTCCAAGGATGAACTGTCCTGTACTGTCATGTCTATTATTTCCATGTCCTGTCTACTATGTCCTGTCTCTGGGATCTGTCCTCTCTATCAAGTTCCCAGGACGCTGACAGTCGCCTTCTTCAGCAAACAAAAACACAAAAACACAACCATTTGGATACTAAAATAACTATGCATAGAAATGTAATGAGAAATCAAGTCAGAGGAGTTGGCGGCATTTAGAGAAGTAAAGGACAGAAGTAGAGATTTGAGAATGCAGTAGACAATATTACAATTGAAAGCTATAGTGAACACAACGGGATTCCAACTTATCACCTCCAAATAATGAATACGACGCACAGCCAACTAGATGATTACTTAAATGTAAATATCTATTATAAACTTCATCTCAAAAATGACATTGAAAAAGCGTTGCTTCCGTTTACAACTAGCTGCGATATTTGTGAAATAAGGTTGAAACATCTAAATTTAACCCACACGTAATTTAAGCCTGGTTTACTTTCAAACTTCAACACGTTAAAGATAGAACTTGTGTGTGATGATTTACACCATCATAAGTGCTATTAGGGCAGCCACATGTACAGGCTATTGTATATAACTTCTGTCAGAATCTCCAATAAGGCTCTAGAGAGCTAATAAGAGTTAACACAAGTCTAGTAGGGAGACACCAGACAGGAGAGACACCAGCGCTATAAATAGCTTCACAAGGGGACACATTTGTGTCAACCAAGGGGGCAACCAGTACAAGTGAGCGAGGGCTTCCCCAAGCTATTGGGAAGCTTGGCCTGCGAGTAACCGTGAAGTGCCCGGTTACTCAAGCTCACGAGCCAGCGTGCTTGGGACTCCATGCACGCAAGACTAGCTACTGCACGGAGGGGACAGGTCCGTGCTTGACCACGCAATGTGTAGCGTGAGGACAGACCCGACTGGAGACGGTAGAGAGTAGGCGTGTTCTTGACAAATGCTATAAGTTTCTAGGGAATAGTTAAATATTAAGCTGTAGATTTAGATTGTAATTACTAGCATCATTTCTCACCACTTCATTGCATTCATGTTGTGTAATGTTAATGAAGCATACCGCTCGGTAAATACCGCAGTAAATATTATCAAGCTAACCATCGTGTACATTTCATTTTGTGTGATACAGCCATCAATGTCACCATTCTATATAGTCAGTAAATAGATTAGCTACTGAACTGAAGCCTAGAACGAAGTTATACCAAACTAGTCAGAAAGTGAAGACAAGACGACATCGACTGTCATACGACGAATCATCTTACGTATCATAACAATCATTCAGACGATCATATCATTCATTCATTAACACCATTTATCATTATCTATCACATTTTCTCATTCATCATTCGCTTAAAAGATAAATTTGTATTTACAACATATGCGTGTGTCTAATTGTTGATGCTCTACTAAACAGAAGCATCCATTGTGTTATCAAGTCAATCATTTTGTGAGTGTGGAAGACAGCGGTGGAACTTCCCAAGAACCGTATTTTCCAAAGAATTAGATGAGTATATTTTCAGAATATTTTGGTATGCTCTAAATTAATCATGCATCTTCTTTTTCAGTAAAGATGTATATTTACTAACACATTATTACAAACTATTGTGTGAATATTACTGTGATATCATTTTTGAACTAACATAAGGCCATAAAATGGCGTCACTAAATGATTGTATCCAGGCAGGCAAGGAAATGGGCCATACTGGTGAAAAATTATAGAAATGGGTAGATCAAAAATACAAAGAAGAATTAGCTCGACAGAAAGAGGAAACTGCTCGACAGAGGGAAGAAACAGAGAGAAAAGCTGCTTTAGCGAGAGACGAAAGAGCATTAGAAAGGCAACATAAAAAAGAAATGAAACAGGTCGAGGAAGCTACCAAACAGAAACAGTTAGACTTAGATCATGCCACCAAACAAAAGCAGATACAAGTAGACTCAGATACTAAATTAAAGATGAAGGAAATGGAGGTAGATTCTAACATACAGATAGCCTCTAGCAAACAAAAGAGCCAAGAAGAACAGAACAAATTTAGTAAGTATAAAAGCCTTATCAAACCATACAGTGTAGGGGATTCAATTAGCGCATGGACTGAGAACATAGAATTCCAACTAAAGACGCAGAAAATACCTTTGGGTGACTGGGCAATGATCTACATGAGAAACCTCAGTAGGGAGCCGTTAAAAGTAATAGAATCCATACCTACAGAGCTAAGGAACAATTATCAGTACATTCACGATAGGATAATGCAACACTTTCTTTTAGACGCCACTGGGTATCAAATTCAGTTCTCCCAAATTAAGCCAAAAGCAACTGAAACCTTCTTAGACTACATCTCTAACGTGCAGAGCACATTTAAAAAGTGGACTAGAGCGGCGAAAGTGGGTAACAACTATGAAAAATTAGAAGATCTTATGGAAATGGACAAGGTGATATCTACCGTTCCTACCCCTTTTGCGAAGTTTCTCCAACAGTCGGATATTGAATCCATTCAGCAATTAGAAAAACGGGGGTAAGCATATTTTTCATCTAATCGGGACATATTTAAATCTACAACACATGATACAGAAATAACTGCTTTTGCAAACAAAGTACCTGATAGATCTTACAATCAGAAAGATTACCGTAAGAAGGACAAACCATTTCAGAAGCCACTACGATGTGGATATTGTAGTCTTTTTCATCCTAGCTACTCTATGTGTGATAGAAACCCCGCATATCCGTCACACTTAGAAGCAGTCTTAAAGAAGCAAGAAAGCAGATGATCATCATTTAAACGTGCTGTTAAATGTTACTTTTGTTCCAGTTATGGCCATTATAGCAATAAATGTATTGGTAGACAACGAATGAAGGCAAATAATGCAGCACTCATCGATACATCATCAGGCGATGAGAGTGACATTGATCCGGAACCTGTGAATGTGTTGCCAACGAATGAATGTGAGAGTGTAGCAGTAGTAACAGACATATTAGACTTTAAGAAATGTGACGTATGCCACCAGTTTCATGCGGATGGTAAATTGACATGTGGGCACGTAATACCATGTTCAAATGAAGATGCTAACGCAGCGAGTGCCTCCAGAGGTAAACTTAAGTTCTACGATGCACTGGTCAATGATCAAACATGCCAATGTTTAATTGATAGCGGGAGCACTCTACTGGGTTTAAGGAAAGAACTTGCTAGACCAGAAGATTACACGGGTGAATTTGTCAAATGCCGTACTTTCTCTGGAACCATTGAGAAATACCCACTGGCAGAAGCGCATATCAATACCCCGTTCCTTACCGGCACATTTACTTGCGCAATCCTGCAAGATCCATTCACGGATCTCATTTTAGGATGCCTAGATTCATTGAAACAATGTACAGACGACAACATAAGAGCCTGGAAATATACACACATGGCTAACGCTGTAACAAGGTCAGATACACAAACAAACTATACTGACTTACAAAATGAAATGCTACAGCTATTAACACCAAGTGGTGCAGATACCAAAACTACTCGAAAGAAATTTATCGAGGAACAAAGCACCAACCAAACAATCGCACCTTATTTTAAATTGTTGGGTGAGCGAGCGAAAGTTACTAAAAATGCATCTTGGTACTTTAGAAAAGTTAACGGAATTCTCATGCGTTATTACACAAATAATAACCATGAAATTCAGCAGACGGTGTTACCTGTAACATACCGACAAAATGTGCTAAAAATCGCACATGAGTCACCTTTTGCTGGACATTTGGCATATGATAAAACGCGAGCCAGAGTTTTGTCACACTTTTACTGGCCTAAATTCTGTTCTGACATTAAATTTTTCTGTCGATCTTGTACTATTTGTCAACATTTTGTACAAAAGGGAAAGCATGTGAAGGCCGAAGTTCAACGGTCAGTATTAGCATCTAGACCATATGAGAGTGTAGCGGTCGATATTGCTGGACCCCTAAAGCAGGTGTCGAGAAATGGAAACCACGACTATGCAAATAAGGGTGCTAAAACTATACACCTTGAACCAAACCAGAAGGTTTTGCTTCTACTACCTGATAAACATAATGTGTTACTAACATCTTTGCAAGGGCCATTCAACGTTGAACGTAAAATATCAGATGTGGATTATGAAATATCGATAAAAGGAAAATTAAAGATATTTCATGTCAACATGCTGAAACCATACTTCTCACGACAAGAACAACAGACAGACGAACAAAATGCACCAACACCAAGTAATCGGACGACAGACGTACACAACACAACTTCACTAGGTAGGGCGACACACGACATCGACAACGCAAACACACTTAGCCAGGTAACAGCACACACAGCTAGTACCACAACGGTATTGAACGAGACAGACGAAGACGAGATAGAATTACCAGTCCCTACTGTAGACACGACTGCGACCATTGACAGCATAAAGATAGAAACTAAACTTACAGACGACCAACGACGACAAATAATAGAGCTAGTGACGGAATACAGAGACATATTCTCCGATATCCCAGGAAATACAGACAGAATAGAACATTCTATTATTTTAACTGACAATACACCAATCAAGTGTCGACCTTATGTGACGAAACGGATAAAGAACGGCAGATCTCTGCATAATATCCCTTTGAAGGGAGTGCGATGCGTTGGTCTCCCTTGAATTAATATCAATTAATAGGGGATTCCCCATCGGAAAATAGTGCGGGGCGGAGCTATTCTAGTTATTTATGGAAAATCTAGAATGTTCTCCCAAGTGCGTACGGGGTAGAGATCTCTAAGTTCACGCGTGCTTCATGCAGCACGGGGTGGGGAAACTTATCGTGACTCTGGTTTTCTTCATGTATCATGAAAGTCACGCGGCCCGTGTAGGCGAGTGGAAGGTGCACTGACTTTGTCGTGAGCAGTCGCCCACCAAACCTCAGCGTAGACAGATCGCAGCCAAGAGGCTGATGTAAGTTTGATGTCAATATTCGCGGCCAGTGCGGACATCTACAGTCAAGGGTTGTGATTCTTCAATCACAGGTTAGTTGAGTACTTATTCTATTATTTAATTGTTGTCGTGATGCCGTGATGATTCCCGGAATGAATTAATTGCCATCGCAAAATTGAGTTGTCGCGTAGCGTTATCCGTTACAGTTGGCGGTTTGCATTTTTAAGTAGGCTTTATCGATCAGCAATGTAATGTGTTACCTGACGGAACAAGCCGTATTCCACAGCGAGTGGTGTGTAAATAAAATAGGCCGAACGATGTGCGTTACAGTGTGTAGCAGTTACGGGTTTGGTTTATTCATTACGCAGGCAAGGCGACAGTTTGTCCGTCATGACATCAACATGCTAGACGCTGTAAATGATAAGGTATAGCTTATTATTAGAAATGTGTAATGTGCTTCGTGACATTAGAATGGTAACGTACTTGTTCTATCAGTGATGGTGATTTTTCGAGGAATCAAGGTGAAATCAGCAGTGGTGTATTTGCTGTGTGCAGATAGCAGTGTTATTCCGCGTAAGCCGAATGGCGTTGCATCGGTAGGATAACAATTGATAAGCAGTATTCATGATACTATTGTTACTGCTTGTTGTCATGTCCGTACGCTAGGATGACCGTGCGTGTTCCATCTTACGTTTGTCTAGGCAGCGGGAGGTAGGCCGGTACCCCCAACCCGATCGGTAATAGGTCCGACCCAATGCAATCGTGCATATCCGATGGATGAACATACCCGATCGAGGGTGATGCGGCGCTCCGTAATTCGAGGCCGAGGTGTCTAGATAGATCGAGGTTTGAACCTACCCAGTTCTGTCTCTAATATTCTACTCTTCTGGAACCCTGACTCGGTTCATGGAGTACTTGGAGTACTGCCGTGAGGTAGTAGTTGGGAGGGGCATAACCCCCCCCCCCCCCAAAAGGTGGAGCCAGAGTTTGGTAGTGGAGTCTGGAGGTTTGCTACATTGGATGACGTGACTTAAGTAGTCACGGGACAAGGTACACGAGACCCACAGTAGCTGTGGGAAAGTGTAGTGGTGGATGGCCACCACAGCTGTGCTCGACCGGCACAGGTATGACTGACCTGAAAGATAGTCAGTGAATACAAGGGCAACTCAGGATCTGGGGCAGGGATCCCAGACCTGACACTATGGCTGTGATATGATTTTGCTATTTAAGTGTAACAAGTCATGAGTTCTCCTTAGTTAATGCTATAGTAATGAATTATCAGGAGTATAATTCATTATGGACATATAGTTATTAATGTGTGTAATTCATCAGTCCATGGGTGAAGGGATTGATGAATTGATGAGTCTGTCAGGAAGGAGATGTCCGGCTGGACACCTTCTCGATACAGTAATCCCTACACTGAAAGGAAAGTAAGTGTATATGTTGATTGAGGATGGGAGATGAAACCGGATTGGACTGGCACCAGGCGAAGGATGCTTGACAGAGTCATACAGTCGACTCTGGTGCTAGGGGTTATATGTAGCCCAGAAGTGTTACTTGACTGAACAGGTGTGCTATTGCTTTTTCTACCATCATTATGCCTATATATTATAGTGACTAAGTAGATCTATGATGTGATGATTTCATACTCATGTTGGTAGACATGAGGAATGTCTGAGAGGCAGGTGACAGGGTGGAGATGCTGGTAGTCTTTGTTGTAGTTGAGTACTCACACCAACCTCTCCGTGTTTCAGGATCTGTTATTACTATACAGAAGAAGATTCAAGAGCTGCACCATGAGCTCTATGGGCCCACTCATTCCAGTGCCTATCCAGAAGTTGATTGAGGCCATACTGGGAGTGGTTGTCTGATTCTGCGAGATCAATGTTGGAAGGAGCTGAGTGCTGAATAAGTCGGTAGGTCTAGGTTAGGACCTCCGTCAAGAGTCCGACGAGTGTCATCCGATCCTGAGAGGATCCCACACTGAAACGTCTGGTGATTCAAGCCAGTGAAGCACTGGTGACATTCAGTCTCTGTGTAAACCTTGGTAATTGCAAGGTAGTGACCTTTCAAGTTGTGCAGAGTGATCATTGTTACCGGTCGCCATGACCTGTGTTATATGCTTCTGGCCCGGCTGGGTTATGGGACACCATGTATCAGTTGATGCTTACATAGTGTTTTTACATTGGTTACCTTTATGAAGCCAACATGTGGTCCAGTGAACTAGGACATTGATTACAACATGGGTGGAAACACCAGAGTGAAATGTTTAAGGTAGGGAGTTACCTCATGCCAACGTTATGAACTGTTGACAATGTTTGTGAAGGTAGGGAGCTACCTCATGCCAACGTGATGAACTGTTGACAGTGTATGCTAGGTTGTGATTACTACCTATGGATCAGGGTAGGTACATAATACTGTGTGAAGATCTATTGTCCAAGGACATGGAACTAAGGTGAAGTGTTTAGTCACCTGATAGACTTTACCAGTGACATTGTGTGTTCGTGTGGAGCAACCGCGTATTGTGTAAGTGACATATCAGTGTGTGGGTCACTGATGAGATAGAAGAGTGACCTGGCTCTTGTGTATTTTGAGACGGCGCTACATGTATTTTTTTTGCAAGTGGGAGACCTCTAATGTTCTAGGGTCGGCCCAGACTTCATCAAGAGTGTGACGAGTGAAATAGTACGACAGCAAGGAAGGATCCTTGTTCATCAGTGCAGTGTCAGTCAGGCAGTGGTACTGCGCTTGATCAGCCCTTGCTTGGTTCTCTGGGTGAAGAGGGAACTTTGGAGAGGCAGCAGACCTTGGAGTTCCAGTCCACTGGAGGAGCCTGGGTGAGTCGCTACCACGACTGGACAACCGCACGAGCTATCGTCCGCCTCCATGATGAATACTCATCTGCGTCTTTGATCTTGTACATAGTTCTTCTAGTCTGGCTTTCAGCCATCCTTCTCTGTGTTGTGGTTGACGTAGTTCAGAATTAAATTTTGTTCTCTTAGCTACGACTTTGTGCAGTGATATGACTGGTGTCTGGTCCGAGCCCCCTTGGGGTTTGGAACCCTAGGTGAGGGAGGGAAGGTTAAGCTGTCCCGGCTTGTGTGGGGCCTGGTAGATGTAGAGTGCTATTGAGGTGGTTGGAGCAAAGGCAGGGGATAGTATCTATCGTGGCAAACCAGTCCAAGCCCCGGCGGTCTTGTCACAAGATAGAGTGGGGGCCCGTCCGGGATCTTCTCTTTGTTCTGACATCTCGTAGGAATAGGTTATAGTGTCATCTGTCCTATACCTATTATCTACTTGACGAGTAGGGCTACTGAAACCTTTCTCTTCGACGTGGACAGACATTTAGTTAAGTTAGTATAGATACATAGTTACAGTGTTGGTTGGAGTACAGTTAGCATTGTGATTGGGTATTGCATATCTATACTGATACTAAGTTACCCTAAGCATGGCTACTCGTACTTTAGATTTAGCTAAGGTGCGGGCATCTGCAACTGAGATGGGATTGGAAGGTGAGGAGTTTAAAGCCTATGTACTGGAAGTAGAGAGAAACTTCAGAGCAGAAGAGAGGGAGAGAAGAAAGTCAGAAATTGAGCTGGAAGCTCGAAAGGTAGCACTTGAAGAGCAAAAGTTGGTGGCAGACCAACAAGCACAAAAACTGGCAGCTGACCTAGAGTCTAAGAAATTAGATGCTAGGAAGTTGGAAATGGAACATGAGTTCCGTATGAAGCAACTTGAGGTAGAGGCTAAATCGGTTGGTGAGTCTGAGGGAGCAGTAGGTGGAGTAGCTTTACCTAGCTCATCAGTAGCCAGCAGACCAGCTTACCATGCTATGAAATGGCCGTTTCCACCATTTGAACCGGACCAAGAGAAGATAGATCAATTCTTAGAGAAGTTCGAGGCAATGTGTAAAGCTATGGGTTTAGAGCCTGAGCGTTGGAATCTGAAGCTTTCACAAGGACTCCGTGGCACCGCGTACGAAGTGTATGCGCGTCTTCCCCCAGGGATGGAAAATGATTATCCAACCCTGAAATCGGCTCTTTTGAAAAGATTCGAAATGACAGCCCATGCTTACAGGCGGAGGTTCAGAACTTCCAAGAGAGAACCAGGTGAGATGTTCTCGGCCTATAGTGTGAGGTTGAACTCATACCTGTTGAAGTGGATGGCATTGGCCAATTTCAAAGAGGATTATGAGAGTCTGAGAGAGTTGATGGTGGTGGATCAAATGAAAATGCAGATGTCCAAGCCTTTAAGGAATTTCTTAGGGGAAAATGGGGCGGAAAGGCTAGACATAGTAACTAAGTTAGCTGAAAGATATGTGGAAGTCTATGGTGAGACTGGGGATTCCAGTCAGACTGATTCACAGAAAAGGCAGAAGGGGCTTGATCAGAAGCCCAAGACCAAAGGTCCCAAAGAATCATCCAATGTAGCAGATCCTGTGGTAAAAGACTCTGGTAAGAAACCCGATAAGCAAAGCCCTCCCGCCTCCCCAAAACGGAAGTGGAGTAAGAGGTGGTGTAAGCACTGTAAGTCTCCTTCCCATAATACTGTAGATTGTCTGAGGAAGCCAAAGGACTTGCACTTTGCGTGTCTCGCCTCTACTAGAGGTAGACCTAGCGAGACCACACCTAAGGGTTGGGAGAAACCAAAGTCTGAGAAATCACCTGTGATCGAAACGATAGAGGTGAATGGGAAGCAGGTGGAATGTCTATACGATACAGGATTGCAGTTTGAAGCTGTAATCTCATCCCACCTTGTGAGCCCAGGGCAGCTCACCGGCGAGACAAGAGAATTTCAGCTGGCCATGAGGAGCTCCGTAGCTATGGACTTGCCGATTGCTCGGATTGACATTCGGTGCAGGTATGTTACGGGTAGCATCCAGGCGGCTGTGCTGCCTGATCCTATTTACCCTTTGATCCTCGGTCGTCCGCATGTATTCCTGGGGGACCCCAGGGAACATTGTCTAGTGAGCGCTAGGCAGGCCAGGGCTAAGGATGGAAAAAGGCAGTGTGGTAAGGAAATAGACCATTCTCTTGCGAGGTTAGTGAGCAGTGCTCAAAGTGGGGACCAGACTTTGCGTCCTTACTTACTGGAGGAGTCCCAAAGTTCTGCCCCGCCAACTCCGGGTCAGTTCTATGTAGAAAACCGGTTGCTTTATCGTAGAGCCGGGCAAGGGGATAGCCAGTACGGTCAGATGGTAGTCCCTACTGACTACAGATCCCGCTTGATACATAGAGTGCATACCTTATCCTTAACCGGACATAAGGATGTGGGGACAACAGTCCAGTGTCTTTCCAGCCACTACCACTGGCCTGGAATGACAGGCGACGTGCGGAGATATATCCGGTCGTGCCCAACGTGTTGTCTGGCAGCACCAAAGCACAAGACCAGAAACGGTTTATCTCTGCAGATTGGAGATAGGGTTCTCGCGCTTCTCCCAATCGAGGGGGCGGAATTCGAACTCGGATGGCAGGGCCCTTTTCCTGTGGAGCGGATAATGTCCCGATCCACGTATGAGGTGAAGGTCCGCGGGGAATTGCGTAAGTTCCATTGTACTCTCCTTCAGAATTTGGAGAGGTCCGAGGTAGTTTCTCCACAAGAGAGTGCGACTACCATCGCGCTAGATTCGGTTCTGGGTCCAGACGAGGGCGAGGAAGACTCAGTCCTACGCAGAACATCCTGTGGGGAGGGTCTGCGGTCTCCTGAGCGTTCAACCGTAGATAGGGCGAACGGGCTCCGTCGGGTAGAGGCCCATGGTGTTAAGCACACTGGGAATCGAGGTCGGACAGGCGATGTCACATCTGGCACGACGGGATCGTCGGGTGACTCGATACGCCGACAGGCTCACTGTCCTTACTCGCGGGAGAGAAGGCAGGAGCAAGGGTACTCCAGACGAACCTGGAGTAAGCGACCATTCATTTCGGTCGACATCCGCGAACAGTCCACGAAGGTGATGCCTAGTCGGGATAGGAAATATCCTATTGTCGGAAGGGACGAACGAACCTTCAGTAAAGTAACCGATGGCCTGCAACAGGTGGATGCGGAACAGTCCAGTGTAGACAGATCCTGTAAGCCAATCACCAGGCCGTTACGTTTCGGGCCTAATCGCTGGAGATAACGTATGTTTGAGGCGGTGGTGGGTGATCCAGCATCCATACCATTCTGGTGGATCTCCGCAGGGAAAGTGAATGTTATGGAACGTCTTTGCCTGGGAATCCAATCTTGATAGAGTAGAGGTTCAGAGTTCAGACCGATCTTTGTCTAGTGAGTTCGACCGGGTCGACCATCTTAAGTGGGGGCCTATGTGACGAAACGGATAAAGAACGGCAGATCTCTGCATAATATCCCTTTGAAGGGAGTGCGATGCGTTGGTCTCCCTTGAATTAATATCAATTAATAGGGGATTCCCCATCGGAAAATAGTGCGGGGCGGAGCTATTCTAGTTATTTATGGAAAATCTAGAATGTTCTCCCAAGTGCGTACGGGGTAGAGATCTCTAAGTTCACGCGTGCTTCATGCAGCACGGGGTGGGGAAACTTATCGTGACTCTGGTTTTCTTCATGTATCATGAAAGTCACGCGGCCCGTGTAGGCGAGTGGAAGGTGCACTGACTTTGTCGTGAGCAGTCGCCCACCAAACCTCAGCGTAGACAGATCGCAGCCAAGAGGCTGATGTAAGTTTGATGTCAATATTCGCGGCCAGTGCGGACATCTACAGTCAAGGGTTGTGATTCTTCAATCACAGGTTAGTTGAGTACTTATTCTATTATTTAATTGTTGTCGTGATGCCGTGATGATTCCCGGAATGAATTAATTGCCATCGCAAAATTGAGTTGTCGCGTAGCGTTATCCGTTACAGTTGGCGGTTTGCATTTTTAAGTAGGCTTTATCGATCAGCAATGTAATGTGTTACCTGACGGAACAAGCCGTATTCCACAGCGAGTGGTGTGTAAATAAAATAGGCCGAACGATGTGCGTTACAGTGTGTAGCAGTTACGGGTTTGGTTTATTCATTACGCAGGCAAGGCGACAGTTTGTCCGTCATGACATCAACATGCTAGACGCTGTAAATGATAAGGTATAGCTTATTATTAGAAATGTGTAATGTGCTTCGTGACATTAGAATGGTAACGTACTTGTTCTATCAGTGATGGTGATTTTTCGAGGAATCAAGGTGAAATCAGCAGTGGTGTATTTGCTGTGTGCAGATAGCAGTGTTATTCCGCGTAAGCCGAATGGCGTTGCATCGGTAGGATAACAATTGATAAGAAGTATTCATGATACTATTGTTACTGCTTGTTGTCATGTCCGTACGCTAGGATGACCGTGCGTGTTCCATCTTACGTTTGTCTAGGCAGCGGGAGGTAGGCCGGTACCCCCAACCCGATCGGTAATAGGTCCGACCCAATGCAATCGTGCATATCCGATGGATGAACATACCCGATCGAGGGTGATGCGGCGCTCCGTAATTCGAGGCCGAGGTGTCTAGATAGATCGAGGTTTGAACCTACCCAGTTCTGTCTCTAATATTCTACTCTTCTGGAACCCTGACTCGGTTCATGGAGTACTTGGAGTACTGCCGTGAGGTAGTAGTTGGGAGGGGCATAACCCCCCCCCCCCCCCCAAAAGGTGGAGCCAGAGTTTGGTAGTGGAGTCTGGAGGTTTGCTACATTGGATGACGTGACTTAAGTAGTCACGGGACAAGGTACACGAGACCCACAGTAGCTGTGGGAAAGTGTAGTGGTGGATGGCCACCACAGCTGTGCTCGACCGGCACAGGTATGACTGACCTGAAAGATAGTCAGTGAATACAAGGGCAACTCAGGATCTGGGGCAGGGATCCCAGACCTGACACTATGGCTGTGATATGATTTTGCTATTTAAGTGTAACAAGTCATGAGTTCTCCTTAGTTAATGCTATAGTAATGAATTATCAGGAGTATAATTCATTATGGACATATAGTTATTAATGTGTGTAATTCATCAGTCCATGGGTGAAGGGATTGATGAATTGATGAGTCTGTCAGGAAGGAGATGTCCGGCTGGACACCTTCTCGATACAGTAATCCCTACACTGAAAGGAAAGTAAGTGTATATGTTGATTGAGGATGGGAGATGAAACCGGATTGGACTGGCACCAGGCGAAGGATGCTTGACAGAGTCATACAGTCGACTCTGGTGCTAGGGGTTATATGTAGCCCAGAAGTGTTACTTGACTGAACAGGTGTGCTATTGCTTTTTCTACCATCATTATGCCTATATATTATAGTGACTAAGTAGATCTATGATGTGATGATTTCATACTCATGTTGGTAGACATGAGGAATGTCTGAGAGGCAGGTGACAGGGTGGAGATGCTGGTAGTCTTTGTTGTAGTTGAGTACTCACACCAACCTCTCCGTGTTTCAGGATCTGTTATTACTATACAGAAGAAGATTCAAGAGCTGCACCATGAGCTCTATGGGCCCACTCATTCCAGTGCCTATCCAGAAGTTGATTGAGGCCATACTGGGAGTGGTTGTCTGATTCTGCGAGATCAATGTTGGAAGGAGCTGAGTGCTGAATAAGTCGGTAGGTCTAGGTTAGGACCTCCGTCAAGAGTCCGACGAGTGTCATCCGATCCTGAGAGGATCCCACACTGAAACGTCTGGTGATTCAAGCCAGTGAAGCACTGGTGACATTCAGTCTCTGTGTAAACCTTGGTAATTGCAAGGTAGTGACCTTTCAAGTTGTGCAGAGTGATCATTGTTACCGGTCGCCATGACCTGTGTTATATGCTTCTGGCCCGGCTGGGTTATGGGACACCATGTATCAGTTGATGCTTACATAGTGTTTTTACATTGGTTACCTTTATGAAGCCAACATGTGGTCCAGTGAACTAGGACATTGATTACAACATGGGTGGAAACACCAGAGTGAAATGTTTAAGGTAGGGAGTTACCTCATGCCAACGTTATGAACTGTTGACAATGTTTGTGAAGGTAGGGAGCTACCTCATGCCAACGTGATGAACTGTTGACAGTGTATGCTAGGTTGTGATTACTACCTATGGATCAGGGTAGGTACATAATACTGTGTGAAGATCTATTGTCCAAGGACATGGAACTAAGGTGAAGTGTTTAGTCACCTGATAGACTTTACCAGTGACATTGTGTGTTCGTGTGGAGCAACCGCGTATTGTGTAAGTGACATATCAGTGTGTGGGTCACTGATGAGATAGAAGAGTGACCTGGCTCTTGTGTATTTTGAGACGGCGCTACATGTATTTTTTTTGCAAGTGGGAGACCTCTAATGTTCTAGGGTCGGCCCAGACTTCATCAAGAGTGTGACGAGTGAAATAGTACGACAGCAAGGAAGGATCCTTGTTCATCAGTGCAGTGTCAGTCAGGCAGTGGTACTGCGCTTGATCAGCCCTTGCTTGGTTCTCTGGGTGAAGAGGGAACTTTGGAGAGGCAGCAGACCTTGGAGTTCCAGTCCACTGGAGGAGCCTGGGTGAGTCGCTACCACGACTGGACAACCGCACGAGCTATCGTCCGCCTCCATGATGAATACTCATCTGCGTCTTTGATCTTGTACATAGTTCTTCTAGTCTGGCTTTCAGCCATCCTTCTCTGTGTTGTGGTTGACGTAGTTCAGAATTAAATTTTGTTCTCTTAGCTACGACTTTGTGCAGTGATATGACTGGTGTCTGGTCCGAGCCCCCTTGGGGTTTGGAACCCTAGGTGAGGGAGGGAAGGTTAAGCTGTCCCGGCTTGTGTGGGGCCTGGTAGATGTAGAGTGCTATTGAGGTGGTTGGAGCAAAGGCAGGGGATAGTATCTATCGTGGCAAACCAGTCCAAGCCCCGGCGGTCTTGTCACACCTTATTCTATCCCTCTAAACTATAGGTCGAACCTCGACAAAGAACTACTATCTCTCGAGTCGAGCGGAATTATTCAAAAATCTCAGTTAGAGTATTCTTTCCCGATTGTCCTTGTCGCCAAAAAGGACTAAACTATTCGACTCTGCGTCGATTATCGCCGTTTAAACAAAATAACCAAAATTGACGCTGAACCAATCCCAGCATGCGAGGATTTGATCTTGGACATGTCTACATCTCGCATATTTAGTAAGCTTGACATTACAAAAGGTTATTGGCAAGTCTCGATGGAAGTAAATTCGATTCATTTAACAGCTTTCTCCACTCCTTTAGGTCTCTATGAGTGGCGCTTTCTTCCTTTTGGCCTTCGTAACGCTCCAGCGACTTTCGTCCGTCTAACTAGGGATCTTCTCCATGGGATGACCAATATTTCTACATATATAGACGACATATGTATCCATACGGAAGTCTGGACAACACACCTACTGAAACTACGACAAGTCTTCGACAGGTTGCGAGTATTTGGGCTGACAGTCAAGCCGACCAAAGTAGAGTTGGGCATGGAACAAATTGACTTCCTGGGTCATACCATCTGCAGGGGCCAATTAAGAACAGATGACAGAATCGTCACCAAGATTCTGAATTTGACAATGCCAACAACCAAGAAACAGGTCCGGAGTTTACTGGGTCTGGTAAACTACTATTGTAAATTTATTCCAAATCTGGCAGAAATCACCGGTGTTTTTTCTAACATCTTAAAAGCTTCGGCTAAATTATCTGTACAAGATGCAGGATTAATTAGCGCGTTATCAAAATTGAAATACCTTTTTAGCGTTCCACCTATCCTTCGCATGCCTAATCCAAAATTTACCAATTTTGTAAGCACAGATGCGAGTGCCATCTCCATATCTGGGATACTACGAAGGGAAGTTTCACCCAGTAATGTGCGTAAGTCGGAAAATTAGCCCTACTGAATCTAGATACTCAGCATCAGAATTGGAGGGCCTCAGTTTGATCTATTGTGTTAAGAAATTTCATAGATGTTTGGCAGGAGCACAGTTTGTGATCGAAGCCGATAATTCTCCGGTGTCGGTGATGCAGTCTGGAGTTCCCCACAATAACAGAGTCTACAGGTGGGCTTTGATTCTCCAAAATTACACATTTACCATCCAGCACTTAAAGGGAAGATTGAACACTGTTGCAGACATTTTGAGTCGACCGTCAACCATTGAAATACCTGATTTGCAGGAAGGGATCGACCATAGATCACCAGAAACAGTGACACTGTACATGTGAGGTAACTCAGTGCCGTATGTGGTGATTACGATACACTGTAAGTGCGTTATCATCGCCAAACAGGTAAACTGTGTGAAAGTAACAGTGCTATGAAAAGTGTAACGAACAGACGCAGAAGTAACATGCGCTGACACACACATAAGCTATATTAACATTGAAGTGTTAGCTATGAACCTACATAATTTAGTAGGGAACTATATTTATACACTATCCATGAAGGAGAGCATAGAAGACTTTGCCGAAATGAACTATGTTATAATAGTCTACAAAGAACATTGCTCCATCTTCACACCGGAAAGGAGGATTTCGGTTAGTGTAATTATATATAGAAATGTAACTGTGATATATATGTATATATATATATATATATATATATATATATATATATATATATATATATATATATATATATATATATATATATTATTTTATTAACAGTACACATAACTTCATTGTTTCTAAGAATAATTGAATTGCAAAATGTTCAAATGCATATATAACTTTATTTATGTCATGTGGTAGTTAGAAATCACCATCATTTAGTTAATAAACCATTTAAGGTAACACCAATAATAGAAATACAATTGTTAGATATGACATTAGTTTATCACCGCATAATCATAATCATTTATAAATTCATTTAACAAAAATATCATTTCGAAACTAACCCAACCATTTAGGAATTAACATCATCTTATTTACAAATAACACTTTAAGGTAGTTAACCCAATTCTCTTAAATGAAATTAATTAGTTAAATTATTTCTCTTGGGGATAATTTAGGACAGCACACAAAATCATACTAGTTACTATTACAGGATCGGTGACAAACCATCCTCATAACCGTGTATATTTTGTATAGACATGACACGTGCAAACAAAACGCACAGTCATCTGGCGTGAATACTGTTATAATTCAGCCAATCATTTATTGTAAATATGTAATGTTCACTTATTTGATGCTATGAAACATATTTTAATGACGAGTGAATGTTTTACCAAAAGGAGAGTATGAAAGCGAGTGAAAGATGTATGCAAGAGGAATAAATGAGAGGAGAGAAAGTGAAAATTAGTAAACATGGAAAGAAAGAGAGTGAGAGAGAAAGGTAGCGGCAAATGTTTTCACCGCTGAAAACGTCTTATTTTGACTTGTCTGTGTCATCTGTGTAACCAATGTTTTGTCACGTTTTTATGTGTGTTACTGCCATACTTTAATAGATTAGATAGGGAATATACTTTGAGCTTCTTAAAGAGAAGTTGTGGTCATAAATAAAAATAACAAACATCTGTAACCACAATAAACCGATTTACGGCGCTCGAAGGAATACACATATTTAATACACTAACGCATACACAGGTTAGCAAGCTAAGTACACTGTAGTTTATTAGAAAACACGTAAACAAACAGGAAAACGAACACATAAAAGTTGCACACACTATTTGGTTCAAAGAACAACAACTTAAATTCAGGGGACACAATAACTTCTTAAAAACCTTAATGTAACATTGAAAATAGCTTTTCACAAGCGGAAGCGAGAAGGTGAAAAGTAGAACTGTGTGTATATGAGTTGGAGGGGATATTAATGGGAACATGAACAGTATATGCTCATGTGTTGCACTCATGACAGAGTCAACTTGTATTTGGGTTGTCATTTCGGGCAATATGAGGACAGGTCGAGACAGAAGTCAATGTGTGAAAGTCAAAAGACATAGGGTCAAACGACGGAAGCCAGGACATAAGTCAAAAGACAACGGATCTGGTTCAAAACAATTCCCAAAGATATCTATAGAACCAAATATACTGATACATGGGCTACTTAATTAGCCGAGTGAAAAGATAGAACAGTGTGAGTAAAGGAAGAAGAGAGTTGTTATATCCCCAAACGAGAGATTTATAACTTATTGGATATCTGACAAAATTGGACATCCAATTTGTCTTTGTGACCATACGTGTTACAAACAGGAGTTAAAGGGGAGTAACACTTCACAGAGAGGAGGGGAGCCTGTCAGAATCTCCAATAAGGCTCTAGAGAGCTAATAAGAGTTAACACAAGTCTAGTAGGGAGACACCAGACAGGAGAGACACCAGCGCTATAAATAGCTTCACAAGGGGACACATTTGTGTCAACCAAGGGGGCAACCAGTACAAGTGAGCGAGGGCTTCCCCAAGCTATTGGGAAGCTTGGCCTACGAGTAACCGTGAAGTGCCCGGTTACTCAAGTT
>OY992896.1:82320724-82508224 GCA_963921405.1 Cepaea hortensis | reverse complement strand
AGTAGTAGTAGTAGTAGTAGTAGTAGTAGTAGTAGTAGTAGTAGTAGTAGTAGTAGTAGTAGTAGTAGTAGTAGTAGTAGTAGTAGTAGTAGTAGTAGTAGTAGTAGTAGTAGTAGTAGTAGTAGTAGTAGTAGTAGTAGTAGTAGTAGTAGTAGTAGTAGTAGTAGTAGTAGTAGTAGTAGTAGTAGTAGTAGTAGTAGTAGTAGTAGTAGTAGTAGTAGTAGTAGTAGTAGTAGTAGTAGTAGTAGTAGTAGTAGTAGTAGTAGTAGTAGTAGTAGTAGTAGTAGTAGTAGTAGTAGTAGTAGTAGTAGTAGTAGTAGTAGTAGTAGTAGTAGTAGTAGTAGTAGTAGTAGTAGTAGTAGTAGTAGTAGTAGTAGTAGTAGTAGTAGTAGTAGTAGTAGTAGTAGTAGTAGTAGTAGTAGTAGTAGTAGTAGTAGTAGTAGTAGTAGTAGTAGTAGTAGTAGTAGTAGTAGTAGTAGTAGTAGTAGTAGTAGTAGTAGTAGTAGTAGTAGTAGTAGTAGTAGTAGTAGTAGTAGTAGTAGTAGTAGTAGTAGTAGTAGTAGTAGTAGTAGTAGTAGTAGTAGTAGTAGTAGTAGTAGTAGTAGTAGTAGTAGTAGTAGTAGTAGTAGTAGTAGTAGTAGTAGTAGTAGTAGTAGTAGTAGTAGTAGTAGTAGTAGTAGTAGTAGTAGTAGTAGTAGTAGTAGTAGTAGTAGTAGTAGTAGTAGTAGTAGTAGTAGTAGTAGTAGTAGTAGTAGTAGTAGTAGTAGTAGTAGTAGTAGTAGTAGTAGTAGTAGTAGTAGTAGTAGTAGTAGTAGTAGTAGTAGTAGTAGTAGTAGTAGTAGTAGTAGTAGTAGTAGTAGTAGTAGTAGTAGTAGTAGTAGTAGTAGTAGTAGTAGTAGTAGTAGTAGTAGTAGTAGTAGTAGTAGTAGTAGTAGTAGTAGTAGTAGTAGTAGTAGTAGTAGTAGTAGTAGTAGTAGTAGTAGTAGTAGTAGTAGTAGTAGTAGTAGTAGTAGTAGTAGTAGTAGTAGTAGTAGTAGTAGTAGTAGTAGTAGTAGTAGTAGTAGTAGTAGTAGTAGTAGTAGTAGTAGTAGTAGTAGTAGTAGTAGTAGTAGTAGTAGTAGTAGTAGTAGTAGTAGTAGTAGTAGTAGTAGTAGTAGTAGTAGTAGTAGTAGTAGTAGTAGTAGTAGTAGTAGTAGTAGTAGTAGTAGTAGTAGTAGTAGTAGTAGTAGTAGTAGTAGTAGTAGTAGTAGTAGTAGTAGTAGTAGTAGTAGTAGTAGTAGTAGTAGTAGTAGTAGTAGTAGTAGTAGTAGTAGTAGTAGTAGTAGTAGTAGTAGTAGTAGTAGTAGTAGTAGTAGTAGTAGTAGTAGTAGTAGTAGTAGTAGTAGTAGTAGTAGTAGTAGTAGTAGTAGTAGTAGTAGTAGTAGTAGTAGTAGTAGTAGTAGTAGTAGTAGTAGTAGTAGTAGTAGTAGTAGTAGTAGTAGTAGTAGTAGTAGTAGTAGTAGTAGTAGTAGTAGTAGTAGTAGTAGTAGTAGTAGTAGTAGTAGTAGTAGTAGTAGTAGTAGTAGTAGTAGTAGTAGTAGTAGTAGTAGTAGTAGTAGTAGTAGTAGTAGTAGTAGTAGTAGTAGTAGTAGTAGTAGTAGTAGTAGTAGTAGTAGTAGTAGTAGTAGTAGTAGTAGTAGTAGTAGTAGTAGTAGTAGTAGTAGTAGTAGTAGTAGTAGTAGTAGTAGTAGTAGTAGTAGTAGTAGTAGTAGTAGTAGTAGTAGTAGTAGTAGTAGTAGTAGTAGTAGTAGTAGTAGTAGTAGTAGTAGTAGTAGTAGTAGTAGTAGTAGTAGTAGTAGTAGTAGTAGTAGTAGTAGTAGTAGTAGTAGTAGTAGTAGTAGTAGTAGTAGTAGTAGTAGTAGTAGTAGTAGTAGTAGTAGTAGTAGTAGTAGTAGTAGTAGTAGTAGTAGTAGTAGTAGTAGTAGTAGTAGTAGTAGTAGTAGTAGTAGTAGTAGTAGTAGTAGTAGTAGTAGTAGTAGTAGTAGTAGTAGTAGTAGTAGTAGTAGTAGTAGTAGTAGTAGTAGTAGTAGTAGTAGTAGTAGTAGTAGTAGTAGTAGTAGTAGTAGTAGTAGTAGTAGTAGTAGTAGTAGTAGTAGTAGTAGTAGTAGTAGTAGTAGTAGTAGTAGTAGTAGTAGTAGTAGTAGTAGTAGTAGTAGTAGTAGTAGTAGTAGTAGTAGTAGTAGTAGTAGTAGTAGTAGTAGTAGTAGTAGTAGTAGTAGTAGTAGTAGTAGTAGTAGTAGTAGTAGTAGTAGTAGTAGTAGTAGTAGTAGTAGTAGTAGTAGTAGTAGTAGTAGTAGTAGTAGTAGTAGTAGTAGTAGTAGTAGTAGTAGTAGTAGTAGTAGTAGTAGTAGTAGTAGTAGTAGTAGTAGTAGTAGTAGTAGTAGTAGTAGTAGTAGTAGTAGTAGTAGTAGTAGTAGTAGTAGTAGTAGTAGTAGTAGTAGTAGTAGTAGTAGTAGTAGTAGTAGTAGTAGTAGTAGTAGTAGTAGTAGTAGTAGTAGTAGTAGTAGTAGTAGTAGTAGTAGTAGTAGTAGTAGTAGTAGTAGTAGTAGTAGTAGTAGTAGTAGTAGTAGTAGTAGTGTTTTGACTTCTGTTAACACTGCCACACAGTACGAGTCCAGCCTATGGAGCTGTTTTGACACAATTGTCGAGGAAAATCCCACCACAGATCGTTCTGCAAGTGCCGAAGGCAACAGCATTAACACTGAGGTGACACAGTACCTGTCAGAGCCACTTCAAACTCGACAGTCAGATCCAGTTTCACGGTGGCATGCCAATAAGCAAAGATTTCCAAGTATGGCTAGACTGGCGCAGGAATTTCTTGCACCACCACCTACAAGTGTGCCATCGGAAAGGCTGTTCAGTACTGCAGGAGACATTATCACTGACCACCGTAGTAGCCTTTTACCACAAAATGCGGAGACGTTGATTTTCCTGAAATTCAACTCATCCCTTCTTGACTCTGAGAGTTCAACTTCACAGCCATAATGAAGACTGACTGAAATAGTGAAATTACTGAATGAATGTATTTCAATAAATTCAATCTGTTCAATATACTGTTGTTGTGAGTTGTAACTGAGCTGCAAATTTGCCAACTGAAAACAATGTGAAAACTAAAAACTGAAACTGAAAACTAAAAATTAAAATTACTAAATTAGCATTATATGCTTATGTATTATGTTTCATCTTGAACTTATGGAACTTAATATTACTTAATTACTTATTCTAATGTAAATGTAATTATTTTACATTTAAATGATTTAATATGAGTATATGTCATCATTGTCATGTCTATAGTTAGTTAGTTAGTTAGTTAGTCGACAGATCATCCTCGTTGCACATCGAACCATTCAGTCCATAAGTGCCATAAGTCATGTCTATAGTAATGAACTGCAGTCATGAACAGTCGAGTGACTCCACTCACCTAATATAACAGAGTCTGTCTGATAGGGGATCTGGAGGGGTGTGCAAGGGAAAGGGTCTAGTATTCAACAATGTCACGCAGTGACGTGAGGGTAGAGAACAAGTTAGTTACCAACTATAGCTTCTGCCGGCAAGACGTGGTGTCAACATCTAGAGCGAGAGTCAGTTTTTATTTGATAATGTCAACTATAATGAACTAATAAAGTGGGATTTCAAGAAGCTACAGCCATGACTTCTCGTTTGCTCTGTTTACACCACATCACATTAGTCTACAGCACTGTTATATTAAGTCAAATGATGTAGTACGTTAATTTATTTTTATTTTTTTTTTATTTGTAAATCCGGCTCCGGCCGGATCTCACTTCATAAATCCGGCCAAATCCTGCTCCGGCTGGATCTCACTTCATAAATCCGGCCAAATCCGTCTCCGGCCGGATTTCAAAAATTTGAATCCGGTAGAGCCCTACTTATAACATGCACACTCCCACACGGTATCTCATGTTTTTGACATGCACACTCCCACACGACATCGCTTATTTTTGACATGCACACTTCCACACGGTATCTCATGTTTTTGACAATCCCACTCCCACGGTATCTCATGATTTTGACATGCACACTCCCACACGGTATCTCATGATTTTGACATGCACAATCCCACACGGTATCTCATGATTTTGACATACACACTCCCACACGGTAACTCATGTTTTTGACGTGCACACTCCCACACGGTATTTCATGTTTGTGACGTGCACACTCCCACACGGTATTTCATGTTTGTGACGTGCACACTCCCACACGGTATCTCACGTTTTTGACGTGCACACTCCCACACGGTATTTCATGTTTTTGACATGCACACTCCCACACGGGATCTCATGTTTGTGACGTGCACACTCGCACACGGGATCTCATATTTGTGACGTGCACACTCCCACACGGTATCTCATGATTTTGACATGCACACTCCCACACGGGATCTCATGTTTGTGACGTGCACACTCCCACACGGTATCTCATGATTTTCACATTCCCACACGGGTCCTTCTGTTGTGTGTGTGTGTGTGTGTGTGTGTGTTTAACCGAGACTGCTAGGTGTCCGTCCTCACTGTCAATGATAATAATGAGAACAGCATGAATAATGAGAACAATGCATACAATGGAAATCAATTAGAATTTTTTTTAAGAAAAAGGAAAAGGAAAACAATGGGAATCAATGAGGAAGGTTATGAACAATGGAAACAATGGGAATCATGTAAAAAATGAGAAGAATTAGAATAAAGAGAAGAATAACAACACTGTATACCAATGAGAACAATGAAATCAATGAGAACAATGAAACCAATGAAATCAAGGAGAACAACATGGAAATATCCTTAACTTTGGCGACAGTGATCCTGTGAACAGTATTATACCTGGCGTCGGCAGTCTACGGATTGAGTGTCAAGCGTGGGATGTGGAACAATTTTTAATGGTTTGCTGAGTGACTATGCAAAGGCATAGATAGCACACTGAGTGACTATGCAAAGACTTAGGTAGCACGCTGAGTAACTATGCAAAGACTTAGGTAGCACGCTGAGTGACTATGCAAAGACTTAGGTAGCACGCTGAGTAACTATGCAAAGACTTAGGTAGCACGCTGAGTAACTATGCAAAGACTTAGGTAGCACGCTGAGTGACTATGCAATGACTTAGGTAGCACGCTGAGTGACTATGCAAAGACTTAGGTAGCACGCTGAGTAACTATGCAAATACTTAGGTAGCACGCTGAGTGACTATGCAAAGACTTAAGTAGCACGCTGAGTAACTATGCAAAGACTTAGGTAGCACGCTGAGTAACTATGCAAAGACTTAGGTAGCACGCTGAGTAACTATGCAACGTCTTAGATAGCACGCTGAGTAACTATGCAAAGACTTAGGTAGCACGCTGAGTAACTATGCAACGTCTTAGATAGCACGCTGAGTAACTATGCAAAGACTTAGGTAGCACGCTGCATGACTATGTAAAATTTAGGGAGCACGCTGAGTGACTTTGCAAAGACTTAGGTAGCATGCTGAGTGACTATGCAAAGACTTATGTTGGCACGCGGAGTGACAATACAAAGATATAAGTAACAAAATTAGAGACTACGCAATGACAAGTAGCACACTGAGTGACTATGCAAAGACTTAGTTTGGCACGCGGAGTGATTGTCCAACATTGCTTAGGCACAACACTCACTGCCAACAAAGTTGCCGATCTTTGGAATATGCTGTTGAATGATCTCACTCAATTACCAGTTTTGTGATGTGATACGAAGTGTTAAATCCCCAATTATACGCACTCAATTATTTTAGCTATCAAACACCCACATTTCTAATAAACTTTCGGAGTTTATGCAGACTGCCGAAGCGTATTATCATAAAATCACTTACTTGTTATTTAAATTTGTGTAAACACCAAATTGAAGATAGTGGTTATGGGGAGGCATTAAATAAAGTAGTTGAGTTAGTTAGTTAGTTATCAGTTGGGGTATCTTCGTTGCACTCCGGACATGTCCATAGGTGCTCAGATCCTCCCCCCCCCCCCCCCCAGCATATGCATCAGCGTCCGGTGGCTAATAGTGCCAGTTCTGTGTTGGTTGACGAGGCGCTTTGTTTTCCCGATGTACCTCTCGCGTCTGGCTGTGCCGATTCTTACTCCCAGGTCTTTCATCCTGGAAAGCGATGTGGAATCACTGGCGTCAAAATCCTCTGTTCTCGCCATATCTTTAAGGGCGTTAATAACATCGGCACGATCCATGGGCTGGCCATCTACAGGGGGTGCAGAGCCAGCCAATTTATCAGCTCGTTCATTTCCCTCGACTCCCGCATGTCCCGGGACGAAGATGAAGGTGACTTTGCGGACAACGGACTTCCGTAGCGACTCAGTCCACTGTCTACGTACAGATCCAGCTTCGACCTTCTGAATCATGCTCATTGAATCACTTAGTACACACACGTTGGTATAATGCTGTGATTCCAGCCATAGTAGTTGAGTTTATGTGAACTAGTTGTATAACTCTGCTTCTAACTTAAGAATTTAATGTTATCCAGATTAGGAAAAGTGCTGCACACGTGTAATTTATTACATTTTGTGAACTTTCCTGAAATGGAAGAAGATACTAACAACCACGAGATGCATACATGTCAATGAATGTTTACAGGAATTTGAAAGTTTGTACAAATTGTGTTTAAAACTGTCTTAGCATGAGAAAAACACACTGACGGACATTCCTAGCAGTAGAGTAAAGAAGCAGAGATTGGGGGACATACACAGCAATATTGAAAGCTGTCATCATCATTATGTGCTATGCCGATAAGCGGGCGGTCACGTTTCACAATCTCACACGATCACCCGAGTCGTGGATCAGCTCTGTGTTCTTGTCTCGACCATTCCACGTGGCCAAGCCAGCAAGGTATTTACTTCTCTGCCTTCCTCTTGTTCTTTTCACCTCAATCTTGCCATTTGTCGCCAAGTTCTCACATGTATTCTCATAATGTGTCCAACAAATTGTGATTTCTTCTTGTTCTTCTTCTGCGTTCATCCGGAGTTGTTTTTTGGACGTGATTGCGTTGTTTCTGTTTGCATCAGAGCTGCGTTCTTGCACTGTGTAGGTGGTAACGATAATAAATTAGAATAAGGACAAGTTCGCTAGGGGTATTCCGTATGAATGGGGTCTTAATCGCAAACACGCCCTCTATAGGAAATAATACACTGGCTCGAGAATCCCCAAGCATTGAACAAGGCAGACAAGGGTGCAAGTTCAGCACTAATATAGAAGAAATGTTTCCCATAGAAGGCTGGGAGATCCGGGAAGTTCTACCACAGACACCCGAGTAACTAATCACTCTACCCAGAAGGTGTGTCTATGTGTAAGTGCCCCGCCCCACCTTTAATCTCCCACATATATATAAATAATGAAAAGTATCCACTGTCATGCACATCCACAGTATTACATAACAGATTGGGGAACAACCACTGTTGGACGCAACAACTCCATTACATATCAGAGGGAAACAACCACTGTTAGACAAAAACACCACAATGAATCACTGTATCACATAACAGTAACCATAACTGGGTTATAAACATCAACTTTGGAACAATATATTTACAATGAATTAACTTCAAGGCTTGGTTTAAAAAGAAACAACAACAACAACAACACTGTATTGTGAAACATTTGGGTCCTGGGCAAATCCTGTTGGCTGAACCATGGTGACATATACATGAAAGAAATGATTATATTCAGGTAATGCACACAAGTTATACAGCCAGAACAGACTTCCCCAAAAATCCCCCCAAAAAGGTTCACATCAAATACATGTGTCCACACACAAAACAAAGCAAATGAAAACTAATCAATATATATATATAGAAAAACTATCTAATCTGTCTCTGGTATTATCCTATGTATCTGATTGTGAGGTTTTTTTGTGGGTTTATAGAGAATTACAGAAGTTCCAATGAGTGAAGTTCTATAAAGTATATCTCTCTATAAAAGATACAGGTTAGTAACAGCAAGTGTTGTCTAGAGGTATTGATATTTATTCTCGCATAACCCTTGTAGAGAAACCATTCAGAATTTTGGCTCATCGAGTAACCCCACTGTGAGAAATTACACCTAAGTTAAGTTCTACACAGAATTATTTATAGATGATTTCCCTTCTAGGCCATATATAGAGATCTTGGCAGTTAGCCACAGTAACCAATGAAAGCAGTTCTCTCATCTTCCAGCTGACTGTGCTCTGATCGCCAACTTCATTTTTGATCTCGTAAATTATTCAAGTGACACAAGACACTTGGACAAATGATCACATTGACAATTGTACCATTGTAGTGAACATAAACAACAACAACTGTATTTTACACTGGTTGAACAAGACATCAACATGAGAAGATCTTGACAACAGTTGGACAAACATTCAGAAAGGAATGATCACACCAACAGATTAGACAAGTCATACATCATGGAAGATACTTGACAACAACCACACAGGACTTCCACAATATCTGTAACAAGCTTTATTAATGACCCATGTGTCAAGTGAAGACTCAGGCTTCATATTGTCAACATTCACATTTCAAAATATTAGTTTATATGTAATCTCATTGACATAATTATGAGCCTAAATACAACACCCAATCCCCACAGAAACATTAATCTAAATAAACCCTCCTCCTTCACATCTCTACACCATAGGTTATCCTACACCACAACACTTTAATCATGTTATCACTTTTCCAACCGTCAAATGAGGAAAACACATGATAAACCTATAGCCGGGCACAAGTATAGGGAGACACTGCTATACTGATCCGTGTACCGTCTTTTAGCACCAATGAAGGTGTTGGGAATGTATCAGATTTCAGCTTTTCCCATAATGTTTTTCCAGTTCAGGCTATTCCCTACTTTGACTAGTACGAAGCAAGTGACAAACATGTCCTTCCGAAGGGTGAGTAGACTGTTCGCAAAGTTGATAATTTGGAATTAGTTTTACTTTTCAGTAGATGAAGATCTAAAACTATTATGTCCCATCATTCTTCTCTGCCAGTCTATCTCCCACAAAAGGTTCTGATGTAACTGAATCACCACACCTAATTATCACTAATCCATTTTTGGGAATTTGCTCTATTTATTAACTTCTGCTCCTTTAGCTTTCAGCCAATATTAATAATAAGCTGTGATATGGTCAGCTCCAAGTGCACCTTTAATGTCCACTCTTAGCCAGTAGTGACATGCTGAAAACCAGGTAATCTCTCCTCTTAAGGTTTCTTCTTGAATTTATCTTGAAGATATAGCCTGGGGCTTTTTATAAAATTGGAGAGTATCCCTGTTTTAGGCTTCTCATCAAAGACTATTTCTTCAGTGCCAACTGTATAGGCCAGAATTAGTGGATTCAGGCTGAACATTTGCAACCTGTTGTTCATGTGGTAATTTTTGGAGTCTTAGTTTTCAGCTGGAGTTGAAGACTAGAGCTCAGAACTTCCCTGGAGTTGTCCTGGTAATTGGAAGGCCTCCCCCATCTTCCTCATTCTCTGTTAATAAACAAAGGCGCAACATGTGTTTTACATCTGTTTAAACTTGGTCATAGTTATACAGTACTATCACAGATTCAGAGAGGAATGGGAGGGGAAAAGGAGTGTGATATTCGAACACCCGCTTCTCACTGATGATGTAGTGCAATTTTATTTGGGGGTTTGGGGTGATATCCTTTCTCCAGGTTCATCCCCAAAACCGTGAAGTCATAGGCACATACTCCTAATCAGAGGCAGCTTCACACAATTATCTTGTAACTTCTCACAATGAGTGGATCACAGGGACCGGTGTACCATGAGAACAGACAGTGTGATTAAGCACCAAGAAGTAGGCATTGTATGGCAGAAATCATGCACTAGAAATGCTTTCACGTGTGGAATACACATAATGAAAGAAAACATGAATTTTCCCTGACAAATAGCATGAGCCTTCCCATGTATTCAGCTGACTAGACACTGTAGGTTATGCCACATATTGCTCCTCATTGGAATGTAGCTCATATAAACCTAAACTATTGTTGCAAAGGACCAGTGCATAACGTCAAAGAGAAATTGCATCCCAGGCAACTCTTTATGAATGCTTTTGACAATTTTCTTGATCGTAATACAGTCACCAGACATTACATGGACTTTGTAATTTCTAAGTGCAATGCAGTCCTGCAAACATGGATATAATAAGCGTCTTTACTTTTACAAATATGAGAAGTTAATTATATAATTATCATCTCATTCACTCAAACATTCTCAGCCATTATAAGGGAGAAATTACATGCAGTATATAGCATCACACATTCTGAAACAGAACTGCCAAAGGTAACTCTCAAGAGCAAGGTACAGTTTGGTTAAGAATGGTCATTATGGGCACTCAACGAATGTTCAGAGCGCACAAAGGTTTTGCAATATGCATTGAGCGTAGTTTACAGTCATAAGCATATGCAAATCATCAAATCAGACAGACAATAGACATGGTAAGAATGTTTCACTGCGGTAGACATGACAGGTTTTGAGCGGCAGTTTTAGAGTCACTGTACAACGAAGTCCTGCATTCTTTTCACATTTTCTCAAGAAAATACTCGGCCATTCGTCTCTCTCTCACTTCATCAGGTGTACACATAACATATTAAATGATTAAGGTACCTGAAGTGCAGATGACCACATCTTAAAGAATGCTTTTGGGCAAGTTTTACCACTGCATCTTGAACACGTTCTTACGGGATGGAATCAAGGCTTCGACTGGCGGGCTAATTATGTATTAAGGAGCGTTACCAGCTCAAGGGTTACCTAATCAAATTGAGTCCCCACCGTTCATCTTCCTTCCCCTAAATTAGAATCTTCGATTCTATTTTTAGTTAGGGTATCAAGACGGCTTACTGTGGTTAACTACTAAGTATTGAGAAATGTAAATGGACTGAGGATGCGAACGTCTGAAGACATCATGCTACACTGATGATGACTCGTTCTCCTTCATTCTCCACTAAAAACAAGTCTGGCCATAATCTCACTCGCAATAATCCAGGAAAACAGCTGCTTTATATATATATATATATATATATATATATATATATATATATATATATATATATATATATATATATATATATATCCACCTATTCAGAAAATTGGAGATTGCACACCCACACACAGAGCTTCCACCTCCGGATCATATATCCAAAGCTTAAACATAAAGGGGTAATCCATATGAATCCACCATGGATATTCTGTAATCCACCAAGTCACAGCTGCTAAGTAACTGGGCTAGGGGCATTACGGAGTGGTATATCAGACAGGTATAAGTCTGAAGCGTTCCGGCGTGGCGTAACAAACAGGTGTCCATGTGATTGATTCAACTAGGATCAGGCACAAAAGCTTTCAGCACATCTTTGGATGAGGAGGGACATCACATTATCCATAGTATTTCCTGACAGAACTAACTTGAATTGGGCATACATATTCCAGCCCTCTTCTGAGTTAAAATGTAGGCATCTCTTTCTTCATCTAAATACACGACTTGATTGACCGGGAGTTGGTATAGTGCTTGATTGTCCATGTCTGGGATATGATGAATGCGAAGATTCAAAGTAAGCTTGGAGTCCGCAAAAGCAGTTGGTAAATCCATACTGTTCAATGATGGTGAACCCCAGACTATCCATGAGCCTCTGCTATATGACAGTTGAACGTGGAATCAGGAGGTGACTTTTAGAAGAGGGTATATTCTGTATCCATCTAGGCCAGGCATGCCTCATGTCTTTGCAGACATTGAAAAGATTAACACCTTTTGTAAGTTCCCAGAGGTAGGGAATCCACTTCAGCATAGTCAAAGTCCATTAATTATCCAGGTATTGACATACATGTCCAGGGTGTGTGGCAGTAACCAGCACTCTCTGTAGAATATTAGGGGTAGACTGTTTCCGGCCTCTAAACCCAAGCGTGGTGACTATAACTCCAGTTCCAATACCCCACCCGCATCTCTCCAGCGCCATATAGTGAAGGGAAAAAAAACAGGGTCGTTATACATTAGTAATAAAACCCAATATTCTGATAACAGTGTATCATAATAAAAATAAAGGAAACAAAAGGGAAGAAGAAAGAAAGGTGTTTCTAGTTTCCTAGCACTTGTCGCCTACTGTAGAGTTTTGTCTCAGTCCAAACGTGAGTGAGGTATCTACTCAATAGGTACATCTCTTCTGGACGGACACTGGAGCTTCCTGAGGGGTTATTCACCTCCTAAATATCCAAACATCTTGATAGTACCGCTGTCACAACATGGACAAAATCCCTGAGACAATGGCCTCATGTAAACAATTCATAAATCTCCTTTCCATAGCTACAAACAGCATTAGGTAAGTACCACTGTCAAATGGCAGAAGGCTAGCTACCAGATCAGTCATCTCCTCTTGCATCATCCTCACCATCACCAGCATCACCATCACCATCATCATGTGTTTGTCCCCAGCAGTATGTTTACTCCAGCAGTAACAAACATGAACATAAAAGGTAAAATACTCATACAAGAGAAATCATGTGAATCTTTTCCCATACAATGTAGGAATCACTTAGTGGGCAGTTACCCAACATCTCAAAGCTAAAACACAAGAGCATGGTGTCATTTCCCACTCACTTGAGATTATATATCATACAAAATGCAAATCCCATAACAGCATTTATGAAAAAGACTACCAGACAATCACAGCTCTGTGTATTTACAACCATGTAAACAAAAGATTAACTGCTAAGTGCATGATAAGTCAAATGAGAATATCTCTCTCTATCTAACAGACTATTTATGTTGTACACAGATAGTAATATTTCTCCCTCATAAGAAAATAGAAATATAATATACACTTAGAAATAACACTTTATAACACAGAGACAAGTTGTGAAAAATAAGCATTTAGGAATCAAATAGTTCCCAAGTCGTATCAGAAAGATGACTCATAGCAAGGTTACATCGTAAGCCTTATGAAAGCCGACTGACAACATGGCGATGGACGGCCTTGCAGACCGCGAAACTCAAACCACTTTTCAATGAAAAGTAATTTTCATATTTTTCCCACACCCACACACACACTGGTATTAGTGGCATCAAGGCATGTTCATAATACATTACATGATACATCTATGCTTACCCTAAGCGCTAGGATAAAAGGGCGATTAAATTAAGCTCCACTGAACCAATGTGTGGCTACTATCTAGAATAAAACATGGCGAGTGCCGGGGCCGGCGTTGTCCAGCTAAGCTTTTGTCGCGCTAAAACCTTTGTTTCCGGGGCTCAGCCAATCAATTGGCCTTATTTCAAACCAAAGTTAAGTTCGTTACTTTTCCCGTCGTAATTTTTAATAGCCTCCCCTTTTAAGGTAGTGCGTATAACAATGTTTGCTTGGAAAGGACTGCTGGATGACACACATACGTCACACACTGTTAGGCCGACACATCCGAATTCTGTGGGCATTATTTGACCGGGTTAACCTTCCCCGGGAGAATTGTGATTTGAAAGCTATAGTGACCACAATTGCATTCGAACATGTTGCAGCTAATGACAACAACGCTTCGCTGTAGGAACGGATGTGCTTCGAAACACGAGCAATTAGACACGACAATTCTACAACAGGATCCTACACCACAATTGTTAGTCATGTCAGCGTGCTCGCTGAGACAAAGGCAATGATGTTCAAAACCAACCCATGGTCTGCATCAGTATAGACATCACAGCGTCATCACAGTCGGTATCAGAATTAAACATCAAGAAGAAACATGTGCGCCATGTATAAGTAGTACTTACATATTTGTCGCCATTATTTCAACATGCAAATGTAGATGAACAATTAGTTTAAACAAATGTTTACAATGAGAGAAAATCGACTTCATTGTACCAGGTTAGATCCCATATGGCTCGGTCTCCGTCCGCAAGCCGGTCTGCCGAAAGGGTGGCACAAAGGACGTACTCGTTATCTCAAGTGACGACTCCCAGGAGCTTCTGGGGAAAAAAACGGCAATCGTGAATTGAATCGTGGATGGAAAATGAATAAAAGACATCGGGAATACTGACTCACTTAAAGGAAAAGCTCAACAAATGGGGCTGGTTATCAACCACGATAAGACAGAATAGATGGTAATTTCAAGAGAAGGAACAGCTAAAACCTCTGGCCACATACAAATAGATAATATGACCATTAAAAGAACGGAAACATACAAATACCTGGGTACAATCTTCAACTGCTCCAACATCATAAGGGAAGAAATACAAACTAGAATCAATTCTGGAAATAAGATATACTATGCACTACAACGTCTGCTAAAATCAAATGCGCTATCTCATAACACCAAGATCACAATATACAAAACACTGATCAGATCAGTTGTGCTGTATGGCTCTGAAACCTGGAGTACAACTAAAGGAGACGAAGCCTTTGTAACAACAAACCTTTGAGAACAAAGTCTTAAGACGCATCTTTGGACCTATTAGGGATACCCAAAGTGGAGAGTGGAAAAGAAGAAGCAACAAAGACAGTTATGATCTGTTTAAGTCCCGGCTAATCACTGGGATCACGAAGGCTAATAGACTGCAATGGCTGGGGCATATAGAAAGAATGGAAGAAAATAGGGAAACCAAACTCGCTTACACTCAGGACATAAATGACCATGGACCCCGAGTAGACCAAGAAGACGGTGGAGAGATAATATACATACAAATCTACAAGCACTTGAAATCTGCGACTGGCAAGAGAAGGTCAACCAGAGTGACGAATGGAGACGGCTTGTATCTGCAGCAAGGAACCTTAATGGCTCGGAATGCTGAAGAAGAAGAAGAAGAAGAATCGTGAATTAAATAATGAAGTCCAGAATCGAACCCACGACCTTCAGAGCGCCATATGGGCAGCTTAACCACTACACAAAGGAGGTCCACTGAGAACAAATAATGAAAGCTGCAACTACGAAAGAGATATCCACTGTTTTATGTTATGTTTTTTTTTTATTCACACATGATTGATCAAGATGATGATTATATATGGAAGTCGGCTTGGCCGAATGATTTAACCTCGCTCATGATTCAAATTTCTCATGTTACAACGACACTGGGGGTTTATTCCAGACGGCGGTGAGTTGGACTTAACGACGAACATTACCTTAATCCCAGGTAGTATAATGGGTTCACCTGTCGAAAGGGGACACTGGTAATACAAGAAGCTGTCCCACACGGCGATGAACTGGACTTAAATGGACGTACAGTACCTGTGTCTCAGATAGTATAATGGGTTCACCTCATGGCAGGGGACACTGGTAATATGGAATGCTGTCCTTCACGCAAATATTAGTTCATTGCTAGTTAGTTAGTTAGTCGAGGTTCCAACTTCAAGGCAACGGGACATCCCCATTATGTTACATTCCTGTGCCAGTGAATATCACATAAAATGCTCCCCACTGTCCAATGTGAAAAGTGGAATAGACGGGAGTCTCGGCAATCAAACAGCCCGCACAGGTACACTGTGCATAATGCCGCCGCCAGAATTCCAACACAAAATTCATCCACGAAAACCACAGCTCATCGTCGATGGACTCGGCAGTCACCAGAAAGACCTCATTGACCCGGGTTTTCTCACATGGCTCGGTCTTTTACAGCAGGGTGAGCAACCGAAAGGGTCGCATAAAGCACGAACTCCGCAGCTTCAGCGCCGACTCCCAGGAGTCTCCTGAAAAATGCACTCGTGAACAGAAAAGGCAAACCAGTCAGTTCAGCAACAACCGGTAGCCATTGTTCCGAACATGCAGGTCACTGCACAGGACAGATGTAAAAGCATTCCCCGCGAATTTCACAGCTCACAGTGTCGCCCACGCACTCACTCAGTAGCATGGCGACGGAACCACGTACTACCAGTCCAACATGAGGAAAATTCGATTGCAAACCGTAGCTACAAGCATAAACACGCCACAGACCTTAACGGTTCAACACCCAACAGCCATGTTGGCGATCGGAATTTTTCATTAGTTCAGTGCTCTCTCTATTAGTGGCAACTATTTGTAGTAGTAGCATGTATGTCAAATATGCTCGAGTTCAAAGCGAGTGTACGTAAACAAAATTGAATCTATATCTTTGCAGTCTTAGCACAGCTCAGGTAGAAAATGTGGGGATACCAACAATAGATCTTACAGACAATGATCGTCCTAACCAACAGAAGACCCCACAAGTAGTGATGATATCACTGTTAGCCTAGCACATGCATAACATGATGAGGAACTAACAGAAGATCCTACAGATAATGATCGTGCTAGCCAACAGAAGATCCTACAGATAATGATCGTGCTAGCCAACAGAAGATCCTACAGATAATGATCGTGCTAACCAACAGAAGATCCTACAGATAATGATCGTGCTAGCCAACAGAAGATCCTACAGATAATGATCGTGCTAACCAACAGAAGATCCTACAGATAATGATCGTGCTAACCAACAGAAGATCCTACAGATAATGATCGTGCTAACTGTCGTAGTAATCCTTTATTACTTTAGTGTCGTCCCTGGAGTGAGGGGAAACAACACCCACATTTTTTTAAACCCAATATTATTGTCCTAGAGAAACCACCAGAATCCGTCCACAAAACTCCTTCAGTCTGTAGACACCTCTTTCTTACTCTCCCTCACCCCTGGATCATGCCCCCTCTCATTCTTCCCCAACACAACATACTCAACAACCCTAGCTCTAACAAATAAATACAACAAATAATTTATTAAAGCCAAGAGTATGTGTGTGAGAAATGTGTGTGTAATGTGTAGAATGTGTGTCAAATATTCTAAGGTGTATGTAGAATCAGACCAGTGAATCAGGAGCAAAGTTAGTTACATCACTGTGTTGAGCACACAACAGCACCAAGTATTCCGGACAGAAAACCTCACCAAGACGATGTCTCTCCGGCCACGTGACAACTTTCTCCGATCACTCTCGAACAATCAGGAAGCTGGTCATCAATGATAGACACTGTTCGATATTGGTCTTCACTCTAGCAAACACTGTGAATTTACACTGTTCAATAATGTTTGTTGATCCGAGAATCTTTCCAATAACTTAAATGTCACATGGGAAAATATAACTGTTCATAAGTCACTGGTTATACTATTTTTCCCATATTAAAAAAAAAAAAACCTATTAATGTTCCAGGTAGTTATATATATATATATCTTGGTATATGTGTTACGTATAGTGTTCTGATTCTACAGTGACGTAGCATATTACTCAAGGAAAAATCACACATATGTTCATCAAGTCCTGCTCAGCAGAAGTCAGGTTTCTGCAGACCAACTAGGCCATGAGCCCAGTTTACAAGCCTCTCAGTAACCTCTGTCTTCCATCCGTGAGCCATCTTTTCTTCAACTTTGATAATAACTTCTTGGTAGTAATTCGTATCACCATCAACAAGTGGACCTGTAAGTGGAACCTATAGAATAGAGAATCCCCTGGTGAGAGCAACTCAATTCTGACCTTAATTAGGTGAGTGTAGGCCGATAGCTGCACTCAGATCTATAACAGAGAACCGAACTCTGTTATACGGCCAAATAGCTCATCACATTGGTCTGAGACATGGAAACACAAGGAAAGATTAAAGGAAACGGGTAGAAACCCAGCAGATGCCCTTCTGGAAGATCCTACCATTTCACATTCCCTTCATCCCTCCCAACCATCCTCAATCTCTATAATTATTATCCCTCTACATTGTCCTTAACTCCCTGAGTTAAATGATATATTACACAAGCTAGTTAAAGCTACACAATATGTTACTAGTGCCGACGTTCCTATAATACTTTCTATCACCGCACTTATAGAACATTCTATCACTGCACCTATAATACATTCTATCACCGCACAGTACTGTACTCTATTCCTAATCATACTCTAAGTTAGATATGATTAATAGACTACCATATGCCTATTCCGGTTGTTGATTGAGACTGTGCAATCATAGACTGGATCTATATCCGCCGATAAATATAAACACTTTGACTCTATAGTCTCTTTCAATTAACACAACTCGGTATACTGCGCCGATCTTTAACACTTCAGAACCTTTGGTCGACTCACTCCAACTTGTTTACCGCAACTGGTTTTAAATCGGGGCCTGAGTGACGTCACCAAAAAGTCTAGACGCTGATAAGTCCAGAGTCTGGCTTTATCCCTGATTTTAGACTGACTGGAATCATCCCGCCGTCTAGTTTTCTTTCATCGGAAAAATCTTTGTTTCGTGCAACAAAATTCCTCTTCGACGTCTGTCCAAACATTCCGTCTACAACTTCAAAGGCTGTCCTCGCCTTGCAGACGGATGGCGCCATTGTACGTTTCTCGAACAACACACATCATACAGAAATGCCGACCGAGTGCAGACAGTTTTCGCGACGTATTTTGTTCCTCAGTCCTCTAGTCATCAATGGATTGCCTGTTATTGTAGACGAATGTCGGGTCTTTTTGTCATCGATCGAAACTATCAAGTTTTTCCGCGACACTAACCAACAGAAGATCCTACAGATAATGATCGTGCTAACCAACAGAAGATCCTACAGATAATTATCGTTCTAGCCAACAGAAGCTTCTGCAGATAATGATCGTGCTAGCCAACAGAAGCTCCTACATATAATGATCGTGCTTGCTAACAGAAGATCCTATAGATAATGATCGTGCTAACCAACAGAAGCTCCTACAGATAATGATCGTGTTAGCCAACAGAAGATCCTACAGATAATGATCGTGCTAACCAACAGAAGCTCCTACAAGTAGTGATGATCCCACTGTTAGCCTAGTGTAACATGATGGATCAGAACCCCACATTCCCATTCTAACACATTCATAAAAATACTTTCGATTTGAGCGGCGTTTCCAGATAGAAGAGCTATTCTTGGAATAGTAAGTTCCAGAACGAGTTGGGGGAGGGCAGCGGTATATGCGCCTGTCTTTTCATTGGCTAATTGTGACAGCCCACGCTATTCACTGTGCCACATTTGAAAATCTAGCAGTTTGAGCGGGGATTCCACCAGGAGCAGTCGCTAGTTTGTGATGTGATGACGCAAAAATGCCCTTAAAGATTCAGTAAAATATTGTTCTCTGGAATAACAGGTACCACATTAAAACATACTTTAATGTTGTGATTATGCCTAGTGAACGAAAGAGAAGAATATAAGAGTATTTTATGAAGAAAATGTGAACGTGAAAACAGAACTTCTGTGTGCAAGTATTCTGAATACTGCTTCTTCAACCTTGACAGGTCTTCTACGCTGTATACTCCAAGTGCATATCATTCCCTTGTTGTGACTGGTTGCGTATGCTTGATGATTGTATAATCCACTCAATGCAAATTCGCAAACCCCTTGTGCATTCTTAATGCCTCGGATGACTCATTCTTAACCAGACTGTACACGGCTCTTGTGAGTTAACAATTGACAGTCTGAATTGGAATGCGTGATGTAAGCATGTACTAGTTCCTTTGTAAATGCTGAGAATGTTGGAGTGAGTGAGTTGGTGATTTGATAAGTAGCCTCTCACATTAGTAGAAAGACAGATGCTTCATATCAATATGTAGGCGGGACGTGATGGCACGCCAGAATTGCAAAGTTCATGTGATGCCTGGTGGCTATATGCTCAAGAGAATTAATACAATATCTCTCTGAAGTATTACACTGGTACCTCTATTGTTGGTTGGTTCATACAAACTAGTTCTTAAGAGAACCATAGGTGTGTGAACCTGTGTCTTAGTCGGCTGAATATAATGTATGGCTCATGCAAATTTACTAGGACTAAACATGTTTTTCCCATATGTGCTTGGTGCATATGTGAACAATTGCTTATGCAATTGAGCTTCTGTTACCTACTGTGGTAGATACCCAGTGGGAAAGGACACATAATGATGGTGATAGTATGATGTACATGTGAGCCAAGTCTGATTCACAATGCCTGTCTCATGTTGCTATGTCACAATGCTTGCTCATGATGCTTGCCTTATAGTGCTTGCTGTACTGTGTCTGGTCCTCCTTGTGCCCAGGTCTACTGTGGTTCAAACATGGTGGAACTTAGACCACATAAATGCTTGTAATTGTGTTAAGCTACCCCTGTCTCAGGATATAGGCTTGTGATTACCACAGATAGAGGTGAATAATAAAATATATCACCCACAATGCATCCAAGTGAACTACACTTCATTATCAACTAGGAGAGGTGTGTTTGGTCAACATACTCCCTTTCCTCCCCATCTCCAATTTGTGTATGTTGATGTATGATAACATTATCTTTTAACACATGTAAAGAGATGTTGTGCCATTTTGTATATCAACAGAGAACAAAAAGATGGTGGAGAGGCCTTTATATCATCTGGGACAACTAACCAGTAGTCCCTAAATCCAGAACCAACTCCTCATAAGTACCCTAGGGAAAATCACAGATGACCACCAGCTGAATTGCCAGCCTTTAAACCTGTGGCCAAAATGGACCACTTATTCATTTTCCTAGAATTCCAAAATACAGGAATGTCTTTGAGGATTTAATCTCAGCTCCAACCGTTGAATGTCAAAGGGAGGGGAATAGTTTTGAAGACTTCAATGATTAGAAGTATAGTGACTCTTATAATGATCCTGACAGTGATCATAATTATCAGAATCATCTGAGAACGAAAACAACAAATCCGGTTGTTAACCTCATTCAAGAAGACTGGTGAAAGGACTAGTGCAATGGATTGTTGGCTAGGACTTGTCTTGGTTAATCTCCAGCCTGATGCTCACACAGTGTTTATGAATGAAGACTTGAGGAGTGAGTGAGGTGGACTAGATATGTGAAGTCCCCAGTGACAGTTTTAACAGACAGTCTGGTCAACAGGGAGATTCAGTACCTTATCATCATCACCAATTCTGTTCTCAAGAGGAAATGATCTACCATGGGACTTATTACGGGAAATCTAATACCTGGACCTTTTCCAACCTCAATTGCTGAGGATAACAGGGTACAAACTGATCCAGAACAGTGGTTCCTGCCTTAAGTTTCCCATAAGTAGGATTTTCATGAATACTTCCCAGAGCCAGAGCATGATGATAGATACATGAATGAGTGTTGTAGTTGGAGAGGAGGAGGAGGAGAGTTTAGTGATTGGGTGGTGGAGTAAAGGGGGAGGTGGTGTATCATGTTTATCTACATGCATGTGTGACATATTTTGTACATTTTATATGTAATTATTGAAGTGTTGACATGCCAGGAGATGAAACAATGGTCATCACTCGACTCACCATCAGCTCAATAAAGTGTATTTAATGAATAAGTGTTTTAAGTACATGTCTCAAGAGAATGTCTTGTACAGTTGCTGTCAAGTATTGTCTCTGGTGACTGTCTTAAGTTACTGTGGTTGGTTACAAATATTGTGAAAAGTCCTGTATAGATGTTGTTAAGTATCTCATGATGTATGTCTTGTACAATTGTGGTGTAAACAATTCTATGTAAATGTATGTCCCACTCTTGTCAAGAACCTGTCATGTAGATGTCTTCTTCAACAGATGTTATGTACAGTTATTGTTGAGTTGTCTACAAGAATTGAATCCTACAGTCCTAGAGAAATTGGACAAACTGATATAGGTCACACTGACAAAATTAAATAAAGGAAGATCTAATGTGACGGACGAATAGCACACTGACAACACTATAATGAGTGAGATGGATCCTCAGTTGTACAGAGGCGAAGAGTCCAGATCTTCTATTGGTCTTGAGGGAACTTTTTCTTCTTATATAAATTTATGTGTAGATACATAGTAGTCTCACAGTGGGGGTTGAGCCAAAGAAAAATGGTTCTCCAAAAAGGCTATTGCGGGAATGATTAACTCATTTAAGAGACCTCTAGACATAAACGTGCAAAATCATATCCTTTATCGTGTATAATTATTATTCAAGATATATCTCCAGAGAACACTATTAACTAGGTCCTCTGTCAACTATCAAATTTGTCACACCTAGCAAAGGTACACCATGATGGGGAACTATCAGAACATCCTACACATACTGATGACTCCACTGTTAGCCTAGCAATGGTAGAACAAAATGACAAACCAACAGATGATCCTACAAGTTATGATCACACTGTTAGTCTAACACAGGTAGAACATTATGGGGGACCAGCAGACGATCCTACAAGTTAAGATCCCACTGTTAGCTAGCACAAATAGAACATAATGGGGGAAACACAGAAGATCCTACAAGTTAGGATCTCTATGTGAGCCTAGAACAGATAGAACATAATGGGGAACCAACAGAAGATCATACAGATAATAATAGTCCTAACCAACGGAAGACCCTACAAGTAGAGATGATCCTCCCACTATTAGAATGACACAGGCAGAACAAGATGCTGAACCAACAGAAGATCCTACAAGTAATGATCCTACTGTTTGCCTAGAACTGGTAGAACATGATGGGTAACCAACAGAAGACCCTGCATGTAACGACACTTGACCTGCTAGCATAACACAAATACATCAATTAAGGTGAACAAACATGTGTCCATCCATCATGTGCCATGCCGATAAACGTGGGTGGTCATGTCTTGTCATCTCACACGATCACCAGAGTCATGGATCAGCTCCGTATTCCTGTCTCGACCATGCCACGTGGCCAAGACATCCAGGTATTTGCTTCTAGGTCTTCTCCTTGGTCTCTTCCCTTCGATCTTGCCAGTTGTCACCATTTTCTCCAATTCATTTCTTCTCATAACACACCAAAAAAATGTTGACTGTCTACGTCTAATGTTACTTATCAGATTACGATCTTCATTTGTTTCTTGAAGAAATGTTCATTGGTTTTTCTGTCTTTCTATGGTATTCTTCGCATTTTCCTCGGAAACCACATTTCCACAGTCATCAGATGCTTTTCAGCTTGCTGCTCATTGTCCACGCTTCACATCCATACAAAAGTATAGGTTCTATGTAGCACTTCAACGCTCTTTTTCTCGTTTCAGTTGATATCTTCTTATTTTTCAGTATGTTTTCCATTTTGCAAAAAGCTACCTTCGCAATGGCAATTCTTGTTCTAATCTCTTCAAAGCATCTCCCATCAGATGTTATGACTGTTCCGAGATAACTGTACCGATCCACTTGCTTAAGAATATGCCCATTTACTTGTATATCACATTGTGGTATTTCCTTTTCTCCAGTGACGACCATAATCTGTGTCTTCTTACTATTCAATTCTAGCCCTAGTTATTCACTATATGCAACAACCGCATCTACTAAATGTTGCAGTTCCTGTTCATTGTCTGCAATCAAGACTGTATCATCTGCATATCTAATGTCATTGATGTTTCGTCACCAATGTTGATTCCTTCTATATCTTCTATATATTTAAAAATATTTTCACTGTACAGGGAAAAATATATGGAAACATTACACATCGCTGCCTCACACCTCTTTTAATAGGCTGATATTGACCTACATCATTATCATTGTGACGGCAGCTTTTTGTTTCACAATATAGTATTTGTTTTTTTTATTTACAAGTCTAAGGTCTTTTCCATTAATTTGTAGATCTTCAAGCATCCTTATCACGTGGACATGTCTCACTTTATCGAAAGCCTTTGTGTAGCCAATAAAGCAAAGATATAGATCTTTGTTTACTTCTGTAGAACGTTCAATTACTGTTCTCAGTATATACACAGCATTTACTGTTCCATTGCCTTATACAAACCCACATTGTTTTTCTCCTTTTTCGGTTTGTATTTTATTCCCATCTTTTTGCATGATAATTCTCAGCAAAACCTTCGTGAAGTGGCTCAAGTTACTAATTGTTCGATGTTGATCACATTCCAAGGCGCCTGATTTCTTTGGGATTGAAGAACATGTGTACACAACATATGATGTGAAGTGTGAACCGACAGTTCGAAAACAACAAGAGGTTGGAAGCAACAGAAGTGTGGTTCCTGGAACGAATGTTTCGAATATCTTGACCTGCCAAAGTTAGTAACAATGATTGCCTTTCTTGGTAAGAAAGAGACAAAAAGCATGGTTTAGAATATTATATTAAAAAATAAAAAGAGACTATCAATGTTCTCTGACCAAGAAGGAAAAGACAAGCATTATGAATAAGAACGTGACCACTGTAAAGATCAGACAGAAAATAGGGACATGCAGACATAGAAAGGATACTGGATGGATTGAGACGGTGGCATGAAGAAATACCATCAGCAGACATGATGCAGAAACCCAAGAACTGAGTTCATGGAGAGACGTGAGCCTACGGCCTTTTGGCAGGACGGATTCATAAAATGAAATGTGACTGTATAAGCTTGCATAGCTTTTACATCCGCAATCTAGTATGTGCGTCACCATTAGCAAATTACACATAGCCATATTATATTGCATTACGTGTCCTTAAGGTGGGTGGGGATTGTATATCGTTCGTTTCAGGCTCATTTAGAGCGTATATATACACACACAGAGCGATCTTATGTCGAGGATTGACTGCCGTAGGGGCGTTTTCGTGTAACTGTCTTATTAAACTTCTATCTTCATTACATATAACCAGTTTCAATTCGTCAACAGATAAATATCCAATAATTTAACAAAGTTAATTCTCCTTCGGCGAACAGAACTATGGCGTGGCGCTACTACATGTTAGTTGCTGTTGCAATGGTTTTCAGCAGCTGCTTTCAGAAAGTGAATTCGGTTGATCCCAACATTACAGGTAAAATAAACAGTAATTTTTTAAAAATCTATTGAGGAAATGCGCGTTTATACTTAACACTTAAATATTGAGTTACACATACTGAGTTACACATACAGAGTTACACATACTGAGTTACACATACTGAGTTACACATACAGATTTACACATACTGAGTTACACATACTGAGTTACACATACTGAGTTCCATATACTGAGTTACACATACAGAGTTACACATACTGAGTTACACATACTGAGTGTTTATTGAACTCCCAACTGCAAACAGGCTGCAGGCTAAATCATATACCCGGGTGGCTGCTGACAGGGAATGCCCGCTTCATGAAGTCCTGGACACAGTTAAGGGCCACAGGTTTCTCAGAGGACAATTATGGATGGCTAAGGCAGAAGACACATTCAGAGAAGTGTGTATGCTTGAGAACATTGGGAGTGGAGAGGAGTGGGTCAGAATTCCAGAACGAATGAACGAACGAACAAACAAACTTTATCTTCAAAGGGTTAAGAATTGGGCATGCAGGCCCGTCTGAAATTCCGCCCTTCTTTTCTCTTTCCTCGCATACATTGTTTCATTCAACATCCCTTATGAAGCTAATGTTGGACAACAACAGAACATTATGCATTAAAACGCATGGAAAATAATCAACAATACATGACTCATTATAAATACCTAAGGGAGTTGTATTGTACCATACATACGGGAATGTTTATTATATCAGTTGTCGGATCAGATTATTTTATTGTTTTGTTTTCTTGTTTGTCTTGATTTAGGGGCGCATGTAGTCTGCTCTGAGATAATGTTGAAATAGGTTACGACTATATGTATAGTGATTGGTGGTGTCTTTGGTTTCTTGTGGAAGATTGTTCCACAACTGAGCGGCGGAGTACGCTAAGCTTATTTTGTATATGTCTATCCAAGGTTTAGGCCTGGTGTGCCTTGCCAGTAAGAAGTCGTTCGGGTCCACATCGATTGACGGATGTCAGTCTCGGCGATCGGGCAATCTTGAGCTATAGCCTACGATGGGTGACGTTGTAATATTCTGTTATGATAATTTGGCCGTGTCCAGTGTGTGCTGCGTGGTTACACACCCGCTTCACACGCCAGTTATCCGGGGCTTGTTTCCGGATCCGGTCAATGATATGCACTACTGACGAGATCAAACGAGAGCGAAACTCGAGTATAGTGCTTCCATATTGACGTGGATGGGCCTTTGGTTCATACCAGAAAACGATCAGCGTTGCCAGTGGTGGGTTTGCTCAATATTTAAATTTCAAATCCCGAAACAACCAAATAATCAACATGAAGTATGTTTAGTCGTTCGCTATGTCATGAGTTATATTTAAAGAGTGACCAAAGGTAGCATGAAACATTTTGAAATCGGATTTTGTGAGTTAGTTTGGCGTTAGTAAAATGTAAGAGTTTGTGGAGTGGCATTAACTGAAGACGTTCATGTAGGTTAGAATTGTCTGTAAGCTGCTCACCATTAATTAAAAGCACTGCTCTTTTCTAAAGCGAATAAAGGCGTTTTGTTATTGATTTGGAGCATCTATCCCAGACTGTGTAGCAATAATCAATATGTGTTTGTATATGGGGAGTATATAATATCTTTCTTATGTTTTCATAAAGGGCATTTTGAATTTTGGCAACTTGGTATGCTTCTTTGGTTTTTTGTTTAACGAGGGCATGAACATGAGAAGTAAAGGTTATATTGTCATCAATGATACGATTCAGTGCTTTATGCTCGGTTTCTACAGGCGTGCTGCACTCTAGTACACAACCAAATGAGATTTAGTTCATTTAGTAGATGAATATTATGTGCATATATATGAGCAGTCGTTTGCAAATAGCTCGCAGGATGGCGAGGGATCTATCACATCGAATGCTTTCTAAAGCGTATAAACACCGCTCCACATAGAGTATTGTTGTTAATATGTTAAAGCCTGTTTTCTATCATGTTTGTTAGGGCCGTATGACAAGAATCTTTTGGCTGAAACCCTGACTGTCTGTCAACTATTAGTTTGTGGCGATCTAAGTGTTCTAGTGTTGTTTTGTGAATGCATTTCTAGCGGTGTGAATATTGATGATAGTATGGACATTGGCCCTTTGGTTACTCAAATCATCGTCTATTGAACCAGCTTTTAAATGAGGATACAACTTAGCCATTTTAAAGGCTGATGGGAAGTGACCTTTTGTGAGGCATTGATTATGTATAAAAGTTAGTGACTCGCAGATCGCCGGTGCAGATCAGGGAAGTCTCCGATTACTGGTTCCATCTAGTCTTGATGGATTATTGTTTTTTAGGTTACTGAGATGAGTAAATACTTCAGTGGCCGTCATCATCGGTATGTTGGAGGGAATGTCTCTATAGCACGTATTCTCACAAGAAAATGATGACAATAAAGGTATATCATGAGGAGAATCTGGTATTCAATGAGTAACGATTCAATCAGTAATTCGACTGTGTGTATGTATACCCACAATGGCTATTGCAGGTCAGCAGCCAGGAACAGAAGAAGTATGTGAGACACCTGAGTGCATCTCCACAGGTAATCTGTCCATGTTTGTTGAGCTATATGAACAAGTCTAGCATTACTATCTCGTGTCTTATTTGGTAAAGCACTACGATAATGAACATATGGGGGTTGATACCTTGTCAGGTGTCACACTGACATAGCATAGCAACGCCGAGCATTAAATGTGTGTATTATTTGTGTGTGTGTGTGTGTGTGTGTGTGTGTGTGTGATATATATGTATTTACACATAATCTAAAACATTATCAGTAAAACAACAGTTCTGTCAATGGTTAGCTGGTAAGTTGATTGGTTGATTGATTCGTTGATTGGTTTGTTGGTTAACTCTGAGCTAATTACTTAGTCAACATAGCATCCTCATCGGACGTTGAACTATTATTCCATAAGTGCTCCGACCACCTCCTCAGTATCTCACTCAGCGTGTGGCGACTGATGACACCAGTTCTGTGTTGGTTGATTATTATTCTGTGGCTCTCCGCATATCTCTCTTGTCTAGCTTGGCCACGTCTGACTTGATGTTACTGCAGTCACGATGAGTCTCCAACCAAATGCCCAAGGGTAAATCTGTCATAATAATTAGAGCCGGTTAGTTAGCGAGGTTGACAGGGATCTGTGCTGGACACGTCTAATCACGGTCGGACACAGGAAGCTGTGCTGGACACGTCATGATCACTGTCGGACACAGGGAGCTGTGCAGGACACGTCATGATCACTGTCGGACACAGGGAGTTGTGCAGGACACGTCATGATCATGGTCGGACACAGGGAGCTGTGCTGGACACGTCTGATCACGGTCGGACATAGGAAGCTGTGCTGGACACGTCATTATCACGGTCGGATACAGGGAGCTGTGCTGGACACGTCTGATCAAGGTCGGACATAGGAAGCTGTGCTGGACACGTCATTATCACGGTCGACACAGGGAGCTGTGCTGGACACGTCTTGATCACGGTCGGAAACAAGGAGCTGTGCTGGGCACGTCATGATCACGGTCGGACACAGGAAGAAGCGCTGGACACGTCATGATCACGGTCGGACAGAAGCCTGTTAAAGTGAGGGAGAGACTGGTCATCTATTTCTCTGTGTATTAAGGTCTGCAAAACGAGCTACCCCTATCATGTCACAAACCCATAACAGAAAACTACTTCGTAACACATTTTATAATGAAAAAAAAAATACATAACAACCAGGTAAACAAAGCAGCACATACTTCAGAGGATCGAGCTCATTGCGTCGCGACGTATCCCATATAGCTCAGTCTATCCCTACAGAGCAGCAATTAAACCGCTTACCGCAAGCGCTGTATAAAGCACGAAATCCGTAGATCCGGCCACCATCTCAAGGGGTATTCGAAAAGACACAAACTGCACTCGGGAACTGTCAGTTGCTAAGTGAGGGGAAGATATCCTTCCCACTGGGGGTTGAGTGGTCCCGGGGTATGGTATCCGCCTCGATTGCAGGAGGTCCTGGGTTCAAGCCCCGGTGAGGACCGGTATTTTTTCACGTGGACTTCTAGTAACAAAATGTCCCCTGGTCTCTGGGTAGTGAGATAGGATGCCCGTGTGTATTGTAGCGCACATAAGAAATCCCTTGGCAGTTTGAAATCGAAAAAAGGATGACCTAACGGCGCTGCCCGGGCACAATTTCGAGTTAAAAATCTACTCAAAGTATTTCAGGATCCTCGCCGGTGCTACGGAGTTCGTACAATGCGCCGAGATTCTCCGGACTCTGGCTTGAGTTAGGAGTACAACGGAGCACTTTTGTGTTATACTTGTGTGCCGTGATATTGATCCGTCGACTAAACTAAACTAAACTAAACTAAACTAAACTAAACTACTCTTCCCACTGCTCAGTGCTTTCAGGCCTCCAAATTTTGATGGCCCAATCACGCCACAGACCCATGGCAAGAAACTTTCATGATAAATTATGTTATCTATGATTCAGGCATGCACATTGTGGTCCTAAACCGTGCTACATAATTAGTGCAATGTGCTGAAATTCTCCTTGCATGATCTAATGAACAACAATAACAACAACAAAAACAACAACAACAACAACAAAACTTTATTTTGAAAGGGTTAAGAATTGGGCGCGCAGGCCCGTCTAACATTCTTCGCTTTTGTCACTCTCATTCATACATTATACCATTCACACATCATTCAAGGCTAACTGAAAACAGCAACAATATAAAAGATATGCATTATAAAGGCATGTGGAAAATGAAAAAATCAATACTACACGACCCAGTAATAGTAATAACTGGTGTGGCACTTGTTATCAGCTATGTGGAATATACTGGCCTACCAAATGGCTGTTATACTAGGGTTTTACTATTATTATTATTTCTATTATTAAGGGGGAAGGTAATACGTAGGCTACTGGGATAGTGGTCAAATAATTTGCGATTATATGTATACGGAATGGTGATGTCTTTTATTTCATGTGGAAGATTGTTCCACAGCTGAGCTGCAGCGTACGTTAAGCTTGTTTTGTATGTATCCTAGGCTTTGAAATGTGTACTATATGTAATCGTTTACTGTGACTAGCATTATATTCAAACTATGGCCAAAGGAATTTGGGGCATTCTGATGTAGGATTTTGTTAATTAGTTTGGCCTTATTGAAAAGCAGACGTTTGCGGAGTGGTAGTAACTGAAGGCATTTATGCAGGCTGTGATTGTCAGTTAAATGTTTGCTATAAATTAAACTCATGGCCCGTTTCTGGAGCGAGTAAAGTCGCTTGGTGCTTGAATTGGAACAACCGTCCCAGATTGTAGAGCAGTAGTCAAAATGTGTCTATATGTGAGACGTATAGAATATTTTCATTGTGTCCTCATCAAGGAAATTTTTAATTTTGGCGAGTTGGTAGACTTTTTTCGCTGTTTGTTTAGTGAGCGCTTGAACGTGAGGATTAAAGGTTAGGTTTCTATCAATGATGAGGCCTAATGTTTTGTGCTCAATTACACTTTCTACTGGCATGTTATCGATGTGAAGTTGAAGTTATCTGTGTGAATTTAGAGTTTGAAGTCTTTTTCTGGTTGTTAATAACATAGATTTTGTTTTAGTGATGTTAATTTGCATTCGGTTCGCATAGCTCCACCTAACTACATTATTTAATTCTTGTTGCAAAGACGACTCCAGCAAATTACTGCTTTCAGCGTTTGTATACATTGTACAGTCATCTGCAAATAGATCGCAGGACGACGAATGATGCAAAGGTAGATCATTAATATATACGGCAAATAATAGAGGGCCAAGAATAGAACCTTGCGGTACTCCAGTATTGAAATAGTGGTTTGGGACAGAGATTTATTGTATGATACTACTTGATTTCTGTTTGACAGAAAAGATGTTATTAGCGTCGCAACATTAGGGCCAATTTTCACTGTCTCTAGTTTTTTAATTAAAATGGCATGGTCTATCATATCAAATGCTTTCCTGAAATCGATAAACACAGCTACACATTGATTGTTGTTATTTATATTCTTGTGCCAATTGTCTATCATGTTTGTTAGGGCCGTGTGGGAAGAATATTTTGGTCAAAATCCCGATTGACTGTCAACTATAAGCTTGTTGCGATCTAAATACTGTAATGTTATCTTATGGGTGTGTTTTTCTAGTGGTTTAGATAGTGATGATAGTAAAGAAATGGGTCTATAAATGTTTGGGAGACCAGTGTCCAAAGAACCAGATTTAAGGAGATGATACACTTTAGCGATTTTGAGAGCTGATGAAAAGTGACCTTTGGTAAGACACTGGTTATATACATAGGTTAGTGATACACAGGTCACTGGCGCAGCACAGCGGAGAATCCGACTGCTGATTTCATCTAACCCAGATTGGTTTGCGTTTTATAGGTTACTGAGGTAAGTGAATAACTTCAGTGACTGTCATTAGCGGTATGTCAGAAAGAATATCCCGTGAGCATCTGTTCTCGCAAAACGATGACAGTAAAGATAAGTTGCATGGAGAATTTGGTATTGAAGCCTTCAACTGATCTATGTCATTTTGAAAAAAAAGTTACTGAGTTGGTCGAATGAGATAGGATTTGATGGTAATGAATTTGATAAGTTATACTTGTTTGTCAAATCCTTACTATTTGTTTTATCCATTGTTGTTTGTCCATCAAGAATGATGATGACCATTTATTTCATCCAGTGGGGTTGAAGGTGTGGAGCCGTGGGTTCTAAGATGGCTGATAAGGCCTATTTTGGCTCGAAATGTTCTTTGACAATGTGGGCAAAGAATGCTTGACGTCTCTGGAGGAGGATTTCCTGCAGTGGTTTTTCTGTCTTGCCTATTCTTCACAGCTCTTGCAGTCCTGGTTGCCTCACATATGACTGCACCTTTGGGCAATGATGCACGCCACGAATTTCGGTCTCTGGCTGCAGCCTCCCAGGTGTCATGATGAATTCCAAAAGCATTCAGTGAAATTTTCAGTGTCTTTAAAACGTTTCCTCTGGCCACCTTGGGAGCGTTTACCACAACGCAGTTCGCTGTAAAAAATTCGTTTAGGGAGCCTGTGATCTGGTATGCGAGTCAAGTGACCAGCCCAACGAATCTGATTCTTCATCAGTATAGTATGGATACTGGGCATGGATGCTCTTTCTAGGACTTCAGTGTCTGGAATCTTGTCTTGCCATTTAATCTTCAGTACCTTCCTTAGGCAGGCTGTGTGGAAGTGGTTTAATTTCCTAGCGTGTCGCTGATAAACAGTCCAGCTTTCACAAGCATATTGCAGTGTGAATAATACAACTGCTTTGTAAACTTTTAGTTTTGTTTGCAGGCTTATTCCAGTTCTGTCCCATACATTCTTGTACAGTCTGCCAAAGGCCGCACTGGACTTGGAGATTCTTGCATTCACTTCGTCATCGATTGTGGCAGCTTGTGACACGGTGCTGCCAAGATAGGTGAATTTGTCCACAACACTTAGTCTATGATCATTCACTTTGATATTCGGCACAGTGTGATTATTCCCTGGAGCTGGCTGGTACATAACCACAGTCTTCTCCAAGTTGATATTGAGCCCAAAGTTGGCACAGGCATGTGAGAAAGCTGAAACATTATGTTGCATGTCCGCCTATGAGTTGGCATATAGAGCGCAATCATCAGCAAACAGGAGCTCTCTGACTGTGTCGCTGTTAATTTTGGTTTTAGCTTTCAGCCTTTTGAGATTGAATAACTTTCCATCCATACGGTAGTTGATGTCTATTCCAATGTCGTCGTTCTCGAAGGCATTCATCAACATGGCTGAAAACATGAGGCTGAACAGTGTTGGTGCCAGGACACATCCTTGCTTCACTCCATTGGTGACAGGAAAGGGTTCAGACAGTTCACCATTTTCCTGTACTCTTGCCTGCATGCCGTCATGAAATAGCCGCACTATTTGGACAAACATTCGTGGACAGCCATATTTTGCCATAATCTTCCACAGTCCTTCTCTGCTGACTGTATCAAAAGCCTTGGTAAGGTCAATGAAAGTGGAGAACATTTCGCAGTTCTGTTCCTGACATTTCTCTTGCAGCTGCCTTGCAGCGAAAATCATGTCAACAGTTCCACGTTCTTTTCTGAAGCCACATTGACTCTCAGGAAGAAGACCTTGATCGAGATGGGCTGTGAGGCGATTGAAAAGAATTCTGGCGAGTATCTTCCCTGCAATTGAAAGCAAGGAGATGCCTCGGTGGTTGCCACAAGATTGGCAATTTCCTTTACGTTTGTAAAGGTGGACTATTGACGCGTCCTTGAAATCTTGTGGCATAGTCTCGCTCATCCATATGTTTGTGAAGACTTGGTGAAGCCACTCTGTTAGGACCGGCCCACCTGCCTTGTATATCTCTGCTGGGATGTAGTCAGGACCAAGTGCCTTGCCGCTGGAGAGTTGCTGGATGGCTTTGTTTACTTCCACTATAGTTGGCAGATCATCAAGTGTCTCATTGGTGGGAACTTGAGGAAGGCAGTTGATGGTTTCATCATCGAAGAAGGAAGTTGCATTTAAGATTTTGCTGAAATGCTCTGCCCAGCGTTGAAGGATTTCTTTCTTATCGGTGACCAATGTTCCCCCATCTGCACTGAGGAAGGGAACTATGCCTGGTGATGTAGGACCATAGACCGCTTTCAGTGAGTCGTAGAAGTTTTTCATATCATGTCTGTCAGCAAAGCCCTGAATTTCATCAGCCTTGCTGCTCAGCCAGGAGTCCCGCATGTGCCGAAGTTTCTGCTGCACTACTCTCTGAATGTTCTTGAAAGCATCTTTTTTCGGTTGATGTCTTCGGAATTTTCATCAAACCAGTCTTTATGCTTTCGGGGGGCTGGGCCCAGGATTTCCATAGCAGTGTTGTAAATTATGTCCTTTAGGGTTCTCCATTCTGTTTCAGTATCCTGTTTAGCTTCAGCATTGGGCTTGAGGCGGTCTTCCAGCATATTTTCAAACGACTGCTGCATTTTCTTGCTGTTTAGGAGGGTGACATTTAGCTTTTTTTGCATTTTCGCCCCTTGAGGACGCAGTGGTGGCCTGATGTGGATGTTCATTTTCGAGACAATGAGACGATGGTCTGTCCAACATTCGGCACCACACATGGATTTTGTCACTCGAACGTCTTGTCTGTCACTCCTCCTGACGATGACATAGTCAATGAGGTGCCAGTGTTTCGAGCGAGGGTGCATCCACGATGTCCTATTTCTCATGGGGAGACGGAAAATTGTGTTCGTAATCAGGAGATCATGTTCGACACATGTCTGAAAGAGGCGGAGTCCATTGCTGTTACAATTTCCGACTCCATGCTTTCCAATAATGCCACTCCAAGAGGTGGTGTCCGTGCCTACTCTGGAATTGAAATCCTCAAGTAGTATAAGTTTGTCTCCTTTGGGAACAGATGTTAATACATTGTGCAGGTTCTCATAGAACTTGTTCTTGACATCATCTTCGTTGGTCATAGTTGGTGCGTAGACACTCACAATGGTTGCATGCTTCCTTCCATTCAGCAGGGGCAACTTCATGGTCATGAGCCTGTCGTTTATAGCCTTTGGAAATCCAGCTAATTTGCCGACCAATACTAAGTTTATCCATTACTAAGTTCTTAAAGTAATTTTTCTTTTCTTTTCGTATGGTATATTGAACTTTGTTTCTAAGAGTTCGGTATGTGCTGAGATCTCGCTTTTTATGTGCCTTATCTCTGTCTCTCATAATTTCAAGTATTTCCTGGGTGATCCAAGGTGGTTTGACGTGATGTTTTACTCGAACTTCCTTGCTTGGCACATTTCTATCAAACACTTCAATAAAGATCTTCATCCAGGATTCCAGAGCATCCTCCGGGTCAGGAAGCTCATAAACATTGTCTAGAGGTGAACTGAGCAAGTCCGTTAAAATGCGTTTTGGTTGAAATTTTTGTAGCTTCTATATTATACAGTTATGTGTTTGTGTTTTGGAGTTTTAATTCCTTTTTAGACCACGTGCAGGATATTGGGTAGTGATCGCTCACTGCATAATTGGGCACAGTGCATTCTATGATGTTGTCTGAGCAAGTTACATAAATGTGATCTATAAGTGTTGAGATGAGTTTGTTACTCTAGTATCTTGTTTTACTATGTGTTGGAAGTTGTATGATGCAATTATATTTCCCCAAATTATGTGGGATTTGTTGGTGTCAATGTTAAAGTCTCCGAGTAGTATGACTTCCTTCCCGGAAGCGAACATCACATCCATCATGGTAGTGAAGATTTCGTACCAGACATGTCCAGCCCTGGGATTTCGATAAAGGTGGCCAATTATCAGGGGTGTGCAGTTTCGAAGTTTTGGCTCCAACCAAATACATTCTATTTCGCAAGTTTCAAAGTCTAACCTACGGTGAACATTTAGTAAATTAGAAACATAGGCTACTATGCCTGTCTCTTGTTTCTTACAGGGATCTCTTCTAAAAACTGTGTACCTTTTAATAGAGATGTCCTCATCTGAAATATTTTCATTTAGTCTACTTTCACTAAGGCCGAATACATGAAAATTTTGATTAAGAACAGAAGATAACTCTGGCAGCTTGTTAAATAAGTTGCAAATGTTTAAGTTTCCAAGACGTATTCCTGACTTAGTGAGCCAATGTTGCCACTTCTCAGACATTTCATGCCTATATTATAACGATTTAACTAATGAGACCAACAAATATAGTGCAAATACAGAACAAAACGAATTAAAATGTATGAACATACAATAATTAATTAACTCGAACTACTTCGCAAGCTATGTAACCAGCTGCTATCCGAAAGAATGAATAAATGACTATACAAGTAAATGTTCCAGTTTAAAGTTGGGTATCCCACACGGGAGATAAAACGCTAAACAGTAAACAGTTAAAGTTCAAGGAGGAAGCTCTTTTCCCCGTATCTTGCGTATAGGGCTGAGTTTTTAATACATATCCTATTTTACAGGTCTGTATTGTAGAGACATCATAAAGGCTTGATTCAGTGCGGCCGGCCTAAATTGCATCAAGTATAGAAGTTATGGATTCCAATGATGCGGAACTTCCTGCTGTCTGCTAGGTGGCCCATTAGTGGTGTGAGGGGGCCGTGTCAAAGTGGAATTACTGCCGTGTGTGTGCGCCGATGTTTGCAACGCAGGTTGGTTCCTTGCAGGGGAGGGCAGGAAAATTATTATGGTAGTTATCTCCTTCCCGTGCTGAGGTGGGAGTAGGAAGGATGGGTTGGTTTATTCTTGGTAGCATGTGTGATTCTTGAGTAGCAGAAGTTCGGGGGTCAGATGTCAGCAGACGTTTACCTGGTGAAATGGAGGAGTTTAAGTTGGCCTATGTTGGCCTTGGTTATTCAGAATTCAATGTTGTTCGCGTGTGTGTGTGTGTTGGTCAGGTTTTATGCTCCTTCTGGGTACTTTATGATTTTTGCAAGCAGACTACTGCCTGATGTGGATGTGTGTATTTGGTCTCTGTACAATCGTTTCTTCGGTGCGCCTGTCTGTGATGTGAAGAAGGATTTGGTGTTGGTTAAGTGTACATTATACCGATTGCAAAAGGTCTCTAGGGTGTTATTGTTTATGTCAGCCAATCGACGTTTGTAGCCATAACCTGGCGGTATTATGGAGGAGAAAACAAACTGTAGAATGTGGGAAAGTTTAACGTTGTAAGTCAAGTAGTGTTCTTAACTGAGAAATTGTTATACTTTGGTGTTTCATAGTGTCTTGTATCCCTATGTGAATCGTTGTCTTTTTAATGGTTGTATTAACCTCCAGTCTACGTATACTGTCTGTTAGTCTTTCTACTCCTGCACCTGGAAGCTGAATTGTTGCGGCTATGTCGGTGTCTGATAAGGACATACGGTCGCTGTAAATTCCCACAATCGAAGAGTCGCCAATTATCACGTGGGTGCAGTCAGCCGGTTGTGCGCCGTGTCTGTCCACAATGCACTCAACTTCGTCGCCCTGATAATGTTTGATCAGAAGTGTTCGAAATGCCTCATAGTGTAGAGTATTATTAAATGTAATAGAAATGCATTTACCGTCGTTCATACGCTTGACGGACAGTGATGGAGAGCCAAAGCAATTCTTTAACTTGCTTTTCACTGCTTTCTCTTTGTTTAGTGTGTAGTTCTTAGTTCTCGTAGATTTTAATCTTAACCCACATCACCCACGTTTTGCAGTTATCTCCAGCACAGAGCTTCCCTCCTCGTCATTCATGGCTACATAGTATTGTATTTCCGCCAGCAGGTACACATTGTATCAGCGCCCGCACTCGGTTTAAATTTCAGTACAGAATCCGATCTCTGGCTCCAAATGTTTCAAACATAGAGAGCCACGACTTCTGCCCTATGCGCCAACTTAGGCACGAGAGGAAAGACAAGACAAGACAAGATGCTATTGGCTAGTTCAAACTTTCACTGACGCTTCGCCGTTTTGTGAATAATTTATCCATAGTATTGAATACAACATTATTAGCATTCATATCCAACACTGCACATTTAGCAACCTTAAAATAATTTCAATAGTTAAACGACATTTTTGTGATCACAATCATATAAAATCCATTGCGCACTAATGAAGATAAACAGGAAAAATAAACCAAAAAGGAGGAGAGCACACAAACACGTCTTAGACAGATCCACGCCTCTGGAATGAAGAAGACTGTAGTACTGATGGAGATATTTGTGCGAAATTAAAGTGATCCCTTGCGGAAAACTAAATCAAACCAATGTTAATTAAAACATGCATGGTGTATTTATGTACATGTTTAATTACGCTGTTTAAGATTCCATATCCATTTTCCATATTTCAGCTGCTGCGATGATGGAGAGGATGAACTTGTCAGCGGATCCTTGCGAGGACTTCAACGAGTTCGCTTGTGGCCGCTTCATCAAAGAATATGTGTTATCAGATGGGAATACAGATATCTATACCTTCAATATTGTACTGAACAAAACCAACTTGATTCTGTACGGTAAATATTTCATAAAATATTGCAAAAAGTAATACGGCAATGAGAATTAAGTGCATACTGGTCTAGTCAATGGCCGTCAAATAGCTTATGGCTGAAAGAATAAGAGCGCGAGCTCTTTGACTTTACGTGTGCTTCTATACAATGTTTTCCCGCAGTGAATGTGAATAACGAAGACACAAAGAATAGATTGCACGATTTATTGCCTGGCATATTTTGCTGCATTTCGTCAGGTAAATACTGCAGAATTCACATAACATGAAGTAAAATAACTAGAAAAATCCTTCTAGCTGAAATATACACATGTTCGCACAGAAATGTCAGTTGTCAACCACGGTATTTTTAAACTAAGTAACATGTCTTTCTGTTTGCACAAAACCGGCTTGTGTAGCTTAATCATTATGGCTTCTGCAAACTTTAACAAGAGAGTATTTTGTGTGTTAAACAACACGCGAAAGGAACTGTCTCTATCAATCACATGGCTGCTTTCCGACATGTGCATTGCGATTGATGAAACGGGAAGCTTCCGATGTGTAGGCCTCACTAGGCTGCCATTGCCTGTGTGTAGTAGCTTGTCAATCCATGGAGGTATGTGCTCAGCAACTCTGTTGTTCAACCGCCGCTCTGTTCTGCCGATGTAGGTAGACTGGTACCAATATGTGAATTGGTAAATGCAATTGTTTTTGGCGTTCAGAGGAACAAATTCTTTGACTGCTAGAGCGGTAATCGGTGTGCTTCTGTACCTAATGACTGGAGTTGCAGCAAAGAATGTTTGGCCGAGTGCTGTAGTGTGCCGGTCTTGTAGACGGTGCATTACGTCATCCCCAAGAAAGGTTAGCTGGATGAATACCTTGAGTTTAGGGACTGTAGTTTCGTCTGGTTTTGGTTTGGTTTGGGCTGTTTGCAGTGGCGCTGTATAAATCCTGTGGAATACCCATTCAGGTTTAAGACATTCTTCAGAGTTTCAAATTCCTCGGTCAGTGTGCACTGGGTGAATATATTCCTAGCACGGTCAAACAGGGTTTGTACTAAGCCCCGTTTGTACTGGACAGGTGTGAAGCTCTAAAAGTTTAATATTGACCAGTCTGCTTCTTTTCGGTACACCGATCTTTGAATTGTGCCGTCTGCTCTACGTCTCATTAGAATATCTAGGAACGGCAACGCTTCGTTGTGTTCATGTTCCATAGAGATATGTTTCTTTTTTTATGTGTAATGTTCATTATGGCCTTGAACGATATTGCTCCCTCTCACTCCCCTCGCTCACACCACAGCGAATGAGTGGCCCTAATGTTCGTTAAAGAGGCCGAGAAAGCGCTAATAAAGTGCTGTCTTAGAGTATGTCGACAGGCCTGGTTACACCTCTAGCCACTTCCTCGTGAATGTGCTGATCCTTCTGTCTATCGCCTTTAAGGTGCTCATCATACATGGTAAATGAGCAGAGGCTATATTAATTTCGCCGGTCTCCCTGGCGTAGGTGTTAACGTCCTTCTCCGTAATCCCGTATATTCGCGTGAGTATATAATGAGGATTGTCTGGTCGGCCACCAAGTTTGCTGTTGCCATCACCTTGCCCTTCACCATTGACAGGTTTCTCGATTTATTGGGCTTGAAGTTCATTAAGCACCAGCAGATCAGTTCGCTCCAAACTTTGGAACGGGCATGGCTTTCCTCTGTTGTCAGGATTGTCATGTCGTCCATGAAACCCTTGGGTGGCGACCTTCTGCAATCCTCACTCAGTTTTAGTCCTTATGGTTAGCCGAATGCAGCATCTAGATCTTCTATTACTTCTTCTTATGCTTCTTCTTCTCTTTCTCCCTCTCTTTCTCCCTTACCCTCTACTTCACCTTCTCCCTCTCCTTCTTCCTCACCCCCTCCCTCGCCCTCTACCTCTACCTCTCCTTCTTCCTCACTCTTTCCCTCCCTTTCCTCTTCTCCGTCATTCTCTTCTTCTTCCTCCTCCTCTCCATCCTCCTCTTCCTCCTCATCTGCTCCTCCTCCTCTTCCTCGTTCACGTCCTCGTCTCGTTCTCGTCTTCATTCTCATAAGCATCCTCATCCTCGTTGTCTTCCACGTTGTCTTCTTCTTCTTCTTCTTCTTCTTCTTCTTCTTCTTCTTCTTCTTCTTCTTCTTCTTCTTCTTCTTCTTCTTCTTCTTCTTCTTCTTCTTCTTCTTCTTCTTCTTCTTCTTCTTCAATGTCATACAATAGTACTGAGCTAACGCCAGCATAGAATATTTTAGGTTTTCAGCTAAGTTTATTTCTGTTCGATACATTTCCTAGTTCCAACAACGATGACCAGATGTGAATGACATAGTTATATGAAAGTATTGTCTTTACATTTCAGATTTATTAGTCAATACTACTGACCCAGCGCGGCCACGATATGTGAAACACATGCAACGGCTTTTCAATTCTTGTATGAACGAAAGTAAGTCGGTTTTCTCATGACAATAAAAAGTCAACAGATTTGTTTATCTTCTAACTTCTCCCTACTGCCGACCCGGAGGTCATGGTTCGATCCGCAGCTGCGCGAAGTAGGGGTTTAAAACATTGACATGGGAGCTCATGTCGACGCACCCTAAATGGTTACCAAGAATGTCTTGGGATGTAAACTCGGGTGCTAACTTACATAACTCACAGAGAGGCGATGTTGCTGTAAAGATATATGTTTACCGTCTGACTTGTTGATTCCACATTCCTCTCGGGAAAACAAGTGACACCCCTCCAGTCCTCAGCAGTTACATATGAGTATAACTCACATAGCATTGAATCTTGTTCATGAATTACATAAAGAAAACTTTTATGTGTACTGTTACAAACTGTGAACCATACACAATCATGAGAACAATCAATGTGCATCAGTGTGAGAGGTTTACATGTAGTTAAACCTCTTCCACTAATTCTTCATCTTATTCTTTTTCTGGAGTCATTGTGCACTTGTCCCATTCTGTTGGCTATCAACAGTTGGTTACAGACAGAGGTTTGAGTCCCCTCAGGTCTGGTCAGATTGTTTAAGCACAACTGTCACAAATGGCAATTTGTGAAGCGTAAACTTACTAGGCACTGCAGTTAATTGGTGTTGTGTCTCAGTGCAAAGTCTGTCACATATATACAACTATATCACATCAAACCATGTTGACTCAGCTGGAAAGGAGGGAGGACAGATATACACTCCTCTCTCTCTCTCTCTCTCTCTCTCTCTCTCTCTCTCTCTCTCTCTCTCTCTCTCCCTCTCTCTAGATGATGTACAGGCTAACACATGTAGGTTTCAAGTGAGGCAGTGGTTCATGCACAAACTGTCTTCTAGATAGCAGATAGTTTAATAGGCAATTTTGATTAAATTCATAAGAGTGTATTAAGAATTGCACCTCCTACAGTTTCCTATGATGGTATGTTGTAATATGCACACATTAACGACAACAGAATTAAAGAATCATTTCAGAGCGAGCAGTTTTAAGAAAAAGATGATCGCGTCAGATTGGTCGGAGAATGGCGCCGTTGCAGGTTGATACGCCAGAGTTTTTATATTATTAATAATACACTTAAAATGACGCACAAACACTGGATACCTCAACCGTACACCTCTGGGCACCATGCAGATCTAAAGACTGATGAGCCTACCTCGGTTCAGGACCAAATGCACATAACATTTGGAAAATTCGGCCACCACGCAAGAGACAGGACCGTCTGCTTGGACCTTGTAATGAAGAACGCGCAATTTACAAGTGAGACGCTATTGACGGGCCGACCCAGCAATCACGTAACTGGTTTACGCCAATGATCCCTTGTATTGAAGGCGCTGTTTAGTCCAAAAATAGGGTGACATGTGTCCATCTCTAGTGTCAAGTGGGGTGTTATGTGTTTTCTTATGCGGTCAAGTGCAATATTTTCTCTGGTTGGTGTGCAATAGCTGACCTGCTGTAACATGATGAAGTCCATTATGTCATAACTAGGCAAGATTACGCTCAGTAGTTTGCCATTGCCTTCTGAGCGACAAGCTCACATACCCCGTAAGTTACCAACGCGGCGAGCACAGCTACCAATTCTCGCGCAAGTTACGTTACTCACGAGAATATACGTGATTACGGGGAAAAACGTTAAACCCTAGGCCAGGGAGACGGCCTCGATTTAATGCTGTAGACTTAAAATGGGAACTGGAGTCAAGTCTAGGTATGATTAGTCGTTAACGTTGGTGATCTGTGTTCTCACCTCTGTAGATCCAATACTCCGACCTGCTAAATTGCCAAGGAGTTACTACTAGGCAGCTACTGACAGGTAACATCTCGTAGGCAGTGTATGACAAATAGCTTTTTAAATGTCAGCGATCGTATGCCGAATATTACATGTCAGAATACACATTTATAGGTCATGATGGATAATCTTTCTCTCTGATTGAGTGGCTTTTTTTCTAGAGGTATCATGTCAATTTAGTCATCTCCTGGCTGCTTGGTTTTGTTAAACTCTTCTTTCTGTCGATCTTCAGTTCACACCTCTTTTAAAACGCAACACAAGTGCGAATTTCTTCGATTTATTCCTGAATCCAATACACGGTGTAGATTAATCATTTGCGCACATAAATACACGACACTAAATTACAATCTAAACATATATACACAAGTAATAACATGGTAAGCGCATTCTGTGGCCATAACCATCTTCTATATCGTAGTGCGTCCGATCACGTTAACAACCACGACTCCAATGTATCTGAATGCCATTGTCACCTTCGCGGCCACGTGTGTTCGCTCCGGTTACAATCTCGCTCGCCACGTGGGTCACGATCCACGATTGTCACGTCCTTCTGGGTGGCGTTTCATCACTATGCCATGAGTTACAATTCGACCCATGGCATTACACTGGCGGGCCGAGAAAAAAATTGGGCACCAATTTATTTTTTCAATTTTGCTGTTCCTTGTGTAAAGCAATATACTAAAACTTTAAACTTTTCATATTGTTAATTATGATCTATATATCTATTTAATTGCTCCGCTGTTTAGGGTACTTGTCTGTATTTCTTCTTGTATTTCTAAAATGACAAGAATTCGTTATCGTCTTGTTCTAAACACCAAATAACTATCTCTAATTCTAACTACCGTTTGCTTCTAATTGATAACATAACTTTTTTTATTCATTTACTTTATTCTGAATATTCTTTCTAACATGAAATCAAAATTTCGACACTAAATTCTATTGCGTGTGTATATGAACCCTCAGTTTTCTAATATGAATTCTCAGAACCAATATTTTAGTTCTACAAGTATTTTTTGCTGGTCATTTAACCAATTCAGCTTATTGTTGGTAGGTAACTTCACTGATGGCCATACGAATTGAACATCGCTCAACTTCATCTGCCAACATTCATAGACTATTTGGAAAATCACTGGTCCCAGGTCTCAGAGGATTTTGTAGGTCATCGATACAAGTTGTAAACTTCTCCCACCGACCACATCTGGACCCCACTCAATACGTTGTCATTGAAAACTATCCCTATCGGGATAGTCTGGTATGCGATGACTCTTCTCTTTGAACGCTGTAGTTGTCGATTTAACTTGTACTCAATGAACATAGTTGCAGTTACTAAGTTTGAGACAATTTCATGTCAATGACCGCTCTAGTCCGACTTGTGTACCACCCCCATACTCAAAATATGGTGGTTTTCACAATATTCATCATTAACGTATATATTAATGTTACGTTTATATATTTTATACTTTTATTTATGAATCTATTTATATTTATATTAACTATTTATATAAAGATATAATAATAAACTAATAAAATAATAAAATAATAAATACCATCTTATACATCTAAAAATCTTCTTCCTTTAAATTAATAAATCACAATTTACTTAAATCAATTCTATTAGTATATAAGAATGTAAGTAAATAATTCAATACGATAATAATCGTTAACCGTTCTAACTTATTCATGAGAAATTTAATAATCTTTCTAATATATATCATAGAATTAATTGCAATAATTCATCACTCCATCAATCAACTGTGTTCGTAACCATCAAGCGATCGATTGATAATATTAGTAATGTTGTCATTACATGTCTATTGAACCTAGGTACCATATACACCGCCTTAGCACATCAGCTCAAAGAGGTTTTCCCCAAATCTCATAGACTAACCGCCTGGGTGTATCTTCTTTTGTTGTCACAAATTTGCTTCATAAGTGAAGTTGAATGAAATAATGTATGAGAGGAAATAGAGAAGAAGGGCAGAATGTCAGACCCAATTATTATCCCTTTGAAAATAAAGATTTTCTTTCGTCGTTCATTATTGGAAAAACGCTAGTGTGGTGGTCTATCCGTTTAGGGGAGTTACTTCAATCCCACCACACAACATTGTACCACCATATTCCATGTATTTCTCTATCTACACTTGCTACTTGTAAATGAAATTATATTTGAACATAAATTATAACAATATTATGTTCAATTAAATAAATTACATACAACCAATTATGCTGTGGAGCTGATGTAACAAACCACGCTCACAAAATGTTCCCTTGGAAATATCTAAACCAATAACTGTGAGATCATGCCCCACATGAAGCCATCCACTGTTGTGCATCATAACCCCGAAACACACAAGCAGTAGGCCTAATATGCCAATTGACCTCACATGTTGTTCCCCATTCTAAATTAATACCTTTGAAATCCTGCCCCATAACAAGCCATACCCTGTTGTGTATCAAACCCAGGACACAACAGCAGTCAGCCTGAATATGCAACCTGACCTCACATGTTGTTCGCCATTATAGATTAATACATTTGAACTATACAAGCAACACGTGCAAAGCATTAATATTTGTGTCTACTATATGATGGCACCTTTAAGTATTCAATTCTATTCACCGAATTCTGTAGCCGAGCATGACGCAAATGCTTTATATGTCTTACAACACGTTCCTCGTTAACACTAACAGCCATTCGATGACCTAGTTATAGTCTCCAAGAGTCAAAAGCTCCATCTTAGCATCCACTTTTATCTCTGATCGCGGTGTGGGCAATTGACAATTGGTTCACTTAGTAAAATTATACTTATTTTGTTACAAACTAACATACTATTCTAACACTAAATATTCACATGACGACGATCTCTTGTCATCGCTAACTCAGCGTACGAACCGTCATGCTCCTCTGACGGCCTCCGCTCTAGTGACCTTTTCAAGAGCCTTCTTAACTCTTCCTTACGTTACTACGTGCGATCTCGCTATCTATTCAACTCCTCAACCTCAAGATGCCCTACGAACTAAATGGTCATGGGTTAAATCGCTGTTAATATGGGAAGTCTGGTGTGTGGGAGGACATCTGGCGTGGCGACGTCTTCTGGATTTCTTCCATGACAGCAGTCCTGAAGCAGAGCTGCCGGTCTCGGCCTCTTTATTATACTTTCGGGATTATGTACCCTCCCGCTCTGCTCGGGACCGATTCAGACTCCCTCTATCTTAACATCCGGCATGACTGCCGCTATCGAAGAGACCGCCAAAATGTCGCGGACCAGTACTTATATGACCGAACAAACAGTATACCGTCACCCTTCGGGGCTCTGGCAACGCACTGTGTGATCGGTTCCATCAGCCTCTTGCAGGTCCGTGATAATCGGCTCTGTGTGTGTGCGTGTGTGTGTGTGTGTGTGCGTGTGTGTGTGTGTGTGTCTACATAGACCATCAAAACTCACTCCATGCTCCCATATTGTTAACTACCCCATGCATCTCTGCCCATATCCTCCTCATATTGCTCATTTCTGTTTCTACTTCTCTTCCCCCTATTTTAGGTCTTCCTTCACCTCCTTTGCCCTGTGGGTTCACGTCTAAGGCTATTCTAGTTGTATAGTTCTAACATTCCAGGTGCCATTTCTGGAGATTTCCCTGGGCGAAAGGAAGACAACGTGCCATCTGGATTCCCTACGGCTTTCTCCGTATCGCGCCATCTCTCTTCTAGAGGAGCCTTCTTTGCTCTCGGCTGAAATAGTTCCTTATCATGACATGATATTAACAATCATCATCACTAACTTCCAGTATTACCGCCTAGTCTCATGGAGAGAAATAGTTGACATTCCAGAGCCAGCTGGATGGCACTGGATAGCGAGTGATGGTAGTTGCTCATGTTTCATTCTAACGCGATGGCGGGACCATTTGAGCTTCTGCTTTTCAATATATATGGCATATATATATATATATATATATATATATATATATATATATATATATATATATATATATGGATGGTTCGGTGTTAAGAGGTAGGAGAAGTGCCTGGGGGTTCTTAGCAAAAGCTAATGGTCGGCGTTTGTTGCAGGAGAGCCTGGCGTATGATGACACTACATCTAGCTTAAGAATGGAGGTTGAGGCGGACACTGCAGCTTTCCGCTGGATAGAGAACACGATACATACACACATCGTGATTGTAACTGACTCAGAAAGCATGCTGAGGAGGGTGAGAGCAGGCAAGCTTCGGTCAGGGTGGCTTGCTTCGCTTCGGAAGTCACGGGTAGCAAACATCACCTGGATCTTTTCTCCGGGGCATGCCGGTGTGCTGGGGAATGAACAGGGGTACAGATTCGTTGGCTCGGCAAAACTTGGTGGAGTATTGATGCATGACAAGACAGACGTGGTTGCGACTTGTGTGAGCACGTGTACACCTCGGAGGAGCAAATGGATCACCATGGTCTGGCAAGAATGAGACAGCGGGGTGTGGCGAGGGGATTTGGCCGACGATCGACGCTCAGAGGAAAGGCGAGACGGACATATAATCAGATTACTACTGGAACTATTAGTGTTGGAACTCTTCGCTGGCTGCTGAGGTTGGGGACGGAGCGATTATGGGAATGTCCCGAATGCTGTTATGTCGGTTCCTAAATCAATCAATCAATCAATATGTGGCACAAGGTGTTGATCTCACTGTCTGTCTGATGACATCATTTCTTACTTCGTAACGTTTAGTTCAGTTGGCAGCTCTTTTCAAGTATTTCATCTAGCCTATGTTGATTTTTCGTTAGTGTGACTTGAATAATTTTCAAGTTTGACATTAGTAGAATAATGTTTGTGTGAATATGATATTTATTATCTCTTGTTTTTGGGACACTTGGTTGTTTCAATATGGATGATAGTTGATATATAAACGTACTTGCTTTTCGACCTAAGATTTCAATCTCTTTGTCATTTCTGCCATGGTCTATGATATTACTTCTCAGATATGTAAATTCATTAACTTGTTTCAGTGGTGTTTTCTTTATCAGTATATCTGCTAACCTCCATTAAACCTAATGTTAACAATACCTGTCATATTTACCTATCATAACATATGTCTGAGAATCATCATCATCAAGTGCCGTGCCGGCTGGCGTAGGCGTTCATGGCTCTCCATAGATCTCGGTCTTTGGTTTTCTGGATCAACTCTGCTGCTGATATTCCTCCATGCCACCGTCTCAATCCATCCAGCATCACTTCTCTTGGTCTACCTCTGCCTCTCTTCCCCTCGATCTTTACAGTTGTTACGATGTTCTCCAATGCCTCTCTTCTCATCACATGACCGAGGAAAGCTGTTTGTCTCTGTCTTATTGTTGTATATAGTGTTCTAGTTTCGTTAGCCTGTTTCTGAGAATACCTGACATATTTAATTATCACGATACGTTTCCTACAATAACCTGGTAGATTTTTCTTATCACTAAATTGCTTCTCTTTTCACTGATCGATTTTCTTGAAGGTTGCCTTTTCACCTTTAGCGACCGATTAAACGTGTGTAATAGTTTTTATAAACAAGTTTAGTTAGTAAGTTAGTTAGCTGGGTAATTATTTAGTCGACATATAATCCTCAGTGCACGTCAAACCATTCAGTCCATAAGTGCTCGGATAAATCCCGCAGCGTGTAGCGGCCCACGACACAAGTTCAGTGTTGGTTTATTAATTTTCTGTCGATTCCTGCATCGTGCTCCTTTCTGGCCACACCTCTTTTATAAACAAGCGTATATTTACAACTCAGACAACATGATATGGCTGCTGTTATTTTACTTTCTGAATTACTTTCATGACACACTGGCGTGTGTGAGTGAAACTCACTTCATATGAGATGAGATGCATAATAAACGCATCTGGAAAAACAAGAAGAGACAGAAAGGGAAATGAGAAAATAATAACGAATGTAGGCATTACACCTATTACCAGTCACCTCTGTTGCCTCTTACAACAGAGGCATTGTGTTTTTGATTACATCACTTGGTCGCGAATTGTCGTGAATCAATTGTTGCACCTCCCATTCAGCCGGCCAATCCCCACATTCCAGATTCAATCCTATTTTGACTCTGCACAGATGTGACTTTTCCGCTGGCATTCTGACCTACTCATCTCCTCTCACAATATTCTTATGCATGCACACCACTCTGGTTGTGTCTTCTGTCTGAGCAACAATAATAATAACCTCTGATCAACCTGTGGCCTTTATCGTGTGCAGGACTTCATGCAGCGGGTGTTCCCTGTCTGCAGCCACCCGGAGATATGATTTAACCTGCAGCATGTTGAACCTGTCTGCAATCGTGGGTAATGCTAGGATGTATCGCATAAACACAACCAGAGTGTCCTTTGTGCATTTCAGTATCAACCGCATATGTTCATTCTGTATGTGTTCTAGTTCTAATTATCAGTAAGGTCTTATTCAGGTATGACTGAGCTACCGTATGACAGTAGACGGTACTACATGCTTTCTGTCAGCGCCGAATGTTGGGCGGCGCTTACCAAATCCGACACCCCGCATTGTGCCAACGGCTTCGGGCGGAAGAGCGCAATTGGGAGGGTACTAGCCTTATCCTGGTGCGAGGAAATGCAACCCAAAGACAAAAATAAGACATGGCAGGGCAGACCAGGCCCTAAGCCTTGGTTGGAAGCTGGTCTAGGATCGAAGCTCCGACAGGCGGATAGTTAGAGCATTGCTTTGCTGATCCGGCAGCTTCTGCAGCTTGTCTTGTTCCAGATTATAGGTGTCAACTTTCATCGGGAGTGAACTAGGCAGGTCGAGAGAGGGATCATGCTGCATGGGCAACACATGGTTTCTTTATTTTAGCCCAGACTTTGTGCTATGGAGAGGCAATAACTCCATCCCTGGTCTTAACCGGTCTCGGAATCAAAGCGAGAGACAAATGTTACGGGTTATAAGTCCTTGTCAGTTGGCGTAGACATGGGGCGCCACGCGTTGCCTCTGACGGTGGGAGACACCTACAGGTGTCACTGATCAGCTACCGCCCGCCTCAAGCTGGGCAGCCCCCAGCCAATTGGGTGCTGATCCGCAACAGCCTGCCTGCTTCAATGGTTGCTTGGGGCTAGGACAAAGTCTGAATCGCAGGCTGTAAAACCAATTCACCAGGTACTAATAAAAAGAATAGAAACCTCAAGCTACAGCTTGCAACCTGGAACGTGAGAACCATGTGTCCAGGATTTTCCACTGACTTGATAAATATTGACGATGTGAGAAAAACGGCTGTGATTGATGCTGAACTCAATCGTCTTAACATTGATATTGCTGGCCTGCAGGAGACTCGCCTCGCCGAGGAAGGGTCACTCAGGGAAAACAATTACACCTTTCTTTGGAAGGGAAGAGGGCAGGCAGAAAAAATGCAACAGGTGTGGGCTTTGCAGTGAAGAATTCGCTACTGGGAATGATTGATATCCCAGCTGGAGGTAATGAAAGATTATTATCACTGTGCTTGGCAACCTCTTGTGGATTTGCCACCATTCTCACTGCTTATGCACCGACACTCGCTTCCTCTGATGATGTGAAGGATACGTTCTATGAGCAGCTAGACTCTGCGATCAAGGCAGTTCCAAAATCCGACTACATTTATATGCTCGGTGATTTCAATGCTCGTGTGGGCAAGGACTCGAGTTCATGGCCAGTGTGCCTTGGAAAATACAACATCGGTCGCATGAATGATAATGGGCAAAGGCTGCTGGAGCATTGCACTAGAAATGACCTATGTATTACAAACTCCTTTTTAAAACAAAAGAGATGCATACGGTCACATGGAAACATCCAAGATCCAGCCATTGGCATCAGCTGGACTTCATTATCACACGGAGACAACATCTGAACCATACATCATTAACTCGAAGTTACCACAGTGCTGACTGTGATACAGATAATTCTATGGTTGTTGCAAGGATTAGACTGAGACCAAAGATAATCTACACAGCTAAATACAAGTCTAGCCCCAGGATTAATATTACTAACACTCGCGATCCTGGAAAGTGCTTTGAATTTCAACAGCAACTTGAAGACGCTTTCAATGATACATCAGAAAATTGTATAGTAAATGATAAATGGAGTAATCTTAAGGAAACTATGTATAAAATAGTAGTAGGGGTTTACGGCACTGTGGATCATAAGAGGCAGGACTGGTTTGCGGCAAACAGCCAGATACTGCAGCCCTTGATTGATAAAAAGAAGACAGCTCTCTTAAGAAACAAAGAAAGGCCCTTCACGTAACACTCTGAGTGAGCTGAAGCAAGCGAGGAAGGATGTACAAAAGGCTGCCAGGCAGTGTGCGAATGACTATTGGATCATGTTGTGTGAGTCCATTCAAATCGCAAGTGATAAGGGAAACATCAGAAGCATGTATGAAGGGATAAAGAAAGCCTGTGGTCCAATGATCAAAAGAAGTGCACCGCTGAAAACCTTGACTGGAGAAATCATCACTGATAAGAAACAGCAGATGGATAGATGGGTCGAGCACTATTTAGAGCTTTACTCAAGTGAGACCAAACTAGCGGATGATGCCCTCAACGCCATAGAGGCCCTGCCAACTCTTGACCACCTGGACACACTTCCCACTATAACAGAAGTTAAGTGTGCTATAAATGAGCTTGCATCTGGCAAGGCTCCAGGTAAGGATGGGATTCCAATAGAGGTGATCAGGAGTGGGCAAGACACACTCGCTCTACAGATCCACCATCTAATAGAGCTATGCTGGCGAGAAGGACAAGTCCCACAGGATTTCAAAGATTCAAACATCATAACGCTGTACAAGAACACGGGCGATCGGAGCGACTAACAACTATAGGGGTATCTCACTTCTGTGTATTGTTGGGAAAGTATTTGCCAGAATTGTCCTGCACAGACTTCAAGCCCTGGGAGATCAAGTCTACCCCGAATCACAGTGCGGCTTCCGTCAGAACCGGTCTACCATTGATATGATATTCCCATTGCGACAGATGCAAGAAAAATGCCGTGAACAAAATCAGCCACTGTTTATTGCCTTCATCGACCTCACAAAGGCATTCGATTTGGTCAGTCGTGAGGGTTTGTTCAAAGCACTAAAGAAGATTGGCTGCCCACCAACTCTTCTGTCCATTGTGGAATCGTTCCACACAGGTATGAAGCGTATAATCACGTTTGATGGCTTAACTTCAGAAGAGTTTGAAATCAAGAGTGGAGTTAAGCAAGGTTGTGTACTAGCCCCCACCCTCTTTGGGATATACTTTTCACTTCTACTGAAATATGCCTTTCGTGATCAGGATGACGGTATATACATTCACTCACGCTCAGATGGTGGCCTCTATAATGCTCAGAGATTGAAGGCCAAGACCAAAATTAGGAGGGTACTAATCAGAGAGTTGCTTTTTGCGGATGATGCTGCGATTACGACCCACTCTGAGGAAGAATTACAACATCTACTATCTGCATTCTCCAATGTTTGTTCTGAATTTGGTTTAACAATTAACAAAAAGAAGACACAGATTATGTCACAAGGTGCACATGGTGTACCATCAATCTATATTGACGATGCCGAACTGGAGATAGTAGACCATTTTACATATCTAGGATCAGAGGTAAATAGCAAATTATCCCTCGATCAGGAAATCAACATCAGGATTGGCAAGGCAGGTGCAACAATGAACATGTTAGCAAAAAGAGTCTGGGAGAACAGGAAGCTTACTGCCAAAACAAAAGTCCTCGTCTACCAAGCCTGTGTCCTTAGTACTCTTCTTTATGGCAGTGAAACCTGGACAACTTACTTACGCCAAGAGAAACGTTTAAACAGCTTTCATATGCGGTGTCTGCGAAGAATACTTGGTATTAAGTGGCAAGACAAAATCACAAATACTGAAGTATTGGAAAGATCAGGTTGTGTGACGGTGTATTCCATGCTCAGTCTTCGTAGACTTAGATGGATAGGACACGTTAGGAGGATGGATGATGGTAGAATACCAAAGGACATCTTTTTGGGGGAATTACAGACGGGTAGGAGATCTCAGGGTCGGCCTCTACTACGATACAAAGATGTGTGTAAGCGGGACATGATTGATACAGGCATTGATAATGCACATTGGGAGCACGTCGCCGCTGAACGTTTTGCGTGGAGGGCAACTATCAGAAATGGAATAAAGGCAAAGGAGAAAATGATTGCAGATAATGCACACACAGAGCGTGAGAGACGTAAGATGGTGCAAAATGGTGGAAATGACCATGTTTTCACATGCACCTACTGTGGGCAAACATTTGCAGCAAGAATTGGCCTTACCAGCCACACTCGCCACCGCCATGGATCGTAGTTATTAAGCCTTTTTGAAGCACAAGGTACCAAACTATCGTCTGTCAAGACACAAAGGTGCCAATGAATGTGTTCTAGATTCACCAGCTGACTATTTGACGCTGTGAGCAGTTCCAGTTCATACTCAGCTATTGAGAGAATCGGATGTTGATAGCGCGTGAAAACATTCTTTTCTCCATGTCCATTGCTGACATGATTTTCGAGCATCGAGTTCCATCTTAGATCTCAAAATAGCGTCTTCCACGTGAGCCCCGAATGACAGGTAAACATTATTCCCAGGTCTCTCAGTTTACTGTCTATGTTAACATTTTTGCCATTTATTGTGAGACCTCTGGTTCAATCTTAACAATCCTATTGCCCAGAGAGCACCATAATACAGAAGACGTATCACGCTTAATGACACTACCCATCTCTGTACACCAGTCGATCACTTCGTTTGCTGCTTCCTGAAACTCTTTAGCTATTTTCATACTATCCATTCCCTGATAATAAATCAAGTACATCACCTACAAATGCCAGTGTCTTTCCAATCCCTGATGCTTCAATGCTTGCAATCTTTCTTGTGTATACATTAATAACGATATTGCAGGCGATATTGCAGATCCTTGTGGTTATCCAGAGATAATTATGCCCGGCTCTGAGGTCCATGAACTTAGGCGGAGAGCAACCCTACAAGAGAGTGTGGGGTATATGCTATCCAATTCGTGTCCGGCAAAAGCAGTAGGACAAAAGAAGAAGAGGAACAAGTACTTTTATATAGTGCTTAAGTGTGTGTATGAGGTCTTATAAACAAGTGTATACGTTTAAATCACACATGGCCTATGTAGGTGCTGTTATTTTACTTTCCATCGCCAGCTCAAATTGAAGTTGTGGGACTGACTCCATATCTTAACGACCGGACATTTGTTGATGACTGGCCCACACTTAACCCGCGCTGGAATGAAGCCGGCTTTGACCTTAAAGAGGTCATAGCGCGCTATACAACAGCCAACGTATTTCCATTATTTTACATCAGTGTTTCAATCGACTTGATTAATTCCAGCAAAAACATTATAGAGGTCAGTTTATTTTTATAGTCATATACAGTTTCAGGTAACGCGCCAAGAAAAACAGTTATTCATGCAATCAAGCAACGAGACTGTTCTGTCATCAATTTTTAAATTGGCAATGAATCAGAATGTTTACAGAGACTGTCATGTTTGCCATTCTTGTGTCAGGACATGTGGGTGTAAAAGCTTATGATCTTGAGGGCTTGGCCACTGTGGGGTCGAGCTATGGACCAGGCTGACATTCAGAACGCTCTAGAAGGCAGGATGAGTAAATTAATTAAGTGATGGATGTGATTCTGAAAATTTGAATAGGTTTCTAAAACACCAAGTCAAACGAGACGCTAGACAAGAGTGCATTGCGGGCAGCCAAAGAAGAATAGTGAACCAACACAGAAATGGTGTCATTAGTCGCTATACGCTAAAAAAAGATAATGAGGAAGGTAACTGACCACTCTTAGGCTAACAGTTCAATGTGCAATGAGGATGATCTGTTGACTAACTTACTTCACTAACTAAAGAGACGTGATAAATTTGGACATTGCAACCATACAGCTGTTTCTGGGAATCAAAAGACAGAAACAAGTTGCACAGTTGATCATCGTCTACCGTGGTTCATTTGATGCAAGACAGACTTTGAAAGCAGAAGGGCATAATGCAGAGAATCTGAGGTCTACATAAAATAGTTACAATACTGAATAGTAATGGACAAGTTGGTTAGCTCAGTGGGGAATTCAAACGGTGTTGAAGAACAAGTCTTCGCTTGACAGAAATGAAAATGGAGTCATTAGATATAACGGCAATGGAAGTGAGTAAAGTTGTTCTTAAGAGCTATATCGTGCCAATCCTGATGTACAGGAGCGAATCATGAACAAGTGAGAAATAATGTGGAAGCTGCGGAAATGTGCTTTTTGTAGATGCAAACGTGGACGGATAGAAAGAGCAATGGAGATATCCTGAAAGACAATAATTCATCCATCATCCCATAGAGCTGTATCTATATTTTTATGCAATCCATTCTGACTTGTTGCTGTCAAGACATTCGGTTTGCACTGAAATGTTCCTACATGGTTGTTGATTCTTACAGTTGTTATTTGATGCTAATGTGTAGTATTTATGTTTAACATATCTTTGTCACCAACATCTAATTAGTCTAGTAATTTATTTTCTCACGTGTCCCAGTGCAAAAGATTTTGTATAAGCTAAGGAAGATAAGTACGTACAATAAAACCTCGGTTTTCGTTGCCTTCGGTTTTCGTAGGTTTCTGTTCTCGTCGATTTTTTTCCACGAAAAATGTGTCTAAGTGTTCGTCGATTTTCTCGGATTTCTTCGGTCTGCCCACACGACATAGCTGGTAATTTTGCGAAAACAGAGCGGACCATGCGATCTTCTGCTCAGTTTGGCGTTGTTTTTCGTTGTGTGAGCATCACTTGCTAATACTAAAATACAAGTGCGGCATTAAGACTGCTTGAATCGGCCGCATGTACGTTAAGTTTCATTGTGACCGAAAAGGAAGCAATAATCGAGGCTAGTGTAGCGAAAGACATGAATATGCTAATGCAACAGAGATTGAAAACAATTGAAGATGCCGAAAAGTTATTATTAATTTGGATAAATCAAAACCAGTTGGATGGCAGTTCTCTTTCGCAGGCAATCATATGTGGGAAGGTCAGTCTGTTGTATGCCGATCTCATTAAGAAAATGACTGGGACGAATGCTAGTGTACTTTGGTCTTAGTGGTTTAAAGGCCAACAGATTATTGTTTGAAAAATTCAAGGGGCGAACTGGCATACATTGTGTTACTGGCACGCCGAAACATAGTATTAAATACTATATTTATTCTCTATATAATGTGTTTTTGGTATGCATTTTTGAGTGTCTAGAACGAATTATTAGGAGTTACATTGATTCATATGAAAATAATTGCCTTGGTGTTCGTCGGTTTCGGGTTTCGTCGATTGTTTTCGGACGGATTATCGACGAAAATCGAGGTATGACTGTATTTGATGTTACATCTACAGCTCTTTCTAATAGTCTCCGAATAATTTATATTGCCCATTCTGTTAACTATCTGCCATGAAGATTGATAATGAAGTAGGTCAATATCAGCATATTAACAGAGATGTTCGACAGGCATGTATAATGTCTCCAGATCTTTTTTTCACCCCTATATAGTAAAACTATTTCTAGAAATGTAGAAGGTATGAAAGGAATCACCATTGGGGGACGTCACATCAATAACATTAGATATGCGGATGATAGGGTCTTGAAAGCAGACAATGAGCAAGATCTGCAACATTTAGTAGATGCGGTTGTTGCACACAGTGAACAACTATGGTTATAATTTAATTGTAAGAAGACACATATTATGGTCGTCACCATGGAAGAGGGAATATTCTTAAACAAGCGAATCGGTACAATTATCTTGGAACAGTCATAACATCTGATAGGAGATGCCTTTAAGAGATTAGAACAAGAATCGCCATGGCGAAGGTAGCCTTTAGCAAGATGGAAAACATAATGACCAATAAGAAGATGTTATTTGCAATGAGAAAATGAGTATTGAAGTCCTACATTGTATGGATATGAAGCGTTGTCAATGAGCAGACAAGTGAAAAAACACTTGATGGCTGTAGACATGTGGTTTCTGGGGAGAATGCAAAGAATGCCATGGACAGACAGGAAAAACTAATGACCAAGTCCCACACAAAATAAGTGAAAATTCTCAACTGATTTGAAAAATAAGACGTGGAGAGTCACATATTTTTGGACACGATATGAGAAGAAATAACTTAGAACTTATTGACAACTGACAAGATTGAGGGAAAGAGAACAAGGGTAAGGCAGAGAAGTAAATACCCTAATAAATGACCACGTGGTATGGTCGAGACAAGAACACAGTGCTGATCGACGACTCTTGTGATCGCGTGAGATGCGAAACATGATAGCGCACGTTTATCGGCATGGTGCATGATGATGATGGTTCTGTTAACAATACTTGTTATGCCATTATTATTGCTGCAAACTCTGATCCGCTGACATTTCATGTTTCCCTACCTGATACCTCAGTCTTTCCCATGGTTAGTCCCAGTCTCCGTGCATTCTGGTGCTAGCCAAAATTTTCCACTCTGTGTAACTGTTTACTATGTCTTTTTATGTTGTATTATATTATTTCTGACCTTGTTTCTCTTTTCGCTTTCGCCAGTCGTCTGCAGAATCTCGTGCATCATATATTTCATTCTTGCAAGTGAGTGTATAGAGGCGTGATTTAGCGTTCATGTATGATGTATTAACAACATGAATCATGTTTCTTCAATAGTCTGTATTATCTCCATGATATTATATCTATGTTGTACAATAACACTAGGATTAGAAGAGTTGATACTCTCTGTTAAGAGACAACAAAAATCAAACTCATTATCTGAACTTATTTTGTGTATAGCCCATGCCGCGTGGCGTTGGTGATCATGTCTGTCCACAGCTTTCTGTCTCTTGTGCTGCAAATCGTTACTAATACCGACGTTCGCCATGCCATTTTATCAAACTGTCCAGCTCTGTCACTCTGGTTTTCCCTCCCTCTTTCCCACCAACCTTCCCTTTGTGAACGTATATAAAAAATAAAAAAAAAAAAAACCCAGGAAACAGGTTAAAGTAACATGTTTGGGTACATGCATCTTTCCTGTGGCAATATGTGGATGTAATTCACTGGCCATTTCGCAATTCTTTCAGAAGAAAATAGAAGTTATAGAGGTTGCATGTGTCAGACAAACGTTTAGAATATTCTGAACTTAGGACACGGAACACAAATGCTGAAATTCTACAAAATCTGGACATCGAAGAAGAGTGGCAAATACACGGTTTCATGTCGTGGAGACTGAAATACTTTGACCACACCAAACGTCACATTGGCTTGGACAAAACATTCATTGAGGGCATGGTTCGTGGAAAGGATCAGCCTGCACGAAGATGGACACAGGCACTGGACGCACTGGGGTAAATGCGGCTCACGGGAGAAATGGCGGGGGATTGAGGAATTGATGGGTGGGCTGTGATGTGAGCTATGTTCTAGAAAAGACCTGCTATATGATGGGGCAGTAACAGTGCATCTGTAACTTCAGTTTTGCTGGATATAATTAGATATTCTGTGGTATGTTCTTTAGAGTCTTACGTTTCATTATCTTTCCTATAACCGGAACAGGGTCATAATAATAGTCAGCTACTGGTCTTGTTTTTGCTACCACTAAACTGCCTCTGAATGTCTATGTAAGCTATAATTTCAATTTGTTTGACAATTTTACCTCCACAGCTTATCCTTGTCCTCATTCTACGACCATGGCGTATACCGGCATGCTTAGTACGACCTGTCAGAGAACAATGGTACACATATGTACACTCTTGTGCCGTGTCCGGTTAACACACACCGTGTTAACATACACATACGGTCATATCCACATATCGCATAACACATATCCACATACCGTCCTGTGCACAATAAAAACAGTTAGACATGTGTAACTTCTGAGAACAAGTGAGAGATGATAAACATCGGCACACGGTACTTATCTTACTACGAACTCAAACCCGGCAAACGTAAATCACTGAGTTAAAAAAAACAGATAATGATAATACTAAAACCAAATAAGATAAAAGTCGACGTGTCGAACTTAGTCATCTTCATCAGGAACACCACAAACAGATCTACAGAGACAAAAAAATATGAACGTAGAACGTATAATTAAATATTAACACATAAACAGTAAATGTATAGTCGTACAACGTTTTTAGGCCATTGCACATGCTTTGTTTCAAGGAAGGTCTTATTAGAAGCAAATTTCAGAGAACCCAGAGGTTGTGGAAAGACCCTGACGGCGGATGGGACACACAGTGAGAAAACCTGAGAACAATATACCTAGACACTGTCTTGTCTGGAACTCTAGGATATACACTGGGACAACCCGAGGACAATATAACTAGACAATGTCTTGTCTGGAACCCACAATGGAGATCTAAGCCACATGCAGACTATAATTGCGGACAGAGACGGATCCTGTTAGGATGCCAGGGAGGGAGCAAGAGGAGAAAGCAGTTAACTTAAGGGCCTTGGGTCGATTGGTAGATGGTCTATGCCCCACCGGGGGATACAAAGCAGCAGAAGATGCTCGGTTGCCAGGACACATGGTGCTCTGTTGTGCACAGATTTAGAGTGTCCCACTGACACATGATGCTCTGTTGTTGTCACAGCCTCACATTAAGGGCGGTACCAACATAAACGTAAGAGATACTGGCGAAGGGAGAGAACTCCAGCTAACGGGAAAGAACCGAGTCACTCGAAGGCTCGAATAATCCAGAGCCTTCTCGAAGGACCGGTCAGTGTGTCCACAGCCACGCGGACACTGATGGGGCCCGCCGATTGCGGGGTCCACGAGAAACTCAGAGAGAGTTACCACCCGTGTCGAATTGCGACACGTGTGGAAGACAGACACGGACTGGACATCGAGGAAGCAACAGGGCTTACCTTAAGGGGACTTGATAGTAGACCCAATTGTATTTAGGGGTCTTGTACATATGTTTAGATAGCTGCTAGAGTTATTGTGTTAATCATGTTCATTGTAAACTCCTGTGATACGCAACGTGCTGATTGCTGGCTTGTGAAAACTCGCTTCGCCAGCGTACTGTAATATACATGTAAATAAATGATGCTAGATTGTATCTGAACGGAGTTTGTTGCCTGTATGAGCCCGAGTTTCAATCCCCTAGAGATCTAGGACGGTGACAGGCTATTTGGGGGCAAGCGCCGGTTTTGGCAATCATAAGCAGTACTTTTCAGAACAGCTCTTGGTTTTGCCAAGTAAAAAAAAATATATATCAACTTTAACACATGACAAAGTTAGAAACTTTGCAGCTATCTGTGAATAAACTATTATAGTCCCTCTACAAAAATATTTCAAATGATGATAATGTTTATGAAATTTGACATGACTGTGACAATTACATTGACAGTTACTAATTTTTTTTTGATTCCAACATCAGATTGTTCCGCGAAATATCGTGTATGTAACCTGTACTCCAGAAGTGGCGAGAAAACAAGACTACAGTCGAGATTTCTGGGAAAATAAGATGAGTTTCATTTCATGCTCATTACATCCCTAAGCGATACTCCTCATCCTCATTCATTTATGTAACATTTTTCTATGTATTGATTTTTTATGTATATGCTAATCTTATAACCAAGTAAACCTGTTCAGATAAATTTGCTCAGGTATACATTAAGGGAGATAACCAATTTTTGTACACCCTGACTTATTTCAAAGGGATTTAATTTCAAGAAAGTAAACAATAACTAAAATACAAGATGTCAACATTAGAACAGTGCATTGAATTAGGTATTAGGCTAGGATATAAAGAAGAAAAACTTTCAGAATGGGCACAAAAGACACATTCAGAAAATATTGCACGTGAAGAAAGAGCAATGGAAAGAGAAGAGAAAAAGATACAAGCAGAAAGAGAACAGAAAAAGATACAGATGCAAATTGAGGCAGAAGAGAAAAAGATGCAAGCAGAAAGAGAGGAGAGAAAAATGCAAATTGAGGTTGAAGAGAAAAAGATGCGGATGCAAATGGAAGCTGAAGAAAAGAAAATACAACTGCAGGCTCAGGAGAAGAAGATGCAGATGGAGCTTGAGGCAGCGACCAAGCAAGCCCAATTAAATGCAGAGACACAGATAAAACTAACACAAATGGAAATTGACTCCAACGTAGAAATGTCAGTAAACAAAATTAAAAGCAAAGAAGATGAACAAAAATACAACAAATATAAAGGCCTAGTCAAAGCGTTTTGTTCAGGAGACTCTATAAGCGCATACTTAGAGAACTTCGAGTGTCTGATGACGTACCATAAGGTCGAAAAAGTCGACTGGTCATTTATTCTGATGAGAAATTTAGCTTTAGAACCCTTAAAAGTGATAGAGACAGTTCCACAAGATATGAGGAAAGATTATGATTATTTAAAGCAAAGAATACTCCAACATTTCTCACTAGATACAGCAGGCTATCAACTTCAGTTCTCAAAATTAGCCCCTCTACCTAATCAAACTTTCATTGACTACGTGTCTACAGTTCAGGATATTTGTACAAAATGGATAACCTCAGCAAAAACAAATAACAACCATGATAAACTGAAAGAACTAATCATAATTGATAAGATTATGACTACAATTCCAACACCTTTTTCTAAATTTTTGAGACACATGGATTGTAAAACTATCAAAGAAATAGAAACCAAGGGGAACGCATATTTTACAACGAACCGCGATATTTTTCAGCTAAACATGAGCCAAAATGAAACAGCAGCAGTTACAAACACAAAATATTCGAAACCAAATGAAAATAGGTTCAAACAACGCTCTAAGTTCACAAAACCAGTCATGTGCCAGTATTGTCATCTGACGCACGAACAGTTCGCGATGTGTGACAAATCACCAAATTATCCACATCATCTTCAAAAAGTAGTAGAAAAACAAAGGAACAAAAGGAACGCATATCAGAGAGCGGTTAAATGTTTTTTTTTTGTTCGAGCTATGGGCATTTTTCATCAGTTTGTGATGGGAGAAAGATGATGAAGCAGGCCAATGCCACATTAATAGACACATCCTCAGATGAAGAAATTGAACAACAGAACGAATGTGACATCCAGAATGAAAGTGCGAGTGAGTCAGGTAATGCAGTAGACATCATTAATACCATCACTGATAACAAATGTAACACCTGTAGAAAATTTCAGCTTGATACAACTTTGTTATGTGGCCACACAATCCCAGTTTCTAACGAAATGGCCAACGCAGCCTTAACACCAACAGGCAAGTTACAACAGGTTTTGTTAACAACAAACAATGTACATTAATACGAGATTCCGGAGCGACTCTTTGTGGAATTAAGAGAACATTAGTTAACGACAAAGACTACACACACAAATACGTAACGTGTCGCACATTCGCAGGCACAATCGAAAGATACCCAATTGCACTTGCCGAAATTCGGACACCTTTTATATCAGGACAAGTGCTATGCGCAGTACTAGAAAATCCTGCCGCTGAAATCATCCTTGGGAATCTTCCCAACATAAGATCTTGCTCTGAACAAGAAATCAGAGAATGGGAACAGAAATACTGTATCCAAAAACCAAACAGCGAGTCCAAAGTGAAAAACCACGCGTGCTTGTCTCAAACTGCCAAAAGCACAAGGGAGACAACCGATGACGTAATTCAAATTGAATTCACTGAGGTGCAGAATACAGGGGCGGTTGAATCTTTCAATGATGCCATCAAATTAACACCTCGAACTGAGGACGCCATCGATTCACAAAGTACTGAGCCTGTAAATGTGCAACAACACACACAACACACTAACATAGTAACAAGACAAACGACACACAAAACCCACACTGACCAACTTCAGGAAGCACTACAAATCATTTCACCTAATATTACCACCACCGAGTTGATAGAAGAACAAAAAGCAGATCCAACTCTTTCACAATATTTTCGGCTAGTAGGTTTAAAGCCAAAATTAACTAAAAACGCTTCTTGGACATTTAGACTGAATAACAATGTTCTAACAAGATTATATACCAGAGATCAAACCACGATACAGCAAGTGATTCTACCTCAGTCACATCGTGAAAAAGTACTACATATAGCCCATGACTCACCTTTCGGAGGTCATATGGGTTACGAAAAAACCAGGGCCAGTGTCCTGAGCCAATTTTATTGGCCTAAATTTTGCCGAGACATAAAAACCCATTGTAAATCATGTGATACCTGTCAGAAACTAAACAAAAAGGGGAAAAACCCTACGGCAGAAATTCAATCAACCACAACTGCCTCGAGACCATTTCAAATCGTGGCGGTTGATTTAGTAGATCCTTTGAACCACATCTCAAACAAAGGAAATAGATATATTTTAACACTTGTTGATTTATGTTCAAGATGGGCGGAAATGATTCTATTAAAATCTATCTCCTCTAAGGATGTGACGGACGTATTATTACAGATATTCTCCCGTTTTGGCTTTCCGGAGAAGATAATATCAGATAGAGGAACGCAATTCATATCTAACGCCACCTAATCGGTAACTAAGTTACTAGGCATAAAACAATGTTTTACAAGTCCCTATCGACCGGCCTCGAACGTAATTTGCGAAAAATTAAATGGGGACCTAAAACATATGTTATCCAAAGTGACAGCTGAAAATCCAGCCGATTGGGATATACTTCTCCCAACGGTGCTGTTCGCATACAGAGAAGTCCCGCAATCAAGTACGGGGTTCTCTCCGTTTGAATTAATATATGGAGCGAACCCAAGAGGACCTCTCACTATTTACAAAGATATAATATCACAACCCATAAACACCCAATTACCAGTTTCCACCTATGATTTGGTCACTGATACCAGAGACAAAATCATTAGGTCCTGTATACTGGCCAGAACATCATTACAGGAGAAAGGTTTTAGGTACAGGCAGTACGCCAACAAAGGGGCAAGAACGATTGTATTACAACCAAATCAAGATATTTTACTATTACTACCTGACAAGAGAGATTTACTATCAACCTCTTGGCAGGGACCATTTAAAGTTGTGAGAAGGATTTCGGAAGTTGATTACGAAATTTCTTTGAATGGAAAGTTGAAAATATTCCATGTAAATATGTTAAAACCATACTATTCTAGAAATGACAGGGACACGAACAAGCAGACGCAGATAACAGATGACAATAACCAGACGGACATGAATGACAACAGAAACGAAACGACAATTACCCAACTGAATGACACCTCGACAAACAAAGCATCGTTAACGACTCATTCTTGGGACAACGAAGACGGCGAAAACATATTCACAGTACCGACAATATGGGATAACGACAAGTACGACCAAGTTAACGACACATTGACAACTATTAGTCGCAACGACGACGACAATGACATTGAAGACAATTTACAAACAGTAGCATCAGTAATAAATCACACGGACGTAGACAATACTGAAATGCCAGTACCAATTATGAACGACGACAGTACTATGAAGGACATACAAATCTCTGACACTTTGACACAACAGCAGCGACAAGACATTTTGTCTCTTCTGAACGACTATAGAACTATCTTCTACGAAGAAACAAACCTGGACGGACTGACAAAATAACACATTCAATTGTGTTGACGGATCTGACACCGATCAAATGTAGACCATATTCGATTCCTTTGCATTATAGAGCAAATTTAGATAAAGAAATTTTGGAATTAGAGAAAAATAGAATAATACAGAAATCTGTGTCCCAGTATTCTACGCCAATTGTCCTGGATAAAAAGAAGGACCAAACCATTCGTTTGTGCATAGACTATAGAAAATTAAATACCATAACCACGACAGATGCTGAGCCAATGAACAGCTGTGAAGACCTCATCTTGAATATGTCTCAATCATCCTTATTTTCTAAGCTTGATTTAGCTAAAGGTTACTGGCAAGTGCCACTAGAACCCTCTTCAAGGCATATAACAGCATTCGCTGCACCCCTTGGGCTATACGAATGGAGATATCTTCCGTTTGGTCTCAAGAACGCTCCCGCCACATTTGTCAGGTTAACCAGACTTCTATTGCACGGCATCAAGGACGTGCAATCTTATATTGATGATATATGTATCCATTCTTCAAACATGACTTCTCACTTACTTACACTCCAACAAGTCTTTAACCAAATCTTTCTTTTTGGACTTACTATCAAACCTTCCAAGGTTGAAATAGGCTATAAACAGATAGACTTCCTAGTTCATAGGATTTCGGAAGGCAAACTGTTGACAGATGATAAAATCGTATCAAAAATTCTCAACCTAGAAGTTCCAACTACAAAGAAACAGGTTAGAAGCCTATTAGGTCTCATAAACTATGATGCCAAGTTTATACCAAACTGGGCAGAACTCACATCAGTTTTTTCTAATCTGTTGACAAAAGATCATCCAGAAAAATTTTGTAAGAGTATCCGCTTAGAGGATGCAATGTGCAAATTGAAATCCATTTTTTCTAACCCACCAGTATTAAGATTACCAAACATAGATATACCTTTTATTCTGACCACAGATTCGAGTGCTATCGCAAATTGGAGGATGCCTGATGCAAGAATATCAGGGCTTGAGACATCCGATACTCTACGTCAGCCGCAAGCTGAAAAAGGCAGAGATCCATTACTCCACAGTTGAGCTGGAGGCATTAAGTCTACTTTTTTGTATGCGTCGATTATCTAAGTTCCTCTTAGGTTCGTATTTTGTTGTTTTAACCGATAATTCGCCGCTGCTGGTACTTAAGCAAGGTGTTCCAAAGAACCATCGTTTGGAAAGATGGTGTCTTCTTCTTCAAGATTTCGACTTTGAAATCCGCCATATCAAGGGCACTGATAACATTATTGCTGACTTTTTATCACGGCAAACTAATGCACCAGCAGACGAACACTAGGCACATTAATTATTCGCCATATAAGAAGCTGTGATATTTTAGTCTGTTGCATAGAACAGTGTACCTCTACACCTACTAGAGAACTTTCATTCAGAAGTAACAACGCCCAAGTGAATAAGTTACGTATAACACCCACGAACATGACACTTTGAGAACCCTATTTTACCAATTGCCAAGGTGTTAAAAACAATCCGAGCGATATATAAGATCTGTGAAATGATGTCAACCAGTGAACTGACAGTCATCTGTAAAGATTAAGAACACTGCATACTCGCTATGGATAAGAAACTTCTCAAACAGCCGGAATAGAAATACTTCGATTACAACATGCAAGTGACAGCTATATTAACTGTTAACATTGATGGCACGACACACGGACAACAGGAGGACAACACACATATCGTCGTTGGATTTAGTTAATTAGTTAATTAATTTACTATTAGTTAATATGTATTACACTTGTATTTAATTATGTATATAAAATATGTCAACCTATAACTTGTATATTTTCTACCATAATATTACAAGTATTTCCACTCATAGGTGAAATATTTTTCCTATACAATTTTTTTCTATATAAGTTATAAACCATTTTTTGATTACACGTACAAAAAGTACTTGTTACATTAAAGGGAACATATCGCCTAATCCATTTTTCTAAGGGCAATAAGACTTACCTCAACTTGATCTATATATTTTAACAAAATACTATTTTGTATGAAAGATGTATGGATGACAGAGTGAATGAATTAAATGAGAGAGCGATATACTGAGCGGACAAATTGTACGCAAAAGGTATTTATTTTAATTTGTCTGCGTCTTTCATGTAAAATGTATTACCTGTCTAATTGTTGATACATGTTTAGTATTGAATACATTACATCTAAGCGCCACTGTTTGGAATGCCCCGATCATGCATTACACACATTGGGGTAATTCATGACAAAGGATATCCCAACTCGTGACGCTTGGAGATAAACCACACAGTGAGCACACACTTTATACAAACTCAAAACTGAACATTAACAATTAAAATACAGTCACTTTATTAGAAACAGCAACATATCAGTCAATACACGAACAAGCCAACAGGAACACGTAGTCAGATGTGATAAAACAACAGCATAACTACATATTCAGCATTATACAACATACGGAAGTAAAAATGTATTGAAATACACACACAAGACGAGATTTGCAGGTGTACTTAAATAGCCAAGACATTTGTCTTGTTAGAACTCTCTTACACAGAGTTTTAATATCTTGGTATCCTATGGATACTTGAGAAGGGCGCGGTTGTAAAAACAACTGGGAAACGTCACGGAACTTCGGTCAGATAAGCATGTTTAAGAACATAGAAGAGAGAAACCTCTTCAGCAATCATCTTAAAGTGGTGTATGGGAGAATACATGAGTTGGTGATGCAGACATGTAAGTTGCCAAGTTACTATCCACCAAACTACAAACACCGACTTTATGTGATCCTGTGACAGAATTAGTACAGAACTAATTACCATATAAGAACCCATCAAAGCAGGGGGGAGGGGGACTCCTGTCACAGCCCCTCATTAAGGGCGGTACCAACATAAACGTAAGAGATACTGGCGAAGGGAGAGAACTCCAGCTAACGGGAAAGAACCGAGTCACTCGAAGGCTCGAATAATCCAGAGCCTTCTCGAAGGACCGGTCAGTGTGTCCACAGCCACGTGGACACTGATGGGGCCCGCCGATTGCGGGGTCCACGAGAAACTCAGAGAGAGTTACCACCCGTGTCGAATTGCGACACGTGTGGAAGACAGACACGGACTGGACATCGAGGAAGCAACAGGGCTTACCTTAAGGGGACTTGATAGTAGACCCAATTGTATTTAGGGGTCTTGTACATATGTTTAGATAGCTGCTAGAGTTATTGTGTTAATCATGTTCATTGTAAACTCCTGTGATACGCAACGTGCTGATTGCTGGGTTGTGAAAACTCGCTTCGCCAGCGTACTGTAATATATATGTAAATAAATGATGCTAGATTGTATCTGAACGGAGTTTGTTGCCTGTATGAGCCCGAGTTTCAATCCCCTAGAGATCTAGGACGGTGACAGTTGTGTACAGATTTAGAGTGTCCCACTGACACATGGTGCTCTGTTGTGTACAGATTTAAAGTGTCCCACTGACACGTTGTGCTCTGTTGTGTACAGATTTAGAGTGTCCCACTGACACATGGTGCTCTGTTGTGTACAGATTTAGAGTGTCCCACTGACACATGGTGCTCTGTTGTGTACAGATTTAGAGTGTCCCACTGACACATGGTGCTCTGTTGTGTACAGATTTAAAGTGTCCCACTGACACATGGTGCTCTGTTGTGTACAGATTTAGAGTGTCCCACTGACACATGGTGCTCTGTTGTGTACAGATTTAGAGTGTCCCACTGACACATGGTGCTCTGTTGTGTACAGATTTAGAGTGTGCCCCTGACACGTTGTGCTCTGTTGTGCACAGATTTAGAGTGTCCCACTGACACATGATGCTATGTTGTGTACAGATGTAGAGTGTCCCACTGACACATGGTGCTCTGTTGTGCACAGCTGTTGAGTGTCCCACTGACACATGGTGCTCTGTTGTGCACAGATTTAGAGTGTCCCACTGACACATTGTGCTCTGTTGTGCACAGCTGTTGAGTGTCCCACTGACACATGGTGCTCTGTTGTGCACAGATTTAGAGTGTCCTACTCACGTCGATGCAGACTCCGTTCTCAGAACTCTGTTTGCCGAACTCGTGAGCGTCTCATGCCCTCTACCACTAACAGGTACAGGACACCATTCTACATGTTGGGGTGTACTGCGCATATGGTGCCAGTCACTTATCTTTAGAGATCACAGATCTTCCATGGGTGATATTTTTAATATCCCAAGGGATGCCTTGACTTTTATGGACATCTTCTGGTATCTATTCTGGACTGTGTCGACCTGGGATCCGAGGTCTATTTAATTCAAAGCCACATCGAAAGAGATTCCACCATGACTAGCAGACAGGCAGGCAGGCAGACAGACAAGCAGACAGACAGGCAGGCAGGCAGTCAGTCAGGCAGGCAGGCAGTCTGTCAGGCAGGCAGGCAGTCAGTCAGGCAGGCAGGCAGTCTGTCAGGCAAGCAGGCAGTCTGTCAGGCAGTCTGTCAGGCAGGTAGGCAGGCAGGCAGACAGTCAGGCAGGCAGGCAGTCAGTCAGTCAGGCAGGCAGGCAGTCAGTCAGGCAGGCAGGCAGTCTGTCAGGCAGACGCATGTACCAGCTGCTGCGGTGAAGATGCTGTCACAAGGAAGTGTAGTTGAGATATTCCCCTCATCCGCTATGATCCCATGTCTCACACACTTCAGTACTTTAAGAACTACATCTCTTTCAGATCTTTCAACCGGAATTAGGATTGGACCAGGACACCTTTAAACAACCAAGAAACAATGCAATTATCCAGGCCTACGAGACATACCTTGTCGAGACCGCTGTTGCCCTTAATGCCAGCAGGGTAGTGGCTGAGCAGGACGCCGAGGACGTGGTGGATTTGGAAATCAAGTTATCCAGTGTAAGAAACTGTCCGTGTGTCAACTAGTTAAGTTAGTACATGTACCAGATAAATTAACCAAAGAGCTAGATGTCAACTAGATACACTGAAGTAAGTACATGTACCAGAGAAATGAACCTAACACATGGAACACATGTACCAGAGAAATGAACCTAACAACTTGATGTCAAATATATACACTTAAGTAAGTACACATACCAGAGAACGTGTTGCATGGAGGGCAAACATCAGAAATGGAATAAAGACAAAGGAGAAAATTATTGCAGATAAGCCACACACCGAGCGTGTGAGACGTAAGATGGTGCATGATGGTGGAAATGACCACGTGTTCACATGCACTCACTGTGAACGAACATTTACAGCGCGAATTGGCCTTATCAGTCATATTCGCTACCGCCATAGGTAAAAGTTATTCAGACTTTTTGAAGCACAAACTATCGTCTGTCAAGACGTCAAGGTGCCAATGATGATGACGACGATGATGATGATGTACTAGAGAAATGAACCTAACAACTAGATGTCAAATATATACACTTAAGTAAGTACATGTACCAGAGAAATGAACCTAACACAAGAAACACATATTGGAGATCACCAAGTGCCTTCTCCGTGTTTAACTGATTAAATGCCAAAGGATGATTAATCGGCTTAAGAGACTTGCTGTATCTGCCAAGGGCGTATATATAGCCGAAATGTTCTCATACACCATGTCTGCTACAACGTTTAAGTCATAACTGTGAGAAACATCACTTCCCATTTTCCACCTTTCAGTTCTGTTTGTTACAAACCCAGTTTTATGTGGAGCACTGAATCTGATAATTCCGGCTGTGGGGACTTGGTATCTTATATTTCTTACGTCTCATTTTTGGACTTGAGCTGTTCTATCTTTTCTCTTTCTTCTTGTATTTTTGTCAGAGTATCCTCCGTCTCAGCCTTTATTGCAGCCATTCGAGCGACATTCTGCTCACTCTTCTCCTGAACTTGCTTTAGTTCGTCCAGGATGCGCTGAACGGCTGTATTTGCGTCTCTTGTGTCTTGTCGAGTTGTTCCTCGATGCTGGTGAAATAGTATCTCAGGCCCTTCAGTTAGCCTTTCATTTGCGCTTTGTCGCTTTTAGTAAGTCGGGTGGTCGCCTCGCACTGCCTCCTAATAGGGCAAATTAGTTTTGATGGTAATTTTCATCGCTTCATTGCGGTCTTAGTGACATTGGCAGCCGAGGTACCTGACACCGTATTTGCCGAGGCAGTTGGTGCACTTACAGTTTGGGGTAGGCCTCCCGAAGTCCGAGTCCATCTTTGCTTGAGTGCACAGTCTGTATGGGTGAGGTCCGGAGCAATACCTGCAGACCTCCACCTAACGTTTACACGTTGCACTTTTTTTTACTGTTGTGCTAGAACTGCTGGCACTTAGAACACCGCAGCACTCTAGATATGTAGTGCTCTGGTGCTTGCTCTTTCTTGTTCCATCTAATGATTTGAGGGAACACACGGTCCTTCTATCTGATGATGATGACAGTGGAGGGGGTGTTGTTCTTCAATATGATCCTCCCTGCACTCGTAAATTTGAGTGTCGAGTATTCTTTCGACAGCATCTGCAACTTGGCTAGCGGTCGCGTCATTTGGCCAGGTGACTTCAACTTGGCTAGCGGGCCCGCTATATGGCCAGGTGACTTCAACTTGGCTAGCAGGCCCGCTATATGGCCAGGTGACTTCAACTTGGCTAGCGGGCCCGCAATATGGCCAGGTGACTTCAACTTGGCTAGCGGTCCCGTCATTTGGCCAGGTGACCTTAACTTAGCTAGCGGTCCCGCCATTTGGCCAGCTGACTTCAACTTGGCTAGCGGACCAGCCATATAGCCAGCTGACCTCACGTTACTTGTCTGGCCTGGTAATATTTTCTTCATGCTCAATGTTTGTAATGCCGGAGGCTATTCTTCTTCTGCCATTGTGATCTTCTTATGCGTCTGTGTAACCACTTCACGAGAGCTTCTTTTACAAGCGAGCATTGCTTATTTGACGGACGAGAATTTAAAAAAAAAACATTCAACATAACGACAAGGGGGTGGACAGGGCTTCATGGGTTAGCTAAAGATAGGGGTGGAGGATTGGGAACCTCTGCCACATGTGAGATAGAAGTCAACAGGAGAAGAAGAAACATACGAATGCAGATGTGCATTCTTCTTCTTCTACTGCTTCTGCAGTATGTGGAGTATTTCCGTGTGTGTTTGTATTATGTATACCCTGGTAATAAACGTGTACTTCCGCGTGTTTAAAAACAGAAGCCACAAACAATAAATTGCACGATTTATTGCCTGGCTTAATTCGCTGAATCTCGTCAAGTGCATAGTGTAGTTATATATAATGTGAAGTGAATAAATGAATAATAATATATGAATAATGAATGATATATGAAAAATATATATGAATAATAATCGTAATAATAATAATAAGGGGCTGAGTGGTCTCGATGCTTGGTTTCCGCCTCGAGTGCTGGAAGGATCGATATCACGGAACACGGTTGTAACCCATATGTGCTCAGTTCTACTCTTAAGTCAAGCCTGATTCCGGAGAAACTCGGCTCAGCGCACAAACTCCGTAGCACCGGCGAGGATCCTAAAATACTTTGGGTAAATTTTTAACTCGAAATTTTGCCCGGGCCAAGGGATTTTTTTACGTGCGCAACAATATACACGGGCGTCCGATATCACTACCCAGAGACCAGGGGAAATTGTGTGACTAGAAGTCCACGTGAAAAAATCTCGGCCCTCACTGGGGCTTGAACCCGGGACACCAAGCAATCGAGGCGGACATCATACCTCGAGACCACTCAAACCCGTGTATTCGTCGAAAACAGTATACGAAACATCTTTTCTTTGCTTACGATATGACCGAATTTTATGAGAAGTTGAGGAATTGACGATGACAGCAATGTATAGCTTTTCGATTGCTCGGGGAGTCATGAATATTGATTAACTGATTCAGGGCCAATCAAAACAGTAGGTTTTGACCAAACAAAAATGGATGGCGGAAAATGGGATGTAGGGGTGTGTCACAGTTATGGCTTAAAAGTTGTTTATATGTTAGCAGTGAAAAACGTTAGTTGCATATCCTTTACAGAATGTTGCTGTCAACCCCAGCATTTTCTGGCTGTTCGTGATGTCTTGGCAAATTTTCGTTCTGTAGTTTGCCATTGGTAGCAGACATGTAATTCATGTCGAATTAAAGGGTGTTGTAAAGGATTACTGCTGTATTGATATTTACACTATAAATTGATTTATAAGAATATGGTGGGTACCGATAGTTTGAATAAGACGATTTATCATCCCATGGCATTTCATCACTTTACTGTCTCTTCCACCCACACTGTCACATACTCGGCTACTCGATTTGCGAATTGCCTTTCCGTTCTACCTAAGGAAGCCGCTTGGCACTGACAATGGCATTGATTAATGCAATTTGATTTGGTGTACAGAGACAATGGTTCTTTTACAGATGGACTAGCAGTTGGAGTGGTTTTATATCTAATCACTGGTCCAGCGGCGCAGATTGTTTGGCTTGCTTTACTCCTCTTAAAATACCAGTGTTTCCAACACTTGTGTCAATATCCACAGATCTTTGTTCCAGCAGAACAGCAACAGGATGCTGCTAACCAGATCAATCAAGTCACACTGAAACAGCTCTACAAGATGTATCCCAGGGTAAGTGCACTGTGACGATTTGTTATGACCAAGTGCTTCAGAAATGTAACAACACCCAAGGCCACAAATGTCCATCATTAGAGGTCTCCTAATGAGGAGTCTCCGTGGTCAAGTAGTTACACCGCTTACAGCACATGTCTAGGGTTGTGGGTTTGATTCGGGGCTACGCGTTCGGATGACAAATGCAATGTTCTCTGAGACTCCTGTAGGTCGTCGATGGAGTTACGGAGTTCGTGCTTTGCGTAACACAGTGGTCACCACAGTGTCATTTTTCATTCCTTCTCTTGCGGCTAATCCTTTCACTTCTTCTTCTTCTTTCTTCTTCTTCTTTCTTCTTTCTTCTTCTTCTTCTTCTTCTTCTTCTTCTCTTCTTCTTCTTCTTCTTCTTCTTCTTCTTCTTCTTCTTCTTCTCTTCTTCTTCTTCTTCTTTCTTCTTCTTCTTCTTCTTCTTCTTCTTCCTTCTTCTTTCTCTTCTCTTCTTCTTCTTCTTCTTCTTCTTCTTCTTCTTCTTCTTCTTCTTCTTCTTCTTCTTCTTCTTCTTCTTCTTCTTCTTCTTCTCTCTCTTCTTCTTCTTCTTCTTCTCTTCTTCTTCATCTTCTTCTTCTTCTTCTTCTTCTTCTTCTTCTTCTTCTTCTCTTCTTCTTCTTCTTCTTCTTCTTCTTCTTCTTCCTCTTCTTCTTCTTCTTCTCTTCTTCTTCTTCTTCTTCTTCTTCTTCTTCTTCTTCTTCTTCTTCTTCTTCTTCTTCTTCTTCTTCTTCTTCTTCTTCTTCTTCTTCTTCTTCTTCTTCTTCTTCTTCTTCTTCTTCTTCTTCTTCTTCTTCTCTTCTTCTTCTTCTTTTCTTCTTCTTCTTCTTCTTCTTCTTCTTCTTCTTCTTCTTCTTCTTCTTCTTCTTCTTCTTCTTCTTCTTCTTCTTCTTCTTCTTCTTCTTCTTCTTCTTCTCTTCTTCTTCTTCTTCTCTTCTTCTTCTTCTTCTTCTCTTCTTCTTCTTCTTCTTCTTCTTCTTCTTCTTCTTCTTCTTCTTCTTCTTCTTCCTTCTTCTTCTTCTTCTTCTTCTTCTTCTTCTTCTCTTCTTCTTCTTCTTCTTCTTCTTCTTCTTCTCTCCTCCTCCTCCTACCTTCTTGCCAGTCTGTCTGCCTACCTGCTTGAACTATTCCTTCCATTATGATCCATTATAATACCTTTGGGCAATCATAACACCAGGTCCAAGTTGTATAACTGAGATTTAGAGCAGAATTAGTCACGCTAAGGCTGAACATCAGAAATGATAGTATAACATCAAATGAGTTAATGTCATTGAATGCCAAAATGAAAGTACTGATATGCCATATAGAGTATATTTTACTAAATAAACGTGAATCGTAGAATAAGTGACACATTAAGAAGAGATTGGAAGCAACAGAGATATGGTTCCTGAGACAAATGTTGCGAATACGTTGAGCTCCCCGAGTCACTAACAACGCTTGCCAGGAAGAGGTGTTGATCCCACTGTCTGTCTGAATAACAGCATTTCTTACTCGGACTCGGATTGTTAGGTTGGCAGCTCTCGCCAGGCATCTCATCTCGCAGGTGTTGATTTTGCAAAAGTGTGATTTGGAAAAAGTCCAGGTTTGAGATTGGTAGCAGGGTTGTTGTGAATATTTTGTTTATTATCTGTCGTTTTTGCGGGACACGGGTATATTTGGTTGTTTCAGTAAGGGTGAAAGTTGATAGCCGGTCTCCTCTGGCCGAGGGGTTACACCACTTTTTTCCGTAATCCCGTTTATCACGCAGAGTCTCGTAGCGGGCGAGAATTGGAAGCGGTTCTACTACCGCTGGTGACTTGCGGGATAACTGAACCGGCCGCTCAGAAAGCAATGGCAAATTATTCAGCGGAATCTTGCCAAAAATCAGCAGACAACTGAAAGATGCTGCTGTTGACAGCGATGTCCTGTAAAGGATATGCGAATTTAAAAAAAAATAGTTTATATGTAAGTGCAAGAGCTGTTTGACATCTGATTTCTATTTCTCTGTCCAATCTACAATCTTCTGTGATCATACTTCCAAGATATTTGAATTCTTTAACTTGTTTCAGAGTTGTGCTATTTATCTGTATACCTAGTGGGCCCGGCGATCTGCTAACTTGCATTACTTCGGTTTTGGCTGTGTTTATACTCACATTGTATTTGCTTCAGGTTGAAGAATACAGAGAAGAATACTAGAAAATACGAAAATAATAAGAATGCTAGAATATATATATGTATATATAGAATTATCATGATGTCCCAATCCGGTAAGCGTAGGCGGTCATGTTTAGCCATCTCACCCGATCACCAGAGCAGTGGATCAGTTCAGTGGTCTGGTGTCGATCATATCATTGGCCAAGCCATACAGGTATTTACTTCTCTGCCTTTCTCTTGTTTTCTTCCCCCAATCTCGCCAGTTGTCACCAAGGTCTCCAATGTAATCTTCTCATAAGGTGTCCAACACACTGTGACAGACTACGTCTAATTTCTCAAATCAGTTTAAAGTTCTCATATGTTTCTTGGAAGGCTTGGTCATTGGTTTTTCCGTCTATCCATGGTATTCTTTGCATTTTCCTCACAAACCACATTTCCACAGCCATCAGATGTTTTTCAGCCTGCCTGCTCATTTTCCAAGCTTCACATCCATACAAAAGTACAGGATCTGTGTAGCACCTCAACACTCTTTTTCTCGTTGCCAAATAGCATCTGTTTATTGGTTCGTATATTTTCCATCTTGCAAAAGGCTACCTTCCCCATGGCGATTCTTGTTCTAATCTCTTCAAGGCATCTCTCACCAGATGTTAATGACTGTTCCGAGATAATTGAACAGATTAACTTGTTTAAGAATATTGTAATTTACTTGTATATTAAATTGGGCTATCTTCCTAGTGACGACCATACTCCGTGTCTTCTTATAATTTAATTCTAACCCTAGTTATTCACTGTGTACAACAACAGCATCTACTAAATGTTGCAGAACCTGCTCATTGTCTGCAATCAATACTGTATTATCCGCATATCTAATATTATTAACGTTACGTTCACACCGCCCCCCCCCCCTAACTCTTCCAGTGTTGATTCCTTTCATATCTTCTACTTTCTGAACATATTTACACTGTACAGGGAAAACAGATCTGAAGACATTACATAAACATCTCTCTTAATAGGCTGATAGTGACCTACTACATTATCAATCTTTATGGCAGCTTGTTTTTTCCAATATATGGTTTTTATTTTACAAGACCAAGGTCTTTGACATCAATTTGTAGATCTGCAAGCATATCCATCATTTAGATATGTCTTACGTTATCGAAAGCCTTTGTGAAGCCAATAAAGCAAAGATGATCTTTGTGTACTTCTATAGAACGTTCAGTTACTATTCCCAGCATATGCACAGCATTTACTGTACCCTCTTGCCTTCCACTAACTCACATTGTTCTTCTCCTATTTCGGTTTGTAAATTCTTCCTAACTCTTTGCATGATAATTGCTCAATAAAATCTCATTTTATCAAAATCACTCATTATGCTAATTGTTCGATATTGATCGCATTTCAGTGCCCCTGTTCGATGTTGATCGCAATTGAAAGGACATGATTTCTTCGAGATTGCAATAAATATAGAGTTGCATAATTCAGGAGGTATATTTCGATTATCATTTATTGTGTTCAGCAGTCTTGTGACTTGGTAAATTCCATATTCTTCTAAGGCATTGATAATTTATGTTATGATGTTGTCTGGACCCTGGGTCTTGCCAGTTTTCATATGGTTAAGAGAATTCTGAACTTCCATCTTTAAAATCGATGGTCCTTCATTATTATTCCTAATATCATACAGTTCTTCTCTTGTATCATCTTACGGGTTTTTCACATAATCTGACTATGAATGTAAAATCGTATCCTTTCTATTATGATTTTCCCATCTTTTGTTTTCCGGCATTCGGTTGATGTGGGTGCTCTTTTATTAGTAAGCTCCTGAATTCTTTTGGTTAATTAATTTGGAATTTTTATTGACATGTTGTTTCTTAGTTTCTTTGCAATTTTTTCTCAAACCATGCTTCTTTTGCCTCTTTACATAATGTTCTGATGTGTCTATAACTCGTGAATAGTTAATACATCTATGAGATAAAGCTAAACATAATGCTCGGGCACAAAATGAGAAGACAAACATTAGAAAACAACGAGTATAGTGGCATGTTCAATGGGTGAGCAGGCAGAGAGAGACCAAGAGAAATGATTCTGGATGAAAGGATCCGGTGGTATGGCAGGTTACCTTCAACAGTGTTGATCTAAAGCACCAGAGATCGAGATCTGTGGAGAGACATTTGGTTACTTAGTTAGTTAATATAGTTTGGCGGTTAGTTAGTTATTTAGTTAGTAAGTTAGATAGTTTGTAGATAATTATTTATTTAGTCACATATGTATTTAGTTGATTAGTTAGTTAGTTAGTTATTTAGTTAGTTGGTTACTTGATTAATTAGTTAGTTAGTTAGGTAGTTTAGTTAGTTAGTTAGTTAGTTGGTTGGTTGGTTGGTTGGTTGGTTGGTTAGTTAGTTAGTTAATTAGTTAGTTATTTAGTTAGTTAGTTAGTTAGTTAATTAGTTAGTTAGTTAGTTAGTTAGTTAGTTAGTTAGTTAGTTAGTTAGTTAGTTAGTTAGTTAGTTATTTAGTTATAGACATTGGTCACTCTTTTGGTTGTGACTCGTACACATCCGGTTTAACAGAATTCATCAACATGCAACATTCTGCGGTGTATGAAGCAAGCGGATTGCTGATAAACTACATTCAAATTTCAGACTGACGACATACAAAACTCCTAGGTAACCAGAAATTACACATAAAAGACAAATCACACAGTTCTGCCACCACTATTCCTTAACTTGATTATTTCCAAGGTCTCTATTCAAAATAACATCGTTGGAATGTGTGGACTTTGGTGATAATCAAATCAAGAAGACTGGCCAGCATTAAAAATTGTAAACTACGCCACTCTTTTATAGCAGATCATAACAAGATCAAATCTCTGCCTAAGAAAAACCCATCAATAACTGCACTGGTTTGCGTTACCTTGATGTTATGTATAATGTATGAAGAAGCTATAACGAATCCATACATAAATTGCAAGCAAAAGACAACTCATCCTATAACTGGACTCAAAAACAGCCATTAGTGAAAGTGAAATATCCAGCTCTACAATGGCTGAACATATCTCACAATAGCCTCGCCAGCATTCCCGAATTTACTGGGAAAAGCTTTCACGCGGCAGTTTTTACATGCCTCTTCTTTGTATACTTTAGGATTTTCCTACAACTTATTTTACTGGGAGTCATCAAGATCTAGATAATTATGATATCATTTGTGTACCTGGTGTGTCTGCTTCTTAACCCCCTTGGTAACGACAACAGGATTGCTTTTGAGATCCTTCATCGTGATCAGCATGCTGTCAATTTTAGGCTATATTTTCTTCCAGCTGATAATTTGGTCCATAGCAGATACACATGGAAATTATGTAAATTTAGGCAGAGGAAATGCTGCGCCAGAATGGATTTCAGAGCCTAACTGGAGCCAGTTTGTGGAACAGTCTGTGTCTGATAACACCGGATATTATCACATTCTTCCTTATTTTACCCAGTTTGGTCTTGTCGATGATAATGAGCAGGCTGCAGACACTACCACTGTTAGAACGTTATAGACTGCTCTGCTTTGTGGAGAGCAAAAGCAATACTGGCATTACTTTGTGCAAGTATTATTCAAAGATTTGCGGCTCAGTTGGCGGAGGAAAGTTATCTTGTTTTTTGTAAATGCTTCTTTTTCACGTAGGAGATGGACAGTTTCATATGTTGCGTGTAATTTTCGCGCCAGGGTGAAAACCAGGAATTCCTATTTCTTTTTCTCAAAATTTTCGCCGGTGCCACGGAGTTCGTGCATCTTACCGAGTCCATCCTTATGTGTATTTCGCAGCGTGTGGGTTACTGTGTTGTGTCTTTCGTTTCCATTATGACGGACCAGCGTTTGTGTCTCGTGCAGAGGGCAAACAAACCTCAAAGTCGACTGGGTCGGCGTAAACGACAAGGCAGGTGTGCCGGAGCCAAACGTTCCAAGTCAAATGCGTCCGTCTGGGTCTCGAGAATACTCGAATTCTATATTGGAATTGTGCAAGTGCCAAACAACGAGGTCTCATTATGGAAAACAAGGCATACATGAACGATATTTTAACACATCAGGAGACGAGGCTACGTGGTATTACACCAGGCGACATCTGGCAATGGCGATCCTTATTCGAATCAGTATAGTGGCTTCAGAGATGGACATATCTAGGTGGGACATCGACGAGATACAAATACAGGCTGTCAGAGATCAATTCGGTCAACCATTCGATCTGTCTGTTTATGCTTGCAACACGAGTGTGGATTCCCAGAGGTGACAGAGTTTGAGTGACATACTATGTCAAGAGAGGAATATAATTGTATGTGGCTTTTTCAACGCTAAAGGCAGATCACGTGGAAACATTACTTCCAAAACGCATGGTAAGGAGGTTGAGGCTGCACTTGAAAATATCGATCTTGTTTGTGTCACCAGGTCCGTAAGTCGACCAGGTGATGAAGACACTGCTATTCACCCGGCGCTAGTTTCTCTTTCTCTAACTACTGTGCTTTGATGCGGTGTCCTAGGGTACCATGCCAGTGACCACCACCCTTGCATCATATTGGTGGAGAAAGGCAGAACCAGGCAGCACAAGTCGAATGTTCAGACTTTCAAGTATGACAGTACAGGGCAAGATGTAGTGAGTAAAATAAGGCACGACAAGCACAGAAATAATCATCATTGTAAGAAAAAATAACCTGGGAGCAACCACGTTGGTGGAATTTCGAGGTGGAAAATGCCTGGGTGGATAAGCGTGTTGCTGTAAGGAAATGACAACACATCAACAGGAACAGAGTGTCCCATCTTAGTCTTATCCTGCACTTGGAAGGAGACATTGACGCAACAGTAAGCTGTTTAAAACAACTAATTAAAGTGGTAAACAGTGGAAAAGGGGCAGAGTTGTGTCATAGAATAAGCAAAGACAAGTCACTGAAATTGTTCTGGTGAAAAGATAAAAGTAGGAATGACATAGTCAAGGATAAGAGTGTTCCTGACTTCCAGAGTGCTGACCTCATCTGACAGAGGAGTGACGGGGATAAGGGCAAAGCCCTTTTAGAACACTATCTAGAGCAGAGCAACCAGAAGGACATGGGAGGCCAACATTTTGAAAAGACGGTTACCTCAGATAGGTGTAAGTCCCAGAATATTTCATAAGAAGACATGGTGACAGTGAAAGCGATCAGGGCTGTGCTTCGACAAACACAAAAAAGTGCACCACGGCCAGATAGTATAAGGTATGATGGCATTAGTATGTGTACCGACAACGAGTTAGAGGAACTAGCAGATATATACAACAACAGCATAGTGTGTGCTACCATCAAGGAAGAGTGGATATACAGCTATCTAATTCCCTTGTCGAAGCCTGACAAAGACCACACACAATTTCAGGGATATCGGGTAATCACTGTGCAAAATACAATAGGCAAGCTGCTCGAGATGTTGATTGCCAGAAAAATATCAAGCCAGCTTGAAAGACGATGTCGTTTCCCACCTACCCTTAGAATGTACCGTCCAAACAGAGAAACCTGGACCAACGCAGCAGTTTCTGCTTATGATGTGTATGAAGGTTTCCACTCAGGGACTAAAACATGTGATGCGACAATTGATCTTGAGGATGCGTACAACAGGATACTGTAGGAAGTTTTAAAGTTTCAGCTGCTTGAGATCAAGAGAGGTCCATTCATCGTTAATTGGATCGCTGCAGCCCTCTTCCAACGGAAAGTAACTTTTACATGTGGTAGTTGGACTTCTGTCCCAGCAACAATATATCCTGGCCTGATCACAATTATCTCCAGTGCTGTTCAACGCCTAAACTGTGAGAATCGCCGGTGAGCAGATCACAGGTTCAGGGAGGACATTGTCGTACGCCGACAATGTGTTAGTGTATCGTGAGGGTAAGGATAGATATCGGGTTGCTGTGAAACTACAAACATAACTCAATCGCATAAGCAAGTGGTGTGTTGAAGCTGGTGCAATGGTCAACCCAATGAAGGCAGTAGTAACATGTTTCTCTTTGAACAACCATATTGTCAACAACCCAACACCAACTGTACATCTGTGCTCAGAGACGGGAAAGAACGCAGGCAATGAAATACCCGCCGATAAGATTTGATCGAAGCCTTGCTTATGGTGAGCACATTGTCCAGGTGACAATAAAGGCCTAACCATGTTTCGCTGCGGTGCGGGTGATGGCGGCCGCAAACTGTGAGCAGCGCCATCTATGTCTTCTATACAAGGGTCTGTTCCTTTCTGTTTTTGAGTATGCGATGGCGATCCTGACTCAGCAACAAGCAGATGGAAAGGATGGAGAGGATACAGAACGAAGCAATGAGTATAATACTTGGGTGCACACGAGATATGGCATGTAGGACGACAAGCTACCTTCTTGACGTTTTAACCACGGGAGACAGAATACAGATCTGCCGAGTACAGGCCTACCTCAGAGTCAACGCAAACAGACAACATTCACCGCATAGTGAAATTAAGAAAAATAAAGGGCAGTAGGTTAAAAAGAGGAAAGTCATGGATGGCTCAAGCCGAAGACTTTCTTCAACAGGTGAATTCACTTGAAGACTTAGAAGCTGGCGAGGATTGGGTACAAGTGCCAGCAGAGTTCTGTAAGCCCTTTTCAGTTTGCATTCAACTAGACAGAAAATGCAGACAAGAAAGTCCGACTGCTGTGTAGGCGGAAGTACATGCTTTGATCTTAGATGATTCTTTAGAGGGTGATGCTGTCATTTACACAATACATCGGTCGTTAGACGCATTAGAAGTGTATGGGCCTTTACGGCTCAAGCTGTAGGGAGAATTGTGAAGGAAGATTCTAGTGCTTTTGTCTTGACCATAAGTAGTCTGACTATGGAAGTCATGGCAGTAAGTAAAACAATTACATGGCTGGAGACACAGACCTCCACTCATGCATGTTTCATTAGTGACTCTATGAGTATGCTCAGGAAGATAGCGAGGGGGTGGGCCCGAAGACAGTGGTAGTTTTCTCTGGAGCGGTCACGGCTGTGAAAGATTAGTTTCATTTCGTGTCAGAGCATGCTGGTGTTCAAGGAAATGAGCGGGCTAACAGGATTGCAAGTAAGGCTACTGTAGAGGGCGGACAAGCCACGGACCAGGCTCATATACTGAATGCTCTACTAGAAGTAAGTCATTTGCTAGAACCAAGTGATGACTGTGAATCTACATATATGGTTAGACTGCGAGAACTGCAAGTTACAAAATGTGTGGTCAAACAAGAACACTATGCAGGAAGTCAATAAAGATTAATAAACCATCACAGAACTGGTGTCGTGAGCCGCTAAATGCTGCGGTATTTACTGAGGAGGGGAACTGAACACTTATAGAATTAATGGTTCCATATGCAATGAGGATGATCTGTCGACTAACCAACCAACCAACCAACCAACCAACCAACCAACCAATTAACCAACCAACCAACCAACTAACTAACTCACTAACTAACTACCTAACTAACTAACTAACTAACTAACTAACATTAACTCTTATGCCAGCTGGCAGTTCACATGATGATGTTGAATATTATAATTATTAATTCTTACAGTGGAGGAACTATAATATATTATATATGACTAATTGACAGCTGGACATAGCCCGGGCCATCAGATCACTCTTCAGCACAGCCAACATCACACTGCCAGATGATGAGATTGTCAACGTCGTCTTCCCCACATACATCGAAGACATCGAGTCGGTTCTCGAGTGCCATCCTAAAAGGTTGTAACTGTGTTGTCTAGGCAAGCACGATTATAGATCCCGTGATCAAACTGAAACACTCCAGCTCCAGATTTACAGATACTGTTTTCATAGACCTTATGTCTGTTATATATTCTCCCTGGCCAAGGGGTTAGCGACATTGTTTGTAATCCCGTATATCCACGTGGGGAAATCAGCAGCTGCAAGAGTCGGCAGCGTTTCGCGCCGCGCTGGTAACTTACGGTGGTATGTGAGCCTGTCGTTCAGAAAGCAACGGCAAACTAATAAATGTAAAAACGTGCCTAGTACATCAACAGCAGCTGAAAAATGCTGGTGTTGACTACAAAGTCCTGTAAAGGATATGCAACATAAAAAAATAGTCTCTCAGCAAGCGTCTCGTGCTAATGAATGATTCGTAATCCCGCATATCGCGTTCCAAATCAGTTGCAGGCGTTTTGAAAGTAGACCGACTTGTGTTGATTTTTAACAATGGTATGGGTGTCTGTCGTTTATAAAGCAACGGCAAACGACTGAAAGTAAACTCGCCTTGTAAATCACAAACAGCCACACATTCTACGGTTGACTGCGACGTCCTGAAAAGGACATGCAAATAATTATTGTTTTATCTACAGTCTATGAATGATACAGGCATTGATAATGCACATTGGCAGCCACTGAACGTGTTGCATGGAGGGCAAACATCAGAAATGGAATAAAGACAACGGAGAAAATTATTGCAGATAAGTCACACACCATGCGTGTGAGACGTAAGATGGTACATCATGGTGTAAATGACCATGTGTTCACATGCACCCACTGTGAACGGACATTTACAGCGCGAATTGGCCTTATCAGTCACACTCGCTCCCGCCATGGGTAAAAGTTATTATGACTTTTTGAAGCACAAACTATCGTCTGTCAAGACGGCAAGTTGCCAATTAAAAACAAAAAATAATAATAATAGCTACAGTCTACTTTCTATTATTTATTGTCTGGTATCTATTTTCTATTATCTACTTTATATTAATGGCTTTCCAGCTCAAATGCTACAGAAAAGTACTTAGAATATTGTGAGCTATGAATATAAATACTGACATTCTATATGCGCATTATTCTTGGATGTACAAGAGATACAGCATGCAGGGCGATGCGCTACCTTCTTGATTTTCCAACCATTGAAGAGAGAATACAAGTTTGCAGAGCACGCGCCAACCTCAGAGTTAACGCAAGCACACAACATCCACTGCATAGTGAAATTATGAAGGTGAAGGGCAACAGGTTAAAAAGAGGATGGTCGTGGATGGATCAAGCCGAAGACATTCTTCAACAGGTATGTTCACTTGAGGACTTAGAACCTGGCGAGGAGTGGGTACAAGTTCCAACAGATTTCTGCACATCCTTTTCAGTTTGCATCCAGCTAGATAGAAAATGCAGACAAGAAAATCCGGCTGCTGTGGGGGTTGAAGTAAAAGTGTTGATTTTCGAGAATTCGCTAGACGGTGATGCTGTCATCTACACAAATGGGTCGGTCGTCCGACATGTGAGAAGCTCATGGGCCTTCACTGAAACCACAAGTAGCCTGACTATGGAAGTCATGGCAGTAAGTAAAGCAATAACATGGCTCGAGACACAGACATTCACTAGGGCATGTTTCCTTAGCTACTCAATGAACATGATCAAGAGGATAGAGGAGGGGTCGATCCGAAGAGAATGGTTGCTGTCTCTGGAGAGGTCTCGGCTGGCAAAGATTAGTTTCATCTTCGTGCCAGGGCATGCGGGAGTACAAGGAAATGAGAGGGCTGACAAGCTCGCAGTTCAGGCTACGGTGGAGGGCGGACGCGCCATGGAACAGGCTGACATTCTGAATGCTCTACGAGAAGTAAGACTTTTGCGAGAACCAAGTGATGACTGTGAATGTACAACCATGGCCAGACTGCGAGAACAGCAAATTAAAAGAGGGGTGGCAAACAAGAACACTACGCAGGAAGCCAAAGAAGATTGATAAACCAACACAGAACTGGCGTCGTTCGCCGCTACATGCTGCGGGATTTGCTGAGGAGGGGATCCGAGCACTTATGGACTGAATGGTTCGATGTGCAATGAGGATGATCTGTCGACTAACTAACTAACTAACTACGCAGGAAGCCAAATAAGATTAATAAACCAACACAGAACAGGTGTCGTTTTCCGCTACACGCTGCGGGATTTACTCAAGTGGGGATCCGAGCACTTATGGATTGTATGGTTCGATATGCAATGAGGATGATCTGTCGATAACGAACTAACTAACTAACTACGCAGGAAGCCAAAGAAGATTAATAAACCAACACAGAACAGGTGTCGTTTTCCGCTACACGCTGCGGGATTTACTCAAGTGGGGATCCGAGCACTTATGGATTGTATGGTTCGATATGCAATGAGGATGATCTGTCGATAACGAACTAACTAACCGATTGCATCGCTTGGAAATTGTTATTGGACAACGCGGGCTTGCATAACATTCACCGACTAGTATAACATTCATACTTAGCACATCGTAGGATAACATTCACACGGCTAGTATTGCATTCACATGACTTGCAGAACTTTCAGACCACTAGTATAACAATCATACTATTAGTCTAACATTCATCTTATAAACATAACATTCACAGTAATAGCATAACTTCAAGGTCACTAGCATAATTTTATCATGACCAGCATAACATTCCAATACCTAGCATTACATTAGCACGATTCACTTTACATTCACACAACTAGAATTGTGTTCCGGCTCAATATATTGGATATTATGTATCTAATAACACAACAATGTGATGTCTATTCGCACACTGACTCTCTATTCACACGACACTTAGATTGTCTATTCTCACAACTAACATAATCTCTATTCATTCAGCTAGTACCACGCATATTCTCACAATAAGTAACTGTCTCTTCTCAGAACTATACAAAATCTGTTCGGATTCAAATACGCCGAGAAAAGAGTTGAAAAATTAACCCAGCGGATGAGAGAGATCAAATTAAAGTTTCAAAAGGTAAAGTGAGACATGGTGCCATCTGCAAGTAAATCAATCAATCAATCATGTGCCATGCCGGTAAACGTGGGCGGTCATGACTCGCCATTTCACTCGATCACCAGAGTCGTGGATCAGCTCAGTGTTCCTGTCTCTTCCATGCCATGTGGCCAAGCCATCCAGGTATTTTCCTCTCGGTCTTTCTCTTGGTCTGTTCCCTTCGATCTTGCCAGTTGTCACCAAGTTCTCCAATCCATTTCTTCTCATAACAAGTCCAAAAAATTTTGACCGTCTACGTCTAATTTCTATAATCAATTTACGATTTCCATGTGTCTCCTGTAGTACTTGGCCATTGGTTTTTCTGTCTGTCCATGGTATTCTTTGTATTTTCCTCAGAAACCACATTTCTGCAGCCATCAGATGTTTTTCATCTTTACTGCTCATTGTCCAGGTTTCACATCCATATAAAAGAACAGGCCCAATGTACACCCTCAACACTCATTTTCTCGTTTCCATTGACATCTTTTTATTGGTCAGAATGTTTTTCATCTTGCTAAAGGCTACTTTCGCCGTGGTGATTCTTGTTCTAATCTCCGATTAGATGTTATGACTGTTCCGAGATAATTGTACTTGTTGAAGAATATTCCCATTTACTTGTATATTACATTGTGGTATTTCGTTATTCCTAGTGACGACCATAATCTGTGACTTTTTATAATTTACTTCTAGCCCCAGCTGCTCACTGTGTGCAACAACCGCATCCACTAACTGTTGCAGATCCTGCGCATTGTCTGCAATCAATACTGTATCATCTGCACAAGGCAGACGTGGTTGCGGCCTTGTGGGAGCACGTGCACACCTCGGACGAGCAAATGGATTACCATGGAATGAGACAACGAGGAGTGACGAAGGGATCTGGCCGACGCTCAACGCTCAAAGGAAAGGCGAGACGGACTTATAATCAGATTGCTACTGGTAACTGGCTGCTGAGGATGGGGACGGAGCACTTATGGGAATGCCCCGAATGCTGTGATGTCGATTCCTAAATCAATCAATCAATCAATCAATCAATCTGCATATCTAATGTTATTGATGTTTCGTCCTCCAATGCTGATTCCATTTGTATCTTCTGCATTTCTGAAAATATTTTCACTGTATAGGGAAAGAATATCTGGAGACATTACACATCCCTGCCTAACACCTCTCTTAATATTGTCCCACTTCATTATCAATCCTTATGGCAGTTTGTTATTCCCAATATATGTTTTTTATCAGCCTAATGTCTTTCCCATCAATTTATATATCCACCATGTTGACATGTCTAACTCTTTCGAAAGCCTTTATGTAGTTAATAAAGCAAAGATGTATATACTTGTTTTCTTCTATAGCACGTCGATAACTGATCGAAGCATATACACAACATTTACTGTACCCTTTCCTTCTACAAACCCACATTGTTCTTCCCATATTTCAGGTTGTTTTTTCTTCCTCCCTCTTTGCATGCTAATTCGTAGCAAAATCTTTGTGATATGACTCATCATACTAATAGTTCTATGTTAATTACATTCCAAGGTTCCTGATTTCTTTCGGATTGCAATAAATACAGAGCTACATAATTCAAAAGGTATATCTCCGGTATCATATACTGTTGTCATATACTGTTGTTAGTAGCCTGGTGACTTGATCTAATCCATATTCATCTAAAGCTTTAATCATTTCTGTTGTGATGTTATCTGCAACGGGGGCCTTGCCAGCTTTCATATGTTTAAGAACATTTCGAACCTCCATCTTCAAAATTAGAGGTCCTTTATTATTAAATCGAATATCATACTGTTCCTCTCTGTTATCATCATACAGGTTTTTCACATAATCTGACTATACATGTAGTATGTGATCTTTATCTATTATGATTTTTCCATCTTTAGTTTTTTTAGACAGCCTGCTGATGTACGTGTTCTTTTATTAGTAAGTTCCTGAATTCTTTTGTGCACTAATTTGGTATTTTGACTGTTGTGTTGTTTTTCCATTTCTAAGCAATTTTTCTTAAGCCATGTTTCTTTTGGCTCTTTACATAATATTCTGACTTGTCTGTGAATTTCTTCATATTTGGCAGAATTATTTTTGTTGAGTCTTCTTGTTTTCATTATTTGCCAAATTTCTTCATTCATCCATTTCTTACGACCCACCTTCTTTAATTTTGGAATAGTTGCTTCTGCAGCCAAACTTACTGAATTCTTCAACATTTCCCATTGATAATTGTCAACGTCTCACGTCGCTTGTTTGTCTGTGTCATTTCTGTTGTGATGTTATCTGCAACGGGGGCCTTGCCAGCTTTCATATGTTTAAGAACATTTCGAACCTCCATCTTCAAAATTAGAGGTCCTTTATTATTAAATCGAATATCATACTGTTCCTCTCTGTTATCATCATACAGGTTTTTCACATAATCTGACTATACATGTAGTATGTGATCTTTATCTATTATGATTTTTCCATCTTTAGTTTTTTAGACAGCCTGCTGATGTACGTGTTCTTTTATTAGTAAGTTCCTGAATTCTTTTGTGCACTAATTTGGTATTTTGACTGTTGTGTTGTTTTTCCATTTCTAAGCAATTTTTCTCAAGCCATTTTTCTTTTGGCTCTTTACATAATATTCTGACTTGTCTGTGAATTTCTTCATATTTGGCAGAATTATTTTTGTTGAGTCTTCTTGTTTTCATTATTTGCCAAATTTCTTCATTCATCCATTTCTTACGACCCACCTTCTTTAATTTTGGAATAGTTGCTTCTGCAGCCAAACTTACTGAATTCTTCAACATTTCCCATTGATAATTGTCAACGTCTCACGTCGCTTGTTTGTCTGTGTCTTGACAGTTAACGTACATTTACATAGAAGTCAGTCCACTTCAATCAACATGTTCAAAAGGTTTAATAATGTAAATCCGAAATATGAAATAAAGTATGACAAATGGAGTAGCGTTCAGCACTACACTCTTTCGCTCAAACAATAAAATCTTAGCCCGCATAACTAGCGCACACGCAGTCTAATATCATAATGCTCTCGGCGCTAGCAAACACTCCTATAGGTTATGCAGTTCACGCTCTCTAGCAAACATCCAGACACATCCTTCCTCATTCAAAGTCCAGTCTCGTCTCCCCAGCTTTTGCCCTCGGTCTATTCTCACGTGGCATTTGACCTCGTGCCGTCTGAGGATAGTAGCGGAATGTAATGCGCCTCGGTATTGGGACTTTGTCCTGTCCTTCCCCATGGGGTCAGTCCATCCGTTGATGACTGTTTTCTCACGTAGTGGAGTTCAAGGGTGCACTGACTTGTCTGTTCAAGGGCGTACTGTCCTGTCTTCTATTCCCATGTCCTGTCTTTGGGATCTGTCCTCTCTATCAGGTCCTAGGACTCTGACAATCATCCACATTCTGGATTAGGATCTCTAGATCTGGCAATGCATCAAATCTGTTCTGTACTTCTACGTTGAATTTGTTTTGAATTTCCTTGTCATTACTCAGTGTACACAAATCATATTTATTGTTTCCTGTTTCATACTTGACTTTCTTCAACTTTATCCTCAATGTTCCTGTAAGTAATCTGTGGTCACTATAACAATCAGCACTGGAAGCTGTTTTTGCTATTGTTAACTCATTTTTAAATCTTCTGCTAATCAGAATATAATCAGTCTGGTTTCTAGTCCTGCCATCAGGACTCCTCTATGTCCATAATCTTCTAGGGTGTTGCTTAAACGAGGTGTTTCCTACAATCATTTCATGCTCTTTTGATCTCTCTACAAGTCTGTATCCTCTTTTATTTCTCTATCCTAAACCATAATTTCCAAGTTTGTATCTATCACTTTGGATTTCCTACTTTTGCATTGAAGTCCCCTATAATGATGTTTATTTCTGAATTTTTATATTTCTTTAAAGCAGACTTTATGTCATTATAACATTCCTCTACACTATCTTCACTGGATTCTCCTGTTGGGGCATATACTTGAATAACATTTATGTTAAAATGTCTGCCACTTAATTTAACTAGTAGAACTCTGTCTGACACGGCCCAATGTCCTTGAACAGATGTTGATGTTTGCCTGTCCAAGATAATTGTTACACCCCCCCCCCCCTTTGTCGATCTTCTCCTCCAGAATAAATAATCTCAAAATCTTCATCTATCTTGATGCCTGCTCCTGTCCATCTCGTTTAGCACATCCCTAAAATATTAATTTTCTCTATTTCCATTTTTTGTTTGATGTTTATCTAACTTTGCGTCGTCGTTTAACGTCCTAACATTCCATGTTGCTAATTTTAATGTCTCTGTCCTTGTCTTGCGATGATCTGTCTTTAGGCCAATCATAATGAACTAGGCACTTTTAAAGAAGGTGTTTGCCGTTGCTTTCCTTCGTGGAAGTGACCATACTGACCGTGTGACCGCAGCCATGGTCCCACTAAAGAGATCTTCTGCCTGCGTCGCGAAACTTGAGACCATAACTTACAAATATCTGTCGGCTGCCCTCAAAATTTCATCCGCCACCTGCCTTCCATGGCTTCTTTTTAACACTTCCAATAAACGAATACGAAATAACACCACATAATCCACAGGAAAACACTAAACAGCGTCTCACGAATAATAAACGCGTCACGTCGACGCCATTTATCGATCAGAAGACGTGATTGAAAACAGATGCAATATGGCAAGCCACTCGTTGGACACGTGGTACAATAATAAAGAACAAATATTGATCAATAGCTACTAAGAAAGAACTCTACAACACAATCTTCTTGCCAAACTCTATGCTACCAATGCCAAACCTGGACAATGACAGAAAAAGAGAAAAGAAAACTCACAGCAAATGAAATGAGATTGCTGAGAAGAATACTCAATATATCAAGAAGAGAGAAATGAAGAAATGAAGAAATCAGGGCTAAAGTGGGCTTATAGCAACTCTGGATTTTATTAGATGGCAATAAGTCAAATGGTTTGGCCATGCAAGTAGGTTACCAGTCAACAGCATACCATAACAAGCAATGATGTACAGACTAAATGGAAACAGAGAAAGAGGCCGACCACGTAAACGTTGGACAGAGGGAATAGCAGAGTCCATGGGAATATCGATACATGAAGCCCATAAAAGGCCACTCTCCAGCTGTATATACTTAACCTCGACACTGCAAGGTACAAAATGAACAAGATGAGATGAGATGAAATTAATTACCATGTATGGTGACACAATGAAAGCCTTTAAAAAACGAATATCTTTTGTTCTCCAAAAACTAAATCAACTGAATAAATTGTGGCGTTGGACAGATCCATCAATCATGTGCCATGCCGGTAAGCATGGGCGGTCAGGGTTCGCCATTTCACACTATCACCAGAGTCGTGAATCAATTCAGTGATCTTGTCTTGACCATGCCACGTTGTCAAGCCATTTAGATATTTACTTCTCTGTCTTCCCATTGTTCTCTTCCCCTCGTTCTTGCCAATTGTCACCAAGTTCTCCAATTTATTTCTTCTCATAACATGTCCAAAATTTTAGATTGTCTACATCTAATTTCTATAACCAGGTTACGATTTTCATGTGTTTCTTGTAGGACTTGGTCATTGGTTTTTCTGTCTGTCCACGATATTCTTTGAATTCTTCTCAGAAAGCATATTTCCACAGACATCATTTTTAAAAAATAATTTGACTGCTCATTGTCCACTCTTCGCATCCATAAAAAGTACAGGCTCTATGTAACACCTTAAAACTCTTTTTCCCGTAGCAATTAACATTTTTTGATGCATCTTTCCTATTTGAAAATACACCTGTGAGACATGACACTTACTAAGCAAGCAGAACAGCGGATAAATGCCTTTGAATATGCATGTTAAAGATTGATTCTAAGAATATCTTGGTTCCAGAAAAGCACAAATACATCCCTGCCACTAGACATAAATAGTGAAGAAGGTTAGATGCTAAAGGCGATAAAGCAAACAAAGAAATATTTTGGTCACTTAAAACGTCATGAAAGTTTGGAGAGAACAATAATGGAGGGGTATATGCCCGAGATGAGAGGAAGAGGAAGGCAAAAGAGGACATCGGTGTAGGATGGGTCAGATGACCTCCAGTTGGGTGTATCCGACGCGGGACATCTTGCTTATTAGGGAGTTTTCCGGACAATTGTTACGGTAGCGAGGCTCTGTAAACGACATTCTACTGAATAAATAGATTAACTAGCGTGTGTGTGTGTGTGTGTGTGTGTGTGTGTGTGTGTGTGTGTGTGCGCGCGCGCGTGTGTGTGTATCATCCTAAAGTACCATGCTGGCGGCGTAGGCGTTCATGACTCTCCACAGATCTCGGTCTTTGGTTTTCTGGATCAACTCCGCCTTTGATATTCCTCCTTACCGCCGTCACAATCCATCCAGCATCATTTCACTTGGTCTGCCTCTGCCAGTGGAAGCAGAAGAAGAGACCGCCCACATTAACGATGGGCGCAGGGAATAACAGCGTCCATGGGCTATCGATGCATGAAGCCCATAAGCGGGCACTGTCCCGCTGTTTATACTCCACCTCTACAAGCAAGGTACAAGAGGAACATGAGATTATATATATATATATATATATATATATATATATATATATATATATATATATATATATATATATATATATATATATATATATTGATACATAACGATATAACACGCAGCAACGATCCATTGATACATACATATACCACACGCCCCACTGATATATTGATACATAACAATATGATACGCCCAACCGATCTATTGATAATAAAGATGTCAAAAGCCCCAGACATCCATTGATACATAAATATATCACACTCCCCACTGATTCATTGATACATAAAGATATCATACGCCCACTGATATCAGACACCCCACTGATCCATTGATACATCAAGATGTCACATGCCCCAGTGATCTATTGGACAGCGAGATGTGATACCTAGACTTCTCAAATAAGAGCGAAAAACCGGAGGTCCCGTGTGCAAGTCGTGCTTGTTGAAAATCCCACAGCAAAAGAAAATCGCAATGAGTAGACCATACGACCTTTGCCCTGGCAAAATTATTAAACAAGAATATTATATATCTATTTGTCCTGCTGGATTGTCTATATGGTCGATCCCACAATTTTCACAATGTATGTGAATGAATGTATGTGAATGAAAGACCATTAAAAGAACAGAAACATACAAATACCTGGGTACAATCTTCAACTGCTCCAACATCATAAGGGAAGAAATACAAACTAGAATCAACTCTGGAAATAAGATATACTATGCACTACAACATCTACTAACATCAAAGGCGCTATCTCGTAACACCAAAATCACAATATACAAAACACTGATCAGACCAGTTGTGCTGTATGGCTCTGAAACCTGGAGTACAACGAAAGGAGACGATGCCTTGTTACAAACCTTTGAGAACAAAATCTTAAGACGCATCTTTGGACCCATTAGGGATACACAAAGTGGAGAGTGGAAAAGAAGAAGTAACAAAGACATTTATGATCTGTTTAAGTCCCCGCTAATCACTGGTATCATGAAGGCTAATAGACTACAATGGCTGGGGCATATAGAAAGAATGGAAGATAATAGGGAAACAAAACTCGCTTACACTCAGGAAATAAATGACCGTAGACCCCGAGGTAGACCAAGAAGGCGGTGGAGAGATAATACATGTACAGACCTACAAGCACTTGGAATCAACGACTGGCAAGAGAAGGTCCACCAGAGAGACGAATGGAGACGGATTGTATTTGCAGCAAAGAACCTCAATGGCTCGGAACGCTGAAGAAGAAGAATGTGAATGAAAGGAATCAAGGAAGAGAAATGGCGACATTACATCATTTGTCCTGGAGTAGCCTATGCCGAGAAGCACTACTTCGAATTGCCAATATCAGTATCACCAGTGTTAATATATTTATGTTTCTTCTTATCCGTGTACACGTAGATCAAAAGTGGAACTCAGACTCATCCGCCCCGATGGCAGACTTGTGTAATCATGGCTGCAGAAACATTCAGCCTAGGGATTAGCAAGATGTTTGTAACCAGAGCGTTCTCAGAGACAGCCAAACCTAAAGTAAGCTATATTTCTGCCTGTCTATCGTTCTATCTGTCTATATGTCTATCTTTATATTTATATGTATGTATAACCAGTGTTTATCCATGTGCGTGTATATGCGTGTCTGGCTGCCTGCCTGTCTCATAACATGGTAATATGCATTTTTTATCTTCACAACCTCCATATGATAATGATTTTGTTTTTCCTATGTGAATGTAATGTACAAAATACGTAATTGATGTACGAAAGATGAGTGACTGCAAGGGCTGAATGTAAGACGGGCCTACGTGCCCAAATTGTGACACTTTGAAACAAATGTTCGATTGAATGTTCTGTTTGTCTGCCTGCCTGCCTGGCTGCCTGTCTGTCTGTCTGTCTGTCTGTCTGTCTGTCTGTCTGTCTCTATCTATGTATGCATCTATCTATCTATCTATCTATCTATCTATCTATCTATCTATCTATCTATCTATCTATCTATCTATCTATCTATCTATCTATCTATCTATCTATCTATCTATCTATCGATCTATCTATCTATCTATCTATCTATCTATCTATCTATCTATCTATCTATCTATCTATCTATCTATCTGTCTGCCAGCCTGCCAGCCTGCCAGCCTGCCAGCCTGCCAGCCTATCTGTCTGTCTGTCTGTCTGTCTGTCTGTCTGTCTGTCTGTCTGTCTGTCTGTCTGTCTATATTCCAGCCCAGAATGCTGTGTTTGCTATAGTTTATAAGTCTATAATTATCCAGAGCAACGAGGAAAAACTGTAATATCACGAAGCCAGCCATGTCTGTGTTAAATGATCTTAACGTCTACAGGTAAAGGAGATGATTGACGACCAAAAAGAGGAGTTCGGACTAATGCTTGACGAGGCCACCTGGATGAGTAATTCGACAAAGAACGAAGCCTTTATAAAAGTTCGTATCTGCATCTTATATATTATTTTTCTGATGTTTTATACAATGGAATAAGTGCAGGTCGCTCAGAAAGGCAACGCAAACTACTGAACGTAAACTTACCACGAAATCACAAACTACATAAAAATGCTGGGCTTGACTGCAACGACACGTAAAAGGATACACAACTAATTTTGTTGAAAAAAATTCTTACATTCATTATTCTGTCATCTATTTCATGATATACGTTTATCGTGTTATCCATGTTATGATGTAATGTTATCCTCTAGTATATCTCATGATACACTTGTATGTCATTATGTATTTGTTTCCCTGTCGTATGTCATAATAAACCTTTATAGTGTTAGCTATGCCATGGCGAAGGGGTTAAGGACGTTGTTCGTAATCCCCTATACTCTCGTTAGAAACACAGCTGCGCAAGAATCGGCAGCGAATCGCGTCGCGCTGGTTACTTACGGAGGTATGTGAGCCGGTCGTTCAGAAATCAATGGCAAACTACTGAACGAAAAACTTGCGAAGACATCAACAGCAGCTGAAAACTGCTGGTGTTGACTGCAATGTCCTGTAAAGCATTGCTTCCCAAAGTGGTGGTCCGCGGACCAGTGCCGGTTCGCGAGCCCTTCTTTGCCCTTTTCTCAAAACATGATATCCGCACCGTTTTTATGGTGATTTAATTTTAAAATAAATTGAGCCTGCAGCCGTATTGCCAAAGGAGTATTTATTTTTAAGGAGAAGCAAATCATTGGTTCAATGAGAAAGTTAAAAATAGTAACCAGTTGAGACCGATACTAACAGCCGGCCCGGTCGACGACGTGCGTTTCTTGTGTTGTTAAAATGTATATTGAGGTCATCTACAATTCCTGATTACAAGGAGACAATTATTTTTTTTTTTAAACGGCACCGGTCTCTTGTGCAAAAGGAACATTTTATGTCGGTCCGCAAAAGTGTAAAGTTTGGGAAGCACTGCTGTAAAGGATATGCAGAAAAAATGTCATGACACACGTTTATCCTATTGTACGAGGGTCTTCAGAAAGTAATTCACCATATCGTTTTTCTTAGAAGCTGTTTATTCAAAAAAGCATGAAATGTATACACAATATGTAAGAATATGTCATGTAAACATCATTATTATTCAACATAATCCCCATCAATTTGTATGGCTTGTGCCAGCGCGAAACATGTGCATGTATTCCTTGCCCGTACCAGGTTTTGTCTTGATCATGTAGCCATTCTTAGCTGCATGAAGCACTCCTTCTTCGTCTCCGAACCTATTCCCACGGAATGCATCTTTAAGTGCCAAATGCCAAACCTGGACAATGACAGAAAAAGAGAAAAGAAAAATCACAACAACAGAAATGAGGTTCCTGAGAAGAATACTCAACGTACCAAGAAGAGATAAGATCAGAAATGAAGAAATCAGGACTAAAGTGGGGGTTAAAGCTGCTCTAGATTTTATTAGAAAGAAGCCAAATTTGACAGGAGGCCTGGTGTTCCTTGCCAGTGAGAAGTCCTGATCGTTTCGGGTCCACATCGATTGACGGATGTCAGTCGCGGCGATTGGGCAATCTTGAGCATAGCCTACGATGGGTGACGTTGTGATATTCTGTTATGATAATTTGGCTGTGTGTCCAACGTGTGCCGCCTGGTTACACACCCGCTTCACACGCCAGTGATCCGGGGCTTGTTTCTGGATCCGGTCAGGGATGTGCACTACTGACGAGCTCAAACGAGGGCGAAACTCGAGTCTAGTGCTTCCATATTGACGTGGATAGGCCTTAGGTTCATACTAGAATACGATCAGCGTTGCCAATAGTGGGTTGTGCTCAATATTTAAAATTCAAATCCCGAAATAACCAAATTAATCACTCTGGATTCTCTTACTTGACTTGATGAGGTCAATTAATGGTACCTCAGAAGTCGGTATCGCTTGCCTGATGGCCTAGGACTCTGGTAATAGGGAAAACTGGCCCATAAGTAACAATCTGTCCAGTATGGACTACGCTTGTATTCAAAGTGAGAGAACGAAAAACAAATACTTTTATCTAGACTCCGTGTTTCAAAGTTGCGAACTGTAGATTCAGAATCAAGACTTTACTATCTCACTGTTTCAGCTGGCGGCCATGACTAAGAAGGTTGGTTACCCGGATACCGGCTTTGAAGAAGCAGACATTGAACGAATCTATGAAAACGTGAGTGGTAGAACTTTTTGTTTCAGATAAGTGCAGCTGTAGTTGAAAATAAGGAAATTCGATGCCAGCAATGTGGTACATGAAGATGGGTACTCCTGTCTAGCCTTTCTGCTTTACGGAGGTTTTATCAAACCCACACCTGCGATGTTTTATCAAACCCACACTAATTGTTTGCATGGTTAGTCATATCTTTAGTCAACATCATCATCAAGTGTCCTGTCAGCTGACGTAGGCGTCCATGTATCTCCACAGATCTCGGTCTTTGGTATTTTGGATCAACTCTTCTGATGATATTCCTCCATGCCACCATCTCAGGCCATCCAGCATAATTTCTCTTGATCGGCCTCTGCCTCTCTTCGTCCTGATCGTTCCAGTTGCCAGAATGTTCTCTAATGTCTCTCTTCTCGTCACATCACTAAAGAAAGCTGTATGTCATTTTTTTTATAGTTGTATAAAATGAGGAGCGGCTGGCCGAGTGGCTAGAACGCCGGACACTCCTTCGGGAGACCCGAGTTCAATACCTCGGTAAGGTGTGAGATTTATTTCTGTCGGGGGCAAAAAGAAAATCCTAACCTGCACAATTCGCGGCGACAGCATTAGCCAGCCGGCCTTACTTCCTCAGGCTCAAAGACCCCTCTGCCAAACACCGCAAGGTACTATATTGGCAGTAAATGACAATGACAGTATGCAATGTACTAGTTTCATTAACCTCTCTCAGGCAATCGTTGTTAATTACTATAGCAGTCAAAGGAATTCGCAACATTCGTCTCAGGAACCACATCTCTGTTGCTTCCAAGTCTTCCTTATTTGTCCATTTATATTTTAAGATTCACCGCCATACAGCAAAGCAGGTTCTATATACCATTTCAACACGCTCTTTGTTCCATCAATGATAGTGACTTTTCATTTTCTGAAATGCAGCTTACCCTCTGTTCTTAATCTCTGTTGTGCATCTTCTATCTAATGTTATAATTGCCATAGGTATTTACAATCATCTACTTAGATAAGAATGCTCCCTTCTATTTCTATTTCACATGTTGTTGCCCCTTTTTTCTTTAATACCACCATTGCAACTGTTTTCTCGGAATTATCTCTGAACCGTCACATCTGATTGGAGATGCCTTGAAGAGATTAGAACAAGAATTTCCATGGCAAAGGCAGCCCTTGGCAAGATGAAAAACATACTGACCAATAAAATGGTGTTGAGGTACTACATAGAACCTGTACTCATGTATGGAAATGAGGCGTGGTCAATGAGCGGACAAGCTGAAAAACATCTGATGTCTGTGGACATGTAGAAACACCAATGACCACGTCCTGCAAGAAACAAATGAAAACCGTACACTGATTAGAGAAAGTAGATGCAAACAGCCACAGCATGTTGATCACGTCATAGCGGTTAGGCGTTGAATCGTTTAGGTCTGTGGCGTGTTTATGCTCGTGACTACGGTTTGCAATCGCATTTTCCTCTTGTTGGACTGGTAGTACATGGTTCCGTCGCCCTGCTACTGAGTGAGTGCATGGGCGACACTGTGAGCTGTGAAATTCTTGGGGAATGCGTTTACATTTGTCCTTACAGTGACCTACATGTTCCGAACAATGGCTACCGGCTGTTGCTGAATAGACTGATTTGCCTTTTCGGTTCACGAGTGTATTTTTCAGGAGACTCCCGGGTGTCGTCGCTGAAGCAGCGGAGTTCGTGCTTTATGCGACACTTTCGGCGGGTCGACCTGCGGTAAAAGAACGAGCCATGTGAGAAAACCCGGGTCAATGAGGTCTTTCTGATGACTGCTGAGTCCATCGACGATGAACTGTGGTTGTCGTGGATGAATTTTGTGTTGGCATTCTAGCAGCGGCATTATGCACAGTGTACCAGTGCTGGCTGTTGGATTGCCGAGACTCCTGTTTATTCCACTTAGCACATTGGACAGTGGGGAGCATTTTATGTGTTATTCACTGGCACAGGAATGTAGCATAATGGGGACGACCCGTTGCCGTGAAGTTGGAACCTCGACTAACTAACTAACTATGAGAAGAAATAAATTGGAGAACTCGGTGACAACTGGAAAGATGGAAGGGACGAGAGTAAGGGGAGGGCGGAGAAGTAAATTCATGGATGGCCTCGCCACTTTGTATGGTCGAGACAAAAACATTGAGATGATCCACGACTCTGGTGATCGAAAGAGATGGCAAAACATGACCGTCCACGCTTACGGAATGGCACGTGATGATGGTGAACTATTTTCTTGATTTTTAAGAAGAGTCCTTTCTTTGCAGTCTCTACAATGTCCAACAATTCTTGTAGATCTTGTGCATTATCGGCCGTTAATACTGTGTCATCTGCGTAGCGTTATTACCTCCAATTAGTATTCGTGGCTTCTGTATAATCACTCTCATTATTACTTCGCGATATTGAAAGAAGAGATGGGGTGACAAAACACATCTCTGGCGTACTCCTAGCTTTATTTGTTCACAATTACCCTCTTTATTTCCCCTTTGAATTGCTGCTGTCTGGATCCAGAATATATTCTTTTTTACTCTGAGATATTTCCCATCCATGTTGGTACCATCAAACATTTTAATAAGTTCATCATGTCTTGCCTTATCTCTATTATCTAATTTGTATTTCGATTAGATCTGTTTGTGCCGTCTCTGAAGAAGATCTCTAAAATGGAAACCTCATATTTGTTGTGCTGTGGTTTAGCTTAATTTTACTTTATGTATGTAACGTTACTGTTTTGTTATTTCGCCCATTGTTATTACTGTTTCCCGGGTTTGAGTTCGCTGTAGCGTAAAGTGAGTACATTGTGTCCCTATTTCTAATATCTCTCTTTTTCGCAGTAGCCACACATACTAAATCTTTTCTCTCATATGGGTTTCAAGCTTACACATACAATACGAGATACTGGTGACCGGAACAGTGAAACTGGTAAAATGGCAGACAAACATGTGTTGCAGGAGTGATTAATGTATGCATAACAGAGACACGTATGTTGGTCTACATCAGCTCCATTCCATATGTGATCCTATAGGGATGTCAATAAACTCACCTCAACTGCTGCTTTCTTTGCATTGATTCATATTAACAACTGAAGGTGAACGAAGAAGAAGAAAAATTAGCAGCAAAATTAGTAGCTGTAGCAGCCGAAGCAGTAGTAGTAGCAGCAGCAAAAGTAGTACTAGTAGCAGCAGCAGTAGCAGCAGCAGTAGCAGCAGTAGCAGCCTAAGTAGTAGTAGCATCAGATTATAGTAGCAGCAGCAGTAGTAGCAGCAGTAGCAGCCGAAGTAGTAGTAGCATCAGATTATAGTAGCAGCAGCAGTAGCAGCAGCAGTAGCAGCAGTAGCAGCCTAAGTAGTAGTAGCATCAGATTATAGTAGCAGCAGCAGTAGCAGCAGCAGTAGCAGCCGAAGTAGTAGCAGCATCAGACAGTAGCAGCATCAGACAGTAGCAGCAGCAGTAGCAGCAGAAGTAGCAGCAGCAACAGAAGTAGCAGCAGTAGCAGCCGAAGTAGTAGTAGCAGTATCAGACAGTATCAGCAACAGTAATAGTAGGATCAGACAGTAGCAGCAGCAGTAGTAGCAGTAGTAGCAGCCTAAGTAGTAGCAGCATCAGATTATAGTAGCAGCAGCAGAAGTAGCAGAAGTAGTAGCAGTAGAAGCAAAAGTAGAAGTAGCAGCAGGAGGAAAAGTAGTAGTAGCAGCAGCAGTAGCAGCAGTAGCAGCCTAAGTAGTAGTAGCATCAGATTATAGTAGCAGCAGCAGTAGTAGCAGCAGTAGCAGCCGAAGTAGTAGTAGCATCAGATTATAGTAGCAGCAGCAGTAGCAGCAGCAGTAGCAGCAGTATCAGCCTAAGTAGTAGTAGCATCAGATTATAGTAGCAGCAGCAGTAGCAGCAGCAGTAGCAGCCGAAGTAGTAGCAGCATCAGACAGTAGCAGCATCAGACAGTAGCAGCAGCAGTAGCAGCAGAAGTAGTAGCAGCAACAGAAGTAGCAGCAGTAGCAGCCGAAGTAGTAGTAGCAGTATCAGACAGTATCAGCAACAGTAATAGTAGGATCAGACAGTAGCAGCAGCAGTAGTAGCAGCAGTAGCAGCCTAAGTAGTAGCAGCATCAGATTATAGTAGCAGCAGCAGAAGTAGCAGAAGTAGTAGCAGTAGAAGCAAAAGTAGAAGTAGCAGCAGGAGGAAAAGTAGTAGTAGCAGCAGAATTATCAGCAGAAGCAGCAGCAGAATAAGTACTAGTAGCAGTAGCAGCAACAGTAATAGTACCAGCAGCAGCAGCAGAAGAAGAAGAAGAAGAAGAAGAAGAAGAAGAAGAAGAAGAAGAAGAAGAAGAAGAAGAAGAAGAAGAAGAAGAAGAAGAAGAAGAAGAAGAAGAAGAAGAAGAAGAAGAAGAAGAAGAAGAAGAAGAAGAAGAAGAAGAAGAAGAAGAAAAAGAAGAAGAATTTCTCAAGAAGCCGCTCAGCTGACATGTAATGGATATATTAGATGTATATGAGCTGTGTGCTTGCACAGAAACAGACTGTAACGGACAATAACAACAGACGGAAAGGACACAAGAAATAACTGTGCTTGAATAAAGCTGAAGAAGCTTCTAATCATTCGACCTTTACCTAGCGAAACCATGAGAGAGATGTATGCTGTTTCCTTCACAATTTTCAAGCTCTACAGTTATATACAACAATAAGAAAGAGACAAACAGCTTTTTTGGTGAGGTCATGTGATGAGGAGAAACGAGCTGGAGAACATCGTGACAACTAGAAAGATCAAAGGGAAGAGAGGCAGCGGCAGACCACGAGAAATGATCCTGGATGGATTGCGACGGTGGCATGGAGGAATATCAACGGCAGAGTTAATCCAGAAAACCAATGACCGCTATCTGTGGAGAGTCATGGACGCCAACGCCAGTCGGCGCGGCACTTGATGATGATGATAGTAACCCTTTTGCGAATGTCTTGCCGGTTATCTTCCTGGAATCCATGCCAGGGTAGCTTAATGATTGCACCAGGATGTCCTAATGCCTAGACCGAAGACTGACATGACGTTTGAATAAGGTTGTCCTCAATAAATCCAGCTGAGTGAGTGTTCACGCGATTATTACTAAAACAATGACATATAATATGACTGTCAGACACTATCGTGTTATAATTGATTCACTGTCAGACTACTAGTAATCACGTTAATTTCTGTGCTCAGTACACCATGAGTGAAGACAACTACTACAACAATCGAATGGTCCAAGACGAGCAATACGTACTAAACAATATGGCCTCATTAAGGAAACCTGTGGATAGGAACAAGTAAGCATGAGGGTCAATAGAACATATTAAATGGATTCTTATTCCTCTGGAACTGATGTTTCTTCTTCTTCTTGTTCTTGTTCTTCTTGTTCTTGTTCTTGTTCTTGTTCTTGTTCTTCTTCTTCTTCTTCTTCTTCTTCTTCTTCTTCTTCTTCTTCTTCTTCTTCTTCTTCTTCTTCTTCTTCTTCTTCTTCTTCTTCTTCTTCTTCTTCTTCTTCTTCTTCTTCTTCTTTTTCCTCTTCTTCTTCTTCCCTTTCCCTGTGTCTCTCCCTCTTCGTTATGGTCCTAATGTTCTCCCTATTCCTCTCGTTCTTCATGTAAATTCTTTTTTTACCTCCTCCTCCGTCATTTTATTCTTCTTTTTTTTTCTTATTTTTCTCCATCATCTTCTTCTCTTTGTTCTACCCCCTCCAACTCTACATCTTGTTCTTCATAGTCGATTTACGATTTAATGGATTTCTTTTCGGTCTGTATCATTTAATTTTCTTTTCGTTCGCTGTATTAATTACATTTTCCTCACAGACCACATTTCCACTGCCATTAAATGCATCTCGTCCTGTCTGCTTAATGTCCGTGTTTCACATGCATATAGCAGTATAGGCTCTATATAGCTTGTGACGAAACGCCTACAGATCGGCAGATCTCTGCATAATATCCCTTTGAAGGGAGTGCGATGCGTTGGTCTCCCTTGAAATTAATATCAATTAATAGGGGATTTCCCTAGAAAAGTAGTGCGGGGCGGAGCGATACTAGTTATTTATAGAGAAATCTAGAATGTTCCCTCAAGTGCGTACGTGGTAGAGATCTCTAAGTTCACGAGTGCTTCATGCAGCACGGGTTGGTGGAACTCATCGTGACTCTGGTTTTCTTCATGAATCATGAAAGTCACGCGGCCCGTGTAGGCGAGTTGAAGGCGCACTGACTTAGTCGTGGTCAGTCGCCAACCAGACCTCAGCGTAGACAGATCACAGCCAACAGGCTGATGTAATTTTGATGTCAATATTCGCGGCCAGAGCGGACATCTGCAGTCAAGTTTGTGATTGTTCAATCACAGGTTAGTTGAATACTTATTCTATTATTTAACTGTTGTCTTGATGCCGTGTCGACATCCCCGAACGAAGTAATTGCCGTCGAAAATGAGTCGTCGCGTAGCGTTACAAGTTACAGCTGGCTGTCTGCATATTTAAGTAGGCTTTATCGATCAGCGATGTAATGTGTTACCTGACGGAACAAGCCGTATTCCACAGCGAGTGGTGTGTAAATAAAATAGGCCGAACGATGTGCTTTACAGTGTGTAGCAGTTACTGGTTTGGTTTATTAATTACGCATGCAAGGCGACAGTTTGTCAGTCATTACATCAACATGCTAGACGCTGTAAATAATGATAAGGTAGAGCTTATTATTAGAGATGTGTAATATGCTTCGTGACATTAGAATTGTAACTGAATTGTTCTATCAGTGCTGGTGATTTTTCGAGGAATCAAGGTGAGATCAGCCGTGGTGTATTTGCTGTGTGCAGATAGCAGTGTTATTCCGCGTAAGCAGAATGGTGTTGCATCGGTAGGATAACAGTTGATAGGAAGTATTCATGATACTATTGTTACTGCTTGTTTTCAATGTCCGTCCACGAGAATGACCATGCGTGTTCCATCTTACGTTTGTCTAGGTAGCAGACTGGGAGGTAGGCCGGTACGCCCAACCCGTTAGGTTACCGGTCCGACCCAAAGCGATCGAGCATATCCGATGGTTGAACATACCCGATCGAGGGTGATGCGGCACTCCGTAATTCGAGGCCGTTAGGTCTAGATAGATCGAGGAGTTGAACCTAACCGTTTCTGTCTCTAATATTCTACTCTTCTGGAACCCTGATTCGGTTCATGGAGTATTGGGAATACTGCTGTGAAGTAGTAGTATATGAGGGGAAACCCCCCCCCCCCCCCCAAAAAAAAAAGGTGGAGCCAGAGTGTGGTGGTGGTGAGTCTGGAGGCTTGCTACATTGGATGACGTGACTTAATTCGTCACGGGACAAGGTACACGGGACCCACAGTAGCTGTGGGAAAGTGTACGGGTGGATGGCCACCAAAGCTGTGCTCGACCGGCACAGGTATGACTGACCTGGAGGATAGTCAGTGAATAAAAGGGCAACTCAGGATCTGGGACAGGGATCCCAGAACTGACACTATGGCTGTGATATGAGTTTGTTATACTATAGTAATGAATTATCAGGAGTATAATTTATTATGGTCATATAGTTATTAATGTGTGTAATTGATCAGTCCATGGGTTAAGGGATTGGTGAATTGATGAGTCTGTCAGGAAGGAGATGTCCGGCTGGACACCTTCTCGATAAAGTAATCACTACACTGAAAGGGAAGTAGGTGTATATGTTGATTGATGATGGAAGGTGAAACAGGATTGGACTGGCACCAGGCGAAAGATGCTTTGACAGAGTCATACAGTCGACTCTGGTGCTAGGGGTTATTTGTATCCCAGAAGTGTTACTTGACTGAACAGGTGTGCTATTGCTTTCTCTAACATCATTATGCCTATACATTATGGGTACAAGTAGATCTATGATGTGATGATTTCATACTCATGTTGGTATACATGAGGAATGACTGAGAGGCAGGTGACATGATGGAGATGCTGTTAGTCTTTGTTGTAGTTGAGTACTCACACCAACCTCTCCGTGTTTCAGGATCTGTTAGTGCTATACTGAAGAAGATTCAAGAGCTTTACCATGAGCTCTATGGGCCCACTCATTCCAGTGCCTATCAAGAAGTTGATTGAGGCCATACTGGGAGTGGTCTTCTGATTCTGCGAGATCAATGTTGGAAGGAGCTGAGTGCTGAAGAGGTCGGTAGGTCTAGGTTAGGACCTCCGTCAAGAGTCCGACGAGTGTCATCCGATCCTGAGAGGATCCAACACTGAAACGTCTGGTGATTCTAGCCAGTGAAGCACTGGTGACATTCAAACTCAGTGTAAACCTTGGTGATTGCAAGGTCATGAACTTTCAAGTTGAGCAAAGGGATCATTGTTACAGGTCATCATGGACTCTGTTATGCTTCCGGTCCGGCTGGGTTGTCATGGGACACGGTGTATCATTTATGCTTGAATAGTGTTTCTACATTGGTTTATCGTTTTGAAGCCAACAGGTGGTCCAGTGACCTAAGACATTGAGTACATACGTGGTGGGAACACCAGAGTGACATGTTTGTGAAGGTAGGGAGCTACCTCATTCCAATGTGGTGAACTGTTGACATGGTTGTGAAGGTAGGGAGCTACCTCATGCCAACGTGGTGAACTGTTGACAGTGTATGCTAGGTTGGGATTGATACCCTTCGATCAGGGTAGTTATAAGATATTGTGTGAAGATCTATTGATCCAAGGACATGGAAATAAGGTGAAGTGTTTAGTCACCTGATAGACTTTGCCAGTGACATTTTGTGTTCATGTGGAGCAACCGCTCAGTTTGTAGGTGACATATCAGTGTGTGGGTCACTTATGAGATAGAAGAGTGACCAGGCTCTTGTGTATTTTGATACGGTGCTACATGTACTTTTTCTGCAAGTGGGAGACCGCTAATGTTCTAGGGTCGGCCCAGACTTCATCAGGAGTGTGACGAGTGAAATAGTACGACAGCAAGGAAGGATCCTTGTTCATCGGTGCAGGGTCAGTCAGGCAGTGGTACTGCGCTTGATCAGCCCTTGATTGGTTCTCTGTGTGAAGAGGGAACTTTGGAGAGGCAGCAGACCTTGGAGTTCCGGTCCACTGGAGGTGGAGGAGCCTGAGTGAGTCGCTACCACGACTGGACAACCGCACGAGCTATCATCCGTCTCCATGATGAAGAATCCTCATCTGCATATGTGCTCTTGTACATAGTACCTTCTAGTCTGGCTTTCAGCCATCCTTCTCTGTGTTGTGGTTGACTTAGTTCAGAATTAAATTTTTGTTTTCTTAGCTATGACTTTGTGCAGTGATATGACTGGTGTCTCGTCCGAGCCCCCTTGGGGTAGGGAACCCTAGGTGAGGGAGGGGGGGGGGTCCAGCTGTCTCGGCTTGTGTGGGGCCTGGTAGATGTAGAGTGCTATTGAGGTGGTTGGAGCAAAGGCTGGGGATAATTATCTATCGTGGCAAACCAGACCAAGCCCCGGCGGTCTCGTCACATAGCTCTTCAAGGCTCTTTATACCACAATAATTGAGAGCTTTTGATGTATGATTTATTACGCATACCTGGCTACCTTTGGCATAGCAATTCCTGTTCAAATCTCCACAAAGCACCTTACATCAGATGCTATGACTGTTCTGAGATAGGTGTACCGACTTTACATGTTTCAGAAATTGGCATTTTCTTAGATGTTCATCATCATCAGCATGTGACCTGCCATTTGGCATAGGCTTTTATATCTATCCACAGATCTCAGACACTGGAGCTCTGGATTAAGTCTGCATATGATATTCCTTGATGCCTGTGTTTCAGTCCATCCAGCATCATTTCTCTTGGTCTGCCTCTGCCAATATACACACTCATCTTTCCAATTGCCTCGATTTTCTCCAATGCCTCTCTTAGCATCAAACTACAAAAAACTAAATATGTTTGTCTCTTTCTTATTTCTGTATATAATGCTCTATTTTAATTAGCCTCTTCCACACAAACGTTAGTTACTCTGGCAGTCCAAGCGTTCGCAACATCATTCGTCTCATTTACCACATCCCAGTTCCTTCTAAGGTCTATTTATATGTCACATTGTGGTATTTATTTCTTCATGGAGTTAATATTAATCTCAGTTTTCTTACAGTTTAATTCTAAGTCGTGTTGCTTGCTGTATACATTAACAGCATCATCTATATACTGCAGATCCTGATCATTGTCTTTAATCAATACTGTACAATCTGCATATCATGATATCATGTCCTTAAAAATTATCACAATATTTACACAACGTACGGAAAGAAAAATTCTGAAGAGGTTACATTTTTTTGTTGCACATCTCTCTTGCACAACTGGCAAGATCGAAGAGAACACACCAAGAGGAAGACCGAGAGGAAAATACCTGGATGGCTTGGCCACATGGCATGGACGAGACAGGAACACTGGGCGGATCTACGACTCTGGTGATCGAGTGAAATGGCGAATTATGACCGTCCACCCTTTCCGGCATGGCACATGATTGATTGATTGACATCTCTCTTGCTTGGCTGGCATTGACCCTCTTCAGTATCAATTTAAATCGCAGATTGTTGTGTTCAGTATATGTTCTCTGCAAATTAAAGGTCTTTCCCATCAATTTGCAGGATCTTTCATCATGTCGCCATCCCATCCATGTCCTGCTTCCTATCATCTGCAGTTCTGAAGAGTTACTCCCATAGCCTGTGTGAGTTGTTCTCTACTTCCTTCACATGCTGAAGTAAACCTTCTAGGTCACATAACTAAATCTGTTCTTTATTTTTATGTTCAATTTGTATTGTATCTCTGCCTTATTCTTCAGTACACATAGATTTAATGCTTCTTGGTGTTTGCTTGACCTTCTTTACTTTAGTAAATGTTATACTTACCAAATCTATCGTCGCTGTAGCAGTCCGGATAAGATTCAGTTGTTGCTATTTTTAACGCTTGTCAACATCTTCTGTCAATGAGGATGTAATGAATATGTGTTCTGATATTCTTGTCAGGACTCTTCTATGCCCATGACCTTCTTGGATGTTGCTGATACCAGATGCTTTCAATAATCATATCATGCTCTGTTCCGCACTCTACAATTATTGATAAGCACTCATAGAAGTAGTGGGAGAAAGAAGTATATATATATACATACACACACACACACACACACATATATATATATATATATATATATATATATATATATATATATATATATATATATATATATATATATATATAGAGAGAGAGAGAGAGAGAGAGAGAGAGAGAGTAATTTCACCAGGATACGAACCCGCAGTATTTGAACATCAGTGGCTAGTTGAAGGAACAAATATTCTTCAAGGCATGGCCATCTAGGCACCTTTAGAAAAGTCTTTTACTATGGCCAAGTGTATAATCCGCCTGCATATACAACAATAAAATACGGACTGGGGTTTGGACTCAGCCACAGCCAGGAGTCTGACTCACTTCATCTCAGGGCATGAATGATGATATGTACGTTCCACACTGTTGTTAGTTGGTCATACCATATGACTGGAGGGGCCTCGAAGAGATTAGAACAAGAATCACTATAGTAAAAGTAACTTTTTGCCAGACGGAAAACATAAATAAGAATAAGATGTCAAATTCAACGAGAAAACGTGTTGAAGTCCTACATAGAACCTGAACTGTTACATTGCTGTTAAACACAGACGATGAGCAGTCAAGCGGACAGATATTTGTGGTAGCTGAGATGTGGTTTCTGAAGAAAAAGCAAAGAGTACCATGGACAGACAGAAAATCCAATGAACAACCCCTACAAGAAAAGAATGAAAACCGTAAATTTATTAGAGACTTAAGAAGTTGACAGGATATGTTTTGGGCAGGTTATGAAAAGAAATTAAATGTAACAATTAGTAACAACTGATAAGGTAAAGGAGAAAAGGATGATGGAGAGACAGAGGGGTAAACATATCGAAGGGCATAAACGAGAATCGAACACAGAGCTGATTCACGACTCTAGTGATCGTGTGAGATGGGGAAACATGAATGCTTACGCTTATCGTCATGAAGCAAGATGAGGATGATGTTGTTAATGAGACCGATATTTCTGTCAGAATGTTGCTGTGAATTCCCGCCTCGATCAGGATACATTCATTTTAATGCTAATAATTATGATGCACAAATACTGGAATCTGAACTGATGTACCCACACGACACACTTGTAACTCTGCCGACAGGAAGCTCTGACTTCTGTCGCTTTGTTCGTCTTAACTTCATGGACACCGCGATCAATTACACCTGTACTGAACTCATTGTACAAGTGCTGCATCACAAACGTAACTGCCCTTTCGTCCATGCTTTCTATAAAACAGACTATAGCACTTATTCGCCTTCCACTATTGCACTTATGTGTTGTTTGTCCATTCAATGAGCTTGATTCAGAAGGTCGAAGCTGGATCTGTACGTAGACAGTGGACTGAGTCACTGCGGAAGTCTGTTGTCCGTAAAAGCCACCTTCATCTTCGTCCCGGGACATGCGGGAGTCGAGGGAAATGAACGAGCTGATAAACTGGCTGGCTCTGCACCCCCTGTAGATGGCCAGCCCATGGATTGAGCCGATGTTATTAACGCCCTTAAAGATGTGGTGAGAACAGAGGACTTTGACGGCAGTGAATCCACATCGCTGTCTAGGATGAGAGGCTTGGGAGTAAGAATTGGCACGGCGAGACACGAGAGGTACATCGGGGAAACGAGGTGCCTCGTCAACCAACACAGAACTGGCACTATTAACCACCGAACGCATTCCTCTGACTGCCTTGAGAGCGTTTGCCCCAACGCAGGCTCGCCGTAAAATAATCGCTTAGGGAGCTTGTGATCTGGCATGCGAGTCAAGTGACCAGCCCAGCGAATCTGATTCTTCATTAGTATAGTGTGGATACTGGTCATGAACGCTCTTTCTAGGACTTCATTGTCTGGGATCTTGTCTTGCATTTAATCTGCAATAGCTTCCCAAGGCAGACTGTGTGGAAGTGGTTTAATTTCTTAGGGTGTCGCTGGTAAGCAGTCCATGTTTCACAAGCATATAGCAGTGTGTGTGGATAATACGCTTAATTTGCAGACTTTAAGTTTTGTTTGCAGGCTTCTTCCATTTCTGTCCCATACATTCTTGTACAGTCTGCCAAAGGCCGCGCTGGCCTTGGAGATTCTTGCATTCACTTCATCATCAATTGTGGCAGCTTGAGACACGGTGCTGCCAAGATAGGTGAATTTGTCCACAACACTTAGTCTATGACCATTCCATTACACTATAACTCTATTTACACAGACTGGTTAGTGACCTCCATATCGCTAGTCTAGGGCTCTCTGGTTATCGAATGTCCTTGTTGGCCTTCCAGGGTAGACTGATTACCCTCGTTCTCTCGCATAAACTGGGTCTCCAGTAAACCGGCAGCGAATTTATTCCTTCAGGCAGTATTGCTCAAGAGAACATTGAAAATAAGAAGCACCATCAGCTCCCACATAGGAAACACACCGAATAAGCAAACAACAGCGAAAGTACGAAACAGACAAGAGATATTCCGGACTTGCGATTTTAGTTCACTAGGAGGTAAAGAAACAGAACAGGTAGAGTCCATGATAACATGTTTTAACTCCAAATATTAGGACTCACAGATATGAGGACAAATGGGCAAAACACAAAACGAATACATGAAAATTACGTCCTGACATGGACTTGTGCCTATCAGCGAGCAAATGATACATTGAGTTATTATTTTTAAATATTTTATCCTGAAAAAAAAGCATAAGGCATTATCAATACTGAATTTATATTAGAAAGAATATTATTAATACAGCTTAAAGAAAGCAGTAAAACAACAAATAGTATAAAGACATACTCTTCATGTAACAACACTTACTGCAATGCAGACAAAGACGAATACTTCGATAACCCTACAGATACTTTAAACAATGTCAATGAGAAAGATGAACTTATTGCGATGGGTGATTTCAATGAACGAATAGGTACAAAAAGAACACAGTGGAATGAATACACGGGGACATTCAGCGACACCAAGGCTTAATGCAAAGCAGTGGTGAACACCTGAACGCTTGCTTAATATGTGCTCCAAATAACAACAACTAATAATGACAAATATGGTTTATTCAGTATCATCTTAGTCATACTTAAACTAGGTATACATGGAACTACATAGATCAATCATCTAATTCTGAACAAGACTGAGTTACACATATAATATCACTGAGAAATTCCAAACGAACAATTAAGGCATTCAAAGATGAATCCTGGAGAATATACAATGAACAGAACTTTGTCAGCAAAGACTATCCGAATGAATTGTATAAGCTTGTCAACAATATGAGAAGCAGAGATGCATGCTACAATCCAACCACCATCATAAATAACCTCTATGTAATCAACAGCGAAGACTAGCAAGGTGGGCAAGGTGGGTTTCATATGTATTGAAAGGCAGAAGATCAAATGTTTCGGCCATCTCGTTAGAATGCAACCCATCAACTACCAGCACCTGGTGGTACAACAAAGAAGATCTGGTACCAGAGAAAGAGGACGATCGAGAAGGAACTGGACAAGTGGAAGAGGATGATGATGATGATGATGATGATGATGATGATGATGATGATGATGATGATGATGATGATGATGATGATGATGATGATGATGATGAACTGGGTCAAGACAGTCAGGATTCCCCTGCGATTACTGTTCATGTATAAGAACGTTCAATAGCAAATTTAAATCATTGGATTATGTAATCTTATCCACAGATGGGATCACGCTCCTTACGTCCTCAACGGATACGCTGTTCCGCAAAAGAATGAGATAGGTTTGTGACCTGTTAACTCCTGTTGCCTTCATCTTGTGCTGCTGCATGCATCTTCTAATGGAGCAATGACCCCAACCAACTCACACCGACCCGTTTGTAGCAATGTCCCAGATCTGTTGAGTTTTTCACATCAAATTATTTACGGGATGAGGCAGTCAGTCTTAATTGGTTATCTGACATAATGGCCGTCAGGCGTGGCTCTAGACCTCAGCTTGTGGTCAACGTCGTGGGCACATGACTGTTTTATAGGTCAAGATTATGGTTTAAAATCGGTTTGGCGTCAGGACTCGGATTTTGACCTCAATTTAGTTAATTAGTTGCGTATCCTTTACAGGACATTGCAGTCAGAACAAGCATGTTTCTCTTTTGTAGTCTCTTGGCAAGTTTACGTTCATCAGTTTGCCATTGCTTTCTAAACATAAACTTGACCTCAATTTATTGCTGTTAAATTAATCTGGGATCCGGTGTCAAGTGTAGGTATGATCACTCTTTAGCTTTGATGAATTAGTCTTTTACTTTGCTGACCTGCTGAATAACTTCTGCAGTCTCAAGTCCACCAACTGACATGGAGCTTCCCATGTTTATCTATTCTATTTTGTCCAGGGCATTCGCTGCTCGTCGGTATTGTTGAATTACCATCCAAGGGTTTGTACTGATGCTTGTCATGGTAGTTTCTTATAATAAAACGCAAATGAGTTCGGGCCGTTAACTTCTGCCTCCTCATTCTGATACCACTAATACACTGATTTACGAAAACACACACGTGAGACCGAAAAATTTCACATTCTATAATCTCTCATCTAAAATCGCATTCTAAAATAATCTCTTACTCAACATTCATATGGCGGCAATCTCTTGCAATTGCCAACTCGGCTTTCGATCCGTTCTAATTGCCATGGCTATAGTAGCCTTGTGCAAGATGAAAAACATACTGACAAATAAAATTATGTAAATTACTACGAGGAAAAGAGTTTTGAGATGCTACATAGAGCCTGTATTTTTGTATGGATGCAAAACGTGGACAATGAGCAGTTAAGCTGAAAAACATCTGATGGCTGTGGAAATGCGGTTTCTGAGGAGATGGCAAAGAATACCATGGACAGACAGAAAAACCAATGACAAAGTCCTCAAAAAGCAAATGAAAATCGTAAACTGATTAGAGAAATTAGACGCAGACAGCCAAAATCTTTTAGACATGTTATGAGAAGAAATAAATTAGAGAACTTGGTGACAACTGGCAAGATCGAGGGGAAGAGAACTAGAGGAAGACAGAGAAGCAAATACCTGGATGATCTGGCCACGTAGCATGGTCGAGACAAGAACACTGAACTGATCCGCGACTCTGGTGATCGAGTGAATTGGCGAATCTTGACCGCCCACGCTTGCCGGCGTGGCACATGATGGATGGATGGATTCTGTCAAAGTATTACCTGACCGGCGCCAGCGTCTGATCGTCATCTCGTGGTTCATTGGTGTTTGTTTAGTTCTCTCTATGAACTGCGTATTGGTGATATTGTCATACCGTTTTATCCCTTCTATTTTGCGCTGGCAGTTAGTGAACACTCGTACTGTGTAATAATTTAATTTTTCTCTATATTTCTGACCCATACATTAGTAATGCTTTAACCTTAGAACTGGACATTCTACTTTTTGTGGTTATGTTTAATTCCTTTTGATTTCCATAAAGTCCTAGTACTAGCACCTGTAGCCTTCTGTATTCTTATTCTGGTATATGTTCCACCAACATTGACATTTTTTAAATAACCTGTAACATTTTTAGAATGTTGTGGAGCAAGAAGAAGACAATCATTGACATGCCACAAGATCTGAATATCGAAGAAAACTTGCTCAAAAACATAAGTGTGTCATTTTATAATACATGCCGTGTGGCGGCGGTGTTCATGTCTGTCCACAGCCTTCTGTCTCTTGACCTGCGAAACACGTCTGCTGCCAACGTGCTTCCATGTCATGATGTCAAACTCTACAATCTTTTCTCTTGGTCTCCCACTGCTCCTAGGAAAAGGAAACTCATTGGCGAAATTAAAAGATGCAGTGGTTAGAAATAAGCCGTGATGAAAGGTGTGGTTCCTAGACGGGGCGGGCGGAGACACAGATGGATACACAGTACTGTTGAAACATTGTGCATGAACATGTATGAGGCTGGAGATCTGGCGAAGGATGGAGAACCTTGTCGGAGGGCTGTGATGGGAACCAGGTTATGTAAAAGACCTGTTCATGATGGCGAATGTACGAGTAGTTATTACCGCTGTATGATCTTGCCTGTGTGTCTAAATACCTACATCGCTTGCCTGCACGCTGGGCCGTCATGTGCTCGCGTCGTGTTAAGTTGAGACCACATCCAACATCACAGTTATCGGGAAATTCCCATATGTGCTCCGTCCTCATCTTCAGCAACCAACTTAACATGAACACCTTAAATGATTTTTGGATTGTATATATTATGAAAAAGTAAATAACAAATGTAACAATTTTTCGAATTAGTCACCTTTGCGTTCAATGCAAGTCTTCCAGTGCCGATAAAGGGTTTGATTCCTATAGAAAAAATTCCATAGATCGCATGTGTAATCTGGGGTCACTACTCCGTGTGCAGACACGGTCGTGTACAGACTGTCACAGAATTTTGAAAGTTCCTACTCCACTCGTACACTTACTTGACTGACATGCATGCATCACCATTTTTTTATTTTTGTTTTATTTTTCATTTTTCGCATGTCTCTGTGGCTAAGGGCTTGCGAACGCGGTTTGTGAGCCCGTATACCCGGGTTCGAAACACAGCGGTGCTGGTTTTTTCGAAAAAGGTATATGGGCCGGTCGTTCAGAAAGCAATGGCAAACTACTGAACGTAACACTTGCCTAGTACATCAACAGCAGCTGAAAATGTTGGTGTTGACTGCAACGTCCCGTAAAGGATAAGCAACAATTTTTTTTTTATTTGCAGGACATCGGTGTCTACACCAGAAATTACCTCGGTTGTTGATTTCTTCGCAAGATTACGCTCAGTAGTTTGCCATTGCTTTTTGAGCGACCAGCTCACACACCCCCGTATGTAAGCAACGCGACAAGATCCGCTACCGACTCACGCGCAGCTGCTTTACTCTACGTGGATATACGGGATTATGGAGAAAGACGTTAACTCCTTAGCCAGAGAGACCGGCATGCATCAGCATACTTGTCCTTAAATCGTCGATAAATTGCTATAGGTTTCACCACTTCACCAATCAACATACGGATAACAGAACGCTGCTCCTATTTGGTGCATGTCAAAAGTGGGTCTATCATCCTTAAACTGTCCTTATGACGTCACCGTTTTCGTCTGCATCGTGATACATCCTTAACAACAATGTTGGCAAGTTACAAGACAGCAGCATGGTTATTTTAATTTCTATCACTGTTACGGTTTTCATTTAAAGTGCCCTTGTGTGTGTGTGTGTGTGTGTGTGTGTGTGTGTGTGTGTGCGCGCGCGCGTTTATATATATATATGTTTGTCCATCAAGAATGATGATGACCATTCATTTCATCCAGTGGGGTTGAAAGTATGGAGCCGTGAGTTCTAAGATGGCTGATAAGGCCTATTTTGGCTCGAAATGTTCTTTGACAATGTGGACAAAGATTGCTTGACGTTTCTGGAGGAGGATTTTCTCCAGTGGTTTTTCTGTTCTGACTTTTCTTCACAGCTATTGCAGTCCTGGTTGCCTCACAAGAAACTGCACCCTTGCGTAATGATGCACGCCACGAATTTCGGTCTCTGGCTGCAGTCTCCCAGGTGTCATGATGAATTTCAAAAGCATTCAGTGAGATTTTCAGTGTCTTTAAAGCGTCTCCTCTGGCCGCCTTGGGAGCGTTTACCACAACGCAACTCGCCGTAAAAAATCCGTTTAGGGAGCCTGTGATCTGGCATGCGAGTCAAGTGACCAGCCCAGAGAATCTGATTCTTCATGAGTAGAGTGTGGATACTGGGCATGGACGCTCTTTCTAGGACTTCAGTGTCTGGGATCTTGTCTTGCCATTTAATCTTCAGTAACTTCCTAATGCAGACTGTGTGGAAGTGGTTTAATTTCCTAGCGTGTTGCTGATAAACAGTCCGGGTTTCACAAGCATATAGCAGTGTGGATAATACAACTGCTTTGTAGACTTTCAGTTTTGTTTGCAGGCTTATTTCATTTCTGTCCCATACATTCTTGCACAGTCTGCCAAAGTGCGCGCTGACCTTGGAGATTCTTGCATTCACTTCATCATCAATTGTGGCAGCTTGTGACACAGTGCTGCCAAGACAGGTGAATTTGTCCACAACACTTAGACTATGACCATTCACTTTGATATTCGGCACAGTGGGATTATTCCCTGGAGCTGGCTGGTACATAACTAAGGTCTTCTCCAAATCGATATTGAGCCCACAGTTGGCACAGGCATGTGAGAAAGCTGAAACATTATGTTGCATGTACAATATATATTCGGTCGTGTAGCACCGCACGCAAATGCGTACGTTGAACATTATCATGTCTTTGTCACATGATAGGTACTGAAAAATGAATAAAAGAGCACGTGCTTATCGTCCAATGATGCATAGGTTCTGTTTCAGACCATTTAGAAAATGGCCAGGCTGAACCAAAATCCGTACAAAGATGCTCAAAAAGCGGTGATTCAGTTTCTTTCATTTGAAGGATGTCGACCAGTGGACATTCATCGAAGAAGTCAGGCAGCGTACGGTAACAAATATGTCTCGAAGACAAAAGTGACAGACTGGGCACGAATGTTTCGGAAAGGCCGTCAGCTCACGACAGATCTTCGACGGCCGGATCAAGCGCATATTGTTGCAACAGGAAAAAAATATCATCGCCAAAATTGATACAACAGTACAGATGAACCGTTGTCGAAGCTAGCGTTCGCTAGCGAAACAATTTCATGTGTCAATTTGAACAATTCAAAAGGTCATTCGTAAGAAACTGCAATATCGGAAGGTGTGTTCACAGTGGGTGTCACGGATGTTGACCGACCACCAAAAAGAGGAACGCATGGGATAGTGTTTGAACCACTTGCTGCGGTACAGAGTGGAGGGTGATGCATTTCTCTTCCGCATAGTGGCAGGCGATGAATCATGGTGTCACCACTGTGAGCCGAGCAGCCGAAGAGAGAGCACGCAATGGAAGCATGCTGAATCACCAAAAGCTAAAAAATTCAAGTTACAGTTTTCCGCTGGTAAACTTATGCTGAGCGTATTTTTTTTATCATGAAGGGCTATTGTTGGCCGACTTTAAAGAACCTGGTGTCAACATCAACTCTACTATATATATATTCGTGTTAATGGTCTAATGATAAGTAAAAGAATAGTGGAAATAGAGCACGAGAAAGAACGAGCCATCAGCAGATTTCCTTAATTGCTTCTTGAACGTTTCAGTAATACTTGCTGGTCTCATGCAACCGCCATTCTACTCGGAGACATCGCAAGAGTAAGTCAATCTAACCTCTTGTCAGTCACTCTGCTTTACTCATTCTCTTATTGTTCTGTGTTACATTACATTGTGTCTGTTTACATTACAGATCCCTACAGGTGTCACTTCGTTAATGTTGAAATCTGCAAAATTTATTGATCCTTATCAGTGTACTGTTCCACACAAAATATTTAAGAGTCAAATAGGAACAATGGTTATATCAAAGAAAATAATGACACCAAAATGTGATATAGAAAATGCATAAATTAACTGAACAATTTAAATACCCAGCGGAAGACCTAAATGGAAGATGCACGACGGAGGTTAAGAGCAGTCTAGATCAAACAGCATTCTTTGGTCTTGTAATGAGAAGAGTCGTTGGATCTTGGGAAAACGTGATGACTGGAAACAACAAGCCGCATTTCAGTACATGAAAAGTATCTTATGCAATAATGCATAATCATTGGATGTCAGAAAGATAGTGCTGAAATCGCATGCGGAAAAGTGTGTTCACTGTATGCCAATTAGGGAGAGCTCGCAAGTAATGGAGACATGTTTCTTGAGACAATTTTTGCGAATACCTTGGACTGCCAGAGCAACAAACAACGTTTGCCTGAAAAAAGCTAATGAAGGTAGAGCAGTATATACAACTATAAAGAAGAGGCAAAAATCTTTCTTTACGCATGTGATGACAAGAGAGTCGCTGGAACGTTAAAAAAAATCGGGATGATCGGAACTATCAATGGGAGAAGAAGCAGAGGCAGTTCCAGGGAAATGATGATCGATGGACTTTAACCGTGTCATGGTGGGAAAGCATAGAGGGAATTAAACAAGTCACTTTACCAGCCACACTTTGCAGTAGGCCTAAGTTTATTTTACAATTGTGACGTGAAAATGCAAAGAATACCATGGACAGACAGAAAAACCAATGAACAAGTACTACAAGAGACAAATGAAAATCGTAGATTGATTAGAGAAATTAGACGTAGACAGTCAAAATTTTTTGGACTTGTTATGAGAAGAAATGGACTGGAGAACTTAGTGACATCTGGCAAGATCGAAGGGAACAGACCTAGAGGAAGACCGAGAGGAAAATACCTGGATGGCTTGGCCACATGGCATGGACGAGACAGGAACACGGAGCTGATCCACGACTCTGGTGATCGAGTGAAATGGCGAATCATGACCGCCCACGCTTTCCGGCATGGCACATGATTGATTGATTGACGTGAAAATGCAACACCGTGTAAAGTAGTTTTCAACAACATGTGAAAAATACAACTGAAACACGAAACTGAAACAAGGAAAATCAGAACATTACTAAATATGCTACTTAATAATTGAGACAGACTGGTGAGGTTTCCTGCAATTACAGAATGCGAAAGACTTCTCCTTCTCCGTCTCCCCCTCCTGTATTTTTCTTTTTCTTATCCTCCTCCGCCTCCACTTCCTCCTCCTCCACTTCCTCCTCCTCATCACCCACCTCCTCCTTTTCTCCTCCTCCTCCTCCTCCTCTTCCTCCTCCTCCTCCTCCTCCTTCTTCTTCTTCTTCTTCTTCTTCTTCTTCTTCTTCTTCTTCTTCTTCTTCTTCTTCTTCTTCTTCTTCTTCTTCTTCTTCTTCTTCTTCTTCTTCTTCTTCTTCTTCTTCTTCTTCTTCTTCTTCTTCTTCTTCTTCTTCTTCTTCTTCTTCTTCTTATTCTTCTTCCTCTTCTTCATGAGATGAGAGATGCATGTGTTTATTGGCGGGTGGGTGATGTGTGGGTGTGAGTGGTTGATGTATGAGTACGTGAGTGGGTGGATGTGTGTGAGAGATGAGTGTATGGTTAGAGGATGTGTGTGTTTTTGGGAAGATGTGTGTGAGCGGCGGATGTGTGTGTGTGGGGTATATATGGGTGGTAGGGTGTGTGTGGGTGGGAGGTGTGTGTTTTTTGGATGTTTATGGGTGGGGGATATATGTGGGAAGGTGGGGAGATATGTTTGTGGGTGGGGATGTGTGTATATGTGGGGGATGTGTAGTTAAGAGGTGGCGGATATTGGGTGGGTGAGTGGGTGTAGGTTGGCTGATGTTTGTGTGGGTGGGTGAGGAAAATTGTGAGGGTGCGGGATGTATGTGTGGATAGGTGAGGGATGTGTGGGTTGACGGGGGTATGCGTGTGTGGTTTTGTGATGTGTGATTTGCTGGGTGGTTGCGGGTATGTGGGTGGGTGGTGGAGAATATGTGTGTGGGTGTGTGCATGTCGGTAATGGGATGGGTGGGGGATGTATGTGTGGGTTGAGAAATGTGGGTGGGTGGGGGTTCAGTGGGTGGGTGGCGGCATGTATGTTTGCCTGAGTCTGTGTGAGTGCGTGGATGTGGGTGGGGGTGTGGTGGGTGGGGGATGTGTGGGTTGCTGAAGAATGTGTGGGTGGCTGCGGGGTGTGAGGGTGGATGGGGGAGATGTATCACAACATTGCAATATGCACTGTCCATGTTTACAACTTTCATTTGACAATGTTTTCTTTCCCATGTGAATGTACCATGCTTAATATGCATTGTTTATGCTTACAAAATCCATTTGACAATGTTTTTTTTTTTCCTATGTAAATGTAACATGCACATTTGATGAATAAAAGATGAGTGATCGAAAGCGGCGAATTTAAGACGGGCCTGCTTGCCCAATTTGTTACCCTTTTAAAATAAAGTTTGTTCGTTCGTTCGTTTGTTCGTTCGTTTGTTCGTTCGTTCGTTTGTTCGTTCGTTCGTTCGTTCGTTCGTTAGTTCGTTCTTTCGTTCGTTCTTTCGTTCTTTCGTTCTTCTTCTTCTTCTTCTTCTTCTTCTTCTTCTTCTTCTTCTTCTTCTTCTTCTTCTTCTTCTTCTTCTTCTTCTTCTTCTTCAGCGATAAACGTTTGCCTTACATCTATTTCGGCAGTGGGCAGAGGCAATATGGCTCGCTGGATGTCTTCATCTGTCTCGCAGCGTTTTTCTCCAAGGGTCGCTCCTATGGACCAGATATCCTTCCTCAGTTTGTGAAGTCAGGGCAATCTTGTAGGACACACTGTAGTGATTGATTTAGTGTTCCATATTTGCAAGTGGCAGGGTCAGTCAGACCCAGTTGGTGGAGGTGTGCTCTAAGTTTGAAGATTCTGGTCTGAAATACAAGATGATTATAAAAGATTCAACGATGAGCTATTAGAAAGAGCAAGAAATACGAGAAGGAGAATGTCGAAGATCAGTTTGAGTATTAGTTGTAGAATCGCTGTAATCTATCCCTGTTCGTGTGTATCCTACAGTTACCTGAACTACGGTGGTGTCGGGTATGTCATCGGTCATGAAATTACACACTTATTCGATGACGGAGGTAAGTTGCAAGTGACTGTCTTTAATACTCCTTTCCATAACATATCCTTATTAACGGCACTATTGTCATAGGTTTCTTAACACCTCTAATGTACCTTATGTTCATTAATGCGTCTACTGAACCATAAATTCATTAACGCCTCTAACGTATCATAAGTTCATTAGTGCATCTACTGTATCATATGTTCATAACGCCTCTAATGTATATTTTGTCCCTTAGTGTATCGCATCTACTGTTTCATATGTTCATTAACGCCTCTACTGTATCAACAAACTGATTCTGTACTAGATACCACACAGATTACCGTTTATCTTAGATGTCCCACAAACTACTGTCTGCCTTTGATGTCCAACATACTACTGTCTGTCCTTGGTGGCTCACAGACTACCTGTTCTAGATGCCCACATATTACTGTCTAGCTTAGATGTCCCACAGACTGCCGGAGATGTCCACACATTTATGTCTACCACAGATAACCCACAAGCTGTCTAGCCTAGATGACCCACAGATACTCCTAGATACTCCACATACTGTTTGCCCTGGATGCCTTATGTTGTGGTCAAGTGTGGTCCTGGTCAGTATAAACTCCAGCCCTGACACACAAATAACTTCACGACTCGAATTTTATCAAGAAGAACATCACCAACTGCCAGTGCAGAGGATAGCTCGCACTAAAACCACAAGAAAGCGACAAGCGATTCATGCTTCCGGGAAGAGGAAAGCTGAAGCGAAGAAAACAAGTACACATACACCAAAGATCCCCTCGCAGGAGGAGAACACAAATCAGGGCTTCTGCGGAAAAAAACCCTGCTGAAACAGACAAGCTTGAAGAGGCAAAGCTGTCTGTCTTACCAACAGACAAGATACTTAGTCTGCTGGAGGATGAGCTGTGAAGAAACAGCATCGCCCAACTGAGCGAGACATCGGATGGAGTAGTGGTATTCATGAACAAGATGGACAAATCACCGCACTAATCGGAATGGTCAACCAAGGTGTGAAAACCTCATTCAGGCTACCACACGATATTACAGTATAACAGCAACCCGACATCGTATCATAAAAGGACGGGTCTTAAAACGAGTCAAGACCCATCTCACAAATGATGAAACCAGGAAGATGATATAGAAAGAAAACTCTACTCTCAAGGTAATCAGTGCTGAAAGAATAATGGCAAAAACAACGCACCCTCCCCAATTGTCATCATCTCGTCGGAAGACAGAACCCTGCCGCAGATTATCAGATGGCATAAGCAGGAGCAAACTCCGGTGCACTACATTCAAAGAATGCTGCAGTGTTCAAGGTGCCAGAAGTTTGGCACACTCGTGCCAAATGCAAAAGTGAAATGGTGGTGTGCAGACACTGTTCCGGACCGCAACCGTACAGCCAATACACTCACGCCAAGATGGACACCGACTTCAAGAAGCCAAATGCATTCAGAAAGTGCGCCAACTGCCTCAGGCAGCATGGAAGCAATAAAGCTAGCCGTAAACTCAAATCTACTATATGAAGAGGCTTTTAGTTGTTTAGTTTGTTTTTTAGTTTTCAGAGGCTTTTAGACTGCACCAGGCCACTACCCGTCTTACGAAAATAGTCAAAGCACAATTGGAGGGCCAGCTTAAGGACCTCAAGTCAAAAGTTGATAACATAAAGCAAAAAAGGCGACGAGCCACAAGAATCGCAAATAACATCCGTTCAGCACATTCTCGACAACAATATGCCCTACAAGTGTGCGAATCCGGCCAGACATTAATACAACAACAAAGATGAAATCCACACCATGCCAAAGATGCCTAGAAATCAGTAACCGAAACATATAGCTCTATATTTCCACAATCAGAAAAGAAACACATAAGGGTGCAATTATAACAAATCGACAAACCGAGAGTTGAACGGGTCCTGAGCATTTTTGTTTCTAAATATCGGATCGGATCAGCCACAGAGATATGTAGATGATGTTTCAAGCTAGTAGTAATACATCACTATAATTTCCATATTCCACAGGCAGACAATATGATGAAACGGGTAACGTGCGCGACTGGTGGACTGAAGAAGATGAAGCGAATTTCAAAAACAGATCAAAGTGTCTCGTGGATCAGTACAACAATTTCCACATTGAAGAAATAAACATGACTGTAAGTAAGAACATGTGCCAGTATGTCACAGCACTGAGTGAACATCTCAATAGCTTCTAACCATGGCATAGAGAGTTGGAACATGTGCCAGTATTCCACAGCACTGAGAGTGAACATCTCAACAGCTTCTAACCATGGCATAGAGAGTAGGAACATGTGCCAGTATGCCACAGCACTCAGTGAACATCTAAACAGCTTCTAACCATGGCATAGATATTAGGAACATGTGCCAGTATGTCACAGCACTGAGTGAACATCTCAATAGCTTCTAACCATGGCATAGAGAGTAGGAACATGTGACAGTGTGTCACAGCACTGAGTGAACATCTCAATAGCTTCTAACCATGGCATAGAGAGTAGGAACATGTGCAGTATGTTACAGCACTGAGTGAACATCTCAATAGCTTCTAACCATGGCATAGAGAGTAGGAACATGTGCCAGTATGCCACAGCACTGAGTGAACATCTCAATAGCTTCTAACCATGAAATAGAGAGTAGGAACATGTGCCAGTATGCCACAGCATTGAGTGAACATCTCAATAGCTTCTAACCATGGCATAGAGAGTAGGAACATGTGCCAGTATGTCACAGCACTGAGTGAACATCTCAATAGCTTCTAACCATGGCATAGAGAGTAGGAACATGTGCCAGTATGTCACAGCACTGAGTGAACATCTCAATAGCTTCCAACCATGGCATAGAGAGTAGGAACATGTGCCAGTGTAACACAGCACTGTGTGAACATCTCAATAGCTTCCAACCATGGCATAGAGAGTAGGAACATGTGCCAGTGTAACACAGCACTGTGTGAACATCTCAATAGCTTCCAACCATGGCATAGAGAGTAGGAACATGTGCCAGTGTAACACAGCACTGAGTGAACATCTCAATAGCTTCCAACCATGGCATAGAGAGTAGGAACATGTGCCAGTGTAACACAGCACTGAGTGAACATCTCAATAGCTTCTAACCATGGCATAGAGAGTTGAGTTAGCAATTCTGGGCCAGAACAATTTTATTACACACCTGGATACCTTCTTTGTGGTGATATCTACCATCATATTGGGTCCTTATTTTGCATTGTTACATTATTTCCTCGATAACTTCAATGTTGTCCCGATAACACTATGAACTGGTAAATATATAGATTGACCTCCGCTTCCTCCGTGCCTCAGGTATACAAAATGTGAGGGCCTTTCATATCACAGACACATCACAGACACACATCACAGACACATATCACAGACACATCACAGACCCATCACAGATACATCACAGATATTTTACAGACCCATCACAGACACATCACAGACCCGTCACAGACACATCACAGACACATCACAAACACATCACAGACACATTACATACACATCACAATCACATCACAACACATCACAGGCACATCACAAACACATCACAGACACATCACAAACACCTCACAGATGCATTACAGACCCATCACAGACACATTACAGACACATCACAGACACGTGGCAGGCTGCTGCTTTGGGGCAGGTGACACGAAGTCAGGACATTGAACATGGCATACCTGTAGACCAGTAGATGGCTGTGTCGTTTGGTGGTTGCCACTTGTGCCACCCTTTCCTTAAAGCTTTTAAGATTTTCAGACGTCTCCCGCTGACATCTCCAGATGTCTCAGGTTACTCCTCGGAGAATGTAACTTAGAACTGTCCTGGTCCGCCTTTGCCGATGTGTCCAGGCTATATGGCATATCCCCCTGCCCCAAAGATGCCCTTTGCACGCTTAGAGTGCAGTGTGCATGTGCAATCAATCATTTTGAAAACAAAAATTCCAAATTCGGTCTCGTTCAACCTGCTTCTTCAGCGTTGGTTAGAGTTGAGATCCGTAGTTGTATGGGCCGATAGTCCTAATTTGGGCTGGTTATATTGGTTCGAGGAGAGGCTGGCCGAGAGGCTAGAACGCCGGACACTCCTTCGGGAGACCCGGGTTCGATCCCTCGGTAAGGTGTGAGAGTTTTTTCTGTTGGGGGAAAAAAGAAAATCCTAACCTGCACAGTTCGCGGCGACTGCACTAGCCAGGCGGCCTTAATTCCTCAGGCTCAAAGACCCCTCTGCCATACATCGCAAGGTACTATATTGGCAGTAAATGACAGTTTTATATTGGTTCCGCTCTGGTTGTCGGGAAAGGTTGGTAATTTCATTATTGTCTTATGTTGGTCCTGATAAAGACCGGTCCTTAGTCGGACCTACCAGGTTCCGCAGTCTTTCATTTGTTGGTTTCTTTCTCTATTAGCACTAATAAGTGCTGGTTGTTTCTTGTGTTGTCCTTAGGACTGTTATATTTTGGGGTTCAGGTTATACTTTCTGTGGTCCTCACTAGGATATGTTCTATTTTCTGTAATCCTCTTTAGGATGGGTTATATTTTCTGTTGTCCTCTGGAGGACTGACAATGTTGTGGTCCTTACTGAGGTAGGTTATAATTTTTGTGGTCCTCACCAGGACCGGCCATATTTTGTGTGATCCTCGTAAGGATTGATTCTTTCTTGTATGGTCTTCTCCGGGAATGTTCCCGATCATGTCCAGTCCTCATAAGAACTCGATGTAGGCACAGGCCGATATCTCGAGTGCAGTCTCAGTTTGTCCTCCCGGTCAGCCGCCCGTTTTCCAACGTTCGCTGTCAGCGCCGGTGCAAGCAACAAGACGACGTGAATGTGCAGGTAAATCTATATTTTTATAGGAAAAACGGCACTCCACCGATAATGTGGTCGGTACTAGGTCGGAGGCCTTGCCTTTCTATTAGTAATTACTGCAGTTAACTTATCACCATCAGCATCATACCGACAAGCGATGGCGATCATGATTCACCATCTGACACGATCACCAGAGGCTTGGATCAGCTGTGTGTTCTTGACTCAGTTACGCCAAGTATCTAAGCCAGGGGTGGCCAACACGAGGCCCGCGGGCCGCATGTGGCCCGCCGATAATCATCTTGCGGCCCGCTGAGTGGGAAACGACGATGTGGTCGAAGCTGTAGCACGCTTGCTTGTTTCCTTTAATCTAACCTAAAAAAAATTAGGTGCGTGGCCTGGCAGGAAATATTATTTCTGAAATTTGTCCCGCCTGCTGAAAAGGTTGGCCACCCCTGATCTAAGCCATCAGATATTATCTATCTGCCTTCCCCAATAATCTTGCCAGTTGTAATTAAGTTTTCTGATGTCTTTCACCTCACAGTATGCCCAAACAATGTTAATGTTTACATTCTATTTCTAGAAATAATTTACGGTTGGTGTAACTTAAACACACAAGTCCCTCTACCTCTTTGAGATGGTGACAAAGCAGAGGTGCAACCTGGAAGAAACATCTTTAAGTAACAGGAATTGTATTATAAAGTTCATGGAAAAGTATGGGCAACGGAGTTTTGTATTTCAGGACACAAACTGGTTCTTTAGCACTACCCCATCTAGGGATCGTATGGAACAACCTGTTTGGGCATGCCTTATTATTTGCGCAAAAAAACTTTCACCTTGAAAGTATCAACAAGCTAGTTGACAGGTAGAACGAGTGTTGAGAAATCCATCCATCCATCATGTGCCATGCCTGTAAGCGTGGGCGGTCATGTTCCGCCATCTCACTCGATCACCAGAGTCGTGGATCAGCTCCGTGTTTCTGTCTCGACCATGCCACAAGGCCAAGCCATCTAGGTACTTGCTTCTAGGTCTTCCCCTTGGTCTGTTCCCTCGATCTTACCAGTTGTCACCAAATTCTCCAATCCATTTCTTCTCATAACATGCCCAAAAAATTTTGACTGTCTACGTCTAATTTCTCTAATCAATTTACGATCTTCATTTGTTTCTTGAAGGACTTGTTCATTGGTCTTTCTGGCTGTCCATGGTATTCTTTGCATTTTCCTCGGAAACCACATCTCTACAGCCATCAGATGTTTTTCAGCCTGACTGCTCATTGTCCACGCTTCACATCCATACAAAAGTACAGGTTCAATGTAGCATCTCAACACTCTTTTTCCCGTTTCAATTGACATCTTTTTATTGGTCAATATGTTTTTCATCTTGCTAAAGGCTACCTTTGCCATGGCGATTCTTGTTCTAATCTCTTCAAGGCATCTCCCATCAGATGTTATTACTGTTCCGAGATAATTGTACCTGCTCACTTATTGAAGAATATTCCCATTTACTTGTATATTACATTGTGGCACTTCTTTCTTCCTAGTGACGACCATAACCTGAGTCTTTTTACAATTTAATTCTAACCCTAGTTGTTCACTGTGTGTAACAATCGCATCTACTAAATTTTGCAAGTCCTGTTCATTGTCTGCAATCAAGACTGTATCATCTGCATATCTAATGTTATTGATGCATCGTCCCCCAATGTTGATTCCTTCCATATCTTCAATATTTCTGAAAATACTTTCACTGTACAGGGAAAACAGATCTGGAGACATTACACATCCCTGTCTCACACCCCTTTTAATAGGCTGATGTTGGCTTACTTCATTATCAACTCTTATGGCAGCTTGTTGTTTCCAATATATGTTTTTTACAAGTCTAAGATCTTTTCCATCAATTTGTAGATCTTCAAGCATCCTTATCATGTTGACATGTCTCACTTTATCAAAAGCCTTTGTGTAGTCAATAAAGCAAAGGTGTAGATCTTTGTTTACTTCTATAGAACGTTCGATTATGTTTCTCAGTATATACACAGCATTTACTGTACCCTTGCCTTCCACAAACCCACATTGTTCTTCTCCTATTTCAGGTTGTATTTTCCTCCTAACTCTTTGCATGATAATTCTTAGCAAAATCTTCGTGATGTGACTCATTATACTTTCTTTGGGATTGCAATAAATACAGAATTACATAACTCCTGAGGTATATTTCCAGTATCATATATTGTATTAAGCAGACTGGTAACTTGATCTATTCCATATTCTTCTAACGCATTAATCATTTCTGTTGTGACACTGTCTGAACCGGGGGTCTTGTCAGATTTCATATGGTTAAGAGCATTCTGAACCTCCATCTTCAAAATTGCTGGTCCTTCATTATTATTTTGAACATCATACTGTTCGTCTCTGTTATCGTCATACAGGTTTTTCACGTAATCTGACCATTCATGTAATATCTGATCTTTTTCTATGATGACTCTTCCATCTTTTGTCTTTAGGCAGCCTGCTGATGTACGTGTTCTTTGATTAGTAAGCTCCTGAATTCTTTTGTGCATTAGTTTCGCATTGTTACTGTTTTGTTGTTTTTCAATTTCTCTGCAATTTTTCTCAAGCCAAGTTTCTTTTGCCTCCTTACATAAGGTCCTCACTTTTCTGTGAATTTCTTCATATTTGGCAGGATTATTTTTGTTCTGTCTTCTTGTTTCCATTAGTTGTAAAATTTCTTCAGTCATCCATGTTTTACGGCCCACTTTCTTTACTTTTGGAATAGTTTTTTCTGCTGCGCAACTGATTGAATTCTTCATCGTTTCCCATTGATCATCTACATCTTGAAACAGGATCTCTAGATCAGACAACATATCAAATATGTTCTTTACTTTTATTCTCTCCGTGAGCTGAATATTTATTGACTATTAAATATTATATTTGAGTGCCGCGACTCTCTGGAGTTACCATATCAGTATTATCCTTGGACATCTGCATCTGTTACTCTTTACTTCTGAACAAACTCAAACTGTACAATAGTATTTTCACATTTCATTTACGCAACTGCAGTTAATCGAGTTAATAGTTAACAGAATGAATGACCAAAAAAAAAAAAGAAGTAACAGTTATTAACAGAACACCTCAACACCACAACTCCTAACACTCTAGTAGCGATGCAGTTTTTGGCCATGCTACTTGAACAAAGAACCAGGTCCACACTTGACCGTGGCTCAAGCACAACTGATCTTGAAGGTGACGCTTTGTCCTTTCACAAAGCGTCTCGAGCGCTTTGCACGCTCTTGTGGCCAACGCTCGTGGCGGGTCACTTTACACATCTCTTCGTACAGACCGAACTATTTCCCAAACCATGCCATGATTTATAATCCTATAAACTCCAGCATGGGAACATTAAAGAAGTTAAATGTGGAATAGCCCAAGCAAATTTAGCAGTATCGGCACACATCGTGCTCCAACCGCCTAGGAGGGACCCATGAGGACCGCTGGATCGTACTTGATGGCAGACTCAACACGTTGCTTATAGTTTTGTTGTAGTTGGTTCTGGTTTATAGTAAACGACGCTCAACAAGAAAATGTATAAAGTTCAAGAAATTCCAAAACTTTGACGCAAGAGAAGAAGATCATTTTTCAGTTAGAATTTGTTGTATATTTATTGATCTTTCTTCTTGTGGCAGTATACAAAAGTTTGCCAGTTATAAAAAAGTTGCTCAGTATGAATATTGCCGTTACAATAAGAAATATGTTTATACAATGACTTTTCCTTGATATTTCTTCTTTACCCTGCACATTTCTTTTTATGTTGAAATTAATCCTACCACTCACTTCTCTATCCTAGTCATCTTCTTTTACCAGAAATCATTTTCCTACAACCTCGACGGAATCCATTTATTCTTCAAAAATACACGTCTGCTTCACTCAAGCTGTCAGATGGCTCCTTTGGTCAATCTTGTTGTTGTTAGGCCACGTATTTGATGTCTCGTCATAGGTAGACATCCTTTTGGTGCACCTCTCTTTATTGTTGTGAACTGCACCACAATACTTTCACTGTCTAAGCTCTATCACAGCGATCCTCTTCCACCACCTAGGTAACTGCTATAACAGTCATTCTGTTATATAAAGGCAGCTTTTGACAACACGAAGGATATTCTCTGTAATGTATCTTTGTCAACCAAAGTGAGGACAAGTGTTCTGAAGAGATATTGAAGTAAGCATTATTTACGAAAGCGAATCATGGGCACTTAGCTGTCACACGAGGAATTATATGGAAGCCGCAGAGATGTGGTTGTAATAGAAGAATTATGATAACACTGAGGAAGGATAGAAAGACCAATGAAGATATTTTCACAGGAGTTAACTTACAAAGAAAACTGGTTACTCGAATCAGAAGGTGACATTCCTCACTCTTTGGTATGTCATGAGAAGAGGAACGAGGATGGGTCTCGTCACAAAAGGAAAATTTGAGGGGCAGAGAGGAGGAGGAGGAGACCAAAGATGACGGACAGCTTGACATCATGACATGGAAACACATCCTTATGAGAAGTGATTCGAAGAACAAGAGACAGAAGGCAGCGGACAGGCATGATAATCAACGTCACACGGCATAACTATGAGAAGAAGTCGCAAACACCAAAGACAGGAAGATTTTATTTTTGGCCACATTAAGAGAAGACAAAAACTAGAACATCTTGTGACGATTGGAAAGAGAGATAAAAGAAGTCAGAGGCAGAGAATTCTTAGCAGTCTTGTGTCAAGGCAGAGGCGGGAGTCAACACACGAACTGATCGCAAGATATGGAGAAACATGATCGCCCATGAGAGACGACAAGGCATTTGATGATGGTGACATATACATAGAGTTATATGACTATATGACTATGAAAAGAGACATAAAATAGTCGTATGTTAAACAAACAAACAGAATAGTTTACACCAGTGAAATATGAATTAATGGTAATCATACAGTGTGATATTCACAGCTGAAAGGTGAGCTGAACAAAGCTGAAAGTGAAGCGGACACAGGTGGTATTAAAAATGCATTCAGGTAAGCTTTTTGTCGCAATACCATTGCCATCGTATGTCTTATGTACACACTTGTTGTACATGTCACGCCTATATGTGTTGTACATCTGATATATACACGTGTTGTACATCAGACACATGCACACACACACATATACACACACATACACACACACACGCACGCACACACACACACACACACATATATATATATATATATATATATATATATATATATATATATATATATATATATATATATATTACAAGAAGAAGAAGAAGAAGAAGAAGAAGAAGAAGAAGAAGAAGAAGAAGAAGAAGAAGAAGAAGAAGAAGAAGAAGAAGAAGAAGAAGAAGAAGAAGAAGAAGAAGAAGAAGAAGAAGAAGAAGAAGAAGAAGAAGAAGAAGAAGAAGAAGAAGAAGAAGAAGAAGAAGAAGAAGAAGAAGAAGAAGAAGAAGAAGAAGAAGAAGAAGAAGAAGAAGAAGAAGAAGAAGAAGAAGAAGAAGAAGAAGAAGAAGAAGAAGAAGAAGAAGAAGAAGAAGAAGAAGAAGAAGAACCAATAGCTCAGTTGAGTCTATTGCAAAATAGAGGCAAGCGAATTACAGATCGCATTGTGAAAATTACGCGTCTTTTCTGTGTGCGCACACTATTTTTAGTAATTAATCATGTGCCATGCCGGTAAGCGTGGGCGTTCATGTTCTGCCATCTCACTCGATCGCCAGAGTCGTGGATCAGATCAGTGTTCCTGTCTCGACATTGCCATGAGGCAAAGCCATCCAGGTATTTACTTCTCGGTCTTACCCTTGGTCTCTTCCCTTCGATCTTGCCAAGTTCTCCAAGTAATTTCTTCTCATAACGTGCCCACAAAATTTTGACATTTTTAGTAATGGCCCATTTCAATATTATAAGGGGTGTTCATTTGAAATCCGTTCGTGCCGCACCACGCGTAATGGCGTAGGTTGAACATGATCATGTCATAGTCATGTGATAAGTACTGACCAATGAATAAAAGAGCAAATGCTTATTGTCCCAAAATGCATAGGTTCTGTTCCTTACCGTTGAAGAAATGGCCGGTTTTATCCAAAATCCCTCCAAAGAAGCTCAAAGAGCGGTGACTCGGGTTTTTTTTATTTGAAGGATGTCGACTAGTGGACGTTCATCGAAGAATGCAGGCAGCGTAAGGGGACAAATGTGTGTCGAAGACAACAGTGACAGACTGGGCACGAATGTTTCGGAAAGGACGTCAGTTCACGACAGATCTTCGACGGCCGGGTCAAGCGCATATTGTTGCAACAGAAAAGAAGAAACCATCGCCAAAATTGATACAGCAGTACAGATGAACCGTTGTCGAAGCATACGTCCGCTAGCGAAAGAATTCGATGTGTCAATTTGGACAATTCAAAAGGTCGTTCGTAAGAAACCGCAATATCGAAAAGTGTATTCACAGTGGGTATTACGGATGTTGACCGACCACCAAAAAGAGGAACGCATGGGATGGTGTTTGAACCACTTGCTGCGTTACAGAGTGGGGGTTGATGCACTTCTCTTCCGCATAGTGGCAGGCAATGAATCATGGTGTCACCACTTTGAGCCAAGCAGCAAAAGAGAGAGTATGCAATGGAAGCATGCTGGATCACCAAACCCCCCCCCCCCCAAAAAAAAAAAAAAAAAAAAAAAAAAAAATTCAAGTTACAGGTTTCCGCTGGTAAGGTTATGCTGAGCGCATTTTTTGACAATAAAGGGCTGTTTTTGGCCGACTTTCAAGAACCTGGTGTCAACGTCAACTCTACCCACTACGTGCAAACACTAGACACGCTGCAAAAAGCCATCAAGAATAAACGACCCGCGTGCTTTCTCGCGGTTTGATTATGTTGCACAATAATGCTCTTCCGCATGTCGAAAAGGTTGTGCAGGAAGCATTAGCAAGGAAGAAGTGGGAAATTCTGCAATATCCAGTCTATAGTCCTGATTTGTCGCCATGTGATTTTCATTTGTTCGGACCTCTAAAAAAAAAGCTCTCAAGGGGCAACGAATTCACACAGATGAAGGCGTATTGAACGCGGTAAACACATGGTTCAGTGAGCAACCACAATCGTTTTTTGCGGACGCCTATCTAAGCAATGGGACGCTTGCTTGAATGCCTACGGCGACTTCTTCTAACCAACCCATTGAAAATTAATGCTTTGTTTAATTCTACCACACCTGTTTATGTTTCTTTCATGCTGTTGTAATAAAGTCATTGGAACGGGTTTCATCAAATGAACGCCGTTAATGTTAACAACATAACTATGATGATGATACTCCGAATGTCACCTTTAAAATCTAATAACTATCCTTGTCAGCTTCCGTATTTCCGCGTGTAATTTATAGACATTGTTTCGCCCGTGATCGAAATGAGATGCATACGAGTTGGAAGCAGACAGCTGTCATATGCCATATGACAGGCAGATAGAGAGAAACTGATGCGCAAGTACATCAGTAAACATAAGTAGTATATTAGCTGACATAAGCGCAATGTAGCACTAGAAATGTACAAGCGCTGCGTCATAAAGTTGCGTTGATTAACAACGTATCTGTGTGCTTAGGGACACTTCACCACCAGCTTTCACGCAAGCTAGTCGCTTAGTCGATCTACATTTACAGCAGTACAGTTTGTGCATTAGAACGCTTACTCCTTCACAGATAGAGATAGACTACAGTCATACGCTCACACACACTTCTTCATGACCAGCCATGGCATCTGCTAACTGCCGGACAGCCAGTGAGGGTGCTCGTCAATCATGGTAGGACCACGTCAGTGCCGATGTCCGATGATCGTGCTGGGACATCGTCTTGACTTGAGGCCGGGGCCGTTAGCTTCGAACACCACACTCGCATGTACTAGGGGCAGCTTCACAACACTAACAACTTGGTTGTATGATTTGTAAGTGAGTGGCGGGAGCATGAGTCTTTGTTAATAGCCTGAAGGCTAGCAACGGGAGATTGTTCGTATCCGTTCTACACGTCTACTTGCTGGTGGCAAATAAACGGCACCATTCATTACGCTCATCGATTGTTCATCGTTGGTGATAGTTATTGTCGTCTTGCTGTGGGGGGTTGGATGTGAATGGCCGACCCATCGGACTTGCCGCAATCTCAGGTGTCTCTCGTGGATATCATATTATACCGGAGAGCCTAAAACAGGGCGAAACCAGCGCGCTCTGTGACAACAGCTTCTGGTTAGTTGCGATGGCATGAGCGCCAGTCGTTTAGAAAGCACTGGCAAACTGCCGAACGTTTATATTGCCTTGTAAATCACAAATAAACCGAAAACAATGCGTGCATAGATTGCGATTTCTGTTTTACTAGCTCTTGTAATTACATTATATTGTAGTGTAAAACAGACAAACGCTCGCACACGCAGACACACACTCACATCACACTCCCAAACACACACTCCCACTCAAACACGTCATCATGGCCATGTGCTACACCGATAAGCGTGGGTGGTTATGTTTCATTATTTCACGCGATCACCAGAGTAGTGGATCACCTCTGTGGTTTTTGTTTCGGTTATGCATTGTGGCCAAACCATCCAGATATTTATCTCTCTGTCTCTCATTTGTTCTTTTCCACCTCGTCTTGCCAGTTGTCGCCAAGTCTATTTCTAGTCATAACGTGCCGAAGGAAACTTCACTGGCTTCGTATAATTTATATAATTACTTTACGGTTATTGTTTGTGTCTTGTAAAACTTGCTCATTTGATCTGAAGGTGACTGAGATGATATCTCCACTGTCATCAGATGTTCCTCAGATTGTCTGCTTATTATCCACGCTTCACATCTACAACATTATATGTTCTATGTAGCACTTCAACACTCTTTTTCTCGTTGCTGTTGACATAATTTTATTAGTCTTTTTTTTCCATTTTGCAAACGGCAACCTTTGCCATACCAATTCTTGTTCTAATCTCTTCAAAGCAGCTTGAATCAGATGTTATGACATTTTCACGATAGTTGTATCGAGTGAATTGTTTAAAAAAATCATGACACAAAGGGAGATACAATCGATAAGTGAATTGTAATTCACCGTAATGAAATATTTCCCTGTAATCTACACATTATTTTCTTCGCATAGTAAGTAAGTAAATAAGTAAATCTTCATTTTCCAAGGGTTAAGAATTGGGCACGCAGGCCCTTCTGATATAATATCCTATTACAGGACATCGCTGTCAACACCCGCATTTTACCGCTGTTGATGATTTCATGGCAAGAGTACACTCAGTAGTTTGCCATTGCTTTCTGGGCGGCCGGCTCACATATCCCGTAAGTAACGGGCACGACGAGAACCGCTACCGATTCTCGCGCAGCTGCCTTAACGGATAAACGGGTTTACGGAGAAAATCGCTAAACATTAGGTCAGGGAGACCGGCATCTGTATATTTTTTATGTTGCATATCCCTCACAGGACGTTGCAGTCAACACCAGCATTTTTCAGCTGCTGTTGATGTCCTAGGCAAGTTTTATATTCAGTAGTTTGCCATTGCTTTCTGAAAGACCGACTCACATACCCCCGTAAGTTACCTGTGCGGCGCCAACCGCTGCCGATTCTCGCAGCTGCTGTTTTCCCCACGTGGATATATTGGATTTCGAATAATGTCGTTAACCCTTTGGCCAGGGAGACAGGTGGAGATCTGTGCATTACAATGTATATACAACAACAATGTCATAATGTTCTATTAGACCCCGTAACCCTTGTGCGACACCCGTGAACCACACTTTAGGCTTTTTATATATGGTGGTTTAAACTGAACCATTTCTCCATTCCAGTCCACTATTTTAGTGTCCCATTAAGTTAAACTTCAGAACGAAAGAATTACCTGGCTTCCGTGTGCAAAAATCCCGCATGACAAAGAAGAATACACATGAAAACATGTTTCGAAATTGATTTTTGTGATTCGAATTTTTGTGACATTACTTTCTGGTGAAGGACCTCATATATTTTAATAAAATTACAGTTTTAAACAGTTTTATATTATAGTTATTGTGATGTAAACGACTTTGTGATAGATTCGAAAACAAACCTGTGCAGTAGTGAGATAGTTATGTAGAAGACGGTAAATAATATAGAGAAAAGAAATCTAACAGTCTAAGAACAACAACAATCTACCAACAATCTAAGAAAATGATGGTTTTTCCATTTTGTGTGAAAATGATGTACTTCATAATGTTATCATTTCATTGCGTTATATGCGTGTTATGGAGCAGTTCTTGTGATATTCTAGAACCCAACTGGTGTTTGTAATAAAATTCACTAAATTTAACTGGATTAGCAGATTCGGATATGAAATAACGCCTTGGTAAGTGAATTTTTTTCATAATTTTTAACACTTTAATTTCAATTGTTATTACTAAAACTCTCATTATTGTCATAATATTTGTAACCTATCAATTTATTATTAACACTGTCATGTTCCTTGTGCAATCCTCTTTAATTTTATATGTAATACAATAGATCTGCTACAATTGTAACCATTTTAAAAGCAAGATTGTGGTATACCCCTAGTTCAAATTTTCTGCCTTGAATCTCTGCTTGGGTATGACCATTTTTTTGTTTGGCAGGCAATCAGTTAAATACTCATCCTTTTCTTGTGTTTTCTCTCCCCACCAACAGGGCCTACAAAAGACACGCCCTTACACATCCCCAATCCAGACTACCTAACTTAAACCTCTCAACAGATCAACTCTTCTTCCTCTCGATGGGACAGGTAAATGTTAGCAGTACTCGTGTTATTACATTAGAATTGGAATCTACAGCGCACATTACATAGAGGAATACCTAGAAACGTATGGTATTTCTCCTCATAATTAAAAGAAATAGAGGAATACATAGAAAAGTATGGTGTCTCTCCTAATAATGAAAAGAAATAGAGGAATACCTAGAAAGTATGGTATCTCTCTTCAGAATGATAAGAAATAGAGGAAAACCTAGAAGCGTAACGTATCTCACCTCAGAATGAAAAGAAATAGAGACATACATAGAAACGTATGGTATCTCTACTCAGAATGAAAAGAAATAGAGGAATACTTAGAAACATATGGTATCTCTCCTCATAATGAAAAGAAATAGAGGAATGCGTAGAAACGTATGGTATCTCTCATCATAATGAAATTAAATAGAGGAATACCTAGAAACGTATGGTATCTCTCATCAGAATGAAAAGAAATAGAGGAGTACATAGAAACGTATGGTATCTCTCCTCAGAATGAAAAGAAATAGAGTTTTAGTCGTTTTAATCGTTGGATCAACATCACGGCACACGGTTTAACCCATAAGTGCTCCGTTTTCCTCCTAACTGAAACCTGAGTTTGGAGAAACTCAGCTCAATGCACGAACTCTGTTGCATCGGCGAGGATCCTGAAATGCTTTGGGGTAGATTTTTAACTCGAAATTTTGACCGGGCAGCGCCGTTAGGCTACTCTTTTTCGATTTCCAACTGCCAAGGGATTTTTTACGTGCGTAACAATACACACGGGCGTCCTATCTCACTACCCAGAGACCAGGGGAAATTACTGGAAGTCCCGGTGGATTCTTTTAAATAAATCCTGGTCCTCACCGGGGCTTGAACCCGGGACCTCCAGCACTCGAGGCGAACACCATACCTCGAGACCACTCAGCCCCCCAAACGTATGGTATCTCTCCTCATAATTAAACGTATAGTATCTCTCCTCATAATGAAACGAAATAGAGGAATACGTAGAAAGAATGGTATCTCTCCTCAGAATGAAAAGAAATAGAGGATACATCGAAACGTATGGTATCTCTCCTCAGAATGAAAAGAAATAGAGGAATACCTAGAAACGTATGGTATCTCTCCTCAGAATGAAAATAAATAGAGGAATACCTAGAAACCTATGGTATCTCTCCTCAGAATGAAAATAAATAGAGGAATACCTAGAAACGTATGGTATCGCTCCTCAGAATGAAAATAAATAGAGGAATACCTAGAAACGTATGGTATCTCTCCTCAGAATGAAAATAAATAGAGGAATACCTAGAAACGTATGGTATCTCTCCTCAGAATGAAAAGAAATAGAGGAATACCTAGAAACGTATGGTATCTCTCCTCAGAATGAAAAGAAATAGAGGAATACATAGACACGTATGGTATATCTCTTCATAATGAAAAGAAATAGAGGAATACCTAGAAACGTATGGTATCTCTACTCGGAATGAAAACGAATAGAGGAATACTTAGAAACATAAGATATCTCTCCTCATAATGAAAAGAAATAGAGGAATACCTAGAAACGTATGGTATATCTCTTCATAATGAAAAGAAATAGAGGAATACCTAGAAACGTATGGTATCTCTCCTCAGAATGTAAAGAAATAGAGGAATACCTAGAAACGTATGGTATCTCTCCTCAGAATGTAAAGAAATAGAGGAATACCTAGAAACGTATGGTATCTCTCCTCAGAATGTAAAGAAATAGAGGAATACCTAGAAACTTATGAAATCTCTCCTCATAATGAAAAGCCCACGTGGATCTCTGAGGAATGGTGGTTAAACTGTCGGCCTCGAGCTCCAAATGTTGTCTGTTCAAGTCCAGGTTCTTGTAGACTCCTGAGGGTTGTCGCTGGAGCTGTGGATTTCGTGCTTTGTGTGACCCTTTCGTCGGGCGCACTGCGGGAAGAGACCTAGCCATAAGGGAATAAAACCTGGTGCAATGAACTTGACACTCTTGCCTTTAAACTTCCTTAATCCTCATCATAAAAACCTGTGTGGCACAGTTGTTAGTGAGGTACTTAACTAGACAATGGTCAGGGGTAATTCCCCATTAGTAGTAATCTTTATTTTCCTAACCAGTCGGGGTTGGCAGAGCCTCATAATACACACGTAATATAATTTAGCTCGAATGTTTCGGCCATTTTACTTTCTTATCACTCCCAGGGCGACCAACCTGATTATAACTATGCAGGACGTCGCTCTCATATTACATAAAGCACCCCTGAATTCGGAGTGGGTTCGCCTGATGGCGAGGGACACTGTTAATAGGGAAAGCTAATCCACACGCAAAATTCAGTCCGTCACTACTAGAAAGATGTGTATGGCCTACGCTTGTGTTAAAAGCGAGCGAGTGCAAAAAAAAACAAAAAAACATTAAAGCCTCTCGATCTACATTCTCCCGCATCATAAACCTCATGTCCAAGAAGTCCTCATTGACCTGTGTCCAATTTCGGGCTAGTCGACGCCTGCCTCTTCGACCAGTAACCTTGCCTCCTGCACTGTGCTTTCCAAGTTATTGTGACCGTTAATATGGCCAGGGTATTTTAGTTTCCGGTACCTGGTAATGTTAATGGCCAGATTTCTTCGATGTTCTGATCTTGTGGAATTTCCGTATTTGTCTTCCTCTCGGTCCACGTTATTCTAAGAATGGTTCTGGAACATGTAAGCCCACAAGCCCAAATTGTCTCTTGTAGTGGTTGCTAAAATGTCCAATACTCACATCCATATGTTGCTGGACTTCCGGTCGCCAGCATGGCGGTTAGGCGTTGAGCCGTTAAGGCCGGTGGCGTGTTTATGCTTGTGGCTACGATTTGCATTCGCATTTTCCTCATGTTTGACTGGTAGTACATGGTTCCGTCGCTCTGCTACTGAGTGAGTAGGTGGACGACACCGTGAGCTGTGAAATTCGCGTGGAATACTTTTACATCTGTCCTGTACATTGAACCGCATGTTCGGAACAATGGCTACCGGCGGTTGCTGAATTGACTGTTTTACCCTTTCGGTTCACGAGTGCATTTTTCGGGACACTCCTGGGAGTCGGCGCTGATGAAGCTGCGGAGTTCGTGCTTTATGCGACACTTTCGGCGGAACCCCCTGCGGTAAAAGACCGAGCCATATGAGAAAACCCAGGTCAATGAGGTCTTTCTGATGACTGCCGAGTCCACCGACTATGAACTGTGGTAATCGTGGATGAGTTTTGTGTTGACATTCTGATGCACTGTGTACCTGTACGGGCTGTTGGATTGCCGAAGACTCTCGTCTATTCCTGTTTTCACATTGGACAGTGGGGAGCATTTTGTGTGACATTCGCTGGCACGGGAATGAAGCATAATGGGGACGACCCGTTGCCGTGAAGTTGGAGCCTCGACTAACTAACTAACTAACTAACTAACTAACTAACTAACTAACTAACCGTATGTTGCTACAGTAAAGATTCATTCATTCATTCATTCAGTAGCATGTCCTTTGCTGAACCCCGCTCCTATAAGAACCTTCCGGAAAACATCTCCATCATAAGCAAGATGTCCCGCGTCCGATACACCTATCTGGTGATCATCCGCCACATCCTGCACCCATCTTCTCTTTGATCTTCCTCTTCCTCTCTTCCCAGGCATATACCCCTCCATATGTGACGGGACAGCCCCGGTAGCATCCGAATGACACAAGTTAAAAAGGAATTAAAGAGCCCACAATATTTTTCTAAAATTCTCTAAAAGAATAAACGTTCCCCAGAAGAGGATAAAAACGTAAGAGAAAAATACACAGTCACTTAGAGCCCGCACTATCATTTTTACTACATTGGTAGATCAAAGCAACGTCTGGTCTCTACATCTAAGAGATTTTCCCTTTGATTTTCTGATCAACCAGACATCGCGGAGCCAGTCAGTTGAGATTGACGTGTTAGTTTACAATTCTGGGGTTGGAATAGGGACAGACACCTAACACCTTAGTTCAACAGGACCTAACGTGTGAACCAGCCACGGCAGAATGGGAGATAAGAGGGTCAGCCAGACCCGTCTGAAATAACACATGCGGTAAAAGTCCAGACATTGGGGAGACGGGACAACGTCTGTAGTTGCCACCCCAAAGGAGCAATTAGGACCAGATACTTAACACCTCACTGCAATACAGCGGCAAAGTAGGAACACATGGCTGACACATTTCTGACAGCAACCAAGGAAGGCTTGTGTTAACCGCAGATGGGGATGTAGTTATGACGCAACGTCTACTGCATTGCCGCCAAAGCAGGTTTCATTGTTTCAGGCGTGGGGGGCATCGGTCAATTTGATTGACACATGAAACTACCCTTCACAGGAAAGGAGGAGGGGTGAAAAGAATTTGGCACTTAATCCATCTAGGTAAATCGTCTTACATGAAAAATAGGTGGAGCTAACAGGAACTTGGACATATTAATTAACCAACCTGGAAACTAGCCAGGAATTGAATAGAATAAAACTGCATGCATGGCCAGCAATCCTCAGACGCATTTACAATAGCATTCTTAGGATACCTACTGGAGAAATATTAACATTTCGTTCTGTTGGACTTCTGTACGAAGTATTATGACAGGATTTCCTAGCTATAACCCAGGTAAGACCATTACTCTGATTAGTTGTCTGCTAGTCTGAAGGCTTGTGTAGTTTCTTGTTCTGCATATTCTCCCAAACTTTACACTGGTGGATTTTCTTTGTACTTAATGTTCCAGTTCTAGCTTTACGATTTCACTGAGAACTATTTTCTTCTTTCATTCACCACTTGGTTGTCCGATTTGTTGTATGTGATAATTTTGAGAAATCCATTATCCAAGCTACATGAGCTAGTGGCTTATGCATGTACAGGAGATACATTTAGATTCATCCTGTATGATGTTAAACATTGGGGAGACTGACTACTTAGGAGAAATTCCTGAGAGCTACCAGTCTCTTGATAGCGTCCAATTAACATTGATTATTTGGACCAACACTCCGAGTGCCTACCAAGATTGTGGTGAAACCACTTGGTTTGAAGAATGGCACCAGTTCACCTTGTCTGCATGATGTCTGCATGAGGACAGACATGACTTAGGACATTCAATATCCCAGACAGATTCAGGGAAAGCATTTACTGTTCGACAGGTACTGTGCGACCAGTCCTTCCGACAAGACGGAATGAATGAATCAGAAAGGGAGAAAGTGAGGTGAACTTATATGGGAAACACTGCATTACATAAATGTATGTGAATATGTATGTTTTAAGCTATAGATGTTCTAAATAGTTGTATTAATATATACATATATATATTTATTTATTTAGAACTGATATATGTTTATGTAACATGCCATCATATATATCATCATACCATCATATATTATGACTTTAATGTATGTTTATATGAATGTATAGACATATGTGTTTGAGATGTGTAGACATAGATACTACCGATCTCCGTTCGTTTCATTCCAGATCTCTTAGGAGCAATGGACAGTCAACAACCCATATCAGGAAGTGACTTAGCCTTGTGAGGGACCAATTTGGACTCCTTCAATCTGACAGTGAACTGCGTCTCACTGGAGGAAGCATGACCTATGTGCTTCTGAGCTTTTCAGCCAGATGAGTTACGTATACCATAATATTATCATCATCATCATATGATCATCAATAGCAATAATAAACACAGTTGTTGTATTTTAAACTCAGTTGTCTGTATAATTCTAAATGTTTATAAATGTTTGTGTAGCGTAATCAAGTACACACATTATATCATTTAGTGGGGGTTCGCACATATTGTCCAGAAGTGGGAATCTATGTCCGGGAGGTATCTTGCCTATGCAGTCATAAGTAACCAGATTACGTTGCATGTCTTAACTCCTCCTTTCTCACTTCTGGTGATACCAAGTACAGCCACATCTATATATATAGATATATTCTATCTTCAACGAGCCACTTCTTGGCTGTTTTCTTGAGTATCAGGGACAGTGTCTTAAATCAGCATAACAGACATTTGTTCCACGTTTTCTCTCTGGGATCTGGGGTGTTAATTAGTCCCTTCTGACAGAGTTAGGGGATCTTAAACTGCATTCAGAACTAAACACCAATAGAAGAAAATGATTTTGGCTGAGTGGTTGCCCACCTGGGATCTAACCCCAGCCAGTTGGTGACATCCCTCCATTATTGTTCTCTCCAAACTTTCATGACGTTTCAAGTGACTAAAATATATTTCAATTGTCTTTGTTTTATCGTCTTTACTAGCCAACCGTCTTCAATGTTCAGCTCTTGAAGTGTGGATGCATTTGTTCTTTTTTTTTTTTTTTTAAATCCAAGATAGTTTTAGAACCCGTCTATAACATTTATATTCAAAGGTATTTATGCGCTGTTCAGTTTGTTTAGTAAGTGTCCAGGTCTCAGGGGCGTATGTTGCAAAGGGAAAGATGCATGCTCTTAAAACTCTAATTTGTATAGATCTGTCTGTCCCAATCAATAGTTTATTCAGTTGTATTAGTCTTAGGAAGAGCAATAGATAGTCGTCATTTAATTTCTTTTATTGTGTCCATTTTCTGGTAATCAATGACCCAATATATTCAAAATTTTCCACCACTTCTTAAAACTGTACTATAACTTGTTTTCTGGTGCTGTGGCAAAGGTTCTTAATACCGTGTAATCTCTGCAGTGCAATGGCCAGCCAGTGTCTAACTTCTTTTGGGCTATCCCCATTAAAACGATGCTTTCCAGTAGTGAATTTAAACAATGAAGACACAAATAATAGGCTACATAATTTATTGCCTGGCGTATCTTAGCTGCATCTCGTCAGGTGGGAGATCTAAATATCAACGAAAACTAGCTCACAAACCGTATCAATTCACAGAAAACTAAATCACTGTGGCCAAATCAAACATCGCAGCGGTTTATAAATATGTGATAGAAAGTATGTGGATAACGAATCAAGGACCGACCAACACCAGGCTAGCTGCAGTACATTAAAGAGCATGACAATACACGAGATCGGGTACATGATGAAGGGTCCAGTGTCTTGACACCAGGCTGTGATGCTAGTGACGTTCTGCAATGGTCTTGCTACCTTATGATGATGATGATGTTGATGATGATGTTAATGATGATGTTGATGATGATGTTAATGCTGATGGTTGATGATGTTGATCATGATGTTGTTGATGCTGATGTTGATGATGATGTTAATGATGATGTTGATGATGATGTTAATGCTGATGGTTGATGATGTTGCTCATGATGTTGTTGATGCTGATGTTGATGATGATGTTGATGATGATGTTGGTGATGATGATGTTGATGATGATGTTAATGCTGATGGTTGATGATGTTGATCATGATGTTGTTGATGCTGATGTTGATGATGATGTTAATGCTGATGGTTGATGATGTTGATCATGATGTTGTTGATGCTGATGTTGATGATGATGGTGGTGATGATGATGTTGATGATGATGTTGTTGATGTTGATGATGATGTTGATGTTGATGATGATGTTGTTGATGATGATGTTGATCATGAGTTGTTGATGATGATGTTGATGATGATGTTGGTGATGTTGTTGATGTTGATGATGATGTTAACATGTTTCCCTTACATTTGTTTTTTGTGCATATCCTTTACAGGACATCGCTGTCAACACCAGTATCTTTCAGCTGTATGTTGATTTCTTGGCAAGATTACGCTCAGTAGTTTGCCATTGCTTTCTGAGCGGCCGGCTCACATACCCCTTAAGTTACCGATGCGATTCGAACCACTGCTGATTCTCACCGTCATCACGTTACCCACGAGAGTATACGAGATTACGGAGAAAAGTCGCTAACCTCTAAGCCACGAAGCCGGCTTCCCATACATTAGTATGATAATTACAGACAAATATACATTGTACAAAGGATGTAGGTTGTATAACAGATTGAAAAATGAAGTAATGGTTATTACCCAAAATATGGTATGCCTTACTGCAGAAGCCAAGTGGATGGAACAATTCTGAAACATGTCATTGTATTTAAGTACTTGGATACATTAATAACAGCAAATCGGAGATTATTAAAGAAGTTAAATGTTGAATAACCCAAGCAAACGCAACTTTTTTTATAATATGAAAACTAGTCTCTCCAATTTATTTTTGTCAATTGATGCAAATAAAAGTGTTCTTTAGAGCTATATTGATCCAATCTTGTTGTGTGGAAGTGAATCATGGACAATTAGCAGACAAGTGTGGAATTATATGAAGGCTGTGGAGATGTGGTTTTACAGAAGTATGTTGGAGAGGGTCCACATTCTGTGTGCATGTCATGAGAAGGGGTAAGCTGGAGTATGTCGTCACAACGGGGAGGTTGAAGGGGAAGAGAAGCAGGGAAGATCAAGAGATAAGATACTGGACAGTTTGGCATCACGACATGAAGAAACATCAATATGAGACATGACTGACATCACAAGAGACAGGGGGATGTGGACACATGTGGTCACCAACTCCACACGACATTGACTATAAGAAGAAGAATGCATTGCATCCAGGATTCTCATTGGTACAGTCTGTAAGGCTGTTGCTTACCAGTACAAGACTCCGGTTTAAAGTGTAGCAGTGACAGGATATATACTTTCTGTGCAGACAGGCTTTGGGGTCAATCAATCCAGCCTTAGCAGAATATGCTCAGAATCTGTTTGAAGGAAATTGCCTGAGACAGAGACACGTATAGTGGATCGGACTTAATCACATCGCTCCAGTGTGTTGTAACTTAGTATATGTGAAGGGCTGGTATTTCATGTGTTCACATATTGTGGGGAACAACCCTTCATAATTTTCTGATATTTCATTTGTGTGTGTGTGTGTGTGTGTGTGTGTGTGTGTGTACGAGGGGGCTCCAAATGAAGACTTTTTAAAGTAATATAGACATTACAATAACCATTCCATTGTTTTGTAACCTCTCAATATTGTTGTTAAGGATGTCAAGTGTGTTAACCACATTACATCATAGTGTAGACGAAAACGGTCAAGTCATAAGGACAGTTCAAAGATGGCTATCCCGCTTTTGACATGCAGCAACCGTTTCTTTCTTTTCATCAATGGAGGGGTGAAACCTGAAGAAATGCAATGGCGCATTAAGTTCCAGTATAGTGATGTATGCCTGTCAGTCCAGCAAGTGTATGAGTGGAGTAGAAAGTTTCACAACTGCTGACTTCTGTGACAGACTGTTCGGTCCGTCGAAGGGGTACAGCAGGTGGTGCATGAGTGGTTACACATGTGACCAAGACAAGTTGTTTTTTTCTGCAGGAATTCAAGGACTTTATTGGAGCTTCAGGAAGTTTATTGACGTTCACACACACACACACACACACACACACACCCACACACACGCACCCACACACACACGCACACAACCCACACACACACCCACACACACACGCACACACACACGCACACGCGCGCACACACACACAGACACAGAGACACAGCAACACAGAGACACAGAGGCACACACGCACACAGACACACACATACACACACAGACACACACATACAGACACGCACATAGACACGCACGCACGCACGCATCCACCCCCCCCCCCCCCCTCACACACACACACACACGTACCCTGTTATTTACCATGTCCTGTTTTCTAACTGATTATTATGTGAAATATATTTGAATAACGCACGTTTCACAGGCGTACTGTCAGAAGGTAACCAAAGAGGCGCTTGTTGAGTATGTGAAGACATCATACCATCCACCAGGAAAATATAGGTCAGCTCATTTTCCACATTTTAATTATGTGAATATATGTGAGGAACTACAGAACGTGAAAGATAGTGGTTATAGAAAACGGGGTGGAAATGGGGCTAGTATGAATACTAGCCGAACTTCCTGACCAAGGAGTTAATTACCTTGTTCGTAATCCTATATATCCACGTGGGGGAAAACAGCTGCGTAAGATTCTGTAGCGGATCGCGCCGCGCTGGTAACTTACGGGGGTATGTGAGCCGGTCGTTCAGAAAGCAATGGCAAACTACTGAACGTAAAAACTTGCCTAGTACATCAACAGCAGCTGAAAAATGCTGGTGTTGACTGCAACATCCTGTAAGGGATATGCAACTTTAAAAAAGTATGAATACTAGAAAGACAGAGCGTATGATAATATCAAGGAAACAGATCACGGATAAATGTAGAAATTGAAGTAAATGATTACATTTTCGAGCATGTGCATACATTCAAATATCTAGGCAAATGGATGACACTAAATGTAAGATGCATCACAGAGATAAAGAACAGAATAGGACAAGCCAAATTTGCATTCCACCAGCTGAAGAATATTTTATACAAAGTCCCTTGTCATTTGTTGTGTAAAAGTCTGTGTAAGAATCATCTCCATCCATCATGTGCCATGCCGGTAAGCGTGGGCGGTCATGTTCTGCCATCTCACTCGATCACCAGAGTCGTGGATCAGCTCCGTGTTTCTGTCTCGACCATGCCACAAGGCCAAGCCATCCAGGTACTTGCTTCTAGGTCTTCCCTTTGGTCTGTTCCCCTCGATCTTACCAGTTGTCACCAAATTCTCCAATCCATTTCTTCTCATAACATGCCCAAAAATTTTTGACTGTCTACGTCTAATTTCTCTAATCAATTTACGATCTTCATTTGTTTCTTAAAGGACTTGTTCATTGGTCTTTCAGGCTGTCCATGGTATTTTTTGCATTTTCCGCAGAAACCACATCTCTACAGCCATCAGATGTTTTTCAGCCTGACTGCTCATTGTCCACGCTTCACATCCATACAAAAGTACAGGTTCAATGTAGCATCTCAACACTCTTTTTCTCGTTTCAATTGACATCTTTTTATTGGTCAACTAGCTGACCCGGCCCGGCTTTGCCCAGTCCTTGGTGGGAAGCATCTCATTTAATTCATATAAGTAGTCATATAAGTTCCCGTTCCCGTTACCGACTGTCTGTCTGTCTGTCTGTCTGTCTGTCTGACCCGACCCGGCTTCGCCCAGTCCTTTGGTGGGGAGCATCTCATTTAATTCATATATGTAGTCATATAAGTTCCCGTTCCCGTTACCGACTGTCTGTCTGTCTGTCTGTCTGTCTGTCTGTCTGTCTGTCTGTCTGACCCGGTCCGGCATCGCCCAGCTCCTGGTGTGGAGCATCTCATTTAATTCATATAAGTAGTCATATAAGTTCCCGTTCCCGTTCCCGACTATCTATCTGTCTGTCTGTCTGTCTATCTGTCTGATCCGGCCCGGCTTCGACCAGCCCCTGATGGGGAGCATCTCATTTAATTCATATAAGTAGTCATATAAGTTCTCGTTCCCGTTACTGACTATATGTCTGTCTGTCTTTCTGTCTGTCTTTCTGTCTGTCTGTCTGTCTGTCTGTGTCTGTCTGTCTGTTTGTCTATCTATCTATCTCTGTCTGTCTGTCTGTCTGTCTGTCTGTCTGTCTGTCTGTCTGTCTGTCTGTCTGTCTAATAGACCCATCCCTCTGTCTGTCTGTCTATCTATCTATCTATCTATCTATCTATCTATCTATCTATCTATCTATCTATCTATCTATCTATCTATCTATCTGTCTGTCTGTCTGTCTGTCTGTCTGTCTGTCTGCCTGACCCGGCCCGGGTTCGCCCAGTCCCTGGTGTGGAGCATCTCATTTAATTCTGAGTAGGTAAGAATCCGCTCTGCCTTCAAAATGTTGACGTGAAGATTTTCTTCCTGCAGCTGCTTCTGTATTTGTTGATCAGTAAGCTCCATTTTTAGCCGCTTGACCACCCATCTGACTGTGTTTGAATCAGTGTTTCTGATTCTGGTGTCTTGGTCCTCCTTCCTCTCACAAGTTTTTGTGTTCGTCTGTGGGTAGTCGTCGCTCTTCTTATTGGTAGTTTCATTGACTGTAGGTTCAGATACTTTATTACAGCTTGCATGCAGACTCTCCAAAGGCAGGTTCGTCTTCTTGATAGTCTGGTCGGTTTTCTCACTATGCATCTTGGAAGCTGCTTGTTTCTTTGTGCTATTACGACGTGCCATTTTCCCCCCGTATCAGACTGCTTGAAATGTGTAAGGCGTCTTGGCTTGATAGCGCTGAGAAGTGCTGTCAAGCGAATCGTGTCGATATGATGGCGGAAAACACTAAAGATGCGATGACCGTCCGTCCGTCCAATTTGAGAAAAAAACAAAACTTTCCACCTTGGTTCAACCAGCCCGTGCGGCATCGGTTATAATAGCGGTGGTTCATGGTGCGTCGATTATTCCATTCTCTGCGTGCCAGTAAAAGCTGGCTTATCTGTTGTGCAGTTTATGTCTGTGACGTCGGCATAGGGGATTCTTTTGGCCGGCAAGTTTCCCTTTTGTGTCTTTTTAGGCAATTTCTTCTGTCAGTGTGGCTTCAGGCTCGTTTGCTGTGCTGGGGTGCTGTCATTATACTGGCTCCTTGTACGGTTATTAGTAGTCTTCCTCTGGTGGGGTGTCCCATTCGATTTCTCGTTGTTCTTTCGTTTTCTGTGTGGTGCGCTTCTTTTCCATTTGATATTCTCTGTACCCTCTGGGGCCGCTTTTAGGCGTCGTTATGTCTTTTATCAGCTGTCTTTTCTTCCGATTTGGGGCAGCTTGCGATACCGCATTGTGTTCTTCGTGTGTTCCTCCTTTCTTGTATACGCCCCAGGTACATTCAAGTTTATTGGTGTTTTCCTCCGCACTTTCTTGATGAGTCTGTTTGGTTTCCGGTTTCTCCTGGTTCTTTTGGGACATCACGACAGAGCTGGAGTTAATAGTTTGCTGTTGTTGATTGACCAGAGAGTTGGCTTCATCTTGCGTCTTCTTGTCTTTTTTCTTGTGGATTGTCGTTATCAGTTTATCGATGATTTTCAATTGAGTGTCATCTGGCGGTTTCTCTGCGTTCTTTTCATTGGGTTCGTGTGGCTTGTTTTGGGATAGTTCCCTTTCAGCTTTTTGCATTTGTCTCTCCGCCTTGATGTCACATAAGATCTCTTCGTTTTTCTTGGTCGCCTGGATCATGTTCTCCACCTCTTGTGTTATATTTCGTTTGATCTCTTTTAGTTCCTCAAGCAGTTTTTCGCTGTCGCTATTCAGTGCCGGTGTTTGTAGTGTCTTGATCTGTTGCTTTAGCTCGTCAATCTGGCTCTGCAGCAGTGCTCTTTCATTTTGCGATATTCCTGTGACTGTCTCACACCTCCGCATTGCTTCCTTGAATGATGTCTTGTTGACAATGGTGAGTTTCAACACGTCTCTGTGTCTTTGGAGGTACGGACATCCCAGATATCGCGCTCCATGATGTCCCATGCAGTTGGCGCACTTACGGTTTCTGTTAGGTGCCTTGAAGTCCACGTCCAGCTTGGCTAGCGGACACTCCCTAAAGGCATGGTGCTCAGCGCAGTATCGGCAGATGTCTGTCTTGCTGCGGCATATGGCTCTGCTGTGGCCGGCCCTCTGGCATCTGGAGCACTGAGTTACTTTTGGAATAAATCTCTCTGGTAGTTGTACTTGCTTGTTGATGGACACTGATATCGGCATTTCGCTTCCCTTACTGGTCACCACCACCAGCGTCGTAGGTATTTTGGCATATGTTAATATTCGTTCCGCTTTTACGACTTGGATGCTGCGATTTTCCTCCTGTAACTTCTGTAAGATTTCATCGTTCGTTAGTTCCACATGAATCCGTTTAACGACCCATCTGACTGACTTTGTGTCGGTTTTACCGGCTCTGTTGTCTTTCTCCTCCTTTTTCTCTGCTAACATGCTAACATCTGTTTAAGTCCCCGCTAATCACTGGTATCATGAAGGCTAATAGACTACAATGGCTGGGGCATATAGAAAGAATGGAAGATAATAGGGAAACAAAACTCGCTTACACTCAGGAAATAAATGACCGTAGACCCCGAGGTAGACCAAGAAGGCGGTGGAGAGATAATACATGTACAGACCTACAAGCACTTGGAATCAACGACTGGCAAGAGAAGGTCCACCAGAGAGACGAATGGAGACGGATTGTATTTGCAGCAAAGAACCTCAATGGCTCGGAACGCTGAAGAAGAAGAAGAAGAAGAAGAACATGGATCTTGTTACAGGCGGGCCGTCATCGGTCTTTCTTGTGGTAGTGTCATTTGATTTAGTTGCTGTTTTTTGGGTGTTATCAGGTAGGTTCTCAGCGTCCGTCTTCTTCGCGATTTTGGAGGCTCCCCCGCTGCACATCTTGTGGCTCTGCGTTTTCTTGGTGTTGGCCTTGCGAACCATTTTCTCCCCAAATCAGGCTTCTTGATGATTTAAGGTGACTTGGCTAGATAGCGCTGAAAAGTGCTGTCAATATCCCCGTATCAGGCTTCTTGATGATTTAAGGCGACTTGGCTTGATCTGGCGAATGACCTCACGGATGCGATGATATTGTTCAACATCTTTTAGATAACTTCTTAAGTATAGAAAGATGAGTTACAATGTTATGCATTATGCATTATTTTTATGTAAACTTTGAAAATGTCTAAAAGATTGTATCATTATTTATTATAACTCATATGCCGGTATATAACTATAGACAAATAGTTTATAAATCATTGAAAACGATACAACAATATGACTATAAGTTATACAACAATGTTATTAAAAGTTATGCCCCTTGAAATAACTTTTTCTAGAGTTAAGTCCCTTAGCTAATGTGTAGTCACGTCATTTTCTTCCCTTTCCCTAGCGTTTTGGTTCGGGGATTCTTTCATCATCATCATCATATATTTACGTACGTATTTTGGGAGGGGGAGGAGGGAGGTGGAGGAAGAAGAAAAAAAAAACTATGACAGTTGACAGCTCTGGAATGAAAGTAAGGCGTGTAGAAAATTTCATCTCAATCGGATGGGCCGTTAGCGAAAAAATAAAGGACATACATATTTACATACATACATATATACATACATACACTTTGATTTATATATATAAGATATGTTTTTCATCTTGCTAAAGGCTACTTTTGCCATGGCGATTCTTGTTCTAATCTCTTCAAGGCATCTCCCATCAGATGTTACTACTGTTCCGAGATAATTGTACCTGCTCACTTGTTGAAGAATATTCCCATTTACTTGTATATTACACTGTGGTATTTCGTTCTTCCTAGTGACGACCATAATCTGTGTCTTTTTACAATTTAATTCTAACCCTAGTTGTTCACTGTGTGTAACAATCGCATCTACTAAATGCCGCACACATTGTAGAATCATCTACAAAGAGAGAAAAAGTGCAGTTAGAGCAAGAGCTGGACTCACCAATTGGTTTGTAATAACAACTGGAGTTAGACAAGGATTCGTTGTGTCACTTCTTTCTATGTATATGAAGATAATCATTGGAAAAATAGAATTTATGAATATAAGTGTCAGAGCCTAACATGGGATAGCTATGCAGCAACATCGTTACGACACCCGGCGGACAAGAATTGTCGGCTGGCAAGATTGTTACCTGACACGCGACCAGCGGTCAGGCTGACGACAAGACGCACGCATGCCACGTGACGCCACTAGAGGCGGTCAGCAAGTTGCGCGCTAGCGACAGACCGAGCTGGGACCTGAGACTGGAAGGACGTGTGCGGTGAAAGCAAGGCGTTTGTGTGGATCTCTGTGAGTGAAAGCCGAACGACTGTCATCTTGAGCGTCAGACTTGTGAGCTGTATTGTGGTTGTGAGCGTCGTGAGTTATATATTGTATATTGTTGTAATCATCGTTCTGTATTTAATATGGCAATAAATCCATAAAACGTTGTGTCGTTGAGTCTTACGTCGAATCATGTTATACTTGTACTGTCTCACACGTGTTAGCCCAACGAGCCAATACTAAGGTCCTGACATGTGTGGACGTGGGTTGCTCGTCCTTGTTTAAGAACCTAATACATGTAGACGTGTGTTGCTCGTCTTTGTTTAAACCATACGTCATTAACGATTTAAAACTATAATTCTTGAACTTGTAAAATTTGTCAAGGTTATAGTTATGTAAATGTGATCTTAAAAGTCTCATTGTGATCCATTACTACATTGTTTAAATATGTGTAAAACATTTGTGATTTGTGAAACTTGTCACCGTTTGACCTTGTCGACATTGTGATTTTGTCGCCATTTTCACCTTGTCGCCATCTTGGAAACTTGATGTCTATGTCCTTACTGAATGTCATCGTGATGTAAGTGATGTGTCATCAATGTTATTGAGTGTTCTAATACAGATAAATTGTCTTTGTGCATTGAGTTTGTGGAACGCAAAGAGTTTTGGAAAGAGTGTAACTTCTGTTGAGAAAAACACTGTTGACGGACAAACTTACGACATACAATTATACTTGACGCCATCCAAACCTAATCAACACTTAGTGACTTGCAGGCACACACCAACAAATAGACGCTAACTTATTTTCTTCCAAAAACAAAGCAGGTTTTTCCGTACCATCCATAACCTTGCCGTAGAGGTCATTAGTGGTTCCGAAGTAACGACCCTACAGTTTTCTAGCCCGATTGTCCAACCATTCTTCACCGTATCCAGGGCACTTGAGTATATTTTTCTATACTTTAACTTTACGTATGCAATAGTAGGCACGCATCGTATAGTAAAATAAATTGTAAATTGTTTATTACTAACCATTTATAACATATTTTGTGTGTCTGATTTTCATTGACGTATTTTCCCCATCATGTCGTCATTATTTGATTTCATCGATATGGGTATTAAATTGCATCTAACAGGTGATGAATTAACAAAATGGAGCGAGAACAAATACGCTGAATACCTGCTGGTACAGGAGAAAAATAATGAACGCGAAGAAAGAGCAGCGGAGAGAGCCTTAAAACAGGCAGAGATTGAAACAGCATTAAAGCAAGCCGAAGTAGAAATGGCTGCAAAGACAAAGCAAGCTGAGATAGACAGTGAACTTAAGAAAGCAGAAATAGCAGCTCAGAGTAAGAAAGAAGAACTAGAGTTACAGTTGAAAATGAAACAACTTGACACTGAGACTGCGATGAATAAAGAGTCAAAGAAATCTGAAAGACTGGAAAAAGAAAACCAGTATAAGAAGTATCAAGGTATCGTACGTAACTATACCTCAGGTGACTGCATAGCAGCCTTTACTCAAAATTTTGAGACTTTAATGGAACATTACCAAGTTCCACTTTCTGAATGGAATATTCTATATATGAGGAGTCTATCTGGGGAACCTCTTAAAGTCATTGAAACCATCCCCAAAGACCTCAGAAAAGAGTACCATTATATTAAATCTAAGATAATGGCACATTTCATGTTAGACGAGGCAGGTTACAGAGAACAATTCAGTAAATTGAGTCCAAAATCAACTCAAACGTTCTCTGACTACCTCTGTTTAGTCCGAGATGTTTTCAGCAAATGGACTTCAGCAGCCAAAATTAACAAAAGTTATGATAGATTAGAAGATCTCATCATTCGAGATAAAATCATTTCTTCTATCCCATCATCGTTTTCTAAGTTCTTACAGGAGAATGAATGCACAAGTGTGGAAGAAATTGAAAGACGTGGGTCGGCCTATTACACGGCCAACAAACAGTGCTTTGCCACTGAAACTACTGACAGTAACTGGGTAGCAGCGGCCAACTATGAGAAAAACTATAGTAGGCAAAAACCAAACAGGCCTACCTCTGAGAAATTTAGACATTGCATTCACTGTAAATTTTCTCACCATTTGAACGAGATGTGCGATAAAAACCCAGGGTACCAAACATACTTGCAAAATATGGTAAACAGACAAGACAAAGAGCGTAAATCGTTCAAAAGTTTACGTAAATGTTTTATCTGCAAGGCTTACGGGCACCATCGCATGGATTGTAGAGGCAGGCATATGACCAACAAAGCCAATGCCGCCTTGTTCGATAGCTCAGCGTCAGAAGACGAAAATCCAGAGAAACATCCTGTGAATGCAGCACAGGCTTGTGATGTATTTAGTGCTAACAAATGCACTGTCTGTAACACCTTCTATGAAGATGGTATCTTAACATGCGGGCACGCCATCCCTATTGCCAATGAGGAAGCTAACTTGGTAATAGACTCAAAAGGCAGATTAGACATCCATCACGGGTATGTTAATGGCAAGTTTGCTACAGTACTTCGCGACACCGGAAGTACACTTATTGGCCTGAAAACAACATTCATAACGCCTACAGACTATACAGGCAGGCACATTACATGTAGAACATTTTCAGGCAATATTGAGAAATATCCATTAGCATGGGCATACATTGAAACACCTTTCCTCACCGGGAAAGTAAAGTGCGCCGCACTTACAAACCCAGTGTGCGATATAATCATAGGAAACTTACCTGAGGTGAATGACAAACCTCATAACCATGACATAACATCACTATGTATTGATGATAACACGACATCACCACCAAATGTCATCATTGAAAATGTCATATCACCTATTGAATGTATGTTAGCTAATGCAGCACTAAGTTCTCATCACATCATTAACGATATCATTCCATCATCATCTGATGTCATTGAGTGTGTGAACGCAGTAACAAGAGCTATTGCTAGAGTGCAAGATGAAAGTAACCAAACTGAGGCTATACAAATGCTTAGCTCAGAATTAGCACCTAGTGACTCTATGAAGGAAGCATTTATAACAGCTCAAAAAGCTGATCCTTCACTGTCAAAGTACTTTGACCTGATCGGCAAAAAGGCAAGAATAACCAAGAATGCGAAATGGCATTTTGCTTTACACAATGATATACTCACCAGGTATTACACCAGAGGTGACATTACAACGAAGCAAACTGTTTTGCCAACTACTTATCGCAAGCAAGCTTTACATCTTGCTCACGATATACCTTTTGCAGGCCATATGGCATATGTTAAAACCAGGTCAAGGTTATTGACACAGTTTCATTGGCCAAAATTTTGCAATGACATAAAAACATATTGCAAAAGTTGTGATACATGCCAGAAACTGGTAAAAAAAGGTAAACACCCACAGGCAAAGTTACAAGTCACTGACTTAGCCAGTCGACCCTTTGAAAAATTATCAGTTGACATTGTGGGCCCTCTTAGTCATACAACAACTAGAGGGAATAAATATATTCTAACTTTTATTGATCAATGTAGTCGCTGGCCAGAAGCGATTCCTCTAAAGAACATTACTGCCAACGACATCATGGAAGTGTTCTTCCATATCTTCTCCCGAATTGGGTTTCCAGATACTATCCAGTCTGATAGAGGCACTCAGTTTATTGCCGCATCGACCCAAGCTTTCACCAAAATGTTAGGAGTGAAGCAAGTCTTCAATAGCCCCTATCATCCTCACTCGAGCGGGATTATAGAAAAGCTTAACGGGGATCTGAAGCACATGCTTGCAAAAGTAACTCAAGATCACCCCAATAACTGGGATGTATACCTACCAGCTGTCCTTTTTGCTTATCGCGAGGTACCACATTCTAGTACCGGTTTCTCTCCTTTTGAACTAATTTATGGTGCCAAACCACGAGGCCCATTAACAATTTATCACCAAATGTTAACTGACTCTACTCCAGTACTTAAACCCATATCATCATTCTTATATGTAACATCATTGCGTGAAAGGATTATTAAATCATGTGAAATTGCTAAAAATGCACTAAAACTATCTGGTGCTACTTACAGACAGTACGCAGACAAAGGTAACAGGACTATAACATTGACACCTGGACAGGACGTTCTACTACTACTACCTAGTGACAGACAGCTACTAACTGATTCTTGGCAGGGACCTTTTAAAGTGACAAGACAAATCTCACCTGTAGACTACGAAATCCTAATAAAAGACAAACACAAAATATTTCACATAAATATGCTAAGACCATACCACAACAGATACAACGAACAAGACGATACGACAGCTTGCACCGTGATAATAGATCACGAAGATGACGATTCTAGCGACGAGATTCCAACACCTACATTAGACACGACAAACTGCTTGAATGAGATCAAGATCAATCCAAACTTAAGTCAAGCAGAGACAAACAGTTGCAAACAGTTGATACAACAGTACAACACCATCTTTTCCGACAACCCAGGACAAACAGAATTAGTACAGCATCACATCACACTCACATCAAACACACCCATAAGATTCAGACCATACACAATACCATTACATTACAAAGAACAATTACATCAAGAAATCATCAACTTAGAAAAAAACAACATCATCAGACGATCCTTATCAGACTTCTCTTCACCCATGGTCATTGTACGCAAAAAGGACAACACAATACGACTTTGCATCGACTACAGGAAACTGAACAAAATAACTGTTTTAGATCTTGAACCAATGGCAAACACTGACGATCTTCTGACAGAACTGACTGACGCTAAGTTCTTTACGACTCTTGACATGTCTAAAGGTTACTGGCAGATAGCTGTACATGAAGACAGCAGACATCTAACAGCTTTTGCCACGCCTTGGGGACTGTACGAATGGTGCAAACTTCCATTTGGGCTAGTCAATGCCCCAGCCACATTCGTACGCATGACACGACTCCTCCTAGCTGACATTCCTAATATTATTTGCTATATCGACGACATCTGTGTCCATACAGAGACAATGACGGAACATATAAAGACACTAGAACAGACACTAGAACGTATCAGACAGCACGGACTGACAGTGAAGCCTTCAAAGGTGAGCATGGCTTACCAAGAGATATCATTTTTGGGGTACAGAATATCCAATGGCTTTGTCATGACAGACAACAAAATTGTCTCCAAAATTCTACAACTGTCACTCCCGACTAATAAGAAACAAGTCCGGAGTTTGTTGGGACTGATCAATTATTACAGGCAATTCATTCCTGATTTTTCAGAACTGACCGAGGTTTTTACTAATTTACTAACTAAGGATAAGCCTGAAAAAGTTGTACACGATGAATGCCTACGAAATGCATTTCATAAAGTTTTGGCATACTTTTCTGATAAGAATTCGAATAATCTCATCCTTAAATTGCCCAACATTCGTTTACCTTTCAGATTGAGAACAGATGCTAGCTCCGTTGCGATTGGGGCAGTCCTGTTGCAGGAATACAACAACATCCTGCATCCCGTTTGTTTTATATCAAGAAAACTAAGGCCTCGAGAGCGGGCATGGTCCATTCCACAATTAGAGGCACTTGCCTTAGTAGAAAGTGTGACGAAACTATCCAGATACCTTCTAGGACGTCACTTTATCATCGAAACTGACAACAGTCCATTACGGTATATAAATGCCGGAGTACCATCCAACAATATGATTGCTCGCTGGTCCTTGAAGCTTCAAAATTACAGTTTCGAGGTTCGACATATTCCAGGCAGAATCAATACAATTGCCGATCTTTTGTCCCGTTGTCCAACCGACCCAGTAAGCAATGTCTGAGTGCAGAGTGTACTAATACACTCAGACCAACACAGCCACCAATGAGTGAATTTTGTTTCTATTCACCTACTGTGTAAGGTCTATAATTGTAATTGTGATACGGTTAAAAAACCGACATGTATAATATACTTATTTTAATTAAGTCTTGTAATGAGTGTAGTATAATTGTGTAGTGTGTGTTAGAAAGAGAACATTATTAACTGTAAATATACAACAAGAACAGTGTCACAGACGCTTAACCACTTACCAGAAGCGAACTTTGCGGGTTAACAGTGACAGCTGTGTGTGGATTTCTTCACCGTGATATTTTAACGACGTGTGCAAATGTGGACTGAACAGTGACTTCTACAAGCGAACTTAATCCAAAAGGTTCGACACTCAAACATCAGAAATAAGAACAGTCGATCATTATCCATAAGTTGTGAACACATCGGAAATAAGAACATTCCATCATAATCCGAAAGTTGTGATACTATAACATCAGACACGAACTTTGAGAACATTTTACTATCCGTTATAAAATAACACCTGAGCAGTTGTGTTCAGACAGTGTAACAGCAACTAAATTTTGAGTTTCGTGTGTACTTCCTGTGTAATTTAAAAAGTACACCAAAATCAGCAGACGATATACAAATATTCAAAAACTTATGACGATTGTAAAATCCTTTTGAATCTATAAAATATAATACACCAATTGGGTACTTATTTATGTTGATTAGTGTAATCTTAGAATCATATTTTGATTAATGTATTCATATTACCGACTTTTTCTCGTTAATATGAAGAAACGTCAAGCAATGACGCTAAGAAATTAAATAATTATTGTAATTTATTGTATTGCTTGAATGTCAAAATTACTTCCCTTGCATTTATGAATTACACCAAGGGCCATAATTTGAAACATATTCAATAGTGTGTATTGTATAAATAGACATTTTGTTGCTCAAATGGCTAACACACCGGGTAGGCGTCCACCAAGCATGGCAGAGAGCTGCCAACATTGCAAACCAACATAAGAGCTCCTGGCCAAATGAGGTCAGAGTTTGAGTGTTTAATACGACTCATATAAAGCCGTATTTCAGTCTGGCTAGATGACTGTTGCAAAACAACCATATTATTACGTTTTTTTTCAAATTGCTGCGAGGTAGATGCGAGAAGCTGGTACTACTGATCTGACTGGGTATTATTGCAATTGAGGTAACCAGCCATCAGGGGGATGAAACCTGATTTGTGTTAAAAGTTGAACTTCATTTGTCATTTCAATGCAACTTACATTTATCGTATATATTTCTATGCCATATATGTATTTTCATGCATAACACAGGGAAAGGGTAGACTCTGACATGAAGTTAACACTACCCCAGTATATACATACATCATGAATGAAAGATGGCATCTTTCATTGAGGTACAAGGGGAGGATGTCAGAGCCTAACATGGGATAGCTATGCAGCAACATCGTTACGACACCCGGCGGACAAGAATTGTCGGCTGGCAAGATTGTTACCTGACACGCGACCAGCGGTCAGGCTGACGACAAGACGCACGCATGCCACGTGACGCCACTAGAGGCGGTCAGCAAGTTGCGCGCTAGCGACAGACCGAGCTGGGACCTGAGACTGGAAGGACGTGTGTGGTGAAAGCAAGGCGTTTGTGTGGATCTCTGTGAGTGAAAGCCGAACGACTGTCATCTTGAGCGTCAGACTTGTGAGCTGTATTGTGGTTGTGAGCGTCGTGAGTTATATATTGTATATTGTTGTAATCATCGTTCTGTATTTAATATGGCAATAAATCCATAAAACGTTGTGTCGTTGAGTCTTACGTCGAATCATGTTATACTTGTACTGTCTCACAGGTGTTAGCCAAACGAGCCAATTCTAAGGTCCTGACAATAAGTAAAGACAGTTATGAAATTGTTATACATATAAACGATCACAGTGTGTTAAGTCGGGGACTTTGCCTACTGCAAATTTCAAATTACACCCGTCCTGAAACATTCAGCTATCCCCATGGAAGAACATTATAAATACAATTTTTGTACCAACATTGTGTTATCAATGCCAATCATGGGTACTAACTGAAGAACAAGAAAGAAAATTCACTACTTGTGATATGAGATGCCTGAGAAAAGCATTGAACAAATCACGACAGGACCATATTAGAAACAACATCTATAAAACAGTTGCAGGAACACCAGTTATTAAATTCATTGACAGACACAGACTTAACTGGCTCGGCCACCTAGTGAGAATGATACCAATGTCGCAAGCAGCAAGAGCATACAACATGGACATGGGAACATCAAGAGGAAGAGGAGAATGCCAAACAGCTAGATCGACAGTCAACAACACCATAAGAAAGCACATCTCAGCATACCAAGCGACCGAGCGAGCCCTAGTTCGGAAACAAATCATCAAGCAAGCCTGGTCAGTGAACGACAAAAGAAAGCAAGAAGAATTGAGAGTTAGAAACAAAATTCTTGCATGTTACATAGTACCACTTCTAACACTAGGCTGCGAATTCTGTATAATTAGTAAACACGTGAAAAAAATCCATGAAAGTTTTAAAGATAAGGTTTTATAGAAGAATGCTGAAAATTCCTTGGACAGCCAAAATAAGCAATCTTGACATTTTGATGGAGGCTAAATCACAACGACTTGTCACAAACATCTGAAATACACATTCTTCGTTTATTTTGGCCAAATTATGAAAAGACAAAACCTGGAAAATGATGCGACAACTGGAAAGATGTGTGGAAAGAGAGATAGAGTAAGACAACTATAGAAATCTTGTCAGTCTCGTGTCATGGCACAGAAGGGAGTCAACACACGAACTGCTGCATTATGTTACAGATCGCAAGATACAGCGAAGCATAATTGCTCATGCTAGACGGCTAGGCACTTTATGGTGATTATTATCTGCGTTATTACTGTTTCCACTGTTTCTTATTTAATCCGGGGTGTGTTTTATTTAAATTTATCTTCTCTCCCTCTCCCTTTCCCAGCCGACCCAGCCTAAATTGAGAACCAGAGTATTTTCTCGGACCCAAAGTAGGCCAGTGGTAAATTGGCCATGGAGTGCCGACTGGCCTATAGAAATATGAGGCTAGCCAGTAGTCCTCATGGCTCCCAAAAGGGTCCTTTTTTAATATTATTACTTTAATGTATTTTTTTGTATGGCTCTATAGATGAGTGGGATCCGTGGTATCATAGTGGCTTCCGGCGCGATTCTGGCCACATCAGTCACATAGTGGTCGATAAAACTATGGTCTAACAAAGCATGCTGAAGAAGCCGTAAAGCGTGTAGCAGTATCCTTTACTTACTTACCATGGACGAATGATGAGATTACACTGGGCAGATGGAGGCAACCTCTGAATTATAGGAATTCACAAATAGAACAGATCACTGGTGTTACCACCACAATCATGTGCTTTGCTAAATGACGCAGTGGTTAATTCATCTCTACAGATCTTGGTGCTTGGTGTTCTTAATCAATTCTATCGATGCATTTCCTCCAAGCCACAGCCATTGACTATCTAACATCATTTCTCTGTCTACCTGACACACCTTCTACTGCGGAACAAAAGAAAAAGCAGCGACTGCAGTAGGATATAACAATATGCGGATCCCTCCAGTCGGCATCAAACTCCCCAACGCCTCTCTTCTCATCGTATGCCTAAAGAAGACTGTCTCGCCCCATTGTGGCGTTTGATGCTCCACCTTGATTAGCCTTTCCCATGCAGTTGTTTTTGATTACTTTGGTATTCCAAAGTATGCGCAAATATCGCCTCAGACACCACACCCTTGTACCCATTTGTGATCATCCCGGAAGAAAAGCTCAATTGTAAAACATCCGCCCTGATGAAATGTGACCTCAAGACCAACGGAGTTGCAGGTGAGAGACTAGCCACTGCATGACCGCGGCTGCTATTTTCCACATCTTCTTCTGATAGTCAATGTCGTATGGTGTTGGTGATCATGTCTGTGCACAGCCTTCTGCCTCGTGTGCTGTAAATTCCTTCTGATACCGATGTCCCTCCATGCCGTGATATCAAACTCTCCATATTTTATCTTGGTATTTCCTTGCGCTCGCCAACGAATTTTTATGAAGCGACATACTCAACAATTGCCCTTCACATAACATACTAAAAGAACGTCGAACGCCTTCTCTTGATGCAAGTGACCACTTCTCTTTATGCGTTACTTCTTTCAAGATATCCTCATCGCTCTTTCTATTTGTCCACGATTTTTACATCATTCTTCTATAAAACCATCTTCCTTATAATTCTTCCCGTGTATACTTATTGTCCATGATTAATTTCCGTATCTCCTGATTAGCTCAACATAACTCTTAAGAACTGTTTACTTTATCTTGATTGAGACAGATACACAGTAGAGAATATTCTTTATCTTGTGAAATACTGCTTTTGTGTGGGTCATTCCACATCTAGCTTTCTTAATACATGTTCCATGTGCACTTATTAAAGTACCCACATACTGAAATGCATTGACAAGAATGCATTGACAGCTGGTTCCGCTGTAAGTGGAGCCTGGTGAAGTTGTTAGAGTTGATCTTTGAGCCACTTCTAGCGTCGCGTGGTAACTAAAATGTAAAAGGTCTTCACCATAAATAGAAGATGAGAATATATATGTCGTACCTGAAAGTAAGATATTGCCATGCTCACAAAATGTAACACTAAGGGATGTAATGTGTGTTATTGTCTATCTGAACAGAAATATCGGAACCTTGCAGAATTCAGAAGACTTTGCCAGGGTCTATAACTGTCCCATAGGATCCTACATGAACCCGGAGAGGAAATGTGGCGTGTGGTAGTTATGGCCCCTAGACGGTTGGCCATAAATGTCATTCCAGGTACCTGAATATAATCAAGCCATAGATGATCCAATATCAGCCATGGACACACTATATATACAATCAATTCACCTGTTCAATGGCCAAAGGAACCACAACACATGGAAACTAAAACAGACATGAGCGATAACCCATGAATGCTCACACATATCACAAACCGTTATTGGACTTAAGAACGGGCAATCTAACACCACTTTCTCACAAACACCAAGAAAAGGCAGCTAGATACAGAATGTTATTGAAAACATTGATACAGCAAGCACTGCGATTATTTCATTACTTAGTATATGCATACCCTCTTGGACCATAAATTTACAGCAAATTAATTTTATTTTAATTATACTTCGATTGATTGCACGTGTCCTTCTTAAGCCAAATGTGTGTATACGCTAGTATGGTTACTACAACATAGTTACACATAAAAAGAAAGCAATACTTCTTGTATCTTCTTATGTCTTAGATTTGTTAAAGGTTGTCTTTAATTGAGCAAGGATATATGTAGAGTGTTTGAGTTTCAGAAACCCACCCACGGATAGACGAAGCTCGTTACCTTGGATGGAATCTGTCCAGACCTGACAGAAATGCATGCCGAAATTCCGAAGTCAATAGATTCGAAAAATTAAATCAGCGAAAACGAGGAGTACATTTGATAGACTTTAATAGAACACAATCACGCATGATAACATGAACGTTGCGATTAGAACCTTCTTCAGCACAAAACAATAAACATATAATAATACAAGTATATTACAACAACTGCAAATGTTGCTTAGCAGTTGTTAATCAATCTTCTTTAAATATCTGCACCCCACCTATGACATGCAGTTAGATGAAAGCACTAAGGAGAAAGCTGCTAACACATCGGCCAGGGAGACCGGCATTTCAAAATAAAGTAAATGAAAACAATGGTTATCAACACTGACAGCATCAAGCCATTTTTTAAAAATTAATGTGATTGGAAAGCCACTTGTGCAGGTCAACAGTCTTTCTTACCTATATCAATTGAATGTTATATGTGACAAGATGGGAAATATCGTAACAGAATCTAGACAAATTCGGTGACTACTCAACAATCATGCTAGCCTGTTGTTATGATAATCTGCAATTGCTCTAAATTTAAAAAACAAATAAAAACAAACAAGCGAAGTACCATTTTATGATTTCTTATCATGTGCATAATATTTTGTTGTGATTATGATAATTAGCGTTACTATTAGAAGGCAGATCAGTAGAAAATGTACAGAAAAAAAGAACATTGTACGTAATAAACACTGCTAGAGGCATATTTGAAACAAAATATACCGTGTAGCTTTTGTACAAGGATATAACCCTATGAAAGAAACTTAAGTACAATCTATAGTGCAAAATGTCTAACCAAACAGTGCCTAACAAAATTATGTTTCCTCAATTCATAGAGTGCATCGATACAACTGTCTTGCAACTGTCATAACATTTGATGGGAGGTGCATTAAAGACGTTAGATCAGTCATTGGCATTGCAAAAATGCATTTTGCTTGACGGAAAACATGCTGACCAATATCATCATCATCAAGTGCCGTGCCGGCTGGCGTAGGCGTTCATGGCTCTCCACAGATCTCGGTCTTTGGTGTTCTGGATCAACTCTGCTGCTGATATTCCTCCATGCCGCCGTCTCAATCCGCCCAGCATCATTTCTCTTGGTCTGCCTCTGCCTCTCTTCCCCTCGATCTTTCCAGTTGTCCCGATGTTCTCCAATGCCTCTCTTCTCATCACATGACCATAGAAAGCTGTTTGTCTCTTTCTTATTGTTGTATATAGTGTTCTAGTTTCATTAGCCTCTTTCCTCTGACCAATATAGTTGATGTAAATTGCACGAGAAAAAGAATGTTGAAGTGATCGTGTACAATTATATGGATGTCAATCATGTACAGTAAGCAGAACAGCTGGCAAAAATTTGAAAGCAGAGGAGATATAGTTTCTGAGGAAAATGCAAAGAACACCACGGACAGACAGAAAAGCCAATGACCTATCCTACAAGAAACAAATGAAAATCGTAAATTGATTAGAGAAATTAGGCTTAGAAAGTCAAACATTTTTGGTCACGTTATGAGAAGAAATAAATTGGAGAACGTGGTGACTGTCGTAAGTCTTTCTTACTTACTTTAGTGTCGTCCTTGGAGTGATGGGAATCAACACCACATTTTTATTACCCCAATATTGTCTTAGAGAAACCACCAGACTCCGTCCACAACACTCCATTAGTCTGTCGACACCTCTTTCTTACTCTCACTCACCCTTAGATCATGCCCCCTCTCACTATTCCCCAACATAACATACTCCACAACTCTAGCTTTAACAAATAAATACAAAATAATTTATTAAGCAAAGAGTATAGGTGTGAGAAGTGTGTGTGTGTGTAATGTGTAGAATGTGTGTCGAATATTCTAGTGGGTGCAGACTTAGACCAAGTAGCTGAAGAGCCCAGCCCGATCATCCCAGAAAGGATCACACCACATCTTCATTCAGTCCACGATGACCTCACCAAGGCATGAATCCATCCTGCTAGATGTCGACTTCCACCGGTCGTTGATTGATCATGTATATACCTAGTCGCAGTCTGAAATTGATCCTGCCTGGATCACACACCGTTAATACATGTTCCTATTGTTCGGTGACTTATAACATCCTTGTCTATTGATGACACGAAAATACTGTTCCTTGAAAAAAATGTAATTCCGGTCTTATGTTTCTACTGTTCACCAGAGCAATGTTATAATAACTATATAATCAGTTTTTACTGTTCTATTCCCATGTGATGTGGAAAAACAGTATCTATTAGTCTTTTTACTCGTCGTGTGAGAACATAATACCCACTGGACTTTTCCCATGTGGTGTAACAAAAACCAACTCTAGTGTTCTGTTCATATGTGATGTTTGAAAAAAACCCATTAATCTCACGATTTGGTCTTTCTCCAAAATGATGCGGAGAAAACAATCACTAGTATTCTGCTACCGTTTGATAAATACTTTCATGATTTTTCCTTCAAACCCCTTTCCTCATGGGCCCAGTGCAAAAGCTACTGAATAACTGCCTGCACTAAAGTCTCCATTCTCAGTGACTTGAGTGACCTAAGGGAACCTGTCAACGAGAGAACAACACATTTGGTGATAGCAACTGTCCCTGACCTCCATTAGATGGGGGGGGGGGGGGGTGTCCGCCTCACTCAGATACATGACAGTAAACCAACTCTGTCATGGGTATGGAGTTCTTCACTCCGGTCTGCAGTGGGTTAAAATCAGGACAGAGCAAAATGTAAAGTGTAGACCCCTAGCAGACCTCACTGGAAGATCACATCATTGTAGATTCTCCCCATCCCCAATCTCCCCAAATATCATCCCATTTCACTATTCCCCATCAGCAGAGCCACCTGCCTTCTTACACTAGTTAACCTTAACAATGTGACTACCTATTGTCGCTGATATTCCTTGACTATCTAACCACAATGCAACAACACTATGATATAGTTCTAAACAATATTTCTAAGCTATTCCACATTATTTATAGTTAGCGCAATCTTTAAAATACGTTATGCCATTCGGACTCAAACTCTGAATTGAATACGCCATTCGCCATAAAGACATGTTACGCACAACCAACACAGGCGATTCTATTCACACGGATCGAGCCCGCTATCACTTCTGCCCACATCAGATGTCAGAGTTACACTAATTGTCCCCAAATCGTGTTTTTTTTTTTTAAACGCCTTGAATTGGTCACGTGACGTTCTTTTGATGTTCACACTGGTGTTCTCAGGGGGCACAATTTCAGAATAAATCCTTATCTCCCTTATTTGTAATCAATGCAGGAGTTAACTTCTCCTGTCCTGACAGCTACAACAAGCCAGCGTGTTACAACCACGTGTCCACAATTCCCCGACATATCTTCTGTCTATCCAAGACTTCTCAAGGTCAGCGGTGTCTTTGATCTACCTGCCATTGGTTGTCAACAACTGCAGCTGTGCATTCAGACTTTATTGGTTTTCTGTCCCGGTTAAAAACAAATGTGGCCCTGAACACATGCCATGAATCTGACCGTCTGTATTGTCATTATCTGGTTAATACACAGTGAAATCATGACAGTGACAACTGTCAAGATCGAGGGGAAGAGAACAAGGAGAAGGCAGATAAGTAAATACCTGGATGGTCAGGCCCTGTGGTATGGTCGAGACAAGAACGCTGAGCTGATCCACGACTCTGGTGATCGTGTGAGATGGCGAAACATGACCGCCCTCGCTTAACGGCATGGCACGTGGTGAATGAAACCACGCGTAAAATTCAGTCCAGTGATACTCAAAGTTGCGTTTGTGGACTACGCTTGAGTTCAAAGAGAGAGCCAGAGCAACAGCAACCCCCCCCCCCCTTATATGAGCTTGCTCAGCAGTGGGTTTTCTAGCAGTGAACATGGTTTCCGTATGTCCGTGTGCAAAAACTTGGGCGCGCTGTTCCCCAGGGACCAGAGTCGCTCTATCATGTCCTTATGTCCCTGAGTGCCACTCGGATAACAGCCTCTGTATGTGGCCCTGGCCAGATACTAAACTTTGGTCTTCATCATCATAATTCAGTGCCTTGCCGGCTGGCGTGGGTGACCACGCCCTTCCATAAATTACGATCTCCGACGTCATGGATCAATTCGTGTGTTGACTCATTTCCGTGCTATGACACAAGACTGTTAAGAAACTTCTCATACTATCGTCCTCTATCTCTCTTTCCTCAAATCTTTCCGTTTGTCACAGTATGTTCCAGTTGTTGTCTTCTCATAACATGGCCAAAACCGATGACTGGCTCTTTCTGGTAAGTTGTCTTTGCGACTCAGCTTCCCTTAAAACGTCCTGGTTGCTCTTTTTGGCTATGCAACTAATTTTCATCATCTATATATATAAAAGAGAATCTCCGTCTGTCTGTCTGTCCGTCTGTCTGTATGTGTGTCCTTTTTGCGTTCACGAAAGGTCCATCCGATTGAGATGAAATTTTCTACACGTCTTCTAATCATTCCCGTGCTGCCAATTGTCATAGTTTCTTTTTAGTGTACAAACATATTTTCTTATTATTATTTAATATTTAATTTACATTATAATGTATATATAGCGAGGGGACATAACTTCTAATAGAATTGCTATATATGTAAAAGTGTTGCATATTTCTCAAATAGGTGGACCTTTTCGCTACAGTTATCTACAGGCATATGCGTTATAATCCTCCCCCTCCACCTCTTCCTCCTCCCTCTTCCTACCTCCTCCCCTCCTCCCTCCTCCTCGCTCTCCTCCTAATCCCTCCTCCTCCCCTTCATCCCCCCTCCTCCTCCCTCTCCCTCCTCCTCCCTTCTCCCCCTCCTCCCTCTCCTCCTTCCTCCTCCTCCCTCCTCCTCCTCCCTCCCCCTCCCTCTTCCTCCTCTCTCCTTATCACTCCTCCTCCTCCCTCTTCTTCCTCCTCCTCTCTCTTCCTCCTCCTCCTTCTCCCTCCTCCTCCCTCCCCCTCCTCCTCCCTCCCCCTCCTCATCCCACCTCCTCCTCCCTCCTCCTCGCTCATCCTCTCTCTTCCTCCTCCTCCCTCCTCCTCCCCCTCCTCATAATCCCTCCTCCTCCCCCTCCACCTCCTCCCTCCTCCTCCTCCCTCCGCCGAATATGAATTAAATTATATGCTCCCCACCAGGGACTGGGCGAAGCCGGGCCAGGTCGTCTTTTTGGGGAACAGGAACGGAACAGGGGCCGACTATGAATTAATTGAGACGCTCCATTTACCCAAGTTAATTGTTGGGGGAAGATGTAAAGATCTTTCAAGTGCTCTTTCTAATAATAGACAGACAGACAGACAGACAGACAGACAGACAGACAGACAGACAGACAGTAGATAGAGTCGGGAACGGGAGCTTATATGACTACTTCTATGAATTAAATGAGATGCTCCTCACCAGGGTCTGGGCGAAGCCGGGCCGGGTCAGACAGACAGACAGACAGACAGACAGACAGATAGATAGTCGGGAACGGGAACTTATATGACTACTTATATGAATTAAATGAGATGCTCCCCACCAGGGTCTGGGCGAAGCCGGGCCGGGTCAGCTAGTTCTTCTATAAAACTTTGATCTTACCTGAAGTTTATTTGGCCTTTCAAAGGCCTGTCAAAAATATACAGAAACATCAAATCTATAACATTACGGGAAGATAAAATTGCATATATATATTTCTAGGAAAGCCAGGAAAGTAGATTATAAAAATGTATTGTGCAAACCAGTAACTACACAATATAACGTAACTACTTGTGTTAATAAGATTTTTATTTGTTTGTACCAAATATAACGTAAAATATTGAGGAATGGTAGTAGAGATTGATTCACAAATTAACGAAAAAATTAACAAAATAAATGACAGAACTATAAATGTTAGAAATATTTTTAGATTAGGTAATGTCCCTTAATGTGAGTAGTCGTTATGTCCCATGCTTTAATTTAATGTTATTTGTTTCTTTTGTTTACGTGGTTTCACCCTAAGTTGTTTGAAAATTCCGTCACGACTCAACAATTATGCTAGCATGTTATTATGATAATCTGGACATTCTCAGACTAGAAAAATAAAAAAACAAACAAGTGACGTACCATGTTATGACTTATTATCATGTGCATAAAAAACATTAGTTGCATATCCTTTACAGGACGTCACGGTCAACCTCAGTATCTTTTGCAGTTTGTGATCTCTTGGCAAGTTTACGTTCAGTAGTCTGCCATTGTTTTCTGAACGACCGGCACCCATACTATTTTTTTAAAAAAACCAAATCGCCTTCAGCTGTGTTTCGAACGCAATATGCGGGATTACGAACTGCTTCCACAACCCTTCGTCATTGAGCTGGCTTATCATGTGCATAGTATTTGGTTTTGATCATGATAATTAGCGTTAGAAGTAGCAGTCCTGTCTTGTACATGATGTAAATCATAATGACCAATAAACAAATACGGCATTTGCAACCAGAAAAAGAGCGTTAAAGTGCTACATAGAACAATTATATGGTATGAACCATGTAAGTAAGCAGAAAAGCTAGCAAACATATGATGGCAGTGGAAATGTAGTTTCTTAGGAAAATGCAAAGAATACCATGGACAGATAAAAAAAAAAAATAACAATGAGCATGTCTTTTAAGGAAGAATTGAAAGCCGTCAACTGATTAGATAAATTAAACTTGGACAGTCAAGAATTATTTGGGCACGTTATTAGTAGAGAAAAAAAAAATAAAATTTAGTAACAACCTGCAAGACTGTGGTGGTAAGAACAAAAGGAAGGCAGAGAGGTAAATGACAAGTTGGTTAGCCCACTTGACATAATCGAGACCAGAACACAAAGGAGATCCACGACTGTGGTGATGGTGTGAGACGGCGAAACATGGCCGAACATGATTATCTACATGACGCATGATGATGACAACAATTCAACAGAAATGAAAAATAGTAAGGCTTAGTTTAATAGAGTTCCCAGTAATTATGTGTTTCAAAAGAAAAGGCTATAGTAAGGATGCATTCAGACAGGACTCAATTATTTTTACCTAAAACTTCCTTTAGCCGGACTCCCTGGCGAAGGGTTTAATAACATTCTCCGTAATCCCGTATATCCACATAGGAAACACAGCTGCGCGAGATTCGGCAGCGGATCGCGTCGCGTTAGTTACTTACGGGGTATGTGAACCGGTCGTTCAGAAAGCATTGGCAAACTAGTGAGCCAAAAACATCAACAACAGCTGAGAAATGCTAGTATTGACTGCAAAGTCCTGTATGGGATATGCAACTTTTTAAAAAAAAGTCATTTAGAAGATAAACTTCATTGGCACGAACTCCGTAGCTCAGCCACAACCCCCAGAAGCCTCAGAGAATATTTCTCTAGTGATCCGAATGACGATGTTCACATGTGATACTAATGAAAAACATACGCTGAAGCATTTGCGATTGGCATTGCCAAACCATCGTATCACAGGGTTGGTGTGAATTGGCTATGTGTTACCTGTCGTTTTGCTTACACGGGCATATTACGATGTTTCAGTGTGTGATAGTTGATATATACGCGCACGTGCTTTTTGGGCATCTTGATTCGATTTCTTTGTCTGTTCTGTAATTTGTGTGTGTATATATTTTAAAACAGTTTATAGCATTAATTATGCAAGTAAACGATTAAAGTACTCATCCTCCTTGGATCGGAGGCGAGCACTAGGATTTGTCACCTGGATGACTAAATGTTAGGCACACTCAAGGTCTTACCTCTTCCTGCTGGAGACATTGTGTGCAATATCAGCTGAGACTATGCAGTTCTTTCGAGGCAGAAGTGTTCGCACTTCTTAAAGGAACCGTAACCAAGGTTTGGCATCTTGCAATGACCCTTGAACCCCCTTTTCACTCGGTTGATTACACTTGTTTCCCCTCAATATAATTTATAATTGATTGCCTGTTTAACACACATATAGAGAGAATGGTAAGATTTGCTGAAGCAGATTCTATTCGTATGCCCAAACCATTGGTGTGTAAACAAAAAAAACAAAAACAAAAAAACGCCAAAAAAAAAGGAAACATGATACTCATTTACATTTTACCACGGTAGATAGCATGCATGACTGTGGGAATATGTGTGTTGTATATTTCAGCTTGAAAGATTCATTATTTCGCATTGTTTTATTTCGAGTGACGTCTACAGCGTGTGCTTGAAAAGATGCAGCAAAATCGGACAGGCAATAAATTGCGCAACACTTACATTTATGTCTTAATATACTTTTAAAAAAAACATGACTATTAATAACACTTTAATGTATTAGTTATTCCCTGAGTTCTTCAACGTTCTTCAACAACTCTTCTCTTTTCAATTCAATGCGCTCTTCACGTCTGCGACGAGCTACTTATACCTTCTGTCTACAGGCCACAGCCTGATCACTAAGAACTGTAAATCTTTCTCTTGTGGCCGAACTCCATCAGTACACACTTGTTCTTGAAGCTATTACATTTGCACGTCATATAGAGCTCGTGGTACAAATAAATATCAATCGGGGACGCCTTGAGGCAATCAAGACAATTAATTAACACACACGTAATGTTTTGGCGCTCATAGAAGTAGGGGTAAGAATTAGAGACTAGAGGACGCACTAGACAACATGAAAAAAACAATTGAAAGCTGTAGTTACAGACCGGGATTCGAATCCGTCACCTCCAAATGACGACCAGTTCTATCAACCACATAAACCCACAACTATCGAATGTGGACAGAATTCTTATCCAGCCATTGACATGGCACCATAGGTCTCAGAAATGTATACTGAACTAGCATAGGTCAAATAACAAACACACAAACCCATCAGACCCTATTGCTCTGCCAGTATAGTAACGAACATTTAAAGAAGAGAAATAATTGGACTTTTCAAGCAACTTATTTATGCCAGTGTCACTGAACAGTGATTTGGTGATTCGGGTTTAAGTTTAGATGGTTATCTCTGCACCATGGTCAGATCAAGTACAGATAAATCCACACTTTAATCTAAGGCGAAAAGGTCGGGAAGTGACGTAAACTGAAAAAAGTGATGATTGGCTTTTCAACGGCCTGCCAGAAATATAATCATTGAATTTATGTGTATCAAAACAAAGCAGAATACTTACAGTTTTATATATTACCATAGACTGCCAGGAAAGCAGATTACAAAAATGGATTTTGCGAAAAAGTAACTAAATAATATAATTACTTGCGCTAATACACTGTTAATGTTTCTTCAAGATATATAACTTGAGTTATTAAGTAATGGCAGCATAGGTTGATTTGCAAATGGAATTAACGATATATTAGCACGCAATTGCCAGAACTGTAAGTGTAATATTTTGAGATTAAGTAATGTCCCTTAATATGTTAAGTCGTTATGTCCATCCATCCATCTATCCATCATGTGCCATGCCGATAAGCGTGGGCGGTCATGTTTTTCCATCTCACTCGATAGCCAGAGTCGTGGATCAGCTCCGTGTTATGTCCCTGACTTTAATTTCGTTGTTTATGTGCTCTCTCCCGAAATTGTTTGAAGAGAATTGTTAATAAATTCAGTGTCTACTCAACAATTATGCTGTCTTGTTGTTATGATAATCTGGGTATGCTTTAAATTAAAACAAATATACAATAAGAAAATATATAAAAGAAGCACCGTTTTATGATTTATTATCATGTGCATAATATTCTATTTTGATTATGATAACCAGAGTTATAGTAGCAGTCAGATCAGTATAAAATATAAAGAAAAGGTATATTGTACCCAATAAACACTGCTAGAGGGAAATAAATCACGTTTAGCTTTAGCGCAAGGATATACTCACATGAAAGAAACTACAGTAAAATCTATAGTGCTAAGTTTCTAACAGCAACAACAACGAAAAAAAAAAAAAAAAAACACCAAAATGCACAGAAAATCATGTTTCATCAATTCATAGAGTGAATGCATACAACTATCTCTGGTCAATTCAAAGAGTAAATCGGTATAAATATCACAGATCTGCCATAATATCTGGTGTTCTGAAGAAAGACATCGTCACAAGTGTGTGGACAATATCAAAACATGGACTGTAAGAGTCCTGTATGAATGCACCGTGAAGATGCTGGACAATTTGTTGTAACGTCGCTACATCCAACCTCTGTACAGATGTGGCACTTGATGAAGATACTTATATTTGAATTAAGATTTGCTAATATTCTTTGAGATGACCGTGTAAATGTGAAATCTGGAGTATGCCGTCATAACGGGAAACTTGGAGGGGTGAAGATGCGGGGGGAGAACAGGAGAGAAGATATTGCTGGGTTTGACATCTTTTTTATGCAGGAATATCAGTGTCAGAAATGGTTGGCAGCACATCAGACAGAAGGTTCTGGACAGGAAAGGTCACCAACGCCAGACGGCTTGGAATATACGTAGAGGAGAATAATCGCCTCTTTTGATCGATACAGAACGTGTTAAGTCTTGGTTAAGATTCACAAACCAAATACACAATTCATTTTTCAGGCTTTCTTCCCTAAATTATGAATGAATCTACGAAAACTAGCAGAGTGTGAAAGCTTTGGTAGAATGCAATCACAAACGGCGCCTACAACCCTCGTCAGCACGCACACATGCTCTAAATGGACATAATTTGCACGAAAATATACAAAAAAGTTTACTTTTCTGTCGTGAAGAGCTGTCCTGTAATGGGCACAACACGCGTGTAGTACGCGCCTCGAATGGTGGTAGAAGAGAACGTGCGGACACGCGGGCTGGACAGGAACAATATATTCGAAGCTAATATTGGAAGGTGTAGGGGTGGGGGAGGGTCAATCACAAAACCCCACAGAAAGCCATAGCAAAATGATAATATGGAAGGGTATGGGGTCCAGGTCAGGCAACAGTGATACCTGTAATGATCTGGGCAATAATTGAGGGAGTATGCATTCTGAGCAGTTTCAATCGTTTATCTCACTTCTTCTTATTGTCCAAGCCGTGTGACGAAGGTGATCATGACTTCGGTCTCATGTGCTGCCACTAATTTTGATTTAGATGGTCCTCCATGTAATGGTGTCAATCTTCCCGGCATTTTCTCTCTTGGTAACCTCCCTGCCTCTCCTCCGCTCCAACTTGCCCACTGTGACGACATACTGCAACGTTCTCTTTCTCATGACACTCCCACAGACCTATCGCGTCACTGGCGAATAAAGCGTCAAGAAGCTGGAAATCAGGATAAGAGCGTACACCAACAGGAGAACGCCCGGGCAGGTTCGGCTCCGGGGAGTGTGAGGAATGTAATGGAAGAGAAGCACTCGTCAAGAGGGTGGTGGAGGGCAGCTTCTGAGACCGGTGATCTCCTGTGAAGTTTTCTGCGCAGTGTATTTTCTATCACTAAACATGCATTTGGCCTAAAGGTAGGGTCTCAAGCAGTCCATTTTACTTGCCATCTGCAAGCTTACGTCATGGCAGTAGTAAAGGATGCGACTTACACACGTATATTTTTGGAGGCTGATGGCGGCTGATGGCAGGTAATGGTTTTTTGGGGGACTGAGGGGAAAATTGGTGGGAACCGGGTGAACTTTTTTTTGGCGGCGTTTGGGAACGTTTTTTTTTTCCGCCTGCCTGGTCTGAACGAAAATCTGTGAAAGTAATTAAGGTAAAAGTATTTTTAGTTGGTTCTGTAAAAGTACTGGAAAGAGAGGGTGTGAAGGGAAAGTTATTTTGGTTACGTAGGGTATATTAGTATGGCTAGTGATGTATAAACTGCCAAGGGTGTGATGGGTCGTGGTTTCTACTCATGGGTTGGATATATGGTGGTGGCGTAGACATCTCATAATGTATCTGTTCACTAGGCGTGGTGAGTAATGTATAAACTGCCAAGGGTGTGATGGGTCATGGTTTCTACTCATGGGTTGGATATATGGTGGTGGCGTAGACATCTCATAATGTATCTGTTCACTAGGCGTGGTGAGTAATGTATAAACTGTCAAGGGTGTGATGGGTCCTGGTTATACTCGACGAAGTAAGAGATGGTTACTATCATCTGAACAGTGTGATAGTAGTGAAAGTAAAGGGTGGTATATTCACCGGTTACAAAGGAAATCTTATAAAGTTGTAATGTGGTAAGGTGTATTAGTGATCAAGTAGGAGTGATATAGGGGTGGTCATAAATGTAATAAGAGGTGTTCGCAGTTACACAGTGGTCAACCAGTGGTCAAGTAAGGGTCAAGTAGTCAAGTAAGGAAATTTTAGGGGAAAAGTGATTGTAATGATATGGTGATGATTAAAGAGTGGTAAATTAGTGGTCAAGCAGTGGTCAAGCAGTGGTCAAGTAAGGAAAAATTTAGGGAAATTTTAGGGAAAAGTTATTGTAATGATATGGTGGTGATTAAAGGGTGGTAAATTAGTGGTCAAGCAGTGGTCAAGTGGTCAAGCAGTGGTCAAGTAGTGGTCAAGTGGTCGAGTAAGGAAAATTTTAGGAAAATTTTAGGGGAAAATTGATTTTAACGATATGGTGATGCTTAAAGGGTGGTAAATTAGTGGTCAAGTAGTGGTCAATTAATGGTCAAGTGGTCGAGTGACCACTTAAATTGTAGAGGACGATGTGCCTAAGATTATGGTAGTAGTTAAAGTGATCGATGACGTGGTCAAGCAGTGGTCAAGCAGTGGTCAAGTAGTCGAGTGACCACTTAAATTGTAGAGGAAAGTACGTATAGTGCAATGGTGGTGGGTAAAGTGAGGAGGAATCACTAGTAGTGATAATAATACTACCAATATTAGCGATAAGAATATTAGCTGGTGCGTTGTTAGAGATACAAGTCTCTTTTTTGTGGGGTGTGTAAAAATCATACAAAGAGGGTCATACAACCACAAAAACACCCAAGTACACACTTGATACACACAAATACAAAGTCAACCAAACACACACACATACACACATACAGATACAGAAGTACAGACAAACCATACCATTACTACTGTCACAACAACAACTATACACAAGTACACACCTATAATCAAATAAACAACCACTCAAGTACAGACACAAAGACAACCATATACAGACAACCCAGACCATTACTACTGTCACAACAACAACTATACACAAGTACACACAGCCATAAAACAAACATACATACAAGCACAAAGTCAACCACACTCAGGTATAAAACAACCACACAAGTACTCACCCATAATCAAATACACAAACACACATACAAGCACAAATTCAACCACAAACACACATACAAGCACAAAGTCAACCACACACAGTCATAAAACAACGACTCAAGTACAGACACAGTACAACCATACCGTACGATTCCCTGGGCCCATCAACACGCACGTTTCAGGGCTACGTTCAAGAAATCGTAATGAGAAAAACACGCGATGGTACCAGTACACCCGTGGCATGAATGTGGGGCGTCTGCGGCAAACACGCGGTGGTACCACTAACCCCTTGATATGAATGGGGTGAGCATCAATCTACTAGGTGCAACAGATTGATATCATTGAAAGTAGGAACTTGGAACGTTAGAACAATGAATGCAGATGGAAAGTTAGAAAACATCAAAAAAGAAATGAAGAGAGAGAAGATTAACATATTAGGAATATCGGAAACGAGATGGAAAGGAGCAGGGATAAGGACAGGAGAGGATTGTAAGATTATTTACTCTGGGGGAGAAGAACAGCAAAGAGGTGCAGCCATTATATTAGATAAGCAAACATCAAATTCTGTCAAAGGATATCATGCTGTGTCAGACAGAGTCCTATTAGTAAAATTAAACGGAAGACCTTTTAAAATAAATGTCATTCAAGTATATGCCCCAACAAGTGAAAGCAGTGAAGAAAGCATAGAGGAATTTTATAATGACGTGGAGTCTGCTTTGAAGAACTGCAAAAAATCAGAAATAAATATCATAATGGATGATTTCAACGCAAAAATAGGACAGCAAGGCGATGGATGCAGTGTAGGCAACCATGGTTTGGGAGAGAGAAATGAAAGAGGATACAGACTTGTAGAATGGGCAAAAGAACAAGAAATGGTTGTAGGAAACACCTGGTTTAAACAGCATCCTAGAAGATTATGGACATGGAGGAGTCCAGACAGCAGGATTAAAAACCAGATAGATTACATCCTGATTAGCAAAAGGTTTCGAAATGCGTTAACAGTCGTAAAAACAGTTCCAAATGCAGACTGTTACAGTGATCATAGATTAATTACAGGCACATTGAGGGTAAAGTTAAAGAAAGTCAAGTATACAGCAGGAAACCCTAAATATGACTTGTGCAAATTGAAAACTGACAAAGAAATTCAAGATAATTTTAACATAGAAGTAAAGAACAAATTTGATATATTGTCTGATCTAGAGATCCTGTTTCAAGATGTAGATGATCAATGGGAAACGATAAAGAATTCAATCAGTTGCGCAGCAGAAAAAACTATTCCAAAAGTAAAGAAAGTGGGCCGTAAGACATGGATGACTGAAGAAATTTTACAACTAATGGAAACAAGAAGACAGAACAAAAATAATCCTGCCAAATATGAAGAAATTCACAGAAAGGTGAGAACCTTATGTAAGGAGGCAAAAGAAACATGGCTTGAGAAAAATTGCAGAGAAATTGAAAAACAACACAACAGTAACAATGCGAAACTAATGCACAAAAGAATTCAGGAGCTTACTAATCAAAGAACACGTACATCAGCAGGCTGCCTAAAGACAAAAGATGGAAGAGTCATAATAGAAAAAGATCAGATATTACATGAATGGTCAGATTACGTGAAAACCCTGTATGACGATAACAGAGACGAACAGTATGATGTTCAAAATAATAATGATGGACCTGCAATTTTGAAGATGGAGGTTCAGAATGCTCTTAACCATATGAAATCTGGCAAGACCCCCGGTTCAGACAGCGTCACAACAGAAATGATTAATGCTTTAGAAGAATATGGAATAGATCAAGTTACCAGTCTGCTTAATACAATATATGATACTGGAAATATACCTCAGGAGTTATGTAATTCTGTATTTATTGCAATCCCAAAGAAATCAGGAGCCTTGGAATGTGATCAACATCGAACAATTAGTATAATGAGTCACATCACAAAGATTTTGCTAAGAATTATCATGCAAAGAGTTAGGAGGAAAATACAACCTGAAATAGGAGAAGAACAATGTGGGTTTGTGGAAGGCAAGGGTACAGTAAATGCTGTGTATATACTGAGAAACATAATCGAACGTTCTATAGAAGTAAACAAAGATCTACACCTTTGCTTTATTGACTACACAAAGGCTTTTGATAAAGTGAGACATGTCAACATGATAAGGATGCTTGAAGATCTACAAATTGATGGAAAAGATCTTAGACTTGTAAAAAACATATATTGGAAACAACAAGCTGCCATAAGAGTTGATAATGAAGTAAGCCAATATCAGCCTATTAAAAGGGGTGTGAGACAGGGATGTGTAATGTCTCCAGATCTGTTTTCCCTGTACAGTGAACGTATTTTCAGAAATATTGAAGATATGGAAGGAATCAACATTGGGGGACGATGCATCAATAACATTAGATATGCAGATGATACAGTCTTGATTGCAGACAATGAACAGGACCTGCAAAATTTAGTAGATGCGATTGTTACACACAGTGAACAACTAGGGTTAGAATTAAATTGTAAAAAGACACAGATTATGGTCGTCACTAGGAAGGACGAAATACCACAATGTAATATACAAGTAAATGGGAATATTCTTCAACAAGTGAGCAGGTACAATTATCTCGGAACAGTAATAACATCTGATGGGAGATGCCTTGAAGAGATTAGAACAAGAATCGCCATGGCAAAAGTAGCCTTTAGCAAGATGAAAAACATATTGACCAATAAAAAGATGTCAATTGAAACGAGAAAAAGAGTGTTGAGATGCTACATTGAACCTGTACTTTTGTATGGATGTGAAGCGTGGACAATGAGCAGTCAGGCTGAAAAACATCTGATGGCTGTAGAGATGTGGTTTCTGAGGAAAATGCAAAGAATACCATGGACAGCCAGAAAGACCAATGAACAAGTCCTTCAAGAAACAAATGAAGATCGTAAATTGATTAGAGAAATTAGACGTAGACAGTCAAAATTTTTTGGGCATGTTATGAGAAGAAATGGATTGGAGAATTTGGTGACAACTGGTAAGATCGAGGGGAACAGACCAAGGGGAAGACCTAGAAGCAAGTACCTGGATGGCTTGGCCTTGTGGCATGGTCGAGACAGAAACACGGAGCTGATCCACGACTCTGGTGATCGAGTGAGATGGCAGAACATGACCGCCCACGCTTACCGGCATGGCACATGATGGATGGATGGAGCATCGTGGTATTATTGGTTGTTTCAAGTGGCTGGCTTTTTTTTCTTCTTCTTTTTCGAGAGACAGCAACAGTGACATATATATAAAGAGAGAGAGAGAAGAAAAACTATACAATGGAACAAAAACATAATAAAAGAGAGAAACAAATAATAACATTTTCAAATGGCTTTTATTGGTATACAACATTTAAAAATGGCTTCGTTTACGATCCAAAGGGAGCAGAGGGACTTGATTATTGTAGAAAGATGTCTGGTCTTTCAGGGGCTTTCTTGACTGTCGGTAGATTGATATAGATGGAGTGTCGTTGTTCCTGTGTCTTGAGAAACTATCACTGCTTTCAAACTGTTGTCTAGTTGTCTGGGCATATCAACAGGTCTTGACATGAATAACCACTTGGGTGTAGACATCTTGATCGTTGTAGACACAAAAAGACGAGTGGTCGTCTCAGTTTATAACGATGAATTTATCTAGTTTTAAACAGTTCTGGACTTGTCTTTTGTAACCACGGAGTAACCAATCGAAACACGAGACGGTCGTTCACGTGTTGTCTGTGTCCAAATGGTTGCAGGATACGTGACAGGCTCGAGCCACGACATTTCATCAATAAGAAATACAACGCATACAGACCACAAGTACTGTTATTAATGTCTTGTAACATACGGGTATTGTACACGGGTGATCTGTCCGAGTTTCGTTGTATAAAATGGATAATGTCGGCGTGTAATGGTGGCAAGCCAAACGAATCGAAATATTCAAACTGACCTAGACCATTAAAATATAGGGCGATCCAATGTGAACCAGAGTAAGCACTGGTGTCAGTATTGACGATCAAAGCAGCTGGCTGTGTTCTATCAATGTGTCTAGGTAAATGATCTCTAGCGCATACGTTGACTAGTGGAAGGCGACGAACAAACAGATCAGACATGAGTAATTGTCTTAGTTGTTGGGTATCCATTATGCTATGTAATCTGTTAGCACTTGTCTCGTCTTGGAAACTTCTAGGACCGAATCGAGTTCGGTGTATACGATGACTTGTAGAGGTACAGTCGTTATAACGTCAAACTTTAGTTCTACTGACAATGGGCCAAATTTCGCCATTTCAAACTGTTCTCCATCTAATATACTGGGAGTCAGATCAAAACTATAGAGACAATTCCCTTGACTATAACTTTCATAATTTATACCATTCCCGACATCCTTACCGGTCAGACCAAGGGCCAAGTTGGTACTATGGAAAGCTCGCATGTACTGACCTTTAGTATAATTCATGGTTAAGGGTTTGCCTGTAACACTACGCCCATCTACCATCAGACTCAAGTAGTTTAACTGATAATGATTGAATATGAAGGGGTTCGTATTCAGCTCGCCATTGAAGCAGGAAGCATTCACTAACCCGATCACCACTCGGGTCGGTGTCTGGCTGAAGAAAAGTTTATCTTGTGTGTGGGAAAACATACCTTTAGGGATAGAAAAGGTCTTTACCACCACCCTTTTAAAAGGATACTTGGCATTGGATCTCAAAAAGGCTTTTTCATGGGCCAGAGAGATAGCTGGATTTAACTTAGCTTTCCTCACCAAGAGGGCGGCGTAAGTAATGACACTTTTGTACCCACCATTTACATCCGTGGCAATCAAATTAAAGACGGATTTTGATGGGGTTAGTTTGATTTTAATATCGACACCATTCAACATGTACCGGTCCTGATTGAAAATGTCGGAATGTAGGCGCCCCATCATATCCAGAGGCACACTATAACTGGCTAAAGATCTTCCTTTGGCTAGACCTGTATTGTGATCACTGTTTGTGTCTGCCATGTGCAAAGGAGTATCTTGATAGTATAGAGCTGACGTCAGATGACTCTTTTTGGCCTCTTCACCATAATTCAGAAGAGCTTCCAAGTAGGCCCGGTACGGATACGAATTTTCACTCGGTGAAATAAGTGTGTCGTTCAGGGACACGTCTACTTGAGAAAACAAACTATGCAAATAATAATTTATAGGACCGACTTCGGCTGTGTTTGGTAGGTCGTCGCCATTGGGCAGTGTAACTTTGGCTCTCACGTGCAGAAAAGTATTAAACAAATCAATGTAATCTTCACCGACACCAGAAATGGTGAATTCGATGGGTGCCCCATAAGCTAACGTAGCCAGTGGATGAATCTCCACAAACTGTCCCTCTTCCACGGCTGTCTGGGTGGGAGGCACACTAAACAGATCCAGACCAGAATGCAGACACTCACACGAATTGGGATGAATTAACGCCATTATGAGAAAATATCCGAATGTCCCGCTTGATGGTGATGTGTCTTATGAATCGATGGCTTTCTGACTGCTAGTTTTATGCTTTTACTGGGGTGACCTGGCGGGGCGGCTCGTTTTCGTTTCCTAACCCCACTACCTGATTGGCTGATGTGTTGAGCTGCGCCTTGGAGTAGTCGTTGACCAGCATCTCTGGTGTGTTCTTTGAAGGACTCACCAACATTTCTACCAGCTAAGGCATCTTGAGCCACTTGCAGACCCGTCCCCAGTTCTTCTCTCAATAGGGCTTTGCCACCAGTCTTCAACCAGGGAAGAATTGTGCGACCAAGACCACTAAAGAAACTACCAATTCCATGACCTCGCTGACTTCGACCCCCCACAAAAACAGGGAGACCACTTCCAGCTTGATTGCAGAAATAGTCCTCATACAGTTTGGGGTTGCGTTGGATTGGTACGTGCCTAACCATGGTTAGCCCAGATCAAACCGTTTGGTTGTTCGAAAATGTAACGTCACTACTGAAGTTCCACCTGTAAATGGGATAGGTTTCCCCTGCTCGTCGGTTATAAGAAGTTCAATCGTGTCAAATGAAAATCGACTGAGGGGTACGTAATGTGGCTTGTCATACATCCTAAATACCGAGGTGGTAGATCTGTCTAGAACAGGTAGTGTCCTCAGTAATGGTAACATCACATCACCAACCACCCGCGAGGTGACAATATCGGAATAGACGAAGACATTTTTTGTGCCCTGGTCTAAATCCACTTCACCCACACCAGACAGACAGACTGGGTTCAGTCTCGGTGACATGTGTCGAGGGAAACTGTAATATTTCTGCCAACTTGTCACTAAGTCTAACTTCAGCCCCCTGTTCATATAACTGGAAACGAGCCTTATTCGAAATATCGTTATAAGAGAACATCATTCGGTTATGTTCTTGTAAGGCATCATCGAGACGCAGCCATTGCAGTTCATTGATAAATCTCTCAGCTTCGAAAAGCAATCTATTCAATTCTCCAATGAATTATTCTGTTGATTTGTACAGACCAGGCGTCAGCGTAATCGTCATCGGTGGTTCATCTAGGTCTGGAGGTGGAAAGTACTTTATCCACACCTCATCTTTCAAAATATTAAAATAGGTGTTGGGAAACTGAATATCAACCAAACCAACTTCGTACTGGGAGGTGAGCTCAATAGTTTGTGGTAGTTTGACAAAGAAATGTCCGGCGTTATTTTGGGGGTATATTTGTAATGACGCGTTACTCGTCAGCGTCACGTAGAAACTCATATTAGTCTATTCGAGGTCTGAGTGCTTCCTGATTCGAAAATGTAAAGTTAGTACTGAAGTCCCATCGTTGAATGAGAGTGTTTTACCCGTATCGTCAGTTAAAAGTATTTCCACCGTGTCGAAGGAGAATCGACTTAATGGTACATAATGTGGCTTATCATAAAGACGAAACACTGAAGGTGACAGTCGGTCCAATATAGGAACAGTCCTTAGTAAAGGAACCATGACGTCTCCAACTGGTCTCGCGGCTACGAGATCGGAATAGACGTAGATATTTTTAACTTCGTTATCCATCTCTAATTCTGTATTACCGTATAATAAGACATTATCGTCTGATAGAGTCGAGCTTGGAAAACCTAATATATTCTTCAATCTGTCACTAATTTTTGCCTGGGCGCCTTTTTCAAATATTTTCATCCCGACCTTTTTCCAAGGTGCATCTAGAAAGAATTTGATGTTTACTTTCTCGTCTAGTTGGGTTTCTACACACAACTTATTCAATTCCTCGATGAAAGTTCAGGGCTGCTGAACGGTCCCGGTGGACATACAAGGGTTATAGGTTCCATACCACTACCTTTAGGTGGAAAGTATTGGAACCAAATTTCCCCAGGCAAACCATTAAAATACGAATTGGGGAACTGAATCTCGACCAGGCCCACTTCGTATTGGGTCGTTACATCAATGGTCTGAGGCAACTTGACAAAAAAGTGACCGGGTTGGTTGTTGGGAAATACCTTTGGTCCAGAATTACTCGGTAAAGTTACGTAGAAACTCATCGTTTTTCTAATTTAGGATTAGGTAGCATATAGCCCAAACAACTACTCATTAGAGCTACCCACAACTTGCCGTCTGGTGCGTCTGCGCTGCCTTGAGTCAGATTGAACAAAGACACGGCAATTACGGCATATATAACCACCATTTGACACAGAAATACAATCTCTGGCCTCGGTACACGTTGTCCAAAGAATGACCAGATCGATGTTCTTTCCCCCTCTGTCGGTTGTGGGCGCACCCCCATATTTTCCACCCTGTCTTCAGTCACACCACTAGTCTCCATAACTTGTCTCCAACTAGTTGTATTTCTTCTCTATAGAACGAGCCCTGTAGTTCCGGTCCCGAATCGTCTTTTACCACATAGGTCACTGGACTGGTCTGGTTTATGCGACTGACGGTAAACAATTCTCTGTCCACGAGGGCATATACCCTTTTTTAAAAGGTTGTTTGGGTTGAGCCAGTCTGACTCGATCCCCAGGTGTAAAATGCACTTTTTTCGATACGTATTTCGGCTTATACAAGTTATTCCACACCTCTTCTTGATTACTATAGTTGACTTGCACAGGGGCCATGCGAATACTTCTGTGATACGAACCATTGTAGTTCTGAATCAATTTATCTATCACGTCGACGTAGCGCAGTGTATTGGTCTTGGTGAAATAACGCCACATTTTTTCTTTCAGGGTTCGATTGAATCTTTCCACTATCGCTGCCTTCACATCTTTTTCTCGGTGGTAAAGAAGTGCACACCTCGATCTTTCAGAAATTTTAAGAAGGTCCGATCAACGAATTCCGAACCTTTAGCGCTCTGAAAATTTATCGGTTGGCTATCACCAAAGATTTTACTCATAGCCACCACCAGAGCTTTCCCTGTTTTCTTCTGGATCGGGATAGCTCAAGCATATTTACTAAACACATCGATACAAGTCACTAGGTACGACATCCCATCATTGTATCTTTGTAATAGTCGCATATCTATCAAGTCGGCTTGAAATTGGTGATTTATACCACCGGTTATGGTCTGACGTCTCTGGAAGCGGCGACGGATCGGTTTATGTAACGTGTAGGTATCCTGATGACGTAACCATTTATCTATTTTCTTCAGGTTAGTATTTCTTTTTAAGGCGGCGGCTCCACCATAGGCCCCCGGCTTCTTAGGGTCATAGTAATATTTTCTTAATTGGGCGGCCATTTTTGCCACTTGGGGGTAGGTATCCTAGTCTTCTTCTTGCTTCGCCTGAGTTTGTAAGGTGGTGTGGTCTCGACAATTTTGGGCTCGACTACTTGAGCCGGTTGAATAGGTGTTGGTTGAAGAGGTGTTGGTTGAAGAGGTGTCTCGGGTACTGCTGTCGGTACACTGGTGACTTCAGGTTTTTGTTCCTTGATATCTACTAGTCCCAGAGGCTTGTGTCTGTACTGTTCGAGTCGATTCAGATACCTCTGTAGTGTTTGCTGATAGGCTCTGGCCTTGTCACGAGGTGGTAGATCTTCTGTTTCCAGGACTTGTTGCATCTGACGATCCAAATCCTGTAGACTATCATTTAGTGTGTCGGGTGGTACATAGGGTTTTTCTAGCAACCGGGGATCGATCAAGATCATCTTCTTGGCCATTACAAACCCACCACGCTTTTCAATACATTTAGTATGGGGCCTAGTAAGGCGCCTATGAAACCACCTTGTTGTAGAATCTCTTTCCTTTTCTTGAGCGATAATTTCTTATGAGTGAGTGCTCTCAGACTGTCTTTGTGTCGTCGCAGACGCTTCTTCTGAGCTGGTGTCAGGGGAACATTACCTTTTAAAACGTTGTGACAGCATTCACAAATTGATTGGACGAGATCCGGGGAAGCTGATTTCATTACTGCCTTCACAGTGGCTGGGTTGGTCTGACCCAAGAACCGTAACATACCCCCATTACGTTTAAGTCGGTTAGACATGTTATTTGGGGACGTAGACGACTTGATGCTGGTCGGGAAATATATGACTTCGTAAGCGGAGCTGATCTGGTGTTTCCTGTCGCAGGTCAAATAACAAATACCCGTGTGAAGCCGATGTCGCGTCATTAAAACTCTCTTGGACATATGACACACGGCCTGGATACATCTGTTTGGCCAGATTGGTAATCTGAGACCCGTCTCGAGGATTCTTAAACACCACTAGGTAGTGCGAATTCAGACTGATAGTTCTTTGTTCTTTATTCTTACCAAATAGGTTCTGTACTATATACATAACACTGAGGTTGCGATGATGACTGTCTTTAGTAAATAATTTAGTCACTCTGTCATCTGTCTCAGACATTAGATCATCTATGACTACTAACCGACGTCTATCCCCTGTCCATTTTTCCATATCCGGCAGACCTTCATTAAATTGAACACCCTTCATACTTTCATAGATGGGTTGCCATTACCCATAACACCATATAATTTCCTCTGGAAGGGGGTCTACCATGGCTGGTAGATGGGCCAAGAACTGTTGGACAAAGACGGTTTACCACTCCCTGTTGGGCCCGCAATCAAGGCCGTAAAAGGATGTTTCCACCTAGGATCCATGAGTATTAATAACCACCTATCTAGTCGCATTCGTGTTTATAAACGTATCGGGTGATATTATTAGACCATTTGACCACCAACTGCACGCCAGTGGGTCTCTGGTAGCTATTGGTATAATAATGATGGAACCAATGGTCGAGTTGACACAAGTTCACACTGAGGTGGTGAGTATGGCGTTGACTATTATTAGTTCCTACAAGCCCACAAAGACCAATAACTCGAGGTTGTGTCGCTTAGTACGTCAGATAGCCAACCAACATGATGTGTTATTTACGAGACTAGAAGTCTGTATCAAGCCCGAACACGTTTTCCCGGTCTTTGTTTCAATCGCTGACGAAGTCTTTGCCGATAACATCATCAATTACGGGAGAATAATGATGGTTTTTACACTTGGTATGGGTCTGGGTAAGCATTTGGTTAATAATTCTTACAATACAGACGTGAGTGTCCAGGACCTAGAGGAAAGCTTCGCTACATCTGTAGGCACACTGATAAACTACATCGTTGGATACTGGGAGGTGGATGGCGTAATTTCTATACTTGGTTGCAAGCATCAGTTGAATAAATACATAATACATTTCAGGATGTGTCTTTGATTCATTGTCTGTCAGTGTTGATGTCTCTCGGGACAAGAAGTAAAAACAAAACCAATAAAGAAAATCAACAAAAATCTTGGTTTCAATATTTATTCACCAAAATATGTGTGTTATTCATGAAAATAGTTTAGTGATATAAGAAAACATCAATGACATACATGATAAGTGACAAAAATATAAAACAATGTAGTTGGGGGATGACCTAGACATCAAACTATCGGGAACTCGGGCATATGAAAGAGGTAAAAACATATGCCAGCTACTGTCTCTAGTGTATATTTGGTATCTGCACGTTGTTGGATGGCATAGGAATGAATGTCATGTTCGTGTACTGTTGTAAGGAAGGCATCAAAGTCGTATCTGTTATTTATTAGCGCTGGAAATTCTAAAACAGAAGAATTATTAAATGAGGCATGATAGAATCTAAGATCTTGTGTTCCTCTATCTCGTAACACTAAATGAAAGCTAAAGTTGATCTTAAAGCGACTAATTTGAGCGTTGAAAATCTTATACAACGTATCTGTCCAGTTGATAGGCTTTTGTATCTCCGGGCTGATAAAGAAGGTATATGTCGATAACCACTTGTTAATCTTGTGATGTGTCCTGATAGCTTCCCAATTTTCTCTATATATTTGTTGAATATCGGGTGGAAGGATGTGTAGTGTCTCTGGTTCCCCGGCTGCTAAGATGGCAGCTTCGTCTTCTACCACTTGTTCAAGAATATTCTCGTCTGGTTGTATCTGACTGTTAGTTATATTGGTTTCAGTTGTTGGTGTCGTCGAGGTTGTTGGTGGTGTTGTCTCTGATGGTGAAGAGGTAGTTGTCTCTGGTTCTGATGTATCCATAGGCCGGTGATGACGTATTCGTATGTGTTTTTGTAGGTTGTCTTTTCTCTTGAAACGTTGTATACAGATATGACATAAGTGTGGTTGATCTTTCGTATCGTGAATGGTACGAATGTGGCGATTAAGATTATTCGCATCACGGAAGTCTTTGTCGCATACTGAACACGTGAAAGTAGATCTGGTGGCCATATCGATAAACTGCTCACAAGTCACACTTTCGGTTGTTTTTTTTTTCTTTCTTACAATGGCAAAGAGTTCTGTTGTATACAATATATGTTTCAATTTTTTATCAGAGGCCAACGACACGAATAAGGCTCAAACCAAGTTTCACCGCTGTAGCTAACCAAGTCACTACGTGAACAATATCTGGTTACTACACGAATAAGGCTCAAACCAAGTTTCACCGATGTAGCTAGCCAAGTCACTACGTGAACAATATCTGGTTACTACACGAACAATGCTCACACCAGCCTGATTTAAAAAATAACTCTGTAGCTACCCAAGTCAGTCCGTGAACTGGTACTGAGCTCACAAGAGACGCCGTCTATTTTATACACTGGTTCTGCACACGACGTAGCTGACGTGGCAGTTAGACAAGTTATTCTCACGCCTGCTTCCCTACACACGGATGACTCATACTTAATGACTTTTGCATATGGCGTTGATGACGTAGGGTCTTCTCGGACATGCGCGTTCTTTACCAAAAATTTATGGTTTGTGATATTCTTGTAGGGACACGATTTGTTTATGGGTGAGTGTATCTGTACTGGTTGTGGTACCAGTAGTAATGG
>OY992896.1:82153224-82315724 GCA_963921405.1 Cepaea hortensis | reverse complement strand
TTCTTCTTCCTTCTTCTTCTTCTTCTTCTTCTTCTTCTTCTTCTTCTTCTTCTTCTTCTTCTTCTTCTTCTTCCTTCTTCTTCTTCTTCTTCTTCTTCTTCTTCTTCTTCTTCTTCTTCTTCTTCTTCTTCTTCCTTCTTCTTCTTCTTCTTCTTCTTCTTCTTCTTCTTCTTCTTCTTCTTCTTCTTCTTCTTCTTCTTCTTCTTCTTCTTCTTCTTCTCGAAGAACTCGATTCATTACCCGCTTACCACGCGTTCGAAATGCGGGGCGACCGATTTCGCAACAAAGAGTGTCTCGCTGGGGTTTTAACAATTGGTATGGGAGCCGGTCGTTCAGAAAGCAATGGCAAACTACAGAACGTAAAACTTGCCAAGACATCAACAACAGGAGTAAAATGCTGGTGTTGACAGCAATGTCCTGTAAATAGGATATGCTACACAAATAAAAAAAATAATAAAAAAATATTATGTATATTATTATATTAAAACACAAAATGCAGATTATAAAAACGTATTGAGCAAAGAGAAAACTAAATAATATGATTAATAGTGAACAAACGATATGCACATTTCTGTTGTACATATATAACTTGAAGTATTTGTAAATGTCAGCAAAGGGTGATTTGCAAATGAAACTAACGAAAAATTAAGAAGGTAATTCACAGAACTGTAAATACTATAAATATTTTTATATTGAATTAAGTCCCTTAACATTATTAATTGTTATGTCCCAGGTCTTAATTTGTTTTATGTGTGTTCTATTTGTTGATGTGGATTCCTCCGAAGTTGATTGAACATAATTGTTCATAAATTTGGTGACAACTAAACAATTATGCTAGCCTGCTGTTATAATAATCTTAATATGCTCTACAAAATAATGAAATAAACCAGGGAAGTATCATTTTATGATTGTTTATCATAAGAAGAATAATTTTTTTGTTTTGATTACGATATAATTAGCGTTAGTAGTAGCAATTAGATCGGTAGAAAATATAAGGATAAGGGAATATTATCCCGAATAAACAATGTTAGAAGCGTATTTAAAAAAGAAAAAAAAAACACACACACACACACACACACAAAAGTTTAGCGTTTGTACAGGGATATAATCCAACGAAGGTAACTGCAGCAAAAGCTATAATGATACATTTCTTTCTTCATTAATAGCGTGAACCTGTAAAATTATCTCTCGTCCATTCATAGAGTGAATCGGTACAACCATGTCGCAATTGTCAAACCATATTACGTGAGGTGCCTTGTCGAGATCAGAAGAAGAATCCCTACCGCAAATGCAGCCTTTTCCATGCTGTAAAACATGCTTTCCAATAAAGCAATATCATTTGCAACGAGTAAAAGAGTGAATGTTATATTGATGTGAATCGCGGACAATAAGCTGGCAAACATCTGATAGTTGTGGAGATGTGGTTTCTGATGAACATGCAAAGAATATCATGGACAGACAGTAAAACCAATGAACAACACCTACAAAGAACAAATGACAACCGTAAACTCATTAGAGAATTAAACGTAGACAGTCAAGATTATTTAGCCACGTTATTAGTAGAAATAAAATAGAAAATTTAGTAATAACCTTCAACATTGTGGTGGAAAGAACAAAAAAAAAGGAAGAGTGATAAATATCTGGATGCTTAGATCACGTGATATAATCGAGACCAGAACACAAAGCTGATCCACGACTCTGATAATGGTGTGAGATGGTGAAACATGGCCATTCTGCGCCTCAGAACAGGACTCAATAGATTACGCAACCACATGTATGTAAAATTCAAGATTGGTGACTCAGCCATGTGCACATGTGGTTTGGCGTCGCAGACAGCATAGCACATACTCCAGGACAGCCCAAACTACAATATATCCAGGCGAACCTTCTGGCCTAGAGAGACAACAGTTGAAGATAAACTCTATGGACCGCTGAATGAACTAAAAAAGACTGTTAGATTCATACAAGAGACGGGACGCAGAGGTGTTTCCAAGGCACCAGGGCCGGGATCTATACTGGCCAAGACCTGCTGACACGTTCACGCCGTGCGTCCTGGGCAGCAGGTCCCTTCGGGAACCTGGCTTACATCAGTAAGATCGATGTTTCCTCCGAAGCCGGATGGTATCTGCCTGAATGGCGAGAAACAACCAGTCTGAACACCAATAAGCCAGACATGGGACAACGGATACTCGCGCAAACCTCAGGTCCTGTATGACATCACATTGATGTTGGACAACAGGATGTCTTCATCCGACATACAGGACTTCACGCTGGAGTTCACAGCCAGCGAACACAAGCAAGCAAGCAAGCATACAAGAGAGAACATTGCAGTTATAGACATATTTCAAGCGAACGAAAGAAGAAGAAGAAGAAAAAGAAGAAGAAGAAGAAGAAGAAGAAGAAGAAGAAGAAGAAGAAGAAGAAGAAGAAGAAGAAGAAGAAGAAGAAGAAGAAGAAGAAGAAGAAGAAGAAGAAGAAGAAGAAGAAGACGAAGACGAAGACGAAGAAGAAGAAGAAGAAGAAGAAGAAGAAGAAGAAGAAGAAGAAGAAGAAGAAGAAGAAGAAGAAGAAGAAGAAGAACATGGCCGAACATGATTATCTACATAACACATGATGATGACAAAGAAACCAACAGAAATGAAAAGTAGTAAGGCTTAGCTTTATAGAGTTCCCACTGATGACGTGTTTAAAAAAAAAGGGGAGATAAACCGAGAAGATAGATTTTATTAGCACGAACTTCGTAGCTTCAGCCACAAGCCTTAAGAGCCTCAGTTAAAATTGCGCTAGTGAACCGGTAGACGAAGTCCGGTTTCGAAAAAAGATAAAACCTCGGGCCCGTGGCAGGCGGCGTAAGCACTTCGATACGAAATTTCCCATTGCTTTGCTTAGCTTAGCAATGTGCGGGTGCTGTATTCTTTGCTTATCTAGTCAATGTGAGGGTGCTGTTTATTTGCTTGTCAAAGCAATGGTCACGAATCCATCCCTATCATTGGGGTATTCTCTACGGAGCATATAGTTGGTGTTAATATGCTATTTATTGTCTGTCTTTTTGCTGATACAGGTATATTTAGATGTTTCAGTGTGTGTGGTGGTTGACATAAAAGAGTACGTGCCTTATGACATCTTATTTCGATTTCTCTGCCTATTCTGCAATATTCGATGTATGTATAATATTTAATAGTTTATAACATTTATTATGTAAGCAAACAATTAATTTACACATCCTCCTTCGATCGGAGGCAAGCACTGGGGTTCATCACCTTGATTGCCAACTACTGGGAACTTTCAACAATAGCTGTCCTCTTCCTGCTGCAGACATTATGTGCAATCTCAGATAAGACTGTGTGGTTCTGCATCAATAGAACTTCCAATTCCTTGACATTGTGAACAAGGATTTTCTTGAAGCCATTGAGATAGACGTGCTTGCACTTCTTTCAGATGCTATAATCAATGTTTGCCATCTTGTACTGACCCTTGAACTTCTGGCTCATTCTGTTTGTCGCGAATGCCCCATTAACATCCCAGAATATTTTCTCGGTCTCCAAATTTGAGAGGCCAATTTAAGAAAGAATGAAATCGGGCTGCTCCATGGCTATCTAGTCGTGAGGTAAGATTACTCACAAAAATCCTATAGCCATGACGTAAGCTTGCAGATGGCAAGTAAAATGGACTGCTTGAGACGTTAGACGGACACAACTAGATAATTAGTCTACACTTTGGAAAACTGTTGATCCAGACGGGCTATGACACCACACAATCACATTCGCACCTTCTCGCCCAGGTAACCCTGGCTAAATCAACGATGAACAGGGCTGGTGGTTGAATAAAGGCCTGTAGCCAGGTGGAGAATGTCAGAGATAGTGAAATAAAACCACCCAGGCGTGAACTACATATTGACCCAGGGGGAGATAATAACCAAAGGGCGGTAAACAATGCCAAGGACAGCTGACCACACAGAGTGGCCTAGGGGCAATTAACTCCATAAAAGGGTGGGAACTGAAATTGCACAGACTGGCTGACTCAGTAGAGTGTGAAACTGTCAGCAACTTGCTTGCGACAGGTCTTTCAAGACTCCCCTACTTTTGCACCGCACGAAATAACAACTCGTGTCATTTGCAAAAGGAATGCAATTTATTTAGAGCTGGTCATTTATAAGCTCTGCGAGCGGCATGCTTCATTGACATTAAACAACATGGATGTAATGAAGCGGTGAGAAATGATACTAGTAATCACAATCTAAATCTAAAGCCTAATATTAACTATTGTCTAGAAATCTATAGCATTGGTCAAGAACACGTCTACTCTCTAATCGTCTCCAGTCTGGTCTGTCTACGCTACACATTGCGTGGTCAAGCAGGGACGCTGTATCCTCCGTGCATTAGCGAGTCTTGCGTGCATAGTGTCCCCAGCACGCTGGCTCGTGAACTTGAGTAACCGGGTACTCCACGGTTACTCGTAAGGCCAAGCTTCCCAATGGCTTGGGGAAGCCCTCGCTTAACTGTCCTTAGTGCTCCCTTGGTTGACACAAATGTGTCCCCTTGTGAAGCTATTTATAGCGCTGGTGTCTCTCCTGTCTGGTGTCTCCCTACTAGACTTGTCTTAACTCTTATTAACTCTCTAAATACTTATTGGAGATTCTGACAGGCTCCCCTCCCCTCTGTGAAGTGTTACACCCCTTTCACTCATGTTTGTGACACGTATGGTCACAAAGAAAATTGGCTGTCCAATTTTGTCAAAGATCCAATAAGTTGTAAATCTCTCGTTTGGGGATAGAACAACTCTGTTCTTCCCTTACTCACACTGTTCTATTTCTTCACTCGGCTAATTGAGTAGCCCTTGTATCAGTATAGTTGGTTCTATAGATATCTTTGGGAATTGTTTTGAACCGGATCCGTTGTCTTATGACTTATGTCCTGACTTCCGTCTTATGACCCTCTGTCTTCTGACTTCCGTCTATTGACTTATGTCTTGACCTGTCCTCATATTGCCTGAAATGACAACCCAAATACAATTTGACTCTGTAATAAACTACAGTGTGCTTAACTTGCTAACATGTGTATGCGTTACTGTATTAAATGTGTGTATGCCTTCGAGCGCCGTAAATCGGTTTATTGTGGTTACACATGTTTGTTATTTTTATTTATGACCACAACTCCGCTTCAAGATGCTCAAAGTATATTCCCTATCTAATCTACTAAAGTATGGCAGCAACACACATAAAAACTTGACAACACATTGGTTACACAGATTGACACAGACAAGTCATAACAAGACGTTTCCAGTGGTGAACAAAACTTTTGCCGCTACCTTTCTCTCTCTCTCTCTCTCTCTCTCTCTCTCTCTCTCTCTCTCTCTCTCTCTCTCTCTCTCTTTCTTTCTTTCAATGTTTATTAATTTCCACATTCTCTCCTCCCATTTATACATCTTTCTACAACTTTCATACTCTCGCTTTGCTAAAACCTTCGCTCGTTATTAAAATATGGTTCATAGCATCAAATAAATGAACATTACATATGTACAATAAATGATTGGCTGAATTATAGAAGTATTCACGCCACATGACTGTGCGGTTTGTTTGCACGTGTCATGCCTATACAAAATATACACGGTTGTGAGGATGGTTTGTCACCGATCCTGTAATACTAACTAATATAATTTGGTGTGCTGTTCTAAATTATCCCAAGGGAAATAATCTAACTAATTAATTTCATTTAAGAGAATTGAGTTAGCTACCTTAAAGTGTTATTTGTAAATGAAATAATGTTAATTCCTAAATGGTTGGGTTAGTTTAGAAATGATATTTCAGATAAATGAATCTATAAATGATTATGACTTTGCGGTGATAAACTAATGTAATATCTAACAATTGTATTCCTACTATTGGTGTTACATTGACTGGGTTATTAAATGAATGATGGTGACTTCTAACTACCATATGACATAAAAAAAGTTATATATGCATTTGAAGATTTTGCAATTCAATTATTCATAGAAAAATGAAGTTATGTGTACTGTTTATAAAAATAATAATATATCTATATCACAGTTACATTTCTATATTTAATTACACTAACTGATGTCCTTCTTTCAGGTGTGAAGATGGAGCAATGTTCTTTGTAGACTATTCTTATTACCTAGTTCATTTCGCCAAAGTCTTCCTATGCTCTCCTTCATGGATAGTGTATAAATATAGCTCCCTACTAACTTATGTAGGTTCACAGCTAACACTTCAACGTTAATATAGCTTATGTGTGTGTCAGCGCATGTTACTTATGCGTCTGTTCGTTTCACTCTTAATGGCACTGTTACTTTTACTTAGTTTACATGTTTGGCGATGATAACGCACTTACAGTGTTACTTATTCACCACATACGGCACTGATTTACTTCACATTTACAGTGTCACTGTTTCTGGTGATCTCTGGTCGATCTCTTCCTGCAAATCAGGTATTTCAATGGTTGACGGTCGATTCAAAGTGTCTGCCAAAGAGTTCAATCTCCCCTTTAAATTCTGGATGGTAAATGCATAGTTCTGCAGAATCAAAGCCCATCTAGAGACTCTGTTGTTCTGGGGAATGCCAGACTGCATCACAGACAACGGAGAATTGTCTGTTTCGATCACAAACTGTGCTCCTGCCAAAAATCTATGAAATTTCTTAACACAATAGATTAAGCTGAGGCCCTCCAATTCTGATGCTGAGTATCTGGATTCAGCAGGGCTAATTTTCCGACTTACGTACATTACTGGGTGGAACTTCCCTTCGTAGAACTGTCCTAGTACCCCAGATATGGAGATAGAACTCGCATCTGTACGTAAAAAATAGGTAAGGTTTTGATTAGGCAAACGAAGGATAGGTGGAACGCTAAATAGGTATTTCAGTTTTGATAACGCGCTAATTAATTCTGCATCTTGTACAGATAACTTAGCCGAAGCTTTCAAGATGTTAGAAAAAACACTGGTGATTTCCGCCAGATTTGGAATAAATTTACTATAGTAATTTACAAGACCCAGTAAACTTCGGACCTGTTTCTTGGTCGTTGGCATTGTCAAATTTAGAATCTTGGTCACGATTCTGTCATCTGTCCTTAATTGGCCACTGCAGATGGTATGACCTAGGAAGTCAATCTATTCCATGCCCAACTCTACTTTGGTAGGCTTGACTGTAAGCTCAAATACTCGCAACCTGTCGAAGATTTGTCGTAGTTTCAGTAGGTGTGATGTCCAGTCTTCCGTATGAATACATATGTCATCTATATTCCGTCACTAATTCTATCATTTGTAGTTGTTGATCGTCTGTAAGTTTGGTTTCTATCTTTATGCTGTCAATGGTCCCATTAGTGTCTACAGTTAGGGACTGGTAATTCCATTTCGTCTTCGTCTGTCTCGTTCAGTACTGTTGTGGTACTAGCTGCGTGTACTGTTACCTAGCTAAGTGTGTTTGCAATGTCGCTGTCGTGTGTCGCCCTACCTAGTGTAGTTGTGTTGTGTACGTCTGTCGTCCCATTACTTGGTGTTGGTGCATCTTGTTCGCCTGTCTGTTGTTCTTGTCGTGAGAAGTATGGTTTCAGCATGTTGATATGAAATATCTTTAATTTTCCTTTTATCGATATTTCATAATCATTTTACGTTCAACTTTGAATGGCCCTTGCCAAGATGTTAGTAACAAATTATGTTTATCAGGTAGTAGGAGCAAAACCTTCTGATTTGGTTCAAGGTGTGTAGTTTTAGCACCCTTATTTGCATAGTCGTGGTTTCCTTTGCTTGACACCTGATTTAGGGGTCCAGCAATATCGACCGCTACACTCTCATATGGTCTAGATGCTAATAATGACCGTTGGCCCTCGGCCGTCTCATGCTTTCCCTTTCGTACAAGATGTTGACAAATAGTACATGAACGACAGAAAATTTTTATGTCAGTACAGAATTTAGGCCAGTAGAAGTGTGACAAAATTCTGGCTCTCGTTTTGTCATAGGCCAAATGTCCAGCAAACGGTGACTCATGTGCGATCGTTAGCACATTTTGTCGGTATGTTACAGGTAACACCGTCTGCTGAATTTCATGGTTATTATTTGTGTAATAACGCATGAGAATTCCGTTATGTTTTCTAAAATACCATGATGCATTTTTAGTCACTTTCGCTCGCTCACCTAACAATTTAAAATAAGGTGCGATAGTTTGGTCGGTGCTTTGTGCCTCGATAAATTTCTGTCAAGTAGTGTTGGTATCGGCACCGCTGGGTGTTAATAGCTGTAGCATTTTATTTTGTAAGTCAGTATAGTGTGTTTGTGTATCTGACCTTGTTACAGCATTAGCCATGTTTGTATGTTTCCAGGCTCTTATGTCGTCGTCTGTACATTGTTTCAATGAATCTAGGCAGCCTAAAATGAGATCCGTGCATGGATCTTGCAGGATTGCGCAAGTAAATGTGCCGGTAAAGAACGGGGTATTGATATGCGCTTTTGCCAGTGGGTATTTCTCAATGGTTCCAGAGAAAGTACGGCATTTGACAAATTCACCCGTGTAATCTTCTGGTCTAACAAGTTCTTTCCTTAAACCAAGTAGAGTGCTCCCGCTATCGATTAAACATTGGCATGGTTGATCATTGACCAGTGCATCGTAGAACTTAAGTTTACCTCTGGAGGCACTAGCTGCGTTATCATCTTCATTGGAACATGGTATTACGTGCCCACATTTCAATTTACCATCCGCATGAAACTGGTGATATATGTCACATTTCTTAAAGTCTAATATGTCTGTTACAACTGCAACACTCTCACATTCACTCGCTTGTAACACATTTACAAGTTCCGAATCAATGTCACTCTCATCGTCTGATGACGTATCGATGAGTGCAGCATTATTTGCCTTCATTCGTTGCCTACCGAGACATTTACTACTATAGTGGCCATAGCTGGAACAAAAGTAACATTTAACAACCCGTTTAAATGACGTTCTTCTGCTTTCTTGCCTCTCTAACACTGCTCCTAAGTGTGAGGGATATGCGGGGTTTTTATCACACATAGAGTAGCTAGGATAAAACAAACTACAATATCCACATCGAGGTGGCTTCTGATATGGTTTGTCTTTCTTACGATAATCTTTCTGATTGTAAGATCTATCAGGTACCTTGTTTGCAAAAGCAGTGATTTCTGTATCATGTGTTGTAGATTTAAATATGTCCCGATTGGACGAAAAATATGCCGACCCCCGTTTTTCTAATTGCGGAATGGATTCAATATCTGACTGTTGGAGAAACTTCGCAAAAGGGGTAGGAACGGTAGATATCACCTTGATCATTACCATAAGATCTTCTTATTTTTCATAGTTGTTACCCACTTTCGCCGCCCTAGTCCATTTTTTAAATGTGCTTTGCACGTTAGAGATGTAATCTAAGAAGGTTTCAGTTGCTTTTGGCTTAAGTTGGGAGAACTGAATTTGGTACCCAGTGGCGTCTAAAAGAAAGTGTTGCATGATCCTATCGTGAATGTACTGATAATTGTTCCTTAGCTATGTAGGTATAGATTCTATTACTTTTAATGGATCCCCACTGAGGTTTCTCATGTAGATCATTGCCCAGTCACCCGAAGGTATTTTCTGAGTCTTTAGTTGGAATTCTATATTCTCAGTCCATGAACTAATTGAATCCCCTACGCTATATGGTTTAATAAGGCCTTTATACTTACTAAATTTGTTCTGTTCTTCTTGGCTCTTTTGTTTGCTAGAGGGTCTCTGTATGTATGAATCTACCTCCATTTCCTTCATCTTTAATTTAGTTTCTGAGTCTACTTGTATCTGCTTTTGTTTGGTGGCATGATCTAACTCTAACTGTTTCTGTTTGGTGGCCTCCTCGATTTCTTTCATTTCTTTTTGGTGTTGTCTTTCTAGTGCTCTTTCGTCTCTCTCTAGAGCAGCTTTTCTCTCTGTCTCTTCTCTCTGTAGAGCAGTTTTTCTTTCTGTTTCTTCTCTATGTCGAGCTATTTCTTCTTTATATTTTTGATCCGCCCACTTCTCTAATTTATCTCCAGTGTGGCCCATTTCTTTACCTGCCTGTATACAATCACTTAGTGACGCCATTTTGTGGCTTTATGTTAGTTCAAAAAGATATCACAGTAATTTTACACAATGGTTTGTAGTTATGTGTTAGTAATTTACATCTTTACTGAAAAAGAAGATGCATGATTAATTTAGAGCATACCAAAATATTCTGAAAATATACTCATCTAATTCTTTGGAAAATACGGTTCTTGGGATGTTCCACCGCTGTCTTCCACACTCACAAAATGATTGACTTGAGAACACAATGGATGCTTCTGTTTAGTAGAGCATCAATAATTTAGACACATGCATATGTTGTAAATACATGTTTATATTTCAGGCTGATGAATTAAAAAATGTGATAGATAATGATAAATGGTGTTAATGAATGAATGTTATGATAATCTGAATGATTGTCACGATTCGTAAGATGATTCGTCGTATGACAGTCGATGTCGTCTTGTCTTCACTTTCTGACTAAATTGGTATAACTTCGTTCTAAGGCTTCCATTCAGTAGCTAATCTATTTACTGAATATGAAGAATGGTGACATTGATGGCTGTATCACACAAAATGAAACGTACACGATGGTTTGCTTGACAATATAAACTGATGATTGTATACATTTTCATTACTTTCCGTAGAATAACACACTTTCTTCAATTTTTCGTCGAATCTCACAATTTCTAACTTAATTTTGCTTCATTGTGGTTCAAGCTCCACAAATGGTATGATCGTAATTATTCACAAAAGAAAATTATTTCTGCCATTGTATGCAAACAAATTTACATTACTTTCAAATATTTTAACACAGAAATGATGTCGAATCGTGCTTGTTGAAGATGGTTCAGAAATTTCTGATACCAATAGCCTGTTGACGTTGGTTCAGAGCTTCTGACACCAATTGGGGTCCTGCCTGTCAGCAACTTGCTTGCGACAGGTCTTTCAGAACTCCCCTACTTTTGCACCGCACGAAATAACAACTCGTGTCATTTGCAAAAGGAATGCAATTTATTTAGAGCTGGTCATTTATAAGCTCTGCGAGCGGCATGCTTCATTGACATTAAACAACATGGATGTAATGAAGCGGTGAGAAATGATACTAGTAATCACAATCTAAATCTAAAGCCTAATATTAACTATTGTCTAGAAATCTATAGCATTGGTCAAGAACACGTCTACTCTCTAATCGTCTCCAGTCTGGTCTGTCTACGCTACACATTGCGTGGTCAAGCAGGGACGCTGTATCCTCCGTGCATTAGCGAGTCTTGCGTGCATAGTGTCCCCAGCACGCTGGCTCGTGAACTTGAGTAACCGGGTACTCCACGGTTACTCGTAAGGCCAAGCTTTCCAATGGCTTGGGGAAGCCCTCGCTTAACTGTCCTTAGTGCTCCCTTGGTTGACACAAATGTGTCCCCTTGTGAAGCTATTTATAGCGCTGGTGTCTCTCCTGTCTGGTGTCTCCCTACTAGACTTGTCTTAACTCTTATTAACTCTCTAAATACTTAATGAAGATTCTGACAGAAACCGACATTGTAATACCAGCCCAACACATAGAATTAATTATCTGTACGTCGGGCATGTGTACCTAAATCCAGACATAAAAGTGCCAAGGAGATAATACTGTCTGCTGGACTCAGCTTAAATAAGGGTCCCTAGTCTGGTCATGTTAGAAATGAAAAATCTCTTAACAGGTAGGCAACCAGCTCGTTTCGTAGTCATATGTATTATTCTGATGTTGGTAGACACCACTAGGAAAGTTATTTCTTAGTAACTAGTCAAGTCTTTTAGACGTATGTTTTGATTTTCAGTCTATATCTGATCTAGGTTATTGCAAGAACTATCATTGTCGTAGGTTACTTGAATGTTCTTTCTAAGTTCTGTGTTCAATATCATTGTGCTTTAAATGTTACTCTTCTGAGAAGTAGAAACTTATGGAAGGCAGAACTTGTCTAGATGTACTTGAGGTGTGGTGGTAGATGCGTGTTAGTTCTTTGTAATCTAGCAGTTGCCTGTTGGTGTGTGCATTAGTTGTACAGAATATAATCAAATGACTATTTCCTTAATTCATACCACAGCAGTGGCTAAGTAGGGACTGCTCTGAGTATTGTTTCTATGTCTCATATTTATGTAAACAATATTGTTACTAAGTTTGCATAATGCTATTGTGTTAAAGTATTGGAGGTTTGGTATATTTGAATTGACGTATGCATCAGTGTTGTTATACTCTGCATATGCACTCGGCAGACATTTATTTAGTCTGTAACGTATATGGAAACTATGTTTCCCAGTTTGTTGTAGACAAGGATATTACTTCCTTTTTGCATTCATATTACGTATGTAAGAATAATCCTATATGCCATTTTGAATTCGCATAACTTAGGTTTATTTGATGTTGATTTGTTATATGGTAACTCATTAAAGATTAATGTGGTGTTATGCTATTGTGTGCGCATTGGCACACTGGTCATCGATTGTGTTGAAAGCAGAGGTGTAAGGGTACAGACATTACCCACAATTGGTATAGGGTATATGGTGCTGAACCTTTTCAGTATATTGTGGGCGTGCGTTCACGGTAATTCACGAAAACCTAGCACAGGTACTGATCACGGCTTGTAAGCCCGGATGATCAGGTACTATTATGATACCATTACCAAAACTGTGAGCTGCTAAACCAACTTTGGACGGAACGGCTGTACGACTCAGAATTTCGGTATTAGCGACATGGACATAGGACGGCAGAAATGTAATAATCACAGGCGTGTGAGACAAATGAAAAGCCCGTCCAGACTAAGACCGTAGGACAGAGATATGGAGGGAGAAGGAGATTGGGGAACGCAATAGAGCTGGAAGATAAACTTGGCCAGACTGGTCATTGTATATAGGCGTGCTAGGATATATATATATATATATATATATATATATATATATATATATATATATATATATATATATATATATAGTACTTAGGATTGTGCTGATGTAGAACTAGATATAACACATTCTTGACTTTCTTTCAAGCTCTCAGTAAGAGTGCCTATGTTTAGATCTCATGGACTAGAGACGACTAGTTAGTGCCAGGACTGTCAGGCGTCAGAATACCAGCGAGCTGTTTTTTGTTCCTACTGGAGAGAGGGGATCTGGACCACAGAGCCAGATAGTTGACAAGTAACAAAGTTATGTAATTTTTGTCATCACTATCATGTTAAATGATTTCATCATCATCATCTTGAAAAACATCAGATGTCAAATAATAATAATAGCCAATAAATGTTGTAGTTTGTTGTAACTCATAGTTCTGTTGTTATAGTTTTAATTCCAATTGTGCATTCGTGTTGTGTGTGTACATTGGTGGGGGATCACTTACACACCAAGGAAGGGAGCAGTCAGGGAAAAAACCCTGTACTGAGATAGTTGTCAATGACTCTTAAATTTAGACTTAAAAATATATCTTAGCTAACCTTCTCTTTCCCATTCCTTGGCGAATGTTCAGCACAGTTCATTTCATTTTGTTACGAGCCACATGGAGCTGTACGTTGGATATTCATGGGCTTAATCTGTAGTTCAGCCATATAGATTTTGTCCCTACTCAATTTCTGACTATTTGGGGTTGCACGCCAGTGAATAATACTTTCATCTAGGCGGTGGCCACCCCGACTTCTGACACTGTTGTTAAAATTTATTTTCCCCCAATAGAATGCATAATTTAGTATCTGCTTAACACAAATAAAGAACCGATGGTAAGATTTACTAAAGCAAATGCTGTTCGTGTGCCCAAACCATCGGTGTGTAAACAAAAAGAGATGATAGTCATATAATTCTACCATGGTGGACAGCATACACGATTATGGGAATATGCATGTTGTACATATCAGCTTGAAATGTTCATTGTTTCCTTTGTTTTGTGTTGAGTGACTTCTACAGCTTGTACCGGACAAGATGCAGCAAATTAAGACGGGCAATAAATTGTGCAATATTTACATATGTTTTTAATATAATTATTGCCCCCCCCCCTCCTTTTGTTTCTTGTATTGTTAATGAAACTTTAATGTGGTGGTTATTTCTTAGGTTCTTCAATGTTCTACAACAGCTAAATCCTTTCAATGCAATGCGTCTGCCACCAGCCACTTTAACCTTCTGTCTACGAGCCTCAGCCTGATCACTAAGAATTTTAGATCTGGACTTCTCAGCCTTTCTCTTGTGGCCGAACTCCATCAGTACACGCTTGTTCTTGAAGCCACACCTCCATGTGCAGCTCGTGGTACAGAAAAGTGTCAATTTAATTTTCTTAGCCTCCATGTACTTCAATGCTAACACGCGGGCTGGACAGAAACAAGGTTTTCGAAGGTAGTAATTGAATGTGTTGGTGTTTTAAAGGGTCAATCGCAATGCGCCACAGACAGCCATAGCAACATGACAGGAGGGGAAGGGTATAGAGTCCAGGTGAGCAACAGTGATACCTGTAAATGAAATGGGCAACAATTGAGGGTGCATGAATTCTGAAACTGTTCAATCGTTTATCTCACTTCTTCTTATAGTCCTCGCCGTGTGGCGAAGGTAATCATGTCTGTGCATAGACTTCGGTCTCGTGTGCTGCCTCTCATTTCTGATGTGGATGTTTCTCCAGGTGATGATCTCAAACTGCACGGCATTCTCTATCTTGGTCTGCCCCTGCCTCTCCTCCGCTCTAACTTTCCCGCTGTGACGACATACTGCAGTGTTCTCCCTTTTCTGCAGTGTTCCCTTTCTGTGAGCTCGCTTAGCGGTGGATGTTCGAGCAGTGAACATGGATTACGTATGTCCGTGTACCCAAAGTTATTTTGTTTTGTGTATTTATAAGTTCGAACTGTTCCCCAGTGGGCAAAGCCGCCCCATCTGGTACCACGCACCTGTGTGTCGTTCGAATGTCCACCTCTGCTTATGACTCCGGTCAGATCGAGTGTAGATGACACTTTGATCTTAGCCAAAGGGTCGGTAATTTGATTGTGATTTTTGTAAAAATAAGGGCGCGCGCGAGAGCCTCATTAGGTGTCTACGTCCCTGATTGTCTTAACTAAAAGGATGAGAAGGAATTTAAAGGTGATTTTTTATTACACCTTTTATTAAGTGCTAAACCTTCTGCATTTGTATTGTTAGTATTTTAACAGGCGTGCTGCGTGTATGGTATTTGTGTAGGTCTGTTTAACAGGGCGTTTGTGAGTCGAGTCTGTGTGCAATGCGTTTCAACATTAAATGACAAAGTATATTTACATAGTATGCATAAAGTATGAACAAAAAAAAAAAAAACTTAAGAATGTCCTTCCGCACACCATGTGTTCTCTTTCACACCCACAACATTGAATGACATGTTGTTGTGAGTGTCGGCTGCCCATGAAACAAAAACAAACCGCTGGAAAACCTGATGTTGACCGCACACGCGGCCATCTCTTGTACCGCCTTTTTTTCTTTAAATATACAAACGTTTATTTTATACAAAAACAATGTCTTTTTACATTAACAAATAAAGCATATACATTTTATGCAAGTGTGACAGCATGATAGTCTTGGCATGGTGTAACCACCTACATATGGTGGTTCAGTAATCATTCGTTCCTATTCAAACCAAACCATTTAATAGAAAACCTTTCACACTTTGGCGTTTACAGGTACGAAGGATTTATTTTCCGTTCGCTGGGCCGGGAGAAGGTCAGTACAAAGGATTTACATGTGTTGGCAAATCAATCTATCATGTGCATTGCCGGAAAGCGTGGGCGGTCATGACTCACCATTTCACTCGATCACCAGCGTCGTGGATCAGCTCAGTGTTCCTGTCTCGTCCATGTCATGTGGCCAAGTCATCCAAGTATTTTCCTCTCGGTCTTCTTCTTGGTCTGTTCCCCTCGATCCTGCCAGTTGTCAGTAAGTTCTCCAATCCATTTCTTCTCATAACATGTCCAAAAAATTGTGACTGTCTACATTTCATTTCTCTAATCAATTTACCATTTTCATTTGTCTCCTGTAGTACTTGGTCATTGGTTTTTCTGTCTGTCCATGGTATTCTTTGCATTTTCCTAAGAAACCACATTTCTGCAGCTTTCAGATGTTTTTCATCTTGACTGCACATTGTCCAAGTTTCACATCCATACAAAAGAACAGGCTCTATGTAACCCCTCAACATGTCGGCTAAGCAAAGGTAAAAAACTCGATTGACAACGAACACTGACTAACAAAGAAAATGTGTGTGCTTGTGTGTCAGCGTAAGAGAGAGAGAGAGAGAGAGAGAGAGAGAGAGAGAGAGAGAGAGAGAGAGAGAGAGAGAGAGAGAGAGAGAGAGAGAGAGAAATAGAGAGAGAGAGAGAGAGAAAGAGAGAGAAAGAGAAAGAGAGAGAGAGAGAGAGAGAGTGGGAAGGGGGGGGGGGGTAGGGTCTCACACAATGAATCACAAAGGATGTATTCTGAGTTAGCGGGATGAGAAGTTTAAAACCGGAAATCTGCCGTGGTCCAAGGTGATTCCAAAGATTACAATTGTGATGCTCTTGGCGTTTGGAGTGGGGTAAGGGGTTATTGTAAAGGTTTTCCACGAAAAGCAAATGACTTTTCGGTCACGCTATTTATGAAAACTACACGTTTATCCACTCATGACTAGGAGTCAAACACACATCAACACAGACACTAACCACAGAGATATATACATGCCAAATATACAAACGCACTTATGTGTATATTTCCACACACGTTAATAGGTGATAATTGAATGGCCTCTCAAAGGCCTGCGAAAAATGTAAATAATTATTGGAAAAAGGAGTTACTCGACATAAATACTAAAGTAATATATACACACACTCACATATATATATATCCTTGATCCAATTTGGAAAAAAACAAAACTTTCCACCTTGTTTCAACCAGCCCGTGTGGCATCGGTTATAATAGCGGTGGTTCATGGTGCCTGAATTATTACCTTCTTTATGTGCCAGTAAAAGCTGGCTTATGTTGTGCGCAGACATTGTCTGAGACGCTGGGTTGGGGTCTGGTTGTCCGGCAAGTCCGTTTTTTTTTTTTTTTTTCTCGGGTGTTTAAGTCCTGTCCCTGGTTCGTTTGTCCAAGCCGTTGTCAACCCATTCCTGTTGATTATCTCATATGCAGGCCCAACATACCGGTGCTGATCTTTGTCCTAGTCTCTCTCGTTCCCGCCCGTGATAGTGCTATTGCCACCAAGAGGGATCGCTCAACTCGTCTCTCTCCTTCCGGGTCCTCCAGGGAGAAGCCAAACCACACACATCACGTCCAGAACACGCCGCAGCCCACTGCCCCTCTCAGGGCACCCAGGACATCCACCACAATGGAAAAAGTGGATGTCCGAAAAAAAAAAAATTTAGGTACATAAAACATGGACAATAAAGGTACAAACTGACATTCATCGGGTGCAGACATTCATGGTGGTCTGCTGATTTCCTGCCTAGTTGTGACATTCATCGGGTGCAGACATTCATGGTGGTCTGCTGATTTCCTGCCTAGTTGTGACAATCATCGGGTGCAGACATTCATGGTGGTCTGCTGATTTCCTGCCTAGTTGTGACATTCATCGGGTGCAGACATTCATGGTGGTCTGCCTATTTCCTGCCTAGTTGTGACAATCATCGGGTGCAGACATTCATGGTGGTCTGCTGATTTCCTGCCTAGTTGTGACATTCATCGGGTGCAGACATTCATGGTGGTCTGCTGATTTCCTGCCTAGTTGTGACATTCATCGGGTGCAGACATTCATGGTGGTCTGCTGATTTCCTGCCTAGTTGTGACATTCATCGGGTGCAGACATTCATGGTGGTCTGCTGATTTCCTGCCTAGTTGTGACATTCATCGGATGCGGACATTCATGGTGGTCTGCTGATTTCCTGCCTAGTTGTGACATTCATCGAGTGCGGACATTCATGGTGGTCTGCTGATTTCCTGCCTAGTTGTGACATTCATCGGGTGCAGACATTCATGGTGGTCTGCTGATTTCCTGCCTAGTTGTGACATTCATCGGGTGCAGACATTCATGGTGGTCTGCTGATTTCCTGCCTAGTTGTGACATTCATCGGGTGCAGACATTCATGGTGGTCTGCTGATTTCCTGCCTAGTTGTGACATTCATCGGGTGCAGACATTCATGGTGGTCTGCTGATTTCCTGCCTAGTTGTGACATTCATCGGGTGCAGACATTCATGGTGGTCTGCTGATTTCCTGCCTAGTTGTGACATTCATCGGGTGCGGACATTCATGGTGGTCTGCTGATTTCCTGCCTAGTTGTGACATTCATCGAGTGCGGACATTCATGGTGGTCTGCTGATTTCCTGCCTAGTTGTGACATTCATCGGGTGCAGACATTCATGGTGGTCTGCTGATTTCCTGCCTAGTTGTGACATTCATCGGGTGCAGACATTCATGGTGGTCAGCCTATTTCCTGCCTAGTTGTGACATTCATCGGGTGCAGACATTCATGGTGGTCTGCTGATTTCCTGCCTAGTTGTGACATTCATCGGGTGCAGACATTCATGGTGGTCTGCTGATTTCCTGCCTAGTTGTGACATTCATCGGGTGCAGACATTCATGGTGGTCTGCTGATTTCCTGCCTAGTTGTGACATTCATCGGGTGCAGACATTCATGGTGGTCTGCTGATTTCCTGCCTAGTTGTGACATTCATCGGGTGCAGACATTCATGGTAGTCTGCTGATTTCCTGCCTAGTTGTGACATTCATCGGGTGCAGACATTCATGGTGGTCTGCTGATTTCCTGCCTAGTTGTGACATTCATCGGGTGCAGACATTCATGGTGGTCTGCTGATTTCCTGCCTAGATTTTCGCTGCCCTACTGATTCTCATCGTTTTTGTTGTTGTTTATGAGCATCTATTGTCTGTGGTTTTCTATTTTATTCGCGACTTTATTCCTTTATTTATCTGCCTGGGTTGATTATTTATTTGTTTATATATTTAACTCGTTTGTGGTATTTATTTATCAGATCTATTAGGTAGCATATTTATTTATTTATTTTATTTGTTTTGTTTTATTTGGGTAGAGGTTATGTGTCTAGCTGTTTAGTTTGTTTGTCTAAAGAGTTTAATTTGGTAGTAAATATATTTGTATGTTCTTCCTATATGGAGTGTTTGGTATCTTTTTCTATTACCATCCTGGTGTATGACCCGTTGCATCTCTTCTCCGTTGCCTAAGGGTCTTTCCTTGGTTATTCGTCATCACTGTCGTCCTCGCTTGACATATACATATATATATCCGATCCGATCCGATCTTGAAAAGAAAAATTGCAAACTCGGTCTCCATCAACCTGCTTCTTTAGGGTGGGTTAGATTGTCGATCCGTGGATTGGTGTGTATTGATACTGTTCCTCTTTGTGCTCTCTTTCGAGTTAATTTTGCTCGTGTTGGTTGTAGCTCCTGCTCGTGTGTCAGTGAAGGCTGGTTCTTATGTCGGTTTTTGAACTTGTTTATTGGCGTGCGTTGTCCGGTTCCATTTCTGCCAGGTACTGCTTCCTTTTTTTTTTTTTTTTTTTTTTTTTTTTTTTTTTTTACAAACTAGTACAGAGTTGGTTGTTTTCTCTTGTGTTTGTACCCGGTACTGGTTACCAGGCTATTTAGTCCTGAGAAGGACTCGTCGTGTTCGTAGACCGGCACCTCAAGGTCGGTTGCAATCCGTGGCCCCAATCCGTCTTTCCTTCTCTCTGTTCGTTACCAGCGCCTGCGCTTCTCCATACCAAGATGTCACCATCATCCCCCAGGCACAGCCAGTGGCCCATCAAGGAGAGCTGAGCCCCAAGCAAGCCCTCTCGTCCCCTAACGCTCCTTTCCAGGACCACGCCCAGGACATCCATCAAATGCCAAACAGATGGATGTCCTGAAAAAAAAAAAAGGTAAAAGAATTTCGAAAAAATAAAAAAAAAAAAAAATATAATAATAAAATGTTTATAGTTTTGTTTTTATTGAGACATATAACGGGGACGTAAAGGTACAAACTGACGTAGAACAGATACAGACATGAATGGCGCCCTCTCCTCCTCCTGGTTTCTGTCTTCTTTCTTAGGTTGAGGTTATATTTCCTTTCCTGTTCGACATAAGTATTGCCTGACCACGCTTTCCGGCATGGCACATGATTGATTGATTGACCAGCCTCTGGACCTCTGCGTTACTCTCTACGTGCATATATATATATATATATATATATATATATATATATCATTCTAGTAGTGGCAGGAAAGAAGCTTATAAAAATATATTATGCAAAATCATTACTAAATAATATAATTACTTATATTAATACTCTGTTTATTTTCCTTTACAGTATATATGCCAAAGTATTAAAAAATTATATTAAAGGATGATGTGCAAATGCAATTAACGAAAAATGATAAAACTGTAAAAATTAGAAATATTATTAGAATTAATAACCTCCCTTAAGATTATAAAGTGTTATGTCCCATGTCGTAAATTTTATGTGTGCTTACGTTTGTTTATGTGGTATCTCCGGGAGTTGTTTGAACAGAATTGTTTATAAACTCGGTCACCACTCAACAATTATGCCAGCCTAATGTTATGATAATCTAGGCATGCTCTATATGAAAAATAAGAAAATAAACAAGCGAAGGGCCATTTTATGATTTCTTATTATATGAATAATGTTTGGTTTTGATAATGATAATTAGAGTTAGTTGTAGCAGTAAGATCGGTAGAAAATATACAGATAAAGGAATAGTGTAACTAATAACACTGCTAGAGACACATTGTTAAAAATCACGCTTAGCTTTTGTACAAGGATAACATACATAATTTTTCGTCAATTCATAGAGTGAATCGGTACAACTATCTTTCGACAATTCATAGAGTGAATCGGTACAATTATCTCTCGTCCATTCGAGGAATGAATCGGTACAACTATCTCTCGTCATTTAATAGGGTGAATCGGTACAGCTATCTCTCGTCAATTGATAGCGTGAATCGGTACAACTATCTCTATTCAATTAATAGCGTGAATCGGTACAACTATCTCTCGTCATTTCATACAGTGAATAGGTACGACTATGTTGGACCTGTCATACCATCTTACGTAAATTGCATTGAAGTTATTATAACAAGACCCCCTACGGCGAAGGTAGCCATTTCGAAGCTGAAAGAAAAGCTGTCCAGTACAGCAATATCAATTGCAACGAGTAAAAAGATCGTGGATCGGAGGCCAGAACTGGGGTTCGTGACCTTGTCGGCCAACTGCTGGGCACGCTCAAGAAATTCTGTCTTCTTTCTGCTGGAGACATTGAGTGCAATCACAAACAAGGATGTGCGGGTATACATCAGGCACTTCCAGGTCCTGAACATTGTGAACGAGGCATTTCTTGAAGCCATCAGGGCAGACGTGGCACTTCTTGGGTACAATAATCAATGTTTGTGTTGACCCTTCAACCTCCTTTTCATTCTGTTGTTAACACTTATGAACCCCCAATAGAATACATAATTTATTTCATATTTAGCACACATAAAGAACGAATAGTAAGATTTGCTGAAGCAGATGCTATTCTGATGGAAGAACTAGATGGTAAAGCTGACAACTTGCGTCTTGCTACCGTCTTCGACCGTGCGAGGGGCTGGCAACTGACCATAGACCCAAAGGACCGTGGCAATTAACCCGAGGTGATCCAAAAGTTTGGCTTGCGGCCTGACATTGTGTTTAGCTCCTCGTCAGTCAAGCAGCTAACGCTGACTGAGCTGACCGTCTCGTATGAATCAAATGTTGAGGAGCAACACCTGTACAAGACAGAGAAGTACAATGACATGGTCGCGAGTCTTAGGCCGGAGGGTTACTCAGGCTGTTCGCCGTTGAGATAGGCGCGCGAGTTCTTGTCCCCCACTCCGTGTTCGATGTGCTGAAGCGAATGGGCATTAAAGGACAGGCAAGGGCCCCGGCCCAGAAACAATTGGTTGAGGCAGCCGAGAAGGCCTCGTGCTGACTGTGGAACCGCCGCGACCTAGATTGGAATAAGTCTCGAAACTAGTATGGTCAGAAGCGGTAACTGCAATACCAACAATTTCTCAACTAAGACCTCGAACTTTACATCGTCTCGTGTCAGTTGTTTAGCCCTTCCTCCGGGCGTGAGTGAGCCTGAGTGTAGTCAATCACACAAATGTCGGCCGAAGTCTAACCTCCATAATGATGCAGCGTTAGCGACCGTAGGTCGCACCCAGTCCAAGCGCATGTAACAAAGTCTGCCAGTATAACCCACACCTCACAATTTCACAAGATACGCATACTACGTGGTCTAGTCAGATGCAGACAGACTAAGAGGCGTGTCCAAGTAGAAAGGAAGAATCCGGTTTCCTAATAGGGTGCGGCGCCGTGAACTGTGCACGAGGAAGACACACGGAAACGGAGATAAGTGGAGGCGACAGAGGCAGTGGTGGAGGATGGAGCTAATATCCCACGACACACGTGTTAATGGGCAGCCACAGACTGCACGTCTCTTTCCACCGAGGGCTTGAGAGTGGACAAGGTAACTGAGGGATAACGAATATGACCGAACTAACGTTTCCACGGCAGAGGACAGACGCCCGTAGTAATGACCCGGACGGGACCGCCCCCAGAAAGTATTCAGAAATTACAGGATCCGAAATGCTTAGGAATGGGGTTCGCTTCTGATGATCGGAAGTCCCTTGCCGTTTTTGCTCCGCGTCGGAGTTCCTACGACTAACGTGTGGCTAGTCCACCAGACATGCCCAGAGAGAGGGGCTACTGCTGTTGCTGACCAGATCCCAGTGGTAAATTGGCACCACCGGTGAAACGCTTCACTGGTGAGGCCGACAGGGGACCGGGCTGATGACCCCTAACGCTGTATAAACCTCATCACCAACAATGAAATATGGAAGGACAAACTAAAGAAAGATTCCCCCTGGATCCTCCGAAAGGGGGGAGGGGAGGAGAGAGAGAGAGAGAGAGAGAGAGAGAGAGAGAGAGAGAGAGAGAGGGAGAGAGAGAGAGGAGAGAGAGAGAATGAAGGATCCATTGGTGACCACACGGAGTGGACACGGACGGTCCAATCAATAATGAGCTTTGAACAACGGACGTTGGACTACTCATGCGTTTGTGGTAGGAGCTTCCCTTCCTTCCGGGGAATGAGAATTCACGCTGGAAAGAAGAAGTGCGGGAGTGCGTCACAAGAGGCACGACAGCGCAGCCCTTGCGAAAGGGGTGATGAGACGCAAGAGGATATCAGTCAGGGCGAACCCAACAGAGCGGATAATACTCAAGTTGTCACATGTGACGATGTCACCTGTGACTTACCCGCGCACTCTTCCGAAAGGGTGAAGATCAAGTCCCTAATGCCACCAGGAAGGCAGAGTTGGCGTCACTAGACGCAACGTTCTCTCGTGTTTTAGACCATGAGCTAAAACACATATCCCTTGAGTAGAAATTAGTAACGTTCGGAGAAATTGTCTACCTCCACTCGCTGAGTCATTTTGGTAGTAGCGAGAGTAGGGAAGTAGCTCTGCCGCAGAAAACCAAGCGACAGAGAATGCTTGATGAGGTGGGGAAAGAAAAGAATTCCGCTCGGAGACGATGGAAATCAGTGCTGGAGCATGAGAAGGAGGGCTTGCGCCAGGTGTGGCAATATCTGAAAGCCACAACGCGCTCTCCCGAGCGGAAAGGATTTGCAAAAAGAGGCAGAAAACCCGGAAGGAACATGAGAGGTTCTTCCTGGAGCCATACAAGTTTGCACGAGGCTTGTTCGAGCAGTCGTGATCCTTGACGTCAGCAAAGATGAATTGGAGAACCACCTCGTGACGACGTACTCCGATGCCCACGGAACGTTCCACTCGGAGAAATCGAGGGGCTCACAAGCTCGGTAGAATCAACTGTGGAGTTCAATGCCAGGCCCCCGATGTAGAGCGAGGTGGTTGCGGTAGTGAACAAGGCAAAATGCAAGTCAGCACCGGGGCCCAACGGGGTGCCTTATACAGTCTATAAAAGATGTCAGAATGTCCTTATGAAGCTACATCGGATACTGGGATCCGCGTGGAAGCAAAAGCATGTCAGCACGGAATGGAAGACGGCCAACGGATTCCTAAACAGCAAAACTCTGCCGGTATTGCCCAATTCAGACCGATCTCTCTTCTGAACGTTGAGGGGAAGATATTCTTCTCGATCATGGCCAGTTGGATAAGGAAGTACTTGACGGGGAACAAGTACATCGAGACCGCGGTTTAAAAAGGTGGGGGTACCTGGAATCCCCGGTTGTCTCGAGCACAGTACCATGATCTGGGATGCTATCCAGAGAGCGAAGACGAAGAAGGAGGAACTCCGTGTGATATGGTTGGGCCTGGCGAACGCCTATGGGTCAGTGCCACACCAGTTGTTGTGGCGTGCACTCAAGGCTTATCACGTGCCCGAGAACATAACATAAATAATAGTGCAGTACTTCTCGGGCTTCTCTCTTCAGTTCTCGACCAAACCGTTCACGACCAGATGGATCTACCTGGAAGTGTGTATTGCCACGGTATGTACGATTTCACCGATATTATTTGTCATGGCCATGCAAGTCATACTGGACGCGGCATCCGGCTATGCACACGGTCCGAAGCTCAGCGAAGGGGTGAACACGCCACCGATGAAGGTCTTCATGGAAGATACAACAATCCTGACACCGAAAGAGAACTATGCTTGCAGCGCTCTCCTCAGACTGGATGATCTGATTTGATGGTGCAGAATGAGCTTCAAGCGAAAGAAATCGAGAAGCCTGTCGATCATGAAGGGCAAGGCGGTGGAAAGGAGGTTCACCGTATCCGGACAAGTGATTCCCACGGTGATAGAGGAACCAGTGAAGAGATACGGTCGTGTGTACGACTCAACCCTGACGGACAGGAACGCGTTGGTGGAGGTACAAACAATGCTGACAAACAGCCTGAATACCATCGACACAACCAGGCTGATAGGCAAGTTCAAAACCTGGGTGCTCCAGTTTATGCTTATTCCGAAACTCCTGTGGCCGCTGCTAATATATGATATCGGTGTGGCCACGGTGAGCGCTATGGAGGGCAAGATAAGCAGATACATGAGAAAGTGGTTGGGAGTACCCACATGCCTCACGACTGTCGCATTGTATTGTAAGCACAGCAAGCTCGTCCTCCCGTTCCTGTCCCTCATGGAAGAGTTCAAAGCCGGAAAAAATCAGACTCTCGATGATGCTGCGTGAGTCTCCAGACATAACGGTCAGTACATCAGTCCCCGCCATGAAAACGGGAAGGAAGTGGAAAGTTGTCAGCGCAGTCGAACAAGCCCAGGCTACACTCCAGCTGAAGGAGGTAATAGGCCACGCCCAGCTTGGCAAGCAAGGGTTCGGATTCGAAGTGAATGATCCGATGTGGTCGAAGGCGAATGCCAAGGAACGCAGGGACCTGGTGGTCAAGGAGGTCCGCAAGGAGGAAGGTGACGGAAGAGTCTGCAAGGCTGCACAACAGGCGCAGCAAGCGCAGTGGATGTCATGGGAGGCGGTGGTGCAGAGATCCATTACGTGGAATGAAATCTGGCGCATGGCACCACTGCGTCTAAGTTTCATCATCCGATCTCTCTACGATGTCCTGCCATCAGTTGCCAACTAGGCAACGTGGGGGTTAACCACTGAGCACGTGCTGTCTGGTGCAAGGTTGCCCTATCCCAGGGGCGTTTCACATGGCGACATAACAAAGTCCTGACCGAGTTGGCCGCCAAAGTGGACGTGGCAAGGATGCACGCTAACAAAGAAGGGAACGGACCGAGGCCGATGGAAATTTCCTTCGACCGAGCAGGGCGCAAAAATTGTAAAGCTGACGACTTGCCGCTTGCTACCGTCTTCGACGGTGCGAGGGACTGGCAACTGACCGTAGACCTAAAGGACCGTGGCAATTAACCTGAAGTGATCCACAGGTTTTGCTTCGGCCTGACATTGTGCTTAGCTTCTCGTCAGCCAAGCAGCTAACGCTGATTGAGCTGACCGTCCCTTACGAATCGAATATTGAGGAGCAACACCTGTACAAGACAGAGAAGTACAATGACATGGTCGCGAGTCTTAGGCGAGAGGGTTACAAAGTCAGGCTGTTCAAGATCGAGGTAGGCGCGCGGGGTCTTGTCTCCTACTCCGTGTTCGATGTGCTGAAGCGAATGGGCATTAAATGACGTGCAAGGGCCCGGGCCCAGAAACAACTGGCTGAGGCAGCCGGAAAGGCCTTGTACTGGCTGTGGAACTGCCGCAACCTAGATTGGAATACGTCTCGAAACTAGTATGGTCAGAAGCGGTAACTGCAATACCAACAATTTCTCAACTAAGACCTTGAACTTTACATCGTCTCGTGTCAGAACTTTAGCCCTTCCTCCGGGCGTTAGTGAGCCTGAGTGTAGTCAATCACACAAATGTCGGCCACACAAAGTCTAACCTCCATAATGATGCAGCGATAATCGACCGTAGGTCGCACACAGTCCGAGCGCATGTAACAAAGTCTGCCAGTATAACCCACACCTCACATTTTTACAAGATACGCATATTATGTGGTCTAGTCAGTTGCAGACAGACCAAAAGGCGGGTACAAGTAGAAAGGAAGAATCCGTCTTCCTAATAGGGTGCGCGCCGTGAACGGGGCACGAGGAAGGTACACCTCAACGGAAATAAATGGAGGCGACAGAGGCCGTCGCGGGGAAGCGGCTAGTATCTCACGACCACACGTGTTAAGGGACAGGCATAGACTCCACGGGCTCTCCCCACCGCGGGAGGGAGGGCTTGAGAGTGGACAAGGTAACAGCGAAGTGACAACCTTAACATCAGGAATAATGAATGTCTTGTCTTGTTTTTTGTCCATCAATGATGATGACCATTCATTTCATCCAGTGGGGTTGAAGGCATGGAGCCGTGGGTTCTAAGATGGCTGATAAGGCCTATTTTGGCTCGAAATGTTCTTTGACAATGTGGGCAAAGAATGCTTGACGTCTCTGGAGGAGGATTTCCTGCAGTGGTTTTTCTGTCCTGCCTTTTCTTCACAGCTCTTGCAGTCCTGGTTGCCTCACATATGACTGCACCTTTCCGTAATGATGCACGCCACGAATTTCGGTCTCTGGCTGCAGCCTCCCAGGTGTCATGATGAATTCCAAAAGCATTCAGTGAAATTTTCAGAGTGTCTTTAAAACGTTTCCTCTGGCCACCTTGTGAGCGTTTACCACAATGCATATACCAACTTTTCAATGGATGTCTTGGAGATATTTCTGGTACAAATATACCAATTGTCCACCGGGTGTCTTGGAGACATTTCTGGTACAAATATACTAACAATCCACCGGGTGTCTTGGAGACTTTTCAGCGGTTAGAATGTGTTTTGTAAGAGAGACGACGTCTGTGGCTGAACCAACTAGATTACGTTTTTTACTAGTCAAATCTGACAAATTATTTAACAAATAATAGATGTTTCCGGATTATTTCTTGAAGGTGATTGTTGTTCGGCCTTTCAAGGGCCTGCCAAAAATATATTCTAATGAGAGTCACGAAATGGTACTAGATATACTAAAAAGTTGCTTATATATTATTCTATTCAAGGTAAGAAAGCAGTTTATAAACATTTCTTGTGCAAAAATATAAGTACATAATAAATTACTCTGGTTAATACGATGTTTGCTTTCCTTTTACCATATATAACTTAAAACATTGGAAAATGACAGCCAAGGTTAATTTTCAAATGAAATTTACGAAAAGTTAAGAAAGTAATTGCCAAATCTGTAAGTATTGAGAATAGTTTTAGATTGAGTAATGTCCCTTAAATGTTAAATCGTTATGTCCCTTATCTTAATAAATTGTGTGTGTTCACTTTGTTTATGAGGTCTCAGAAACTTATTTGACCAGAATTGTTTGTAAATTCGGGGACCACTCTACAAATGTGTTAGCCTGTTGTTACGACAATCTGGGCACGCTCTAAAAACAAACAAACAAAAATAATCAAGTAAAGTACCATTTCATGATTTCTTATAATATGCATTGTAATTTTTGTTTATTATGATAATTAGAGTAGCGGTCAGATCGGTAGAAATATAAAGACAAGTGAATATTGTATTTAATAAAAACTTCTAGACATATTTTAAAAATCACGGTTAGCTTTTGTACTTTCCTGTGAAAGAAACCGCCGTATGATCTATAATGCTAAATGTCTAACAAAACATGTTTCGTCAATTCATAGAGCGAATCCATACAACTGTCTCTCGTCAATTAATAGAGTGAATCGGTGCAACTATCTCGGAACTGCCATAACATCTGATGGGAGGTGCATTAAAACATTAGATCAAGCATCGCTATGGCAAAGATGCGTTTTACTTGATGGAAAACATACTGACCTATAAAAAGATAGCACTGGCAAAGTGAAAAAGAGTGTTGAAGTGCTACATATATCGTATAGAATTATATGGATGCGAATCGTGTACAGTAAGCAGAAAATGAGTCAAACATCTATTGGCATTGGAGATGTAGTTTCTGAGGAAGATGCAAAGAATATAATGGACATACAAATATAACCAATGAGCAAGTCCCACAAGAAGCAAATGAAAACAGTAAAAGGATTAAAGAAATTAAAATAGTCAGACAAGATTATATGGGTACGTAATTAATGGAAATGTACTTGTTAACCGAAAGACATATTCCGGAATTGAACTCACAACCTTCGGGGAGCGAGGCAGATGGCTCGACCACTTCTACTTTATGGACATAAACTAAACAAACATTTAGTAACCGTTGGAACGATTGAGGGGACAGGGACAAAGGGAAGGCTGAGAGATACATGTATCTATGGCTTGACCATATGGCATAATGGAGACAAGAACACAAAGCTGATCTACGACTGGTGATCGTGTGTGATAGCGAAACATGGCCGCTCATGCTTAATGGTATGGCACATGATGATGACTAAGAAATTAACAAATATTAAAAGTGGTAAGACTTGGCTTCTTAGCTTCGATACGGAGACTCCCATTTCTTTGCTTATCTTTGCTTATCTTTGCCTATGTAGTTGCTGTTTTCTTTGTTTATCAATGTAATGGTCAGTGATCTATCGTATCAAATTTGGTAATAATGAAAATCACATGCTGAATTAGATGCGATTCGTATGCTCAAATCATACTTGTGGAAACAAAACGTCTCGATATTCCGTTGAAAATTACCAAATGGTAGATACTTTAATATACTGTGGGAATGTGTGTGTGGTGAATATTTCAGCTTGAAGGATTCGTGGATTTGCTTGTTGTGTGATTTCTGACACTTAAATAGATGCAGCGAAACATGCCAGACACTAAACTGAATAATCTACTGTTTGTGTCTTCAGAATATAAAAACATATACTAGCAATATACGTGACGCTGATAAACTGACGTAAGATCGACAATCTTTTCGTAGGGGAAAGGAAAGGGGAGGGGGGGGGGGTGTATGATGTTCAGACGATGTTTAATAAAGGACATTATAATTGATCACCACCACATTCGTCAAGGTATCGTCAAGCGTCCTGGGGAAAAATAGTTGACATTCTAGCGTCCTATGTGTTGCAATGGATAGTGTTATTCCGTGTGATCGTACAATCTTTTTGATTTCGTCAATCCATTTTTTTTTTCTTCTGGCGCCCTCTAGCTCTCGTATCAGATCTTCTGTGGCGCAGCGCCAGTGTTGGTAACTGGAGTATTGTATTCTAACGTGATGTCCCATACATTTAACTGATTAATTGCCGTGGCATAATTAATCACCGTAAGTGACTTTCCCTGTCTGCCATAGGCGTATTTATCACCGAAATATTGTCATTGCGTTATAATACAACATGCCTGCTACCATATTAACAACTTGTAAGCCCCAACTGTAACACTCACCTGCTACCATATTAACAACTTGTAAGCCCTAACTGTAACACTCACCTGCTACCATATTAACAACTTGTAAGCCCTAACTGTAACACTCACCTGCTACCATATTAACAACTTGTAAGCCCTAACTGTAACACTCACCTGCTACCATATTAACAACTTGTAAGCCCTAACTGTAACACTCACCTGCTACCATATTAACAACTTGTAAGCCCCAACTGTAACACTCACCCGCTACCATATTAACAACTTGTAAGCCCTAACTGTAACATTCACCCGCTACCATATTAACAACTTGTAAGCCCTAACTGTAACACTCACCTGCTACCATATTAACAACTTGTAAGCCCTAACTGTAACACTCACCTGCTTCCATATTAACAACTTGTAAGCCCTAACTGTAACACTCACCTGCTTCCATATTAACAACTTGTAAGCCCTAACTGTAACACTCACCTGCTTCCATATTAACAACATGTAAGCCCCAACTGTAACACTCACCTACTACCATATTAACAACTTGTAAGCCCTAACTGTAACACTCACCTGCTACCATATTAACAACTTGTAAGCCCTAACTGTAACACTCACCTGCTACCATATTAACAACTTGTAAGCCCTAACTGTAACACTCACCTGCTACCATATTAACAACTTGTAAACCCTCACTGTAACACTCACCTGCTACCATAATAACAACTTGTAAACCCTCACTGTAACACTCACCTGCTTCCAATTTCCCGGCATCCATTGTTGTTTGGTCCAAATCTGCTTTTTGTTTATCACTCAATCTGTTCATCTTCTGCTGTCCAGTATTTGTGGCTCGAGGTGTTGATCCCACTGTCTGTCTGATAACATAATTTCTTTCTCGATATCGGAAAGTTGGCAGTTCTTCTCTAGCACACCTCCCCCCACCCCCATCTCGTAGATATTGATTCTGCGTGTGATTTAGTTGATGTCCAAGTTTGATATTGGCAGCACAGTGTTGGTGTGAATATGTTATTTATTATCTGTCATTGTGTGGACATAGGTACAGCTTGATGTTTCAGTATGTGTGGTAGTGATATATAAGCTCACTTGCTTTTTGATATCTGACTTAGATTTCTCGAAATCAGATGTCAATAGTTATCAGGCTTTGCATTGAGAATAATGTCTGTACAACTGTTAGTTCTCTAGTGACTGTTTGTTTCCATCGACAGCAAACTTTAATTATAGTGGCGGACTGTTGTTTTGGCATTCTCGCATTAGCCCTATGCATGTATGCGTGTGCGTGCTATTGGTTTGTCGGAACTCACTGTTCTACTTCTTACAGTGAGGAGTATTTTGTGTGATGTTCCATCCATCCATAATGTGCCATGCCGATAAACGTGGGCGGTCATGTTTTGCCATCTCACTCGATCACCAGAGTCGTGGATCAGCTCTGTGTTCCTGTCTCGACCAAGTGATATTCACAGACATAGAAATTGAGCAGTATGGGGTGACCGTTTGTCGTGAAGTTGGTACCACGACTAACGTCTATTTGTGGGTTTTCTAGCAGTGAACGTGGATGACGTATGTCCATGTTAAATTTAAAAAAAATATTTTTTAATAAGCCGCATTGTTCCACGGGCGAGTCACCCCATGAGGTAGCACTTCTATGTTTGTCTGTTCAGATTACCACCCCTGCTACTGATCCTGGCCAGATGAAGTGAAGATACTACACTTTGATCTTTGCCCAAAGCTCAATAATTTGAAGACGATTGTTGTTGTTGTTTTGTTTTTAATAAAGGCTCGGGGGTTTCCACAGGGGCCATAGCCTCCCCATCAGGTCCTGACGTTCCAGTGAGTCATTCGGATGACCGCCTCTGCATGTGGCACTGGCGAGATCAACATCAGATACTACACTTTAACATTAGACAAAAAGGTTGATAAATAAAACATCGACAGTTTATTTGGCCTTTCAAAGGCCAGTCAAAAATATAACCTAAGCAACACATCAAAGAACTAGTCAACATATGTATTAAGCAAGAATTGTCATGAAAGCATATTACTAAAATGTGGTGGGGAAAAAAAAAATTAACTAAGAAATATATTATTTGTGTTAACATGCTGTACAGTTTTCCTTAACGTACATAAAATAAAATACTGGGGAACGGTAGCGAAGGTTGATTTACAAAGAAAGTTATCCACAAAGTAACATTGTAATTACCAGAACTGTAAATGTTAGAAGTATTTTTAGATTAGGTAATTTCCCTTAGTATGTTAAGTCGTTATGTCCCATGCCTTAATTTATTTTTGTTTGTTGCAAAAACTACCATGGTAAACAGAAGAAAAAAACAATAAGCTAGTCTTGAAACAAAGAAATTAACACCATAAACTAATGACAGAAATTTAACGTAGACAGTAAAGATTATTTTGGCATTTTATTAATTGAAAAAAAAAAAACCCTGCAAGATTGTGGTGGAAAGAACAACAGGAAGGCAGAGAGATACTATCTGGATTGATTGATTGATTGATTAATTTAGGAATCGACATCACAGCATTCGGGGCATTCTTTTAAGCGCTCCGTCCCCATCCTCAGCAGCCAGCGAAGAGTTCCAACACCAATAGTACCAGTAGCAATCTGATTATATGTCCGTCTCGCCTTTCCTCTGAGCGTCGAGCGGCGGCCAGATCCCCTCGTCACTACTCGCTGTCGCATTCTTGCCAGACCATGGTAATCCATTTGCTCCTCCGAGGTGTACACGTGCTCCCACAAGGCCGCAACCACGTCTGCCTTGTCATGCATCAATACTCCACCAAGCCTTGCAGAGCCAGCCAATCTGTCCGCCTGTTCATTCCCCAGCACCCCAGCATATCCCGGAGAAAAGATCCAGACGATGCTTGCCACCCGTGACTTTCGAAGCGACGTAAGCCACTCTGCACGAAACTTGCCTGTCCTCACCCTACTCAGTATGCTTTCTGAGTCAGTTACAATCACGATGTGTGTGTGTGTGTATCGTATTCTCCATCCAGCGGAAAGCTGCACTGACCGCCTCCACCTCCATTCGTAAGCTAGATGTTGTGGTATCATATGCCAGGCTTTCCTGCCCCAAACGTCCACAATTAGCCTTTACCAAGAACCCCCAGGCACTTCTCCTACCTCTCAACACCGAACCATCTGTGTAGATAATCACATCACCCGGGCGAGCATTATCCTGAATTAGTTGCTGGATTTCCCCTTCCGTGGCCCCTGCTGGCCACTCCCTGCACTCCCGGCTCAAGGTGATTATAACTCTGAACAAGACTGACTGCTCCGTTGGTACTCTGACCCACTCCTTTCCTCACCTAATGTTCTTCAAAATGCACACCTGTCTGATCGTATCCTCCGCCTGAGCCATCCTTGATTTCCCTCTTATCAGTCGCTGACCCTTAACTGCGTCCAGCGCCCCATACAACGGGTGATCTACTCTGGGGTATGCCTTCGCCTGCATCACCTTGAGCCTACCAGCAACAGTCGGCAAACCAAGGATGTAACGCATACACACCACTGGGGCGTCTCTGGAGAATCCCAGAATGACCCGCATAGCCTCGTTCTGTATGCGCTCTAATCTCACCAACTGACTCTTTGAGACAGTGATCAGTCCCAGTCCACAATCAATCACTGAGAGGATCAAGTGCTGACATAGTGTGAAAAGCATTTTCTGCTCTATGTCCATTGCAGCCATAGTTTTAAGTGCATTGGGTCCTTTTTGAGACCTTGTCACAACCGTCTCCACATGGCCCTTGAACGACAGGCTATCTGGATGGTTATACCACGTGAGTGACATAATTGTGAACAGAACACAAATCAGATCCACGACTCTGGTGATTGTGTGAGATTGCGAAACATAGTCGAACATAATTATCTACATGACACTTGATAATGACAAACAAATCTACAGAAATAAAAAGTAGTAAGGTGTATCTTTATAGAGTACCCACTGATAACGTCATGGGAGCCGTCTCTGGACCTACGGAGTTCATGATTTGTGCGACGCTTGCGACAGATCGCTCTATTGAAAGACACCGAACCATATGGGATGAAACCAGTTGCAATGAACTCGACCCTCACGCCTTTAAACCATGCGTTCCTTGTTTATCCCGCAGTCTGCACCGCGTTTCGGACATTGTGTGTAACCGACCGCGAATACGAAACCACCTATACCACCATAAGGAGCAGTATGAGCGAAGTCGTACACTCAACGGCCAACCCGTCTAGTCGTGAGTGTCGGCTTGAGGAGCAGTATGAGCGAAGTCGTACACTCAACGGCCAACCCGTCTAGTCGTGAGCGCCGGCTTGAGGAGCAGTATGAGCGAAGTCGTACACTCAACGGCCAACCCGTATAGTCGTGAGCGCCGGCTTGAGGAGCAGTATGAGCGAAGTCGTACACTCAACGGCCAACCCGTCTAGTCGTGGGCGCCGGCATGAGGAGCAGTATGAGCGAAGTCGTACACTCAACGGCCAACCCGTCTAGTCGTGAGTGCCGGCTTGAGGAGCAGTATGAGCGAAGTCGTACACTCAACGGCGAACCCGTCTAGTCGTGAGTGCCGCCATGAGGAGCAGTATGAGCGAAGTCGTACACTCAACGGCCAACCCGTCTAGTCGTGAGTGCCGCCATGAGGAGCAGTATGCGCGAAGTCGTACACTCAACGGCCAACCCGTCTAGTCGTGGGCGCCGGCATGAGGAGCAGTATGAGCGTAGTCGTACACTCAACGGCCAACCCGTCTAGTCGTGAGCGCCGGCTTGAGGAGCAGTATGAGCGAAGTCGTACACTCAACGGCCAACCCGTCTAGTCGTGAGCGCCGGCTTGAGGAGAAGTATGAGCGAAGTCGTACACTCAACGGCCAACCCGTCTAGTCGTGAGCGCCGGCTTGAGGAGCAGTATGAGCGAAGTCGTACACTCAACGGCCAACCCGTCTAGTCGTGAGCGCCGGCTTGAGGAGCAGTATGAGCGAAGTCGTACACTCAACGGCCAACCCGTCTAGTCGTGAGTGCCGGCTTGAGGAGCAGTATGAGCGAAGTCGTACACTCAACGGCCAACCCGTCTAGTTGTGGGCGCCGGCTTAACAAACGAAGTTGAGAGCCCAAGAAGTATTGCTTTATAGTTGTGAGACATCATCTAATCTTTACAATGTTTATTTAGTGATCACATTCAAACAGGTAGAAAGAAGACTGGAATCACATCAAATATTTTGCACGTGCCTTGCATGACGTAGCGACCAACCCAAAATCACAGGTTTATTTTCTAGGGAATTTTACGTTCAATAGTTTGCCATTGCGTTCTGAACGAGAAGTCAACTTTGAAGTCCAACTGACCGGTGTAGGGGTTGAACCGCCATCAGGGCACCTGAAATTTGAGCGCAAGTCCGTTAACCTAGCGACCACGAAGACCACTTAACTTCATACTGGAGGAGTAGCAATAAACAGTAAAAGATACACAGACGATTGTTGTATTAACCCAGTGGTTCTCAAACTTTTTTGGCCCTTGCCCCCCCCCCCCCCTTCACCATATTCTCAGCACGTCATTCCCCCCTTTCGTATTTCCTGTCTACAAATCCCGTCCCGCCCCTACCCAGTAGACGTAATAATGGAAGCTAAATTTAATAGCACATACTAAAACAAGTCTAGATGTCCATATTGTCAAGGTCTCACATCCGAGGTTGCGACGCGTTGTCTGTACCAACGCCAGACACCATAACAACACGCAACCCTGAGTAATGTTAAACACGGCAGAGAGAACGCGGCGTCGTTACCAACGCCCGGATAGGTAGCCACGCACAGCAATTGAGTTCACCCCGTGAACCGTGCAGGGGACACCAGCTGACGTGAGCGTGTAAGCGTGTAAGACGCCAGAACTGGCAGACGGGCTTAGATCGTTGAACGGACAGGTCGCAAGGGAATGAGAGTTGAGTTTGAATCTGCCTTGAGAGCTAGCCTGTATGACAGTGGGAGACTGGTTCGAACGCTTGTATAGTTTAACTGTAAGTGAGATGTTTATTGCTTGCATGTATTATTATGTATTGTAGTGATCTTGTTCATGTTGAAATGATTGCTATAGATTGTCAGTGCGCGATGTTTGTGCGATAATGAATGCAGCGCGTCAATAAAGCGTGTGAATAATACTTTCGGATATTCACTTCGTGTGATTTGATAGTTTGATATTACTTCACACTTGCCAGAAAACGAGCTACTTGTCTTGTGTTATGCAAGACTCTGACAAGTGCGAATGTGGGGGCTCGACCGGGATTTGAATCAAATGCGAACGTATAAATTTTTTTGTCCGAGTTTGAAGCGAATGTGAACATGCCGATAGAAGTGCGCAAGTCATAGATTAAGGTAAAGTAATGAATTAATAGAGTTGATTTAATTAAATTATAAGTGTGAAGATATTATTTGAAGCCAACCGAGGCGTCTTCAGACTTAGCACTAAATTCAACAAATTTTGTACCTAAAATCCAAAATGGCGGCCGTGCCCTTGAATGTCATTGAGTAGAGGTAGTGTGAGCGTGAAAGTTGTTGATTGTGGTAACGACTAACAATAATACTTGACAGCATACAAACCTTTACAGACTTCAGTGACATTACACACACCATACATTTACAAACGTTCTAATTTCGTTTAGTTTAAAAAGTACAGGGTTTTTGTGACAACTTTACCTGAGTCTGGTGAACTTCAAAAAATTTTTGTGCGTCAACCCGAAAGACGTTCCAGTGTGATTTCGAGCACCACTGAACAGCACAGTACCCAAGGATTACTTGAGTATAAAATTTGTTCAGCTTTCTTTATACTTTCGTTAGTCTGGCTTTAGACATTAACTGTGCTATAAATATTTGTAACTTACTAACATCATAAGTAAGTTTGTTTATATTTATTCCATCATATCTATTGTTCATCATGTCTTCTTTAAACGATTTCATTGCAATGGGTTTAAAAATGAATATGTCTGGTGAGGGATTGAGAACATGGAGTGAAAGTAAATATGCAGAATATCTTGTGAAACAAGAGCAGATTATTGAGCGGAATGAGAGAGCGGCCGAAAGGGCGTCAAAAGCACAATCAGAAGCTGCCCTAAAGGAATCAGAAACTGCTTTAAAGCTTCAACAAGCACAATCAGAAGCTGCTTTAAAGCTTCAACAAGCACAATTAGATGCTGCTCTAAAGCTTCAACAAGCACAATCAGAAGCTGCTTTAAAACAGTCAGAAGCTGCAGTGAGGCAAGCTGAGATCTTAGCACAAAGTAAGAAAGAAGAGCAAGAAACACAAATGAAAATTGAACAACTTAAAGCTGAATGTTCTAAAGAGAAAGTGAATAGAGAAACAGACAAAGATCAACCTCATAAGAAGTACCAAGGTCTGATCAGAAGTTACAACACAGGTGATTGCATAGCAGCATTCACCCAAAATTTTGAATTTGTTATGGATCATTACAAAATCCCAAAACCTGAATGGGGGATAGTATATGTAAGAAGTCTTTCTGGGGAACCTCTTAAAGTCATAGAGTCGATCCCAAATGACCTGAAAGAAGATTATCTTTACATAACAGCAAAAATTATGTCACATTTTTTGCTAGATGAATCAGGTTATAGAGAACAGTTTAGGAAGTTGTCTCCTAAGCCAACACACACGTTCTCTGATTACATCTCAGAAATTCAAAATATTTTTTCTAAATGGCTGTCAGCAGCTAAAGTAAATGGAAGTTATGACAAATTGGTTGACCTTATGTTGAGAGATAAGATTATTGCATCTCTCCCAGCCCCCTTTTCTAAATTTTTGTTGGAATGTCAGTGTGAAAGTGTTCAACAGATTGAAAGTCGTGGCTCTGGTTATTTTGCAGCCAATAAGCATTGTTTCTCTAGTAGTCTGACCAGCACAGACTTTGTAGCAGCAGCTACATATGGCAAATATCAGGCAGGGTCAAATAGCAAACAAAGACCTTATAGGCAAACTGCAGAGAAATTATATCAGTGTAAATATTGCAACTATGCACACAATGAGCATGATATGTGCGACCAACATCCTGGGTACACTGCTTACTTGCATAATTACATTTCTAAGAAAGAGAAAGAGAGGAAGAACTACAAAAAACTTACAAAATGTTACCTTTGTAAGGCTTTTGGTCACTGGCGTAAGGATTGTAAAGTCAAGTCAATGACCAAAAAGGCTAATGCAGCCATGTTTGACATTTCTTCGTCAGAAGATGAAAGTGTACAAGATCACCCAGTAAACTCGGCACATTCCATTGAAGTATTCCAACCGGAAAAATGTACCATTTGTGATCAATTTCATAAGGATGGCGTGTTAACATGCGGCCATTCTATACCTATTACCAGTGAGGAGGCCAATTCTGTAGTAAAATCCAAAGGTAAACTGAACATCCACCAGGGGTATGTTAATGGTAGAGCTGCCACAGTTTTACGTGATAGCGGAAGTACTCTCATTGGTGTAAAGAGAGATTATATTCTACCATCACAATATAGTGGTAAATATGTCACATGCAGGACATTCTCAGGGAACATAGAGAAATATCCACCTGCATGGGCATATATAACTACACCATTCCTTACAGGAAAGGTTAAATGCGCAGCATTAACCAATCCTTGCTGCGATATTATCATTGGAAACCTTCCTGAAGTGAATGACATACCACATGACATCAATACATCATCTGTCAGTTGTAATATCGATACTACCACTTCACCTTCATCACCAATCACCATTCATGATGTATTACCACCTGTAATTGAATGTACAAATACCAACCTGGCTATGCCAGAACATACATGTAATTGTGTGAATGTAACATCAATGTGTGATGAGAATGATCGTTGTAATGTAGTAAACGCAGTAACTCGATCTACTGCACAGATGCAAGATCGAATCGATCAAACAGAGACTTTACAACGAGTAAGTCCTGTTGTAACATCTCCTGAGACAACTAGGGAGACGTTTATAACATCTCAGAAAGCCGATCGATCTCTGCAAAAGTATTTTAAACTTATAGGCCAAAAGCCAAGAGTAGCAAAGAATGCTCAATGGTACTTTGCTCTCAAGAACGGAATTCTAACACGGTACTACACCAAAGGTTCCAGCATTATAGAACAAACAGTGCTACCGTTAGAAAACCGCAAGCAAGCATTGAATATAGCTCATGACATACCCTTTGCAACCAGTCAGGTCTTAGTCAGATATGACTGAGCTACCGTATAACAGTAGACGGTACTACCTGGTTTCTGTTAGCGCCGAACGTTGGGCGGCGCTTACCAAACCCGACACCCCACATTGTGCCAACGGCTTCGGGCGGAAGAGCGCAATTGGGAGGGTACAAGCCTTACCCTGGTGCGAGGAAATGCAAGCTAAAGACAAAATTGTCATGGCAGGGCAGACCAGGCCCTAAGCCTTGGTTGGCGACTGGTCTAGGATCGAAGCTCCGACAGGCGGACAGTTAGAGCATTGCTTTGCTGATCCGGCAGCTTCTGCAGCTTGTCTTGTTCCAGATGTAGGGGTGTTACCTTTCCTCTGGAGTGAACTAGGCAGGCCGAGAGAGGGATCATGCTGCATGGGCAACACATGATCTCTATATTTTAGCCAAGGCTTTGTGCTATGGAGAGGCAATAACTCCATCCCTGGTCTTAACTGGTCTCGGAATCAAAGCGAGAGGCAACTGTTACGGGTTATAAGTCCTTGTCAGTTGGCGTAGACATGGGGCGCCACGCGTTGCCTCTGACGGTGGGAGACACCTATAGGTGTCACTGATCAGCTACCGCCCGCCTCAAGCTGGGCAGCCCCCAGCCAATTGGGTGCTGATCCGCCACAGCCTGCCTGCTTCAATGGGTGCTTGGGGCTAGGACAAAATCTGAATCGCAGGCTGTAAAACCAATGCACCAGGTACAAACAAAAATATAAATAGAAACCTCAAGCTACGGCTTGCAACCTGGAACGTGAGAACCATGTGTCCAGGATTTTCCACTGACTTGACCAATATTGACGATGTGAGAAAAACGGCTGTGATTGATGCCGAACTCAATCGTCTTAACATTGATATTGCTGGCCTGCAGGAGACTCGCCTCGCTGAGGAAGGGTCACTCAGGGAAAACAACTACACCTTTTTCTGGAAGGGTAAAGGGGAGGCAGAAAAAAGGCAACACGGTGTGGGCTTTGCAGTGAAGAATTCGCTACTGGGAATGATTGAAATTCCAGCAGGAGGAAATGAAAGACTATTATCCCTGCGCTTGGCAACCTCTTGTGGGTTTGCCACCATTATTACTGCATATGCACCGACACTCGATTCCTCTGATGATGTGAAGGATTTGTTCTATGAGGAGTTAGACTCTGTGATCAAGGCAGTTCCAAAATCTGACTACATTTATATGCTCGGTGATTTCAATGCTCGTGTGGGCAAGGACTCGAGTTCATGGCCAGTGTGCCTTGGAAAATACAACATCGGTCGCATGAATGAAAATGGGCAAAGGCTGCTGGAGCATTGCACCAGTAATGACCTATGTATTACAAACTCTTTTTTTAAAACAAAAGAGATGCATAAGGTCACATGGAAACATCCAAGTTCCGGCCATTGGCACCAGCTGGACTTCATCATCACACGGAGACAACATCTGAACCATATATCATTGACTCGTAGTTACCACAGTGCTGACTGTGATACGGATCATTCTTTGGTTGTTGCAAGGGTTAGACTGAGACCAAAGAGAATCTACACAGCTAAACACAAATCTAGCCCCAGGATTAATATTATTAACACTCATGATCCTGAAAAGTGCTTTCAGTTTCAACAGCAACTTGAAGACGCTCTCACTGATACACCAGAAAATTGTACAGTAAATGATAAATGGAATAAACTTAAGGAAACTCTTTGTAAAACTGCCGTAAAGGTTTACGGCACTGTGGATCATAAGAGGCAGGACTGGTTTGCGGCCAACAGCGAGACTCTGCAGCCCTTGATTGATAAGAAGAAGAAAGCTCTCTTAAGAAACAAGGAAAGACCAACGCGTAACACTCTGAGTGAGCTAAGGCAAGCTAGGAAGGATGTGCAAAAGGCTGCCAGGCAGTGTGCAAATGATTATTGGATCAAGTTATGTGAGTCCATTCAAATCGCAAGTGATAAGGGAGACATAAGAAGTATGTATGAAGGAATAAAGAAAGCCTGTGGTCCAGTGATCAAAAGAAGTGCACCATTGAAAACCTTGACTGGAGAAGTCGTCACTGATAAGAAACAGCAGATGGACAGATGGGTAGAGCACTATTTGGAGCTTTACTCAAGTGAGACCAAACTAGCGGATAATGCCCTCAACGCCATAGAGGCTCTACCAACTCTTGACCACCTGGACACACTTCCCACCATAACAGAATTTAAGTGTGCTATAAATGAACTTGCATCTGGCAAGGCTCCAGGTAAGGATGGGATTCCAATAGAGGTTATCAGGAGTGGGCAAGACACACTCACTATACAGATCCACCAGCTAATAGAGCTATGCTGGCATGAAGGACAAGTCCCACAGGATTTCAAAGATTCAAGCATCATAACACTGTACAAGAACAAGGGTGATCGGAGCGACTGCAACAACTATAGGGGTATCTCACTTCTGTGTATTGTTGGAAAAGTATTTGCCAGAATTGTTCTGCGCAGACTTCAAGTCCTAGGAGATCAAGTCTACCCCGAATCACAGTGTGGCTTTCGACAGAACCGGTCTACCACTGATATGATATTCTCATTGCGACAAATGCAAGAAAAATGCCGTGAACAGAATCAACCACTGTTTATTGCCTTCATCGACCTCACAAAGGCATTTGATTTGGTCAGTCGTGAGGGTCTGTTCAAGGCACTAAAGAAGATTGGCTGCCCACCAACTCTTCTGTCCATTGTGGAATCGTTCCACACAGGCATGAAGGGTATAATCAAGTTTGATGGTGCAACTTCTGAAGAATTTGAAATCAAGAGTGGAGTTAAGCAAGGTTGTGTACTAGCTCCCACCCTCTTTGGAATATACTTTTCACTTCTACTGAAATATGCATTTCGTGATCAGGATGGTGGTATATACATTCACTCACGCTCAGATGGCGGCCTCTACAATGCTCAGAGATTGAAGGCTAAGACCAAAATTAGGAGGGTACTGATCAGAGAGTTGCTTTTTGCAGATGATGCTGCAGTTACGACCCACTCTGAGGAAGAATTGCAATGTCTACTATCTGCATTCTCCAATGCTTGTTCTGAATTTGGTTTAACAATTAGCAAAAAGAAGACACAGATTATGTCACAAGGTGCACATGGGGTACCATCAATCTTTATTGACGACGCCGAACTAGAGATAGTAGACCATTTTACATATCTGGGATCGGTGGTAAATAGCAAATTATCCCTAGATCAGGAAATCAACATCCGGATTGGAAAGGCAGCAACAACAATGAACAGGTTAAGAAAAAGAGTCTGGGAGAACAGGAAGCTTACTGCCAAAACAAAAGTCCTTGTCTATCAAGCCTGTGTCCTTAGTACTCTTCTCTATGGCAGTGAAACCTGGACAACTTACTCACACCAAGAGAACAATTTAAACAGCTTTCATATGCGGTGTCTGCGAAGAATTCTTGGTATTAAGTGGCAAGACAAAATCACAAATACTGAAGTATTGGAAAGATCAGGTTGTGTGACAGTTTATTCCATGCTCAGTCTTCGTAGACTTAGATGGATAGGACATCTTAGGCGGATGGATGATGGTAGAATACCAAAGGATATCTTTTTTGGTGAATTACAGATGGGTAAGAGATCTCAGGGTCGGCCTCTACTACGATACAAAGATGTGTGTAAGCGGGACATGATTGATACAGGCATTGATAATGCACATTGGGAGCAAGTCGCCGCTGAACGTGTTGCATGGAGGGCAAATATCAGAAATGGAATAAAGTCAAAGGAGAAAATTATTGCAGAAAAGTCACACACCAAGCGTTTGAGACGTAAGATGGTGCATGATGGTGGAAATGACCACGTGTTCACATGCACCCACTGTGAACGGACATTTACAGCGCAAATTGGCCTTATCAGCCACACTCGCTACCGCCATAGTTAAAAGTTATTATGCCTTTTTAAAGCACAAACTATCGTCTGTCAAGACGGCAAGGTGCCAATGTGTAATACCCTTTGCAGGACACATGGCTTATGCTAAAACTAGAGCAAGGTTACTTACTCAATTTTATTGGCCAAAGTTTTGCAACGATACCAAACAGTATTGCAGATCGTGTGACATCTGTCAAAAGCTTGTCAAAAAGGGTAAACACACACAAGCTGAATTGCAAGTTACTGATTTGGCTAGTAGACCGTTTGAAAAGATCTCGGTCGATATAGTTGGTCCTCTGAACCATATAACATCTAAAGGTAATAGATACATTGTAACACTCATTGATCTATGTACTCGCTGGTTAGAAGCGATTCCAATGAAGAACATAACTTCCAACGACATCATGGAAGTGTTCTTTCATATTTTTGCGAGGGTAGGATTCCCTGATACCATCCTTTCAGATCGGGGTAGCCAATTTATTTCCTCGGCTACACAAGCCTTTACCAAAATGTTGGGTGTTAAACAATGCTTCAACAGTCCATATCACCCACATTCGACCGGTATAGTAGAAAAGATTAATGGCGATATGAAACATATGCTCTCTAAGGTAACCCAAGATCATCCTGAAGATTGGGATACTTATCTGCCTGCCATTTTGTTTGCATATAGGGAAGTGCCCCATTCCAGCACTGGGTTCTCACCATTCGAAATGTTATATGGTGCACAACCACGCGGCCCATTATCTCTGTATGAATCTGTGTTGACTGGAAGTACAACTGTGTCTATACCCATTTCACCACATGAACATGTAACATCATTGCGTGATAGAATTATGAAATCATGTATATTAGCCAAAGAAGCTCTCCAAAAATCAGGAGCTATTTACCGACAATATGCTAACAGAGGAAATAGAACTATTACACTGACGCCAGGACAGGACGTGCTTCTTCTTTTGCCAAGTGATAGACATCTCCTAACTGACTCATGGCAAGGACCGTTCAAAGTGCTACGACAAATTTCGACGGTAGATTACGAGATTGCAGTTAGGGACAAACATAAGATTTTTCATATTAACATGCTCAAACCATATCACCACAGGCAAGACGAACAAGTAGAGACTGCAGCAAGCACCTTCATAGTGGACCAGACGGACGACAACGACACTGACGAGATACCGACACCAGGTCTTGACACGACGACCAACTTACAAGACATTAAGGTAAATCCTAAACTGACTCAGACACAAACTGACAGTTGCAGACAACTGATACAAGACTACATACGATCTTTTCGGACAGCCCAGGACAGACAGATTTAGTGCAACACCAAATCATCTTAACATCTGACGTTCCTATTAAGTGTAGACCATATTCCATCCCTATACACTATAAAGAAAAACTTCATCAAGAAATCATTGATTTAGAAACAAATCATATCATTCGATGTTCACAATCTCATTTCTGTTCACCAATAGTGTTGGTACGCAAAAAGGACAACACTATTAGACTTTGTGTGGACTATCGTAAACTCAACAGTATTACACAATTGGATTTAGAACCAATGAGCAACTGTGAAGACATCTTGACTGAACTATCTGACTCACGTTATTTTACTTAACTTGACATGACAAAAGGCTACTGGCAGATAGCTGTACATCCTGATAGTATACATCTGACTGCATTTGCCACACCTTGGGGTTTATACGAATGGTGTAAACTACCCTTCGGATTAGTCAATGCACCAGCTACCTTCGTCAGAATGACAAGAATTCTTTTGACAGACATTGCTAACATCATTTGGTACATGGACGACATTTGCATACACACAAAGGACATGACAGAGCACATAACAGCACTACAGCAGACATTTGACTGAATTAGACATCATGGACTGACTGTAAAACCTTCCAAAGTGGATATAGCCTTTCAGGAAATTTCATTTTTGGGCTATAAGATCTCAAATGGCTTTATATCAACTGACGATAACATCATGTCCAGAATTTTGAAATTTTCGCTTCCGACCACTAAGAAACAGTTGCGAAGTGTGTTAGGTCTGTTAAACTATTATAGACAGTTTATTCCTCATTTTGCTGAATTGACCAAATGTTTCACTGATCTACTAACAAATAAACACCCCAATGTGATTGTAAACAGTGAATGTTTAAGGCCAGCATTTACGAAAATTCTTTCTTATTTTTCTAAATCACCTATTTTGAAATTGCCAAATTTGAATATTACTTTTAGATTAAGATGTGATGCGAGCTCCGTAGCCATTGGAGGTGTGCTTCTCCAAGAACACGACCAAATCTTGTACCCAGTATACTACGTCTCTCGAAAACTGAACACCAGCTAATAAAATTACAGTACACCGGAACTCGAGGCTCTTGCCATGGTATTTTCGGTACGTAAACTTTCTAGATTTTTGTTAGGCAAACATTTCATTATTGAAACAGATAATACTCCGCTGACAATTGTTACCAGAGGAACGCCTAGTAACAGCAGGGTGGCAAGATGGTCCCTTCTTCTGCAGGACTATAGCTATGAGGTTAACCACATAAAAGGTTCACAAAACTGTCTTGCAGACCTTTTGTCGAGATGTCCATACAACGAACCTAATACCCAGTCGACACCAGAGCACAGTGCAGAGGGTGTATAAAACTGCAACGTAGATAGTGCTCAGTACCACAGCCAATTGTGACAATGTGTCAGTAACGCTGGGTACACCATTGTGATGGGGAAGATTGTATCTCCCAATGTATATAATTTATGTACATATTGTGATTCTTATTATTATCATGCGAATGAATGCGTATATAATTGTGAGATATGTGAAAGAATGAAATCAGTATTATGTAAACTAATGTGTTGTCTAACTGTGAGATATGAGAAAGAATGTAATTATTATTGTAAATAAATATTATAACAACCAGACACTACGGAGAAGTGTCACGGGACAACACTAGAGGATCCAAGAAGTTACCAAGCCACTAAAACGTGAGGTAATCCTAAAGTATCCAGACCGAGGTGCCCAAGACGTTTTAACAAGGTACGAAAGATAACTGCGACAGTACAATCCGAGCAGAAGGCGGAAGAGATGATCCAACAGCTGATAGTAACAACTACTACTCCGTTTATAGAAGATCCATCCAGAACGGACCAGCTTTGTTTGAATGACATAAAACACATGTAATAGTACAGCTGTATACTTCCGAGTTTTTGCATATTATTAAAAGTATATAAATGTATGACGTTGTATTAAAATGTGATTTAAAATATTCCCATATACGGAATTGTATATGTTGATTTGTATAGGATGTAATCTCAGCATCATAACTTGATTGCTTCTTTACAAACGTGACTTTTTGTGCACATTTTTCAATAAGGATCAAATTATATCAATAAGAAATGAGTTTGCAATTGTAATTTATGTCTTGTAAACGACGATAAATTATTGTTCCTAAATTTTCTGTATAATAACCAGGGGACATTATTCTAAATTGTTGGTGATATGTAAATATGTATTGTAACCATTAACATGTGTGCTTGATAAATAACATGTCAATGTAACATCGTTTAGATATGGACAGTATATTGCCAAAACTATTGACCTTCATTAGAAACTCTAAATAGAGGTCTGATGGAGGAGTCATCTCAGAGGGAGATGCTCACGGCTTGACCTGATTATTTTAGTATTTTTGTTCTTGGTTGTGAGGTAGGGGCCAGTTTAGCCGATACCTACCGGACTAGCTGGGTCACAGCGAGGTAATGCCCATTAAATAGATTGTACTTGACTGTTGTACTTCATAGTGCAACATAAGTGGTGTATACATATTGTTGACTATTCACCTGTATATATTTATGATAATTGTTAATGTATAATGTTCGACTTTGACATGTTTAAGAACACCTAGAGATATATTATACATGTAAGGAAATCCTTTCATGGAAAAGGGGTGTGGAGAGTGTCAAGGTCTCACATCCGAGGTTGCGACGCGTTGTCTGTACCAACGCCAGACACCATAACAACACGCAACCCTAAGTAATGTTAAACACGGCAGAGAGAACGCGGCGTCGTTACCGACGCCCGGATAGGTAGCCACGCACAGCAATTGAGTTCACTCCGTGAACCGTGCAGGGGACACCAGCTGACGTGAGCGTGTAAGCGTGTAAGACGCCAGAACTGGCAGACGGGCTTAGATCGTTGAACGGACAGGTCGCAAGGGAATGCGAGTTGAGTTTGAATCTGCCTTGAGAGCTAGCCTGTATGACAGTGGGAGACTGGTTCGAACGCTTGTATAGTTTAACTGTAAGTGAGATGTTTATTGCTTGCATGTATTATTATGTATTGTAGTGATCTTGTTCATGTTGAAATGATTGCTATAGATTGTCAGTGCGCGATGTTTGTGCGATAATGAATGCAGCGCGTCAATAAAGCGTGTGAATAATACTTTCGGATATTCACTTCGTGTGATTTGATAGTTTGATATTACTTCACACTTGCCAGAAAACGAGCTACTTGTCTTGTGTTATGCAAGACTCTGACACATATAAAACATGATTTGTGGGTCTACTTACTTTATAAATCGAATGTTAGAAGGGTGAGACGTACAGAACCGTACAGTACGACAGGAAAAACAATATCAAGTAATCGGTTCTTGTATTAACGGATCTTGAAATAATCTCAATTCCCCCCACCCCCTCTGGAAACACTAAAATTCCCCCCCCCTGGGGGTGGTGGGAAATCCCCACCGGTTGAGAACCACTGTATTAACAGAACAATAGCGGAGTTAATTGGAAACATTAGGCGATCAAAATGACTGGATAAAAACATAAAGTAAACAAAAGCAACGGTTATCAACACTGACAGCACTGTCATGGACCACTGTAGTTAACGATAAGATGATAGACTAACAGAGACAGTCTGTATTCACAGCTGCAATTGTTTGTTACTAGTGGGGAAACACGTCGGATCAAACGAAACTACCAGTCTTTGAGATTTCCCTAGAAAATTGGAAATTTGTTGGCATTGCATGATGTATCGTCGTTCGAGAGGAAAAGACTGTTGCGTCAGTTGTAGAAGGGGGAACAACTATTCTTGTGAAGTTGGGAACAGATTGTCTGCCGCTGGGGCCAGCTGTTGTTGACATCGAATGACGTCACTCGGACAATCCCCGACTGTATGAAAACATAACTTGTTCCCGCTAGTGTGAACAAGGGTGTTGACCTAGGCTGAAGTGTTTGACTAGCTCTGTTCTAATATAGAAAAGAATCTATTGTGTTCTGTATCAATTAACGTTGATGAACATGTGTCTTTCATGGCAAAGTGTAGATTCGATTCAGGATAAAGCTGAGTTTTCATAAGGTATTCACTAGATAGCATTTAGATGTAATTAATGTAGAACAGTCTAGTGATAGATAGAGTTTAGGACTTGAGCATAGTGTTGTTGCTTTGTGGTTAGGTATTCAAGGAGTGTCGGCGACAGTAGGCAATCGTATTGTTAAAACTAACTAGTGTGAGAGGTCAATTAGCTCAGCTGGTTGGGAATAGTGAAGTGGGATGATATTTAGAAAGATTGAGGATGGTTGGGGGATAGGAGAAATGTCCAATGGTGGGATCGTCCAGGGGGTGTCTACTGGGGTTCTGCACTTTACATTTGGTCTTTCCTTGTCTTACCCTAACTCAGACCGATGTGATGAGCTTCTCTGCCTAATGACAGAGTTTGGTTCACTGTTATATATCTGAGTGAGGAGTCGGCCTACACTAATCTAAAAGGGGTCAGTATCGGGTTGCTCTCACCAGGTTTGTTCTCTCTTTCACAGGTTCCCCTCAGGTTATGAGGAAAACAAGCTGAAACACAACTATTTCAGATCATGGATAAATTAGTGCAGGAAGATTTATTCAGCGGCTTTTGCACTGGGCCCATGATAAAAAGGGTCTGAAGGAACATGGCTCTGTTGAGGCGAAACATATAAATATCCGGCAGATGAATTCTTAGTGATAGGGATCACGGAAGTTGATAGTGAGATTATTTTCCATACCACATGGAACAAAAACAATAGTGAGATTATTTTCCATACCACATGGAACAAGAACAATAGTGAGATTATTTTCCATACCACATGGAACAAGAACAATAGTGATTATCTATGTAGAAAGAACAATAGTGATTATCTAGGGAACAGGAACAATGAACCTGGCGCTTTTACTAAATTATTAGATTCCTGTGGGACTGTAAACAATAACTGTGTAATAGTGGAACTCTAGGACATTTAGAAATGAACCATGTTATTTCAAGGGACAGTGTTCCGTGGTTTCACGATGCAAGGATTGTTAAGTCTCAGAACTTTAAGGACATTTAGTAACATTCTGTATGATCGATTCATGATAAATATCGGACTATATCCGTGACTGGTGACCAGGTATCAGGGTTACCAAAAAGCTACTGGAGGAAGCAACATCTAGCAGGAGGAACACATCGTTTTGGTGAGGTCATTTTGTGCTGAACTATGATGATGTTGTGTGGTCCTTACCGGGATGATCAGACTTTGCTACTTAGCTGTTCGGTCTGATTCTGCAGACACACTAGAGTATACGACATACATTCTACACATACACTTCTCACATACATACACTTTTCTTCATTAAATTAATGTGTTATTAATTTTTAGAAGCTAGAGTTGTTTAGTATGTTGTTTTGGAAAAGTGTGAGAGGGGGCATGATCCAGTGGTGAGAGGGAGAGAGAGAAAGAGGTATCCAGTGACTGACGGAGTGTTGTGGACGGAATCTAGTGGATTCTCCAGAATAATGATATGGGGTTAAAAATAATGTGGGTGTTGGTTCCCCTCACTCCAGGGACGACACTATAAAAGAAAACACGACACGCACCAAGCCACGTTTGAAAAAATAATAATGTAAATGGAAAGCCACTTGTGCAGGTTAACAGTTTTCCTTACCTATATCAATTAACAGACGATGAAAAGTAAGTGGCTGAAAGAAGTAAGAGATTGTAGACAAAATAACCTGCAACAATATATGTATATATACATTTTCATGTCAGCATGGGCGAATGGATAATGCCGCTCGCTTTTAAATATCCGGTGAGCTGATGCTGAGGTAGGGTTTTCATTCACTACACCGGACAGATGGACTAAAATTTTGACTTCTCGTCCTTGACTTGGGGACTGAAATTACAAGTACCTCTGATGTCGGAATAGGTTCGCCTGATGGAGAGGGACACTGGTCATAATCAAAAGCTAATCCACGCCAAAATTTCAGTCATGTGATACTAACAGTAGCGTTTATGGAGTACGTTTGAGTTCAAAGTGAGCTAGAGCAACAACAGCAACAACAAACACAAAAATCATGCAACAATATGAAACAGATTCCTATATCACATACATTTAAATTACCAATACAAATTAATAGTGATCAAGTGTTATGTTTAATGTATATTGTATCGTTTGGACTTCCGATTCACTATCCCAAAGTCTGATCATGTCTGTGCACAGCCTTGTGTCTCGTGTATTGCCACTGTTTCCTGATGTTGATATTCCTCCATGCCATGATGACAAACCGTCCGGTATCGTTTCTCATGAGAGATGCCTGCGTGCCCGATTCTTAACTCTTTGAAAATAAAGTGTCTTCGTTCATTCGTTCGTCTCTCCCTGCCTCTCCTCTGCTCCAACTTTAAAGTTGTGACGTGATACTGTGGTGTCCCCTTTCGCATGACACGTCCACAAACTTACTGTGGGATAACCGCCATCAGAGATTAAAGCGTCTCCAAGCTGGAGATCAGGACGTGAGCGCACGACAGGAGAAGGACACACGGGAAGACCCTTCCCCGGGAATTGTGAAGGTTCTAATGGACGCGAGGTACGCGTGGAGGGAAATGGGATGTAGTGTCAGGGAGAAATGTGGCTGCTTCTGACGACTGCAGACCTGCTGTAAGCTCGCTCAGCGGTGGGTTTTGTAGCTCCATCTCGATATAGTGTCCGTACATTCCATGTTCCAAATCTCAAAAGTCCTTTACCGTTCCAAGGTCGATATTCAAATAAGTCTGTCCGAATTCGAGGCTCATGTATCTGTTTCGTAACAATATGGTTTTTACATAGGTGGGGATGTTAACTCCACGCTTCAACCCCCAACCTTGAGGATCAGGGTGTTTCTCTTTGTATGTTCTCTACCCTTTGACCTATCCGGCTTGGGAGGCCCTCCTGGTAGCTACGCTACCGCCGGCATAGCTCTCAGGGTCATTGAGAAACTCAAGCTCCCCCACCACGACAAGGTGGAAACACCATCGGGGGAGATTGAAAATTGAAAATTGAAAAATTGAAAATTATTGCTTTGTTTAATTTTACCACACCTGTTTATGTTTCTTTCATGCTTTTGTAATAAAGTCATTGGAACGGGTTTCATCAAATGAACGCCCCTAATATTAACAACATAACTATGATGATGATACTCCGAATGACACCTTTAAAAACTAATAACTATCCTTTTCAGCTTCCGTATTTCCGCGTGTAATTTATAGACATTATTTCGCCCGTGATCGAAATGAGATGCATATGAGTTGGAAGCAGACATCTTCTGGTTGGTTGCGATGGCATGAGCGCCAGTCGTTTAGAAAGCACTGGCAATCTGCCGAACGTTAATATTGCCTTGTAAATAACAAATAATAAAAAAAAAGTTTAAAAAATGCGTGTGTAGATTGCGATTTCTGTTTGACTAGCTCTTGTAATTACATTATATTGTAGTGTAAAACAGACAAACGCTCGCGCACGCAGACACACACTCACATCACACTCCCAAACGCGCACTCCCACTCAAACATGTCATCATGATCATGTGCAAAACATGTAAGAGTAGGTGGTTATGTTTCATCATTTCACGCGATCACCAGAGTAGTGGATGTGTGTCCTTTATGCGTTCGCGAACGGTCCATCCGATTGAGATGAAATCTACACGTCTTCTAATCATTCCCGTGCTGCCAGCTGTCATAGTTTTTTTTTTTTTTTTTGGTGTACAAACAAGTTTTCTTATTATTATGTAATATTTAATTTACATTATACTGTATATATAGCGAGGGGACATAACTTCTAATAGAATTGCTATATATGTAAAATTTTTGAATATTTTTCAAAATAGGTGGACCTTTCCGCTGCAGATATCAACAGGCATATGCGTTATAATCCTCATCATCCTCCTCTCCCCTCCTCTCCCCTTCTCCTCCTACCCCTCTTCCTCCCCCTCTTCCTCCTCCTCCTCCATCCTCCTCCTCCCTCTTCCTCCTCCTCCTCCCTCTTCCTCCCTCCTCCTACCTCCTCCCTCCTCCTCACTCTCCTCCTCCCTCCTCCTCCTCCATCCTCCTCCTCCCTCCTCCTCCGCCTCCTCCTCCTCTCTCTTCCTCCCCCTCCAACTCCTCCTCCCCCTCCTCCTCACCTCCTCCTTCACCTCCCCTCATCCCTCCTCCTCCCTCCTCCTCTCCCTCCTCCTAATCCCTCCTCCTCCCTCCTACTCCTCCCTCCTCCTCCTCCCTTCTCCCCCTCCTCCCTCCTCCACCTCCTCCCTCCTCCTCCACTCTCCTCCTCCTCCCTCTACCTCCGCCCTCCTCCTCCCTCCTCCTCCCTCCACCTCCTTCCTCCTCCCTGTCCCTCCTTTTCCTCCTCATCCTCTCTCCTCCTCCCCCTCCTCCTTCCTCCTCCTTCTCCTTCCTCCTTCTCCATTTTCCTCCTCCCTCCTCCCCCTCCTCCTCCTTCCTCCTTATCTCTCCGCCTCCTCTCTCCTCCTCCCTCCTCTTCCTCCCTCTCCCTCCTCCTCCCCCTCCTCCCTCCTACTCCCTCCTCCTCCCTACTTCTCCATCCCTCTCCTCCCTCCTTCTCCCTCCTCCTCCCTCTTCCTCCTCCCTCCTCCTCCTCCCTCTTCCTCCTCCCTCGTCCTCCTCCCTCTTCCTCATCCCTATTCCTCCTCCCTCCTCCTCCCCCTCCTCCTCCGTCTTCCTCCTCGCTCCTCCTCCCCCTTCCTCCTCCTCCCTCCTCCTCCTCCCCTTCCCCCTCCTCCACCCCCTCCTCCTCCTCCATCCTCCTTCTCCCTCCTCCTCCTCCCTCCTCACGCCAGTGATTACGATACATTTGTACCACAGTAAAAATAAACTCATGACACAGGGCAGTAATGACAACATTAATTCCTGGCTAAAAGTAGATTTTGTTGAACTTGAAAACTCGACACAGGCATTCACCGAATCTACGCAGCCCACAACTACAGCTGTCGACAGCACACCAGCTAACAATTTTCGTCAATTAACTCATACGATGAGTGTACATGACAACATCAACACGAGGCCTGCCAACCCACCAGTGCTCTTGGCCATTGAATACCCAATGGAGCGTATCCAAAACAACATAGAACCCAATGTTGACATTGTTGAAGAAGTACCCGCCTCAGATAACAATAGCATCTTAACTATCAATGGACATTCGTGCGACTGTAAACAGCGCATTGAGGAACTAGAACAATCACTAAAGGCGCTCATTGTCACTGTTTCAACCAACATTGAAGCAAACAACAAGATAAGAAGTGATTACAATGCTCTCAAGACAGAAGTCGCACTCCTGCGAGATGAAAATTTACTGCTGAGAAATACAGTTCAAATCTTACAGAATGTGTCCTCTACCAACCATACCGAAGAAGAATGTAATTCCCAAGCAACCGCTTCATCCTTAGGAAATCTTGGGGAAGCTCAATCCCACCCAGAACAGATAAGCGCTATGAAAACACCTCAATGCGCAGAGGAAGATAAACAACAACAAACACCTCAATGCGCAGACGAAGATAAACAACAAAAAGCAGTCTACCCCATTGACGTCAAAATAAGCAATAGGTTCGAAGTACTTCAAGAAAAGTCACCAGAAAACCTACAGTGCTCTAACATGCTGCCAACGGGCAAGACAAGCCTACAAGATACATCGAGAGAACCACATGGAGACATAAAGACTGCTGATAATCGGAAATGGATGAAATAACGGGCGAGACGTGCTGAAAAGCAACATGTACAGACAGCACGACCTGACTGTACACATATTATACTAGGCGATTCCTTAATGAAAGGTTTATACAGCGACAGGATGGCCACGTCAGACAAAGACATTGTTTCAATAATCCCACTGCATGGGGCTGGTGTAGACCGGCTAACAGACAAGATTAGCAGGTTGGCTGTTAATCATAGCGTTAGAAGGGCAAGCGTACATATTTGTATCACTGACACCATGAACAACCGACAAATCACAGGGTCTCAACTACTGGCACTCTTGAACGGATTACGTCACACTTTTCCTAACTCATCCATTTTCTTCTCCTCCATCATATCACCAAGTTATGGACAGCAGCGCCGTCTAGCTGACATAAATAAGAACATTTTGCAGAAGTTCTGTTCTCAAAACATGATACAATTCATCAACAACACAGCATCATTCACTTCACAGGCTGGTGCACCAAAAAAGAGTCTTTATAAGGATCAATCACATTTGTCTACATTGGGCACCAGTTTTCACGCCAAGAATATCAAATATCCTGAACGGACATACCATACATCCAATACGGGATCGCGCCGGACACTTTTAGCTACTCCTGAAACTCAAGCCAGACGTCATACTCCCGTCACATCAAGTACCAATAGGACAGAAGTTTGCAGACCACTCATAACCACTGCACCTGAAATCCAAGCCAGACGGGACACTACCACTACACCAAGTCCGTTAAATACTTTCACACAGGAGGGTAATAATTACGAAGATATTTTTCCTATTCTCCCCAGAAAGGAACCAACTCTCAGCAATAACGATGTGCCACCACAACCTCCTGTTAGCCACCAACCAGAGGCTCTAGTTGGTAGTCATTACATACCCATGAGACATTATCAGTACCCATTTCATTGTAACCCAGAATGGTTGCACCTCACACGGTATAGCCCAGCTACACTTCGTCAAGCACTTATAATGTCGCTATACCAACAACCAAACAACCTGGTATTTACTAGCAACTTAGCACAAAGCTACACCGGATCTCGGTACAAGAAAGAGCCTCTCCTTGAACGTTTATCTGCATATTTGGTTACTACTTGATCTAGTAACGTATTAGGTTATAAGCAACTACAAACATTGACTTATTTTGACTTTATATTAATTGATAGTACTTAGCTGTATAGCTTTATAATACTTTTCATTGTGTTTTTACTGTGAGTCAGGGGGTTTTCACTGTTCTTCCTTCGCCTTACTGTTTAACGTTTTATTTCCCGTGTGGGATACTCCGCTTTAAACAGAGACATTGACTTGTATGGTCATTTATTAATTCTTTTGGATAACAGTTGGTTACTTAGCTTGTGAAGTAGTTTTTTTTTTCAGGTTAATTATTTGTTGTATGTTCTTTAATTCGTTTTGTTCCGTGTTTGCATTATATTCGTTGGTCTAATTAGTTATATCGTTATAATATTGTCAATTACATATCTATTTGTATTACTGATATTTTGTAAGTTAATGTAATTGTGATTTTTTTTTTTTTTTATGATCTTGTATTTTTGCTTAACTTTGACTAATTTACACTTTCTTCATGGATGAAATGTCTGAGAAGTGGCAACACTGGCTCAATAAGTCAGGAATACGCCTTGAACACTTAAACATTTGCAGCTTATTTAACAAGCTACCAGAGTTATCTTCTATTCTTAATCAAAATTTTCATTTATTCGGCCTTAGTGAAAGTAGACTTAATGATAACATTTCAGATGAGGACATATCTATTAAAGGGTATAAAGTTTTTAGAAGGGATCCCTGTAGGAAACAAGAGACAGGCATAGTAACCTATGTTTCTAATTTACTAAATGCTCACCGTAGGCTAGACTTTGAAACTTGTGAAATAGAATGTATGTGGTTAGAGCTAAAACTTCAAAACCGCACACCCCTGATAATTGGCTACCTCTATCGAAATCCCAGTGCTGGACACGTCTGGTACGAAAACTTCACTACCATGATGGATGTGGTTTTCGCTTCCGGGAAGGAAATTATACTACTCGTAGACTTTAACATTGACACCAACAAATCCAACATAATATGGGGAAATATAATTGCATCATACAATTTCCAACAAATAGTACAACAAGCTATTAGAGTAACAAAGTCATCTTCAACAGTCATAGATCACATTTATGTAACTTGCTCAGACAACATCATAGAATGCACCGTATCAAATTGTGCAATGAGCGATCACTACCCAATATGCTGCACGTGGTCTAAACAAGGAATTAAAACTCCTAAACATAAACACATAAGTGTAAAATATAGAAGTTACAAACATTTCAACCAAAACGCATTTTTACATTACTTGCTCAGTTCACCTCTAGACAATGTTTGTCAGCTTCCTGACCCGGATGATGCTCTGGAATTCTGGATGAAAACATTTATTGATGTTTTTGATAGACATGTGCCAATCAAGGAAGTTCGAGTAAAACACCACGTCAAGCCACCTTGGATCACCCAGGAAATACTTGAAATTATGAGAGACAGAGATAAAGCACATAAAAAGCGGGATCTCAGCGCATACCGTACTCTTAGAAACAAAGTTCAATATACTATACGACGGGAAAAGAAAAATTACTTTAAGAACTTAGTAATGGATAAAACAAATAGTAAGGATATATGGAAGGCAATTAACACCTTGACAAACAAGTATAACTTCCGAAATTCTTTACCATCAAATCATATTACATGCGACCAATTCAGTAATTTTTTTCAAACTGACATAGACCAGTTGAAGGCTTCAATACCTAATTCTCCTTGCAACTTATCTTTACTGTCATCGTTTTGCGAGAATAGATGCTACGGCGATATTCTTTCCGACATACCGCTAATGACAATCACTGAGGTATTCACTTACCTCAGTAACCTAAAAAACACAACCTCATCTGGGTTAGATGGAATAAGCAACCGGATTCTCCGTTGTGCTGCGCCAGTGATCTGTATATCACTAACCTATGTATATAATCAGTGTCTCACCAAAGGCCACTTTCCATCAGCTCTCAAAATCGCTAAAGTGTACCCTCTTCTTAAATCTGGTTCATTGGACAATGATCTCCCGAACAATTACAGACCCATTTCCTTACTATCATCACTATCTAAGCCACTAGAAAAACACATCCATAAAGTAACATTACAGTATTTAGTTCGCAACAAGCTTATTGTTGACAACCAATCAGGATTTCGACCAAAATATTCTTGCCATACGGCCCTAACAAACATGATAGAAAATTGGCACCAGAATATAAACAACAACAGTCTATGTGGAACTGTGTTTATTGATTTCAAGAAAGCATTTGATATGATAGACCATTTTATTTTAATTAAAAAACTTGAGACAATGAAAATTGGCCCTAATGTAGTCTCTCTAATATCATCTTTTCTATCAAACAGAAAGCAAGTAGTATCACATAATAAATGTCTGTCTCATACCACTACCTTCAATATTGGAGTACCGCAAGGCTCTATTCTTGACCCTCTATTGTTTGCCATATATATTAACGATCTACCTTTACATCTTTCGTCGTCCTGCGATCTATTTGCAGACGACTGTACAGTGTACACAAATGCTGAAAACTGTATTTTATTGGAGTCGTCTTTACAACAAGAATTAAATAATGTAGTTAGGTGGAGATATTCAAACCGTATGCAAATTAACATCAATGTTACTAACAACCAGACAAAGACTTCAAACTCTAAGCTCACAAACATCACTTCAACTTCACATCGATAACATGCCAGTAGAAAGTGTAATTGAGCACAAAACATTAGGCATAATAATTGATAGAAACCTAACCTTTAATTCCCACGTTCAAGCGCTTATTAAACAAACAGCGAAAAAGGTCTACCAACTCGCCAAAATTAAAAACTTCCTTGATGAGGACATAAGGAAACTATTCTATACTTCTCATATACAGACACACTTTGACTACTGCTCTACAATCTGGGACGGTTGTTCTAATTCAAACACCAAGCGACTTTACTCACTCCAGAAACGGGCCATGAGTCTAATTTATAACAAACATTTATCTGACAATCCTAGATTGTATAAACGCCTTCAGTTACTACCACTCCGCAAACGCCTGCTTTTCAATAAAGCTAAACTAATTCACAAAATCCTGCATCGGAATGCCCCAAATTACCTTTGGCCATTGTTTAAATATAATGCTAGACACAGCAAACGTTTAAATATATTACACATTCCGAAGCCTAGGATTGACTGATACAAAACAAGCTTAACGTACTCTGCAGCTCAGCTGTGGAACAATTTTCCACAAGAAATCAAAGACATCACGAATCCCTATTCATATAATCGCAAATTACTCGAACACTATCTCAGTACGGATTATCTTCCCCCTTAATAATAGAGATAATAATAATAACAAAACCCTAGTATAACAGCCAGTCCCCTTTTGGTAGGCCAGTATATTCCACATGGCTAATAACAAGTGTCAGACCATTATCTAATTTTACTGTGTCGTGTAGTTTTGTTGTTCGCATTTTGCCCATGCCTTTATAATGCATATCTTTTATATTGTTGCTGTTCTCTGTTAGCCTTGAATAATGTGTGAATGAAATAATGTATGAAAGAGAGTGATAGAAGGGCAGAATGTTAGACGGGCCTGCGTGCCCAATTCTTAACCCTTTGAAAATAAAATTCGTTCGTTCGTTCGTTCCTCCCTCCTCCTTTCTCCTCCTCCCTCCTCCTCCTCCATCCTCCTAATATGAATTAAATGATATGCTCCCCACCAGGGACTGGGCGAAGCCGGGCCGGGTCGTCTTTTTTGGGAACGGGAACGGGAGCAGGGGCCGAATATGAATTAAACGAGACTCTCCATTTACCCAAGTTAATTGTTGGGGGAAGATGTAAAGATATTTCAAGTGCTCTTTCTAATAATAGACAGGCAGACAGACAGACAGACAGACAGACAGACAGACAGACAGACAGACAGACAGACAGACAGACAGACAGTCGGGAACGGGAACTTATATGACTACTTATATGAATTAAATGAGATGCTCCCCATCAGGGTCTGGGCGAAGCCGGGCTGAGTCAGACAGACAGACAGATAGACAGACAAACAGATAGATAGTCTGGAAAGGGAGCTTATATGACTACTTATATGAATTAAATGAGATGCTCCCCACCAGGGGCTGGGCGAAGCCGGGCCTGGTCAGACAGACAGACAGACAGACAGACAGACAGACAGACAGACAGACAGATAGTCGGGAACGGGTACTTATATGACTACTTATATGAATTAAATGAGATGTTCCCCATCAGGGTCTGGGCGAAGCCGGGCCGGGTCAGACAGACAGACAGACAGACAGACAGACAGACAGACAGACAGACAGACAGACAGATAGATAGATAGATAGATATACAGTCGTGAACGGGAACGGGAGCTTATATGACTACTTATATGAATTAAATGAGATGCTCCCCACCAGGGTTTGGGCGAAGCCGGGCCGGGTCGGCTGTTTTATATATATATATATATATATATATATATATATATATATATATATATATATATATATATATATATATATATATATATATATAATGGAAGCATGGACAATTGGCAGACTAGTGACCGAACAATCTTTATGTTCAAAGGGTCATAAAATATTGGTGTAGCCTCATAGAAGAATGTTGTGAATACCTTAAATTTATAAAACGAGCAACAAAAATAGCTTGATAATTAACTGTGGAGCTATTTCTCAGTTAAGCTAAAATGTCAAATGTATGTAATTGCTTAATATAGAATACTTTAGTGGACGCTTTTCTATTGGGATGTTAGTTCACAAATCAAATCTTTTCATACGTATATTTTATATACTTTAAATCTGCATGAAACAAAATCACCACACCTCAACCCCTTACGGACACGTAATCTAATAGAATCTTGCCACGTGTACTTTGTTGAGGTTCTTACACATACTAGGTTAAACGATGTAGACGCATGCAGTCACATGTAGAACAATTACACCTAGCCACGTTTCAAGAGAGGGTCGAGGTAGCCCAGTGGTTCGAATGATTGCCTGTCGGCCCAGTATTCAAGTGTTTGAAGTTTAAATTCCAGGAGCAATTTTTAAGATGCAGCTGGGCTCTGAAACTGGTACCAGAAATTGGATTTTTGTAGAAATAAGTGCTCTTGGTTGCGTGAGTAACCACTCATGCACGACCTGCTGTAATCTTCGCAAAAGTCACGCCGTTTTCATTCTACTACTCCACCCATACATTTGATGAACTAACAGGCATGCATAGCCATACTGAACCTTCATTCGCCGATGAATTTCTATAGGTTTCACTACTTCACTGATATTTTAAAAAAAAACGGACAACAGAATGCTGCTCCTCCTTAGTGCATGTCAAAAGTGGGGCGGTCATCTTTAAGCTGTCATTATGACGTAACCATGATGTCACTTGATTAACACTGTTGACATCCTTAACAACAACACTGACAGGTTACAAGACAATGGCATGGTTATTGTAATTTATATCACACTTTTAAGGTTTTCATTTGAAGCCCGCTCTTATATTCAAATATAAAAAGAGACTATCAATATTCGATGTTCAAGTAATGAAAAGGCAGGCATTGGGAACAAGACCTGGAAAGACCATAGACAACCGAGGCAGAGACAGAACAATAGTAATGACGCTGGATGGATTGAGACGGTGGCATGGAGGAATATCAACAGCTTGATACAGAAAACCAAGGGCTGAGATTTGTGGAAAGACGTGCGCGCCTACGCCTGTAGGCAGGACACATTCATTTGATGAAACGTGATTGTACGGTCCTGCGTATCCTTCACATCAAGAATCCTAGTATGCGTTTCACCATTAGCAAATGACACGTGGCCTTATTCTATTGCATAACGTGTCCCTAAGGTGGAGATCATATATAACACAGGCACACAGCCATCTCGTATTGTGGATTGACTGCTGTAGGAACGTTTTCGTCTACCTATACTGTTAATATCTGCCTTCATTATATATTACTAGCTTAACTTCGGCAAATATCCAATAATTTAACAACGTTGATTCTGGTTCAGAGAACAGAAATATGGCGTGGTGCTGCTACATGTTAGCGGTTGTTGCTGTGGTCTTTAGCGGCTGTTTTCAGACAGTGCATTCTTTGGTAAACATCACCGGAAGTAAGATAAACCTAACGTTTTTTTTTTGTTTTTTTTTTAAATCTATTGAGGAAATGCTTGTTTATACTTAACACTTAAGACCCATACTGACTGAGTTACACATGCTGTGTTACGCATACTGAGCTACCCATACTAAGCTACACATACTAAGTTACACATACTTAGGCATACTGAGTTACACATACTGAGTTACACATACTGAACAGACTCAGTGAACATGCCCAAGAAGATCCAGACTGGCTTCATACGACACGGGTGGCTGGACACACTGAACATATCACAATTATCACAGCTGTCATCTATGTAGCTTCGCACTCAGGCCTGAGAGGCAACGAGCGATCAGATCGTTTTGCAAACATGGTGGTGGTTCGGGCAGGAAGAGCTATGGATAGGCAAATGCCAGACATGATGGTGGTTGAGGCAGGAAGGGCAATGGATAGGTCAGCCATGATTTTGGCTGAGACAGGAAGGGCAATGGATAGGCAAGATAGGGTGGTGGTTGAGGCAAGAAAGGCAATGGATAGATAGGCCAGGCAGAGTTTTGGTTGGGGCAGGAATGGCAACGAACTATATTATAAATCCCCATCCATCCATCCATCCATCATGTGCCATGCCGGTAAGCGTGGACGGTCATGTTCTGCCATCTCACTCGATCACTAGATTCGTGGATTAGCTCCGTGTTTCTGTCTCGACCATGCCACAAAGCCAAGCCATCCAGGTATTTGCTTCTAGGTCTTCCCCTTGGTCTGTTCCCCTCGATCTTATCAGTCGTCACGTAGTTCTCCAAATCATTTCCTCTCATAATATGCCCAAAAAATTGTGACTGTCTACGTCTAATGTCTCTAATCAGTTTACGATCTTCATTTGTTTCTTGAAGGACTTGTTCATTGGTCTTTCTGGCTGTCCATGGTATTCTTTGCATTTTCCTCAGAAACCACATTTCTACAGCCATCAGATGTTTTTCAGCCTGACTGCTCATTGTCCAAGCTTCACATCCATATAAAAGTACAGGTTCTATGTAGCATCTCAACACTCTTTTTCTCGTTTCAATTGACATCTTTTTATTGGTTAGTATGTTTTTCATCTTGCTAAAGGCTACTTTTGCCATGGTGATTCTCGTTCTAATCTCTTCAAGGCATCTCCCATCACATGTTATTACTGCTCCGAGATAATTGTACCTTTTCCTCCCGTGTGTTGCCGGGGCCTATAAGGGAAGCAAAGAATAGCAACACTGTAGCCTACCACGCATGTCGTAAGAGGCGACTAAGGAGGCTTGATGGTTCCGTCGCCCTGCTACTGAGTGAGTGCGTGGCGCGACACTGTGAGCTGTGAGCTTCGTGTGAAATGCTTTTGAATCTGCCCAAGGTTTTTTGGAACGTGACTGCATGTTCGGAGCGATGGTAGATGGCTATGTTCCAGAGTTGACCGGTTTTTTCCTTATGCAGAAATGCGTGGCTGCTGGGCTTCTGGTTGACTGCCACTGCCATCGACGATGAACTGTATTTTCATGGACTGTGTGGGTGAACATCTAGGAAACATCCAGATGGGAAAATGACTGCCGATTCCATCAGAGATGAACTGGGTGTTTCGTGGGGGACTATTGTGTTGACATTCTGGCAGCGGCATTATGCACATTGTATCTGTGCGGGCTGTTGTTTGTCGAGACTCCTGTCTTTTCCACTTTCCACATTGGGCAGTGGGGAGCGTTTTGTGCGATATTCACTGGCACAGGAACGGAGCATAATGGGGACAACCCGTTGCTATGAGGTTGGAACTATGACTAACTAACTAACTAACTGTACCTATTCACTTGTTGAAGAATATTCCCATTTACTTGTATATTACATTGTGGTATTTCGTTCTTCTTAGTGACGACCATAATATGTGTCTTTTTACAATTTAATTGTAACCCTAGTTGTTCACTGTGTGCAACAACCGCATCTACTAAATTTTGCAGGTCCTGTTCATTGTCTGCAATCAAGACTGTATCATCTGCATATCTAATGTTATTGATGCATCGTCCCCCATTGTTGATTCCTTCCATATCTTCAATATTTCTGAAAATACTTTCACTGTACAGGGAAAACAGATCTGGAGACATTACACATCCCCTCACACCTCTCTTAATAGGCTGATATTGGCTTACTTCATTATCAACTCTTATGGCAGCATGTTGTTTCCAATGTATGTTTTTTACAAGTCTAAGGTCTTTTCCATCAATTTGTAGATCTTGAAGCATCCTTATCATGTTGACATGTCTCACTTTATCGAAAGCTTTTGTGTAGTCAATAAAGCAAAGGTGTAGATCTTTGTTTACTTCTATAGAACGTTTGATTGCGGTTCTCAGTATATACACAGCATTTACTGTACCCTTGCCTTCTAAAAACCCACATTGTTCTTCTCCTATTCCAGGTTGAATTTCCTCCTAACTCTTTGCATGATAATTCTTATCAAAATCTTCGTGATGTGACTCATTATACTAATTGTTCGATGTTGATCACATTCCAAGGCTCCTGATTTCTTTGGGATTGCAATAAATACAGAATTACATAACTCCTGAGGTATATTTCCAGTATCATATATTGTATTAAGCAGACTGGTAACTTTATCTATTCCATATTCTTCTAAAGCATTAATCATTTCTGTTGTGACGGTGTCTGAACCGGGGGTCTTGCCAGATTTCATATGGGTAAGAGCATCCTGAACCTCCATCTTCAAAATTGCTGGTCCTTCATTATTATTTTGAAATCATACTTTTCGTCTCTGTTATCGTCATAAAGGTTTTTCACGTAATGTGACCATTCATGTAAGATCTGATCTTTTTCTATTATGGCTCTTCCATCTTTTGTTTTTAGGCAGCCTGCTGGCTGATGTACGTGTTCTTTGATTAGTAAGCTCCTGAATTTTTTTGTGCATTAGTTTCGCATTTTTACTGTTGTGTTGTTTTTCAATTTCTCTGCAATTTTTCTCAAGCCATGTTTCTTTTACCTCCTTACATAAGGTTCTGACTTTTCTGTGAATTTCTTCACATTTGGCAGGATTATATTTGTTCTGTCTTCTTGTTTCCATTATTTGTAAAATTTCTTTAGTCATCCATGTCTTACGCCCCACTTTCTTTACTTTTGAAATAGTTTTTTCTGCTGCACAACTGATTGAATTCTTCAGCATTTCCCATTGATCATCTACATATTGAAATAGGATCTCTAGATCAGACAATACATCACATTTGTTCTTTACTTCTATGTTAAATTATCTTGTATTTCTTTGTCAGTTTTCAATTTGCACAAGTCATATTTAGGGTTTCCTGCTGTATACTTGACTTTCTTTAACTTTACCATCAATGTGCCTGTAATTAATCTGTGATCACTGTAACAGTCTGCATTTGGAACTGTTTTTACGACTGTTAACGCATTTCGAAACCTTTTGCTAATCAGGATGTAATCTATCAGGTTTTTAATCCTGCTGTCTGGACTCCTCCATGTCCATAATATTCTAAATTATATCTATAGATCCCCAGCTAAGAGAAAAACAACTTGGATTTAGGAAAAATAAAGGATGCACTGCTGCCATTTTTGCTCTTAGACAACTTATAGAAAAATCAATCGAATTCAATGAAACACTCTACTTAGCCTTTGTCGACCAAGAAAAAGGCATTTGATAGAGTAGATAGAAACAAGCTGTGGGAAATCCTTAAACAATATGGTGTGAGTACACATCTAAAAAAACTATGTAAAAGCTTATATGACAACAGTGAATGCATAGTGAGAGCAATTGGAGGACACTCAGAACCCTTCAACATACGATCTGGGGTACGACAAGGTTGTGTCCTGTCCCCTCTCTTGTTCATAACATATATAGACAACATATGTAAAGAGACCAGCAAAACCGAGGCCGCAAGAATAGCGTATGACGAGAACACAGAAGAAGAACCATTTGCATATCTAGCCATTAGAAAACTCATGTTTGCGGACGACCAAGCAATAATAGCAAAATCAGAAGCTGAATTACAAGACCACATGAATAGTCTAATCGAGAGGTGTAGGGAACATGAGAAGAAAATTAGCACAAGCAAAACAGGTGTTATGACTATAACTAGAGAAGGAAAAACAACAACAATTCACCTAAACGAACATCCCTTGAAACAAGCAGAGAGTTTCAAGTTGCTAGGAAGTAAGATATCATCAAATGGCAGATCGAAAATAGATGCAATAAGGCAAACCAACTCATTTGACAAATGGCACAAATACTAATGAACAAACATGTATCAATAACTACTAAGAAAGCATTTTACAATACAATCTTCCTACCAACTCTATGCTACCAATGCCACACCTAGACAATGACAAAAAAAGAGAAAAGAAATATCACAACAACATAAATGAGATTCCTGAGAAGAATACTCAAGGTATCACGAAGAGATAAGATCAGAAATGAAGAAATCAGGACTAATGTGGGGTTTATAGCAGCGCTAGCTTTTATTAGAAAGTAGCAAGTCAAATGGTTTGGCCATGCAAGTAAGTTACCAGGCAGCAGCATACCACAACAATCAATGATGTACAGACCAGATGGAAACAGAGGGAGAGACCTACAACGTAAACGTTGGACGGAGGGAATAGTACAGTCCATGGTGATATCGATACATGAAGCCCATAATCGGGCACTCTCACGATGTTTATATCTCACCTCGACACAGCAAGGTACAAGAGAAACATGGTGAGATGAGATGAGATGGTGGTGGCTAAGGCAGGTAGGGCAATGGGCAAGTCAGACATGGTTGTGGCTGAAGCAGGAAGGGAAATGGGCAAGCCAGACATGGTGATGGTAAAGGCAGGAGGGGCAATGGATAGATAGGCCAGATATGGCGATGGTTAAGGCAAGAAGGGAAATGGATAAATAGGCCATGCATGGTGGTAGTTGATGCAGAAAGGGCAATGGATAGATAGGCCAGACATGGTGGTAGTTGATGCAGGAAGGGCAATGAATAGATAGGTCAGACATGGTGGTGGTTGATGCAGGAAGAGCAATGGATAGATAGGCAAGACATGACGATGGTTATGGCAGGAAGGGCAATGGATAGATAGGCCAGACATGGTGATGGTTGATGCAGGAAGGGCAATGGATAGATAGGCCAGACATGGTGGTGGTTGATGCAGGAAGGGCAATGGATAGATAGGCCAGACATGATGGTGGTTGATGCAGGAAGAGCAATGGATAGATAGGCCAGACATGGTGGTGGTTGATGCAGGAAGGGCAATGGATAGATAGGCCAGACATGGTGGTGGTTGATGCAGGAAGAGCAATGGATAGATAGGCCAGACATGGTGGTGGTTGATGCAGGAAGAGCAATGGATAGATAGGCCAGACATGGTGGTGGTTGATGCAGGAAGGGCAATGGATAGATAGGCCAGACATGGTGGTGGTTGATGCAGGAAGAGCAATGGATAGATAGGCCAGACGTGGTGGTGGTTGATGCAGGAAGGGCAATGGATAGATAGGCCAGACATGGTGGTGGTTGATGCAGGAAGGGCAATGGATAGATAGGCCAGACATGATGGTGGTTGAGGCAGGAAGGGCAATGGGCAAGCCAGACATGATGGTGGTTGATGCAGGAAGAGCAATGGAGAGATAGACCAGACATGACGATGGTTATGGCAGGAAGGGCAATGGATAGATAGGCCAGACATGGTGGTGGTTGATGCAGAAAGAGCAATGGATAGATAGGCCAGACATGACGATGGTTATGGAAGGAAGGGCAATGGATAGATAGGCCAGACGTGGTGGTGGTTGATGCAGGAAGAGCAATGGATAGATAGGCCAGACATGACGATGGTTATGGCAGGAAGGGCAATGGATAGATAGGCCAGACATGGTGATGGTTGAGACAGGAAGGGCAATGGATAGATAGGCCAGACATGGTGGTGGTTGAGACAGGAAGGGCAATGGATAGATAGGTCAGACATGTTGGTGGTTGAGACAGAATGGGCAATGGATAGATAGGCCAGACATGGTGGTGGTTGAGACAGGAAGAGCAATGGATAGATAGGCCAGACATGGTGGTGGTTGAGACAGGAAGGGCAATGGATAGATAGGCCAGACATGGTGGTGGTTGAGACAGGAAGGGCAATTGATAGATAAACCAGACACAGTGGTGGTTGAGACTGGAAAAGCAATGGATAGATAGGCCAGACATGGTGGTGGTTGAGACAGGAAGGGCAATGGATAGATAGGCCAGACATGGTGGTGGATGAGGCAGGAAGGGCAATGGATAGATAGGCCAGACATAGGGGTGGTTGAGACTGGAAGGGCAATGGATAGATAGGACAGACATGGTGGTGGTTGAGGCAGGAAGGGCAATAGATAGACCAGACATGGTGGTGGATGAGACAGGAAGGGCAATGGATAGATAGTTCAGACATGGTGGTGGTTGAGACGTGAAAAGCAATGGATAGGCCAGACATGGTGGTGGTTGAGTCAGGAAGGGCAATGGATAGGCCATACATGGTGGTGGTTGAGAAAGGAAGGGCAATGGATAGATAGGCTAGACATGGAGGTGGTTGAGACGTGAAAAGCAATGGATAGGCCAGACATGGTGGTGGTTGAGTCAGGAAGGGCAATGGATAGGCCATACATGGTGGTGGTTGAGACAGGAAGGGGAATGAATAGATAGGCCAGACATGGTGGTGGTTGAGTGAGGAAGGGCAATGGATAGGCCAGACATGGTGGTGGTTGAGACAGGAAGGGCAATGGATAGATAGGCCAGACATGGTGGTGGTTGAGACAGGAAGGGCAATGGATATATAGGCCAGGCATGGTGGTGGTTGAGACAGGAAGGGCAATGGATAAATATGCCAGACATGGTGGTGGTTGAGACAGGAAGGGCAATGGATAGATAGGCCAGACATGGTGGTGGTTGAGACAGGAAGGGCAATGGATAGATAGGCCAGACATGGTGGTGGTTGAGACAGGAAGGACAATTGATAGATAAACCAGACACAGTGGTGGTTGAGACTGGAAAAGCAATGGATAGATAGGCCAGACATGGTGGTGGTTGAGACAGGAAGGGCAATGGATAGATAGGCCAGACATGGTGGTGGATGAGGCAGGAAGGGCAATGGATAGATAGGCCAGACATAGGGGTGGTTGAGACTGGAAGGGCAATGGATAGATAGGACAGACATGGTGGTGGTTGAGGCAGGAAGGGCAATAGATAGACCAGACATGGTGGTGGATGAGACAGGAAGGGCAATGGATAGATAGTTCAGACATGGTGGTGGTTGAGACGTGAAAAGCAATGGATAGGCCAGACATGGTGGTGGTTGAGTCAGGAAGGGCAATGGATAGGCCATACATGGTGGTGGTTGAGACAGGAAGGGCAATGGATAGATAGGCTAGACATGGAGGTGGTTGAGACGTGAAAAGCAATGGATAGGCCAGACATGGTGGTGGTTGAGTCAGGAAGGGCAATGGATAGGCCATACATGGTGGTGGTTGAGACAGGAAGGGGAATGAATAGATAGGCCAGACATGGTGGTGGTTGAGTGAGGAAGGGCAATGGATTGGCCAGACATGGTGGTGGTTGAGACAGGAAGGGCAATGGATAGATAGGCCAGACATGGTGGTGGTTGAGACAGGAAGGGCAATGGATATATAGGCCAGGCATGGTGGTGGTTGAGACAGGAAGGGCAATGGATAAATATGCCAGACATGGTGGTGGTTGAGACAGGAAGGGCAATGGATAGATAGGCCAGACATGGTGGTGGATGAGACAAGAAGGGCAATGGATAGATAGGCTAGACATGGTTGTGGTTGAGGCAGGAAGGGTAATGGATAGATAGGCCAGTCATGGTGGTGGTTGAGACAGGAAGGGCAATGGATAGATAGGCCAGACATGGTGGTGGTTGAGACAGGAAGGGCAATGGATAGATAGGCCAGACATGGTGGTGGTTTAGGGAGGAAGGGCAATAGATTGATAGGCCAGACATGGTGTTGGTTGGGGCAGGAAGGGCAATGGATAGGTCAGGCATGGTGGTGGTTGAGACAGGAAGAGCAATGGATAGATAGGCCAGACATGGTGGTGGTTGAGACAGGAAGGGCAATGAATAGATAGCCAGACATGGTGGTGGGTGAGACGTGAAAAGCAATGGATAGGCCAGACATGGTGGTGGTTGAGTCAGGAAGGGCAATGGATAGACCAGACATGGTGGTGGTTGAGACAGGAAGGGCAATGGATAGATAGGCCAGACATGGTGGTGGTTGAGACAGGAAGGGGAATGAATAGATAGGCCAGACATGGTGGTGGTTTAGTCAGGATGGGCAATGGATAGGTCAGACATGGTGGTGGTTGAGACAGGAAGGGCAATGGATAGATAGGCCAGACATGGTGATGGCTGAGACAGGCAGGGCAATGGATAGATAGGCCAGACATGGTGGTGGCTGAGACAGGAAGGGCAATAGATAGATAGGGCAGTCATGGTGGTGGTTGATGCAGGAAGAGCAATGGATAGATAGGCAAGACATGACGATGGTTATGGCAGGAAGTGCAATGGATAGATAGGCCAGACATGGTGATGGTTGATGCAGGAAGGGCAATGGATAGATAGGCCAGACATTGTGGTGGTTGATGCAGGAAGGGCAATGGATAGATAGGCCAGACATGATGGTGGTTGATGCAGGAAGAGCAATGGATAGATAGGCCAGACATGGTGGTGGTTGATGCAGGAAGGGCAATGGATAGATAGGCCAGACATGGTGGTGGTTGATGCAGGAAGAGCAATGGATAGATAGGCCAGACATGGTGGTGGTTGATGCAGGAAGAGCAATGGATAGATAGGCCAGACATGGTGGTGGTTGATGCAGGAAGGGCAATGGATAGATAGGCCAGACATGGTGGTGGTTGATGCAGGAAGAGCAATGGATAGATAGGCCAGACGTGGTGGTGGTTGATGCAGGAAGGGCAATGGATAGATAGGCCAGACATGGTGGTGGTTGATGCAGGAAGGGCAATGGATAGATAGGCCAGACATGATGGTGGTTGAGGCAGGAATGGCAATGGGCAAGCCAGACATGATGGTGGTTGATGCAGGAAGAGCAATGGAGAGATAGACCAGACATGACGATGGTTATGGCAGGAAGGGCAATGGATAGATAGGCCAGACATGGTGGTGGTTGATGCAGAAAGAGCAATGGATAGATAGGCCAGACATGACGATGGTTATGGAAGGAAGGGCAATGGATAGATAGGCCAGACATGGTGGTGGTTGATGCAGGAAGAGCAATGGATAGATAGGCCAGACATGACGATGGTTATGGCAGGAAGGGCAATGGATAGATAGGCCAGACATGGTGGTGGTTGAGACAGGAAGGGCAATGGATAGATAGGCCAGACATGGTGGTGGTTGAGACAGGAAGGGCAATGGATAGATAGGTCAGACATGTTGGTGGTTGAGACAGAATGGGCAATGGATAGATAGGCCAGACATGGTGGTGGTTAAGACGTGAAAAGCAATGGATAGATAGGCCAGACATGGCGGTGAATGAGACAGGAAGGGCAATGGATAGGCCAGACATGGTGGTGGTTGAGACAGGAAGAGCAATGGATAGATAGGCCAGACATGGTGGTGGTTGAGACAGGAAGGGCAATGGATAGATAGGCCAGGCATGGTGGTGGTTGAGACAGGAAGGGCAATTGATAGATAAACCAGACACAGTGGTGGTTGAGACTGGAAAAGCAATGGATAGATAGGCCAGACATGGTGGTGGATGAGGCAGGAAGGGCAATGGATAGATAGGCCAGACATAGTGGTGGTTGAGACTGGAAGGGCAATGGATAGATAGGCCAGACATGGTGGTGGTTGAGGCAGGAAGGGCAATGGATAGACCAGACATGGTGGTGGATGAGACAGGAAGGGCAATGGATAGATAAGCCAGACATGGTGGTGGTTGAGACGTGAAAAGCAATGGATAGGCAAGACATGGTGGTGGTTGAGTCAGGAAGGGCAATGGATAGGCCAGACATGGTGGTTGTTGAGACAGGAAGGGCAATGGATAGATAGGCCAGACATGGTGGTGGTTCAGACAGGAAGGGCAATGGATAGATAGGCCAGACATGGTGGTGGTTTAGGCTGGAAGGGCAATAGATAGATAGGCCAGACAAGGTGGTGGTTGGGGCAGGAAAGGCAATGGATAGATCAGACATGGTGGTGGCTGAGACAGGAAGGGAAATGGGTAGATAAGCCAGGCAGTGTGGAGGTTGAGACAGGAAGAGCAATGGATAGATAGGCCAGACATGGTGGTGGTTGAAACAGCAAGGGCAATGGGTAGATAGGTCAGACATGGTGGTGGTTGAGACGTGAAAAGCAATGGATAGGCCAGACATGGTGGTGGTTGAGTCAGGAAGGGCAATGGATAGGCCAGACATGGTGGTGGTTGAGACAGGAAGGGCAATGGATAGATAGGCCAGAAATGGTGGTGGTTGAGACAGGAAGGGGAATGAGTAGATAGGCCAGACATGGTGGTGGTTGAGTCAGGATGGGCAATGGATAGGCTAGACATGGTGGTGGTTGAGACAGGAAGGGCAATGGATAGATAGGCCAGACATGGTGGTGGCTGAGACAGGAAGGGCAATGGATAGATAGGCCAGACATGGTGGTGGCTGAGACAGGAAGGGCAATGGATAGATAGGCCAGACACGGTGGTGGTAGAGACAGAAAGGGCAATGGATAGATAGCCCAGACATGATGGTGGATGAGGCAGGAAGGGCAATGAATAGATAGGCCAGACATAGTGGTGGTTGAGACTGGAAAGGCAATGGATAGATAGGCCAGACATGGTGGTGGTTGAGGAAGGAAGGGCAATGGATAGACCAGACATGGTGGTGGATGAGACAGGAAGAGCAATGGATAGATAGGCCAGACATGGTGGTGGTTGAGACAGGAAGGGGAATGAATAGATAGGCCAGACATGGTAGTGGTTGAGTCAGGAAGGGAAATGGATAGGCCAGTCATGGTGGTGGTTGAGACAGGAAGGGCAATGGATAGATAGGCCAGACATGGTGGTGGTTGAGACAGGAAGGGCAATGGATATATAGGCCAGGCATGGTGGTGGTTGAGACAGGAAGGGCAATGGATAAATATGCCAGACATGGTGGTGGTTGAGACAGGAAGGGCAATGGATAGATAGGCCAGACATGGTGGTGGATGAGACAAGAAGGGCAATGGATAGATAGGCTAGACATGGTGGTGGTTGAGGCAGGAAGGGCAATGGATAGATAGGCCAGACATGGTGGTGGTTGAGGCAGGAAGGGCAATGGGTAGGCCAGACATGGTGGTGGTTGAGGCACGAAGGACAATGGATAGATAGGCCAGACATGGTGGTGGCTGAGACAGGAAGGGCAATGGATAGATAGGCCAGACACGGTGGTGGTAGAGACAGAAAGGGCAATGGATAGATAGCCCAGACATGATGGTGGATGAGGCAGGAAGGGCAATGAATAGATAGGCCAGACATAGTGGTGGTTGAGACTGGAAAGGCAATGGATAGATAGGCCAGACATGGTGGTGGTTGAGGAAGGAAGGGCAATGGATAGACCAGACATGGTGGTGGATGAGACAGGAAGAGCAATGGATAGATAGGCCAGACATGGTGGTGGTTGAGACGTGAAAAGCAATGGATAGGCCAGACATGGTAGTGGTTGAGTCAGGAAGGGAAATGGATAGGCCAGTCATGGTGGTGGTTGAGACAGGAAGGGCAATGGATAGATAGGCCAGACATGGTGGTGGTTGAGACAGGAAGGGCAATGGATAGATAGGCCAGACATGGTGGTGGTTTAGGGAGGAAGGGCAATAGATTGATAGGCCAGACATGGTGTTGGTTGGGGCAGGAAGGGCAATGGATAGGTCAGGCATGGTGGTGGTTGAGACAGGAAGAGCAATGGATAGATAGGCCAGACATGGTGGTGGTTGAGACAGGAAGGGCAATGAATAGATAGCCAGACATGGTGGTGGGTGAGACGTGAAAAGCAATGGATAGGCCAGACATGGTGGTGGTTGAGTCAGGAAGGGCAATGGATAGGCCAGACATGGTGGTGGTTGAGACAGGAAGGGCAATGGATAGATATGCCAGACATGGTGGTGGTTGAGACAGGAAGGGGAATGAATAGATAGGCCAGACATGGTGGTGGTTTAGTCAGGATGGGCAATGGATAGGTCAGACATGGTGGTGGTTGAGACAGGAAGGGCAATGGATAGATAGGCCAGACATGGTGGTGGCTGAGACAGGAAGGGCAATGGATAGATAGGCCAGACATGGTGGTGGCTGAGACAGGAAGGGCAATGGATAGATAGGGCAGGCATGGTGGTGGTTGAGACAGGAAGGGCAATGGATAGATAGGCCAGGCATGGTGGTGGTTGAGACAGGAAGGGCAATGGATAGATAGTCCAGACATGGTGGTGGGTGAGACAGGAAGGGCAATGGATAGATAGGCCAGACATGGTGGTGGATGAGGCAGGAAGGGCAATGGATAGATAGGCCAGACATAGTGGTGGTTGAGACTGGAAGGGCAATGGATAGATAGGCCAGACATGGTGGTGGTTGAGGCAGGAAGGGCAATGGATAGACCAGACATGGTGGTGGATGAGACAGGAAAGTCAATGGATAGATAGTCAAGACATGGTTGTGGTTGAGACATGAAAAGCAATGGATAGGCCAGACATGGTGGTGGTTGAGTCAGGAAGGGCAATGGATAGGCCAGACATGGTGGTGGTTGAGACAGGAAGGGCAATGGATAGATAGGCCAGACATGGTGGTGGTTGAGACAGGAAGGGGAATGAATAGACAGGCCAGACATGGTGTTGGTTGAGTCAGGAAGGGCAATGGATAGGCCAGACATGGTGGTGGTTGAGACAGGAAGGGCAATGGATAGATAGGCCAGACATGGTGGTGGTTGAGGCAGGAAGGGCAATGGATAGATAGGCCAGACATGGTGGTGGTTGAGACAGGAAGGGGAATGGATAGATAGGCCAGACATGATGGTGGTTGAGACAGGAAGGGCAATAGATAGATAGGCCAGACATGGCGGTGGCTGAGACAGGAAGGGCAATGGATAGATAGGCCAGACACGGTGGTGGTTGAGACAGGAAGGGCAATGGATAGATAGGCCAGACATGGTGAAGGATGAGGCAGGAAGGGCAATGGATAGATAGGCCAGACATGGTGGTGGTTGAGGCAGGAAGGGCAATGGATAGATAGGCCAGACATGGTGGTGGTTGAGGCAGGAAGGGCAATGGATAGGCCTGACATGGTGGTGGTTGAGGCAGGAAGGGCAATGGATAGATAGGCCAGACATGGTGGTTGATGAGGCAGGAAGGGCAATGGATAGATAGGCCAGACATAGTGGTGGTTGAGACTGGAAGGGCAATGGATAGATAGGCCAGACATGGTGGTTGTGGAGTCAGGAATGGCAATGGATAGACCAGACATGGTGGTGGAAGAGACAGGAAGGGCAATGGATAGATAGGCCCGACATGGTGGTGGTTGAGGCAGGAAGAGCAATGGATAGATAGGCCAGACATGGTGGTGGTTGAGGCAGGAAGGGCAATGGATAGGCCAGACATGGTGATGGTTGAGGCAGGAAGGGCAATGGATAGATAGGCCAGACATGGTGGTGGTTGAGACAGGAAGGGGAATGAATAGACAGGCCAGACATGGTGGTGGTTGAGTCAGGAAGGGCAATGGATAGGCCAGACATGGTGGTGGTTGAGACAGGAAGGGAAATGGATAGATAGGCCAGACATGATGGTGGTTGAGACAGGAAGGTCAATGGATAGATAGGCCAGACATGGCGGTGGCTGAGACAGGAAGGGCAATGGATAGATAGGCCAGACACGGTGGTGGTTGAGACAGGAAGGGCAATGGATAGATAGGCCAGACATTGTGAAGGATGAGGCAGGAAGGGCAATGGATAGATAGGCCAGACATGGTGGTGGTTGAGGCAGGAAGGGCAATGGATAGATAGGCCAGACATGGTGGTGGTTGAGGCAGGAAGGGCAATGGATAGGCCTGACATGGTGGTGGTTGAGGCAGGAAGGGCAATGGATAGATAGGCTAGACATGGTGGTGGATGAGGCAGGAAGGGCAATGGATAGATAGGCCAGACATAGTGGTGGTTGAGACTGGAAGGGCAATGGATAGATAGGCCAGACATGGTGGTGGTGGAGGCAGGAATGGCAATGGATAGACCAGACATGGTGGTGGATGAGACAGGAAGGGCAATGGATAGATAGGCCCGACATGGTGGTGGTTGAGGCAGGAAGGGCAATGGATAGATAGGCCAGACATGGTGGTGGATGAGACAGGAAGGGCAATGGATAGATAGGCCAGACATGGTGATGGTTGAGGCAGGAAGGGCAATGGATATATAGGCCAGACATGGTGGTGGTTGAGGCAGGAAGGGCAATGGTTAGATAGGCATGACATGGTGGTGGTTGAGGCAGGAAGGGCAATGGATAGATAGGCCAGACATGGTGGTGGTTGAGGCAGGAAGGGCAATGGATAGATAGGCCAGACATGGTGGTGGTTGAGGCTGGAAGGCCAATGGATAGATAGACCAGACATGGTGATGGTTGATGCTGGAAGGGCAATGGACAGATAGATAGGCCAGACATGGTGGTGGTTGAGGCAGGAAGGGCAATGGATAGATAGACCAGACATGGTGGTGGTTGAGGCAGGAAGGGCAATGGATAGATAGGCCAGACATGGTGGTGGTTGAGGCAGGAAGGGCAATGGATAGATAGGCCAGACATGGTGGTGGTTGAGGCAGGAAGGGCAATGGATAGATAGGCCAGACATGGTGGTGGTTGAGGCAGGAAGGACAATGGATAAATAGGCCAGACATGGTGGTGGTTGAGACAGGAAGGGCAATGGATAGATAGGCCAGACATGGTGGTGGTTGATACAGGAAGGGCAATGGATAGATAGGCCAGACATGGTGGTGGTTGAGGCAGGAAGGGCAATGCATAGACCAGACATGGTGGTGGTTGGGGCAGGAAGGGCGATGGATAGATTGGCCAGACATGGTGATGACTGAGACAGGAAGGGCAATGGATAGACCAGACATGGTGATGGTTGAGGCAAGAAGGGCAATGGATAGATAGGCCAGACATGGTGGTGGTTGAGGCAGGAAGGTAAATGGTCAAGCCAGACATGGTGGTGGTTAAGACAGGATGGACAATGGATAGATAGGCCAGACATGATGGTGGTTAAGGCAGGATGAGCAATGGGTAGATAGGCCAGACATGGTGGTGGAGGAGGCAGGAATGGTAATGGATAGATAGACCAGTCATGGTGGTGGTTGGGGCAGGAAGGGCAATGGATAGATAGACCAGTCATGGTGTTGGTTGGGGCAGGAAGGGTAATGGATAGATAGATCAGTCATGGTGGTGGTTGGGGCAGGAAGGGCAATGGGGTGATATGCCAGACATGGTGGTTGTTGATGCATAAAGCGCAATAGATAGATTGGCCAGACATGGTTTGTTTGAGCCAGGAATGGCAATGGATATATGTCAGCGTCTTACATACACGCAGGTATTCACATCCTTCATACGTACTCAATAAAACATCAGCCGTACGTATGTTCTTTACATTTTAATTCAGGAGAACCTGATCATTGTCATGATTACACAAAAGGCTGTGAAATCACTCTATACACAATGCCGCCTAACAAACACCTATAGCACTCAGCCATTTACACAAGCCTTACACACAATTGATCGCTATCTTCAACTAACACTCTCGCAAAACTGTACTCTCGCTCCAAAACAAACAACGATCCCTCCTCTCGTATAGTCCCGTCTGACGTTTTCAAACTGGTCAGTTCCCTTCGTGGTACTAGGCCACGTGTTCCTCATGACAACTCGGGCTGTCTCAACCGCCACGTAGTGCGTTAGTCTGCCAGTGTTGTGTTGGGTAGTCTGGTGTAATGCTGTCTGGTCAGTTCAGGACAGGGTCCCGTTAACTTATGCCCCTTATATTGGCTAGGTCTAGTCCTGTCGGTGTCCTATCAGTGACATCTCTGTGTCCTCACTGATGTCCTGTCTCTACTCTCTCTATTGTCCTACAGATGTCCCGTCTTATGACATCCCTGTGCCCTTACCCAAGTCCTGTCTATCGTTATCTCTACAGTCCTTGACTCTATTCTGTCCCTTGTCCTCTCTATGTCATGTCTTTATTTCCGCAACACTCTGACATCCACCCATTCTCCCCGGGTATTGTGTCACCATAGTATTCTAAGGGTTGTAACACAATGTCGTCTATGCATATAAAATTAGTCTGAACTAATTCGTCAGTTAGTTGTGGGAATTAATCAGTCACTATACTTGGGTATCACTCTGATTCACAATGATATGATACACCTTTGAAGTATCCACCCACTGGTCTATCATCAGTTTCACATCCTTGATATGCTACCAAGAGTCAACTACTCTCCTAAATTCTACTACTGGGAGCTATAAACGGACCAATTATGGTTTCCCAATAACATGCAACGCCTTTGAGTCACCCAAAATTGGTGACCCGAAACAATTTGTCTCTTTTAACGAAGACTAATCATGGATATAAACTCCATGGCTCCCGTAAATTGTTCCCTCAACATCTTTTTTCAACAAATGTGTCCACTGATTTACACCTTTATAGCTTCCGCTTGTTGGTAGACTTTTCTATTGTGTAGTCGTAACCTTTATTAATCGCTTGTGTCCCTTGTATAATTGTGATCTCACTTTCTCAGAAAGTGGTGTTTGCACTTTATAGGTTCGTATTATCTGAGTTTGCGTGTTATGTTATTCCTTCTGTATGTTTTAATTAGAAACCTAGATGTGTGTTTATAATCTGTGTACTTTTGGTTTCCAATTGTCATCAGGTGGGTCACGATATCTCACAAATGAAGGCTTATGTTCAATTGTTGAGATTAGTTACCGAACTGTGATCCTTGAAAACATAACCATAGTTGTAATGTAATTCTAAATTCAACACATATAAAATCCATGAACGCACACATGTGTTACAAAACAACGAAGACAAATCATCACAAAAATTCCTGTGCAGAAAATCATGCACCATTATTCATACTTATTGTTTTAATGCATTCACTCTTCCTCTTATAATCTTTTCACTCAGCCATTTATTCTATGCATTGTTAAAAATGTTTCTCATATAAATAACTTAGGCACGCTTTGCCAAAACGAGCTGATTTAGTTTTATGAGTATAATAGTGCAATACCAATCTCGTTTAAATTTGTAAATGAGATACATTATATACAAGTTTGTATGATTGCGCTAGGCAATGGTAAGGGGAATAACTTCATTTCTTAACTTAAGGTTAACTTGAATTTCCTAACTTAAGGTTTTAATTATGTTTAACTAAAGAACAATAACTAAGCAAACTTATTAAATATTAAGGAAGTTGTTTTAGCTCCCTTATGTTTAAAGTTTAGTACTTATGTGCACTAAAATGTTCTAGCATTTATATAATGTACTAGCTAAGAAAATACTCTAACTAATATTTATAAAAGTCGTCTCACAAACTAAGTATAGGATATTATATTGATGTTATTTAACCTTTTAAATTTCTACTTATGGGGAAATTTATCTCAGTGTCTCAACTTTAATACAATAACGCCATGGTATCTACTAACTATTTAATATGCTATAATCTAACTATGTACACTAATCTGTAGTCGTTCTATATGACTGGCGCTGTTGTCTTGTCGTTGATCTGCTCGACTGCATTGTCTGACGGTCTCGATAGCAAGTCGGCCAAAGTGTTTTTACAACCCTTGATATGTTTAATGGTGAAAGAATAATTCTGTAGAAAGAGGGTAAAATCGGTAAATTCTGTTGTTTTTGTGTTGACCTTTCTCGATCACCAATAATGGGGAATTGTCAGTTTCGATGAGGAAGTGTGTCCCGGCAAGGTACTTAGTTAACTTATTAACACAATACACAATTGCAAGAGCCTCTAATTGAGACACACCATAATTTGATTCTGCTGGGCTTTGCTTCCTGCTGACGTAAACTATTGGATGGTATATGTTATCGTAGGCCTGGAGCAACACCCCGGAAATTGTCGTGGCACAGGCGTCGGTTCTGAGAGTATAAGACAATTTCTTATTAGGGAGACGAAGAATAGGGATATTCGAAAAATAATATTTCAAGTGCGACATTGCGTTCTTTAAAACAGCACTCTGCACATCAATTTTTGATTTAGATCTTTAAAGATCTGAAAATACACTGGTGATTTGGGCCAAGTTCTGTCTGAACTTAGTGTAATAATTTACCAAGCCTAAAAGGCTTCTAATCTGCTTTTTGGTGGTAGGCATCGTGAGATTCAATATTTTGGTCACGATTTTATCATCAGTACTTAAGTGGCCATTGGATATCTTATGGCCTAGGAATTCAATTTCTTCGAATGCCAACTCGACTTTTGTTGGCTTCACAGTGAGTCCAAAGAACTTTTCCATGCAAACAAAATATTTCACAATTTGTACATAATTACATTTATAGGATTTACATTCCCCTGAAATGAGATGGCAATTTTGGTTTCACATATAATCTTATACAAAAATTGTGGAGAAATATTTCTGATCAGTGGTGTGTTACACAACATTAATAGGTTTACAATCATGAGTATGAGTGTTGTTGACTGCAGTTGGTATATATCCTGTGCTATCAATAAAGTCATTAGCAGCATGAATAATACAGATGAGATGGGGATTGTTATATTCCATCCCGATGAGTTTTGGTTTTGAGTTATGTTTCTTTTGTTGTGTCCCTTGAAAAACATGTCATTGTGTAATGTGTTGCTGACCGTGTTTTTCAGACTGTTATGTCTGCTAGAATTAGACTGTAGGGCATCTGCTTTTCGTTTTATGTAAGGTTTCTGGGTTGTCATGTGTGTATCTTCTCTGTCTGTATCACTGTTCTGCTATGCAGTTGTTGTAATAATAGTGCAACTTTCTGTGGGTTTAATAGTTTCGTTCGTAATAAGTTTGTTTAGAACGTCACAATAATTTCCATGAAACAGATCTGTGTTACGTAATATGTTAGGCTGGTTTGTGGTATTTTGAGTAGTTGCGTCCCTTGGGTTTGTTAATTTCAGTTGCTATTCTTGATTACTTAATTCTTTATCAATGGTAGTTACTTTCATTACTTGCTTTCTTTTCACATGCCTTTTCTCCCAGGCATTAATCTCTATGTGCGTGCAGTATTTCACGTCCGGTAAACATCCTATAATTAGATCAATGCACGGGTTATCCAGAATTACACACATAAATCTGCCTGTAAGGAAGGGTGTACAAATGTGAGCTGTAGCCAGTGGATATTTCTCCACGTTGCCTGAAAATGTTCGGCAATTTACATGCTCGCCTGTGTAATCTTCTGCGTTTGCAAACTCTTTCCTTAAACCAAATAAAGTACTGCCAGAATCGAGCAAATCTTGACAAGGCTTGTCGTTAACCATGCCCTTGTGGACGATTAATTTTTCTATGTCGGAAATTACTGTATTGGCATTTTCATTTGAAATTGGGATTGTATGTCCGCATTTTAATACACTATCCTTGTGAAACTTATGGCATATTTGACTTGTATCATAATTTAGAATATCTATTGCTGCAAGAGCATTATCCTCCATTCTTTCCACTTCTTCAAATTCATTGTCGCTTTCATCAGACGATGAATCAACAAGTACTGCATTCACACTCTTCAATCTTTGGCGCCCTAGACATCTAGAATTATAGTGGCCTTAACGTTTGCAAAAATAACATTTTACAGCACGCCGGTAGTTTTCTCTCTTACTTTGTTGTTTTTTCACCATCATATCTAGGTGTACTGGGTAGCCAGGGTTTGAATCACACATTTGATATTGAAAATGACAACATTTACAATATGGACATTGCGGTGCATTATATTTTTGTTTCCCTTTGTATCTACATGGTTTTTATGGTTTGGTGTTAGCTGCAGCTACAATGTTATTCTCATCGTTGGTTAATGTGAAAATATCTCTGTTGGAACAAAATTAAGCGGATCCCTTTTTCTCTAACTGGTCTAGCGATTAAATATCCGACTGTTGTAAAAATTTGGCAAATGGTGTTGGAATTGATGTAATAATTTAGTCTACTATCATAAGATCCCTAAGTTTTTCATAACTTTTGTTCACCTTTGCAGCGTTCAGCCACTTATTATAAATATCTTGAACATGAGAAACGTAATCAATGAAGGTTTGATTTGCTTTAGGTCTTAATTATGAGAACTGTACCTGATAACCTGGCGCATCTAACAGAAAGTGTTGCATGATACGTTGATGTATATAGTCATAATCTCTCCTGGGTTCTTGTGGGATTGATTCAATGACTTTTAAAGGTTCTGCTGACAAATTTCTCATATAGATCATGGCCCAGTGTACTCTTGGGACCTCTTGGTACTTCATTTGGAACTCTAAGTTTTCAGACCAAGCTGATATGGAATCGCCTTGGCAGAATGGTTTAACTACACCTTTGTACATGTTTTCTTCTTCCTTACTTTTAATTTGGTAGTTGCAATGTGCACCTGGGACTCAACTTCTAGTTCTTTCATTTTCAATTGGGTCTGTGACTCAATTTCTTTCAGTTTTGTAGTTTCAGGTAATTCTAGTTCTTTGAGTTTGGTAGCTTTTTTGGCCTCGATTTTGGTGAGTCGATTGGTCGCCTCGTACTGCCTGCTGGCTTCCTTATAAGGTAGGTTAGACTTGATGGCGATTGTCATGGCTTCTTTGCTGTCTTGGCGGCAGGAGCAGCCGAGGTACCTGGCGCCCTGGTTGCCGAGGCAGTTGGCGCATTTTCTGTTATTCTTAGGCCTCCTGAAGTCCTTGTCGATCTTTGCATGCTGGTACTGACTGTATGGATGAGGTACAGAGCAGTATCTGCATACCTCAACCTCACTCTTCCAGGTGGTACGTGTATGCCAAAACTTCTGGCACTTAGAGCACTGCAACACTCTCGGTATGTAGTGCTCTAGAACTTGGTCTCTCTTGTCCCATCTGATGTATTGAGGGATCACTCGGTCCTCCGATGTTACTATGACGACTGTGGAGGGAATGTTGTTCTTTCCGATGATCCTCTCAGCGCTGGTGACCTTGTCAGCATCTCCCTGATCTTGTCGTTGGTGACATGTGTCTTGACTCGTTTACTGATCCATCGTTTCATCATGCTGTATCGGGCGGCTTCAAATACTATGTCGTGGTGCAGCTGTATGGTGGCTTTCTCCTCTTGTGTTATCTTCTGGATAAGTGCTGTGGTTTTTGTGTTTTTATTGATGGAGACCACTACTCCATCAGGTATCTTGCACAGCTGGTTGAGGCTGTGTCTTCCCAGCTCGTTTGTCTTGTCTGTTGGTAGCGCCGACAGTTTAGCTTCTCCCACGCTTGTCTGTTTGAGCAGTATTCTGCTGGTGAAGTCCTCAGATGTTGCTGCTGTTTCCTCCTGTGTGGAGGTCACTGGTAGATTGGGTTGCATCGTCTTGGAGCTGGTTGGAACTTCCCGGCTGCTGCTGGCTTGAATTGTGGTTTCTTCATCAGCTGACTTCAGCTGGTGTAGGAGCCGGACTGCTGCTCGTAGATACAGCGTCAGCAGTCGTAGCCGCCTTCCACGCCTCTACCTTCTTCTTCCCGGCTGCATATAGCGCATGTCTCTGCGCGGCATTTTTAACACAAGGCATCCTCTGCGTTATCCGATAAAGCGACTTGATCTCGATAGTCGATCTCGAGTCGACTGAGATGATCGTCTGAGGTCAGTTATAGACGATACGAAGGCAGATCGTCTAGCGTTGATTTCATGGTATAAGCGTTGGTCGTTCAGAAAGCTATTCTGAACGTAAGCAAATGCTCAATAAATGACAAACTGCCCAAATATGCATAAGAAGAAATTGGAAATAACGTATAGATATCTTTTATCTCTTGTTGACGACTCATAGATAGATAGTTCTCCATCAACTATCTGAACCCACTCTCACACATTTAGGGGAAAATAATGAGATTGCGTACTAGCAGGCGCCATGATCCATTTATCACTGTCATTCATGTCATTATCTTCAAATATGATATACCCCGGGTTGATCACAATGCTGCTTGATCATTCTATTTCATTGTTGTCTCTTTTGTCCGCGCTATCTTGAAGTCCATGAATTTGTGCATTGATATCTGTACATTTCTGTTTGAGATAAGTTCTCTGGGGGTCAAACCCTGGCATCGGTAACCAATGCCATGCGTACCAACCGGAACGATTTTCAATGCTAATCCACACGGAAATATCAGCCCATTGTACTAGAAGTAGTAGCACGTGTATGTTAGTCAGTTAGTCAGTTAGTCAGTTAGTCGAGATTCCAACTTCACGGCAACGGGTCGTCCCCATTATGCTCCATTCCTGTGCCAGTGAATATCACACAAAATGCCCCTCACTGCCCAATGTGAAAAGTGGAAAAGACAGGAGTCTCGACAAACAACAACCCGCACAGATACACTGTGCATAATGCCGCCGACAGAATGTCAACACAATAGTCCCCCGCGAAACACCCAGTTCATCTCTGATGGAATAGTCATTTTCCCATCTAGATGATTCTTAGATGCTCACGCACACAGTCCACGAAAATACAGTTCATCGTCGATGGCAGTGGCAGTCAACCAGAAGCCCAGCAACCATGCATTTCTGCATAAGGCAAAAACCGGTCAACGCTGGGACATAGCCAGCTGCCATCGCTCCGAACATGCAGTCACGTTCCAAAAAACCTCGGGCAGATTCAAAAGCATTTCACACGAAACTCATAGCTCACAGTGTCGCGCCACACACTCACTCAGTAGCAGGACCATCAACCACCTTAGTCACCTCTTACGACATGCGTGGTAGTCTACAGTGTTGCTAATCTTTGCTTCCCTTATGAGCCCCGGCAACACACAGGAGTTCTGTCAACCTTGTAAGATCAAACAATGTTTGTTACAGGTCCGCAACCAGGAACAGAGGCAGTATGTGACACAGCCGAGTGCATCTCAACAGGTAAACTTCTCATGTTTGTTGAGCTATATGGACACGTCTAGCATTAATGTCTCATGTCTTTTCTGGTAAAAGTTACAAGTTAGTTGCATATTCTTTAAAGAACGTCGCAGTCAATACCAGAATTTTTTGCTGTTGCTGATGTCTTGGCAAGTTTAATTCATTAGTTTGCCTCTTTGGAAAAGCACTACCATTATGAACAAATGGGGGTTGATACCTTGTCAACATTTAGTAGATGCGGTTGTTACACACAGTTAACAACTAGGGTTAGAATTGAATTGTAAAAAGACACAGATTATGGTCGTCACTGGGAAAAAGGAAACACCACATACACGTAAATGGGCCTATTTTTACACAAGAGAATCGGTATCTCGGAACAGTCATAACATCTGATGGGAGATGCCTTGAAGAGATTAGAACAAGAATTGCCATTGCGAAGGTTGCCTTTTGCAAGATGAAAAGCATACTGACCTTTAAAAAAATATCAATTGAAACGAGAAAAAATGTGTGTTGAAGTGTTATGTAGAACTTATACTTGTGTATGGATGTGAAACAAGGACAATGAGCAGACAAGCCGAAAAATATCTTATGGCTGTGGAAATGTGTTTTCTGAGGCAAATATAAAGAATACCGTGGACAGACAGAAAACCAATGAGCAAGTCCTTCAAGAAACAAATGAACATCGTAAACCGATTAGAGACTTAGACGTAGACAGCCAAAATTTTGTGGGCATGTTATGAGAAGAAATGAATTGGAGAACTTGGTGACAACTGGCAAGATCGAAGGGAAGAAATCAATAGGAAGACCTAGAAGCAAATACCTGGATGGTTTGGCCACGAGGCAGGGTCGAGACAGAAACATGGAGCTGCTCAACGACTCTGGTGATCGAGTGAGATGGCAAGACATGACCGCCCACGCTTATCGGCATGGCACATGATGGATGGATGGTCTTGTCAGGTGTCACTACCTGCAATAGCAATGCCGAACAATAAGTGTGTGTATTATGTGTGCGTGTGGGGCGTATGTAGCACATTAGCAAACACATTAACAGTAAAACACAATTCCTGCCTGTGGTTAACTGATAGGCTGATTGGTTGGTTGATTGGTTTGTTTGTTTGTTGATTGTAAGCTAATTACGTAATCAACATATTATCCTCATCGCACGTCGAACTATAAGTCCATAAGTGCTCCGGCCACCTCCTCAATATCTCCCTCAGCGTGTGGCGACTGATGACACCAGTTCCGTGTAAGCTGACTCTTCATCTTTGGCCCTTCACATAGCTCTCTTGTCTAGCGTGGCCACGTTTGACTTGATGTTACTGCAGTCATGACGAATCTCCAACCATATGCCCAAGTGTACATCCTTCTCATAAACTAGAGCGGGTTAGCGAAGTTGACAGGGAGTTGTGCTGGACATGTCATAATCACGGTCGAACGAACGAACGAACGAACGAACTTTATTTTAAAAGGGTAACAAATTGGGCACGCAGTCCCGTCTTACATTCGGCCCTTTCAATCACTCATCTTTCATTCATCAAATTTGCATGCTACATTTACATAGGGAATAAAACATTGTGAAATGGATTTTCTAAGCATAAACAATGCATGTTACGCATGATACATTAACATGGGGAAAAACACATTGTCAAATGAAAGTTGTAAACATAAACAGTGCATATTCTAATGTTGTGAGACACATCCCCAATCCACCCTCACATAACGCAGCCACCTACACATCTCGCAGCCACCCACACATCCCGCAGCCACCCCCACCCCCACCGACCACACCTTCCCCATCTACCCACACATACTTCCACGCATTCACACAGACTCAGGCAAAAATATATGCCGCCACCCACCCACTGATCCCCCACCCACACACATTTCCCCACCTACACACACATCCCCCACCAATCCTATAACCGACACGCACACAACCACCCACATATTCTCCATCACCCACCCACACACCCGCAACCACCGAGCAAAACACATATCACAAAACCACACACACATACCCCCGCCAACCCACACATCCCGCACCCTCACAATTTCCCCCACCCACCCACACACACATCAGCCAACATACACCCACTCACTCACCCAATATCCGCCTCGTCTCATCTACACATCCCCCACCTAAACACACATCCCCACCCACAAACACATCTCCCCACCTGCCCATACATATCCCCCACCCATAAACACCCAAAAACACACATCTCCCACACACCCCACCACCCACATATACCCCACCACACACATCCGCCGCTCACACACATCTTCCCACAAACACACACACCTCCCACCCACACATTCATCTCTCACACACATCCACCCACTCACGTACTCATCCATCAACCACTCACACCCACACATCACCCAGCCGCCCATCAACACATGCATTTCTCATCTACCCTCCCATCCACACACACCACAACCACGCAGCCAAACACACATCCCCCATCCTCACATATAATCCTTCATCTACCTGCACATCCCACACCTCCCCCACCTCTCACACATCCCCTCTCACACACAAAACTCCACCCATAAACACATCCCCCCACACACACATTCCCCACATGCATTCCCCATACGCAGCCCCACACACACATCTCCCCACCCACCCACCCACACATCCCCCACCTACAAACGTCCTCACCACCCATACATACATCTTCCACCACTCACATTTACCCCATCCACATTCACACTCCCACCCACACAGACATATCCCATTCACAGACAACCCCCACACTCATCCTCAAAACCCATTACACACACATCCCCCAAACCACACAATCTCCTACATACCCATTTACTCCCACATACACATTTCCTACCCACACCCCCCCCCAACCCACTAACACCCACATAATTCCAACAATCCTCCCAAATATCCCCCCACCCCCACACACACACACACATCCCTCACGCACACACACACACATCCCCCACCGACTACACATCCCATCACCCATCCACACATCACCCATCAACCCATACACATCCCCCACACACATCCCCTCCACACATACATCCCCCACACCCCCACACACATTCACACTCCCACCCACACCGACATATCCCATTCACAGGCACCCCCCCCCCCTACACTCATCCTCCAAACCCATTACACACACATCCCCCAACCCACACAACCTCCTACACACCCATTCACCCACCCAAATACACATTCCCTACCAACACTGCTGGACATGTCATGATCACAGTCGGAGACAGGAAGCTGTGCTGGACATGTCATGATCACGGTCTGACACTGGGTCTGCTGAAGTGAGGGAGAGACTGACCACCTTTTCCCCTTGCACTTCGACTTACAACATGAGATGGCCCTATGACGTCATTGACACATAGCAGGAAAGTGCCTCGGGACACATTTGTTAATGAAAACAAAACAATAACCAGGTAAACAAATAAATATACATCACACAACTTAGAGCTCGTTTCATCCCGCATTACCAGAACAGGTCATTCTTCTGCGCCTCAGAACATGACACAATAGATTACGCAACCACATGTATACAAAATTCAAGATTGGTGACTCAGCCATGTGCACATGTGGTTTGGCGTCGCAGACAGCAGAGCACATACTCCAGGATTGCCCAAACTACAACATATCCAGGCGAACCTTCTGGCCTAGAGAGACAACAGTGGAAGATAAACTCTATGGACCGCTGAATGAACTAAAAAAGACTGTTAGATTCATACAAGAGACAACATTGCAGTTATAAACATAATTTAGGCGAACGAAAGAAGAAGAAGATCCCGCATTATTCCATATAGCCCATTCTTTCTTCACAGAGCAGCAATTACCCGCTTGCCGAAAGCGTAACACCGCGCACGAACTCTGTAGCTCTGGCAAACTTCTCTAGAGGTCTTTGACAAAACTAATTCTGCACTCACAAACCGTCACCTGTTAAGTGAGGGAAAGATTTTCCGTCTATTCCGTTGTGCTGTAAGGCCTACACTATGTGATGACCGTATCACGTCACCGACAAAAAGGCAACAAACTGCTTCATGACACATTTACGTTATCTGTGATTCTGACATGCACTTTCTGATCCTCAATTGTCCTACAGAATTACTGCACTGTGCTGTGATTCTCCTTGTATGATCTATGGAAGGAGACTGTAGCACTAATGGAGCTATTCATGTATTATCTATTGAATTAGACTGTATCACTAATGGAGCTATCTGTGTGAAATGGAAGTAATCTTTGCCCAAAACTAAACCAATGTTTCAGAAAATCAAAACAATGTTTTGGCAGTGGCACTTTATAAATCCCGTGGCGTACCCATTCAGTTGTAAGACATTCTTCAGAGTTGCCAACAGCCGAAACCAAAATCAGACGTACCTACGGTCCCTAAGCTCAAGGTGTTTATACAGCTTACCTTTCGAGGGGATGATGTAATGCAACGTCTTCAGGACCGGCTTGTTACAGCAGGTGGCCGAACATTCTGTGCTGCAACTCCAGTTATTAGGTACAAAACCACACCCACAATAGCAACACCCCTAGGAATAAAAGAATCTACCCCTCTGTAAGCCACATCTAATTGTATTTACAAATTTACATGCAGGTGCGAGTCTACCTACATTGGCCGAACAGAGAGGCAGTTACACACCAGCATTTTTTAACACGTACCAAACTGGGTTGAGAAGAAACTACACACAAGCGATGGGATCATGGGAAGTGTGACACACCACAATTATAAACTTCCGGCGTCGTCCATTGCACGTCATGTCTTGGAAACCGGTCATGTCATTGAAAGAGAGAGCTCTTTTCGCGTGTTGATCATACACAAAATAGTCGTTTGTTAAAGTTTGCAGAAGCGATAATGATCCACCTGCACAAACCAATTTTGCGCAAACAGAAAGACATGATAGTCAGTTTAAAATTACCATGGTAAACAATTGATATTACTGTGTGAACATGTGTATATTTCAGCTTTGTACGATGATTCTAATTATTTTGCTCAATGTTGTGTGACATCTGCAGTAAGTACCCAACGAGATGCAGCGAAATGTGCCAGGCAATAAATCGTACTATATATGGTTTGTGTCTTTGTTATTTAAACCAATGTTAATGGCGTATTTATTTCTATATTTAACTATGCGTTTCACTTTTTCATATTCTATATTTCAGCTGCCGCGATCAAGGCGAAAATGAACTTGTCAGCTGATCCTTGCGAGGACTTCCACAATTTCGCTTGTGGCCGTTTTCTCAAAGAATATGTGCTACCACCTGGGCAAACAGACATCTATCCCGTTCATATTGTATATAACAAAACATTATTTCTTCTGCACGGTAAAGTTTTTCAGCAAGTATAGAAACCATAATAGAGCAATAAGAAGTATATACACACAGGTCTGTACAGTGGTGGTCAAACAGTATGGGGACGAAAGAATATGATTTGAACTTCCCGTTCAGCAAACAATGGCAAACTAGTGAAAGTAAAATTAAATTTAAAAAATCAACCTGGATTGATTGCAAGGAACTGCAAAGTACATGCAACATTGTTTATATATAGCCTCAAAGCTGCAACGGAAGTCATTAGACAACTGCAACAGATCACTGCATTTCTATCCTTTGTCTGTCTAAAGCCTTTCCCTACCTCTAAGTAGTTTTTTTTTTTTTTTTTTTTTTTTTTTTTTTAACCATTTGAACCCTTCCAATACCCAAGGGTAAATATCCTGTACCCTGGGGTTCCCGGGTCATTACCCGTTGTTTGGCGAACTAATAATATTTCAATATTTGAACCTGAAAAAAAGACATTATTTCTAGGGAAACAAAAATCACTGATAAACAACAATAAACATAGGAAATGTTTCCACGTGAGAAATAAAAATGTTTCTAAGTGGTAAAAAATATATTTATGCAATTTTGGAGAAAAATGTAAATTTTCCATCAATTTTGCCGATTTTTCCAAAAATTCACTCCAAAAAAAATAAACATAAATAAAAAAATTAAAAATACGTTTCTCACCGGGGCCTGAAGACGGGACCTCTAGCACTCGCGGCGAACACCATATCTCGAGACTTCTCAGCCCCCAATCTTTCTATTAGTGTCCGTAATGTATATAGTCGGTCTCCCTGGTCTAGGTTTTAGCGACTTTCACCGTAATCCCGTATAGTGTCGTGAGTAACGTGACTTGCACCAGAATCGGTAGCGATTCTCACCGCGTCGGTAGCTTACGGGGTGTGTGAGCCGGTCGCTCAGAAAGCAATGCCAAACTACTGAGCGTAATCTTGCCAAGAAATTAACAATCAGCTGAAAGATGCTAATGTTAATAGCGATGTCCTGTAAAGGATATGCGGAAAAAAATGTATATATTCCATTTTTTGTACCATTTCACAGCTTATTTTGGCCCAAAATCAGCCAACTATGGAAAACCTTTTGAATCTTCGGCAGAGGAGTGACCTCAAACATGTTAGCCATGTCTAGATGTAAGCTGGATGCTTATTTTTCAAGTGGTTGCCGATTAACAGTGAGGTGTAAACAGAAAACACGTGGAAGCCCGTATACCAGCTCGTAGGGTTGCTGATACACAGTACGTCAAGCCGGTATACCGGCGCGTCGGGTTCAAAGAGTTACTCACTGTCACCTTGCCGTTTTGATAGACGATAGTTTGTGCATCAAAAAGGCATAATAACTACTACCCATGGCGGTAGCGAATGTGACTGATAAGGCCAAATCGCGCTGTAAATGTTCTTCCACAGTGGTTGCATGTCAGGGTCTTAAACCTGGCTCGTTGTACCTAACATATGTGAGACAAGTACAAGTACAAAATGATTGGACTTGACACACAATGACACCAAGTTCAATGGATTTATTCACAATTCACATGCAAGACAATCTAGTTTGGCATGTGATGATCATTACAATACATATACAATACGTCAGTACACTTACAGACAAAACCCACAGCATCACAATCTATCTCACAAGATATACAAGCACTCGACTTTCGGGCACAGAAACGATACGAAGCCTTTCTCAACCCACACGTCTTGTCTTGTCCGAGTCCCCAAGCAGTCTGCCGGTTTCCTCAAACAGTGCTTGCCCTGTGGACTGGCTTCACGAGGACTGCGTGCGTCTTGCTTTGTCCTTGCCTGACCGCTGACGATCGCGTCAGCCCGCAACCTGTGGGCAGGTAACTGGTACTCGCCTGACGGCCGTAACGATGTTACTGCATCCCGGCTGGAGACTATTCGCCTGGCGGGCGTAACGATGTTCCTGCATCTCGGTTGGAGATAGAGATTCTGACACGCTCCCCCGGGGCTTATTCATGAAAGATTTTATATTTCATGCATAATTTACCTAGACATAGTGTTTATATTTTAACCATGTCAGAATCGACCTTTCTGTTGTCATGTACATTGGCATAGAAATACATAAGAAATGCAAGTTGTATGTTAAGTCATGAGGTGTTCAATCCTCACCACTTTCCAAGATTCATCCTCTCGATGGATGATCACCTGAGTTGCAATGTTGACCCAGTCAGATCGGTAGCATCAGCAACAATGCAACTACCTCGCAACCTCTAAAAAACTGAATAATATGCTTTTTGCAACAAAAAACATCAGGTAAGACCGTAATACGACTTTTTATAAGCCGTATTCAACGCTCGAGTTCCCACCTCATTTGGCCGGGAGCTCTTCCGTTGGTCTACAACTCCGGTAACCCTATACCATACCTAGCTGATGACCATTTGGAGTGTTGACAATCTGGCAACACAATGGCTATTTTTATACAACACATCTCTGAATCCATTTCCATTTACCGCCCTTGGTGTAATAAAGTAATAACAACAAAAATGAAAGGGACATAATTTCGAAAGATTTCAAATCTAAATTATTACAACTATTATTCTATTTCTCAGCGTCATAGCTTGATGCTTTTCCATACTAGCGAAAAAATGTCGGTAGTGTGAATAAGTTAATCAAGATATGATTCTAAGATTACATTAGCCGAAAAATATTGATACACAATTCGTGTATTTGAAATTGGTGTTTCATAATTATTTTAGAAGCGTCATACATTTTTAAGATTTTTGTTTATCGTCTGCTACTTTTAGCTAAATTTACAAATTCTCCGGAAGTACACACGAACAGCTGGTGTTGTTAAAACTCTATCACACACTTGTTCCGCTCTGGTGTAGCAATGCGAACTGTTCTGATAGTTCATATGTTCGTTGTTTCGCTGGAAAACTTCTGGATTCTGATTAACTGCAGTGGTGTAAATGTCAAAGTTCAGTTCACTCTTTCGTTCACGGATTAAAATGTCACTGGATATGATCCACTCGCAGATACCAATGATAACTTGATTAGTTCGCTTCAGGTAAGTTGAAAGCGCATGTGGCACTGTTCTTGTTTTATAATATATACAATTAATATTGTGCGCTTTCTACCGCACACTACACAATTATTCCAGACGATTACTACACTAATAATAAAATAAGAAACAATATTTACAGTGGGAATGAACCCTATCACATCACATCATCGATGTACACAGCTTTTCTGAAAAAACCAATTCACTGATGGCTGTGTTGGTCTGAGTGTTTTATAACACACTGCACTCAGACATTAGTGCTTACTGGGTCGTTCGGACAACGGGACAAAAGATCAGCAATCGTGTTGGTTCTGCCAGCGATATGTCGAACTTCAAAGCTGTAATCTTGAAGCAAAAGAGACCAGCTCGCTATCATCTGGTTTGTTGGGACCCCTGAAGTAATGAATTTTAATGGACTATTGTCGGACTCTACCATGAAATGTCGTCCTAGGAGGAATATGGACAATTTAGTTATACCCACCACTAGAGCAAGAGCTTCTAACTGAGGTGTGGACCAAGCGCGTTCTCTTGGTTTCAATTTCCTAGAGACGTAGTATACAGGATATGGAATGTTGTCATATTCCTGTAATAGAACAGCTCCAATAGCCACGGAGCTCGCGTCTGTGCGTAATCTGAAAGGAATATGTAAATTTGGCAATTTGAGAATGGGATTCTTTAAACTATTCTCAGAAAAATAAGATAACACTTTCTGGAATGCAGATTTTAGGCATTCGTTGTTTACAATCTTTTCAGGTTGGTTTTTCGTTAGTAGGTTAGTAAATTTTTCTGTCAGTTCAGCAAAATCTGGTATGAACTGCCTATAATAATTTAATAGTCCTAATACACTTCTGACTTGTTTCTTGGTAGTCGGAAGTGAGAGTTTCAGTATTTTGGACACGATGTTATCGTCTGTCGTGACAAAGCCATTAGATATTCTATAACCCAAGAAGGAGATTTCCTGATAGGCTATGTCTACTTTTGTCGGCTTCACAGTCAGTCCGTGTTGTCTAATCCATTCAAATGTCTGCTGTAATGTCTTTATGTGGTCTGTCATCGTCTTTGTGTGAACACAAATGTCGTCCATGTAACAGATAATGTTTGTTATGTCCACAAGTAATAGTCGTGTCATACGTACGAATGTCGCTGGGGTATTGACTAGCCCAAATGGTAATTTGCACCATTCGTACAGTCCCCAAGGTGTGGCGAAAGCTGTCAGATGTCTGCTCTGTTCGTCTACCGTTATCTGCCAGTAACCTTTTGTCATATCTAACTTCGTGAAGTACCTAGAGTCTGTCAGTTCTGTCAGTAGGTCCTCGCAGTTGGTCATTGGTTCCAGATCTAGAAGAGTTATTTTATTTAATTTTCTATAGTCGACACAGAGTCTTATCGTGTTGTCCTTTTTGCGTACCATGACTATTGGAGATGCAAAATGCCATTGGGATCGTCTAATGATGTTGTTTTTCTCTAAGCTAATGATCTCTTGATGTAAGTTTTCTTTGTAATGTAATGGAATGGTGTAAGGTCTGCATTTTATTGGTGTGTTTGAAGTGTGTGTGATGTGGTGTTGTACTAATTTTGTTTGTCCTGGGTTGTTGGAGAAGATGGTGTTGTATTGGTGTATGAGATGTTTGCAACTGTCTGTTTCTGCTTGAGTTAAGTTTGGGTTTATTTTGATTTCTTTCAAGCAGTTTGTCGTGTCTAATGCAGGTGTTGGAATTTCGTCACTATCTTCGTCATCTTCATGGTCTATTATCACTGTACAAGCTGTTGTATCGTCTTGTTCGTTGTCTCTGTTGTAGTATGGTCTTAGCATATTGATGTGGAATATTTTATGTTTGTCTTTTATTTGAATCTCATAGTCCACATTCGAAATCTGTCTTATAACTTTAAATGGTCCCTGCCAAGAGTCAGTCAATAAGTGTCGGTCACTAGGTAAGAGAAGAAGTACGTCCTCTCCAGGTGTCAAAGTTATTGTCCTGTTACCTTTGTCTGCATATTGTCTATATGTAGCACCGGATAGTTTTAGTGCTTCTTTTGCAATAGTACAAGATTTGATGATTCTTTCGCGCAATGATGTAACATACACGTATGATGATGTGGGTTTAAGTACAGGGGTGGCTTCAGTTAACATTGAATGGTAGATACTCAATGGGCCACGTGGTTTGGCACCATAGATAAGTTCAAAAGGAGAGAATCCAGTACTAGAATGTGGGACCTCGCGATAAGCAAAAAGTATAGCGGGCAAATATATGTCCCAGTTTTTGGGATGTTCTTGCGTGACTTTAGCAAGCATATGCTTCAAATCACCGTTAAACTTTTCGATGATTCCCGTTGAGTGAGGATGGTATGGTGAATTGAAACATTGTTTCACCCCTAACATATTGGTGAAAGCTTGAGTAGATGCAGCAATAAATTGACTTCCCCTATCTGATAGGATAGTGTCTGGGAATCCTATTCGTGAAAATATGTGGAAGAAAACTTCCATAATATCATTGGCAGTTATGTTCTTTAACGGAATCGCTTCCGGACAGCGGCTACATAAATCAATGATGGTAATGATGAACCTATTCCCTCTGGATGTTACTTGATTCAGAGGGCCCACTATGTCGACAGATATTTTCTCAAAAGGTCGACTGGCTAAGTCGGTAATTTGTAATTTGGCCTGTGGGTTTTTACCTTTTTTCACTAGTTTTTGGCAGATGTCACAACTTCTACAATATTTCTTAATGTCATTGCAGAATCTTGGCCAATAAAACTGTGTTAATAATCTTGATCTGGTCTTAGAGTATGCCATATGCCCTGCAAGAGGTATATCGTGGGCAAGATGTAAGGCTTGCTTACGGTATTCAATTGGCAACACAGTTTGCTCTGTGGTGCTGTCACCTCTGATATAGTATCTGGTGAGGATGCCATTCTTCAGAGCAAAATGCCATCTTGCATTTTTGGTTACCTTTGGCTTTTGACCGATCAGATTAAAATATTTAGATAATGAAGGATCAGCCTTTTGGGCTGCTACAAAATTCTCCTTTGTGGTTTTAGGAGGTAGTATGACTGGGCTAAGCATTTCTATAGCCTCAGTTTGATTAATTTCATCTTGCACTCTCGCAGTCGATCTGGTTACTGCGTTCACACATTCAATGATATCAGATGGTGATGAAACATTTTGGTCAATGGATTCATGAAGTGTTAGTGCTCCATTAGCTACCATACATTCATCTGGTGATACTATACTTTCAATGATGACATGTGATGGTGATGATGTTGTGTTATCATCAATACAAACAGATGTAATATCATGAGGCATATCATTCACCTCTGGTAAATTACCAATGATAATATCACACACAGGGTTAGTTAATGCAGCGCATTTTACTATCCCAGTGAGGAAAGGTGTTTGAATATATGCCCATGCTAATGGGTACTTTTCAATATTTCCAGAGAATGTTCTGCATGTTACGTGCCTGCCTGTATAGTCTGTAGGCATTATGAACTGTCTCTTTAGCCCTATAAGAGAGCTTCCGGTGTCACGAAGTACTGTAGCAGGCTTGCCATTCACATATCCCTGATGGATGTTTATTCTGCCTTTGGAATCTATTACCAAATTAGCTTCTTCATTGGCAATAGGAATGGAATGGCCGCATGTTAAAATGCCATCTTCATAAAAGGTATTACAAACAGTACATTTATGTGAATTAAACATGTCAAAAGCCTGTGCTGAGTTCACAGGGAGTTTTTCTGAATGGTCTTCATCTGATGATGAACTGTCAATTAAGGCGGCATTTTCTTTCTTGGTCATTTGCCTTCCTTTACAATCCTTACGCCAGTGGCCGTACGCTTTACAGAGGAAGCATTTTCGTACCTTTTTAAAGGATTTACGTTCCTTATCCTGACTATTTATGTAGATTTGTAAGTATGTAAGATATGCTGGGTTCTTATCGCACATTTCACCTTGGTGGTGTGACGTGTTACAAAATCTACAATGATTGTATTTCTCAGAAGTAGGCTTATAAGTTCTTTGCCTATTGTAGGTTTCTGATCGAGGTTTGTCATAGTTTGCAGATGCCACGAAGTTTGTATCAGTAGCTTCACTAGCAAAACAATGTTTATTGGCTGAATAGTAAGCCGACCCACGTCTCTCAATCTCTTCTACACTCGTACATTCATTCTCTAGCAAAAATTTTGAAAATGCTGGTGGAAGGGATGTGATGATTTTATCCCTGATAATGAGATATTCTAACTTATCATAGTCTTTATTTATTTTGGCTGCTGAACTCCTTTTTGTAAATACGTCTCAGACTACAGAGATATAGTCAGAGAACGTCTGAGTAGATTTAGGACTCAGTTTGCTGAACTGTTCTCTGTATCCTGCCTCATCTAGCATAAAATGAGCCATAATTTTCAATTTTAGATAGTGGTAATCTTTTCTGAGGTCTTTGGGGATAGTCTCTATGACTTTCAGACGTTCCCCTGACAAACTCCTCATATAAATAATGTTCCATTCAGAAACTGGAACTTGATAATGGTCCATTAAGGTCTCAAAATTTTGGGTGAACGCTGCAATGCAGTCACCTGAGGTATAATTTCTCACAATACCTTGATACTTTTTGTACTGGTTCTCTTTTTCCAGTCTTTCAGATTTCTTAGACTCTTTGTTTATGGCAGTCTCGGTGTCAAGCTGTTTAATTTTGAGTTGTAATTCAAGCTCTTCGCGTTTGCTTTGAGCTGCTATTTCAGCCTTTTTCAATTCAGAATCTAACTCTGCTTGTTTCGTTTTCGCAGCTAAATCTAGCTCAGCTCGTTTTAATGCTGTTTCTGCCTCTGCCTGCTTTGATGCTCTTTCAGCCGCTCTTTCATCGCGTTCCCTAGCTTTTTCTTGTACTAGGAGGTGTTCAGAATATTTTGTTTCACTCCATTTTGTTAACTCGTCACCAGTTAACTTTAGCCTTAAACCCATCTCGATGAAGTCATTTAATGAAGACATGATGGAATGTGTAAATGAAAATAAGTTATCAGACACACAATTTGTTACAAGGTGTTAGTAATGTGAACAATTTTACAATATTGTTGACTTACAATTTATGCTCAAATTTGCATCCGAAAGTATATAGAAAAAAATATACTCAAGTGTACTGGATGCGGTGAAGAATGGTTCAAACCAGGGCTAGGAACTGTAGGGTCGCTACTTCAAAGACAAACTGACCTCTACGGGCAAGGGTTTCAGATGGCACAGAAAACCTGCTTTCTTTTTGGGAGGGAATAAATTAGAATCTCCCTTTGTGTGAGGTGTATGCTTGTCACTACGTTTTGATTAGGTTTGTATGGCGTTGAGTGTAATTGTAGGTCGTAATGTCGTCGGTCAACAATTTTTCAAATCACAAGTCACTTTCTTTCCTAAACTTTCTGCTTTCCACAACTAACTTCACAAATACAATCTAGATATCTTCCAACAATCTATAACAATGATGACACATCACTTACATCAAGATGACATGTAGTAAGGACATAGACATCATGTTCACAAGATGGCGACAAGGTCAAACTACAACAAGTTCAAAATGGCGACAAGTTTTACAATCACAGATGTTTTACACGTTTAAACAATCAAATGCATGTAATTTACGTTAGTATGTTCAATGAGGACGAGCCTTCCACGTTTACACATGTCAGGGTCTTAAACCTGGCTCGTTGGACCTAACATATGTGAGACAAGTACAAGTACAAAATGATTGGACTTGACACACAATGACACTAAGTTCAATGGATTTATTCACAGTTCACATGCAAGACAATCTAGTTTGGCATGTGATGATCATTACAATACATATACAATACGTCAGTACACTTACAGACAAAACCCACAGCATCACAGTCTATCTCACAAGATATACAAGCACTCGACTTTCGGGCACAGAAACGATACGAAGCCTTTCTCAACCCACACGTCTTGTCTTGTCCGAGTCCCCAAGCAGTCTGCCGGTTTTCTCACACAGTGCTTGCCCTGTGGACTGGCTTCACGAGGACTGCGTGCGTCTTTCTTTGTCCTTGCCTGACCGCTGACGATCGCGTCAGCCGCAACCTGTGGGCAGGTAACTGGTACTCGCCTGGCGACCGTAACGATGTTACTGCATCCCGGCTGGAGACTATTCGCCTGGCGGGCGTAACGATGTTCCTGCATCTCGGTTGGGGATAGAGATTCTGACAGTGAACACGTGGTCATTTCCGCCATCATACACCATCTTACGACTCACACGCTCGGTGTGTGACTTATCTGCAATAATTTTCTCCTTTGTCTTTATTCCATTTCTGATATTTGCCCTCCATGCAACACGTTCAGCGGCGACATGCTCCCAATGTGCATTATCAATGCCTGTATCAATCATGTCCCGCTTACACACATCTTTGTATCGTAGTAGAGGCCGACCCTGAGATCTCTTACCCATCTGGATTTCACCAAAAAGATGTCCCTTGGTATTTTACCACTGAGCATGGAATAAACCGTCACACATCCTGATCTTTCCAATACTTCAGTATTTGTTGTTTTCCCTTGCCACTTAATACCAAGTGTTCTTCGCAGACACCACATATTAAAGTTGTTTAATCGTTTCTCTTGATGAGAGTAAGTTGTCCAGGCTTCACTGCCATAAAGAAAAGTACTAAGGACACAGGCTTGATAGACAAGGACTTTTGTTTTCTGTTCTCCCAGACTCTTTTTCTTAACCTGTTCATTGTTGTTGCCTTACCAATCCGGATGTTGATTTCCTGATCTAGGGATAATTTAATATTTACCACAGATCCTAGATATGTAAAATGGTCTACTATCTCCAGTTCGGCGTCGTCAATAAAGATTGATGGTACCCCACGTGCACCTTGTGACATAATCGCAAATTATTTGAACACTATCTCAGTACGGATTACCATCCCCCTTAATAATAGAAGTAATAATAATAATAAAACCGTAGTATAACAGCCAGTCCCCTTTTGGTAGGCCAGTATATTCCACATAGCTGATAACAAGTGCCACACCAGTTATTACTATTACTGAGTCGTGTAGTATTGATTTTTCATTGTCCACATGCCTTTATAAGGCATATCTTTTATATTGTTGCTGTTTTTAGTTAGCCTTGAATGATGTGTGAATGGTTTAATGTATGAAAGAGAGTGATACAAGGGCAGAATGTTAGACGGGCCTGCGTGCCCAATTCTTAACCCTTTCAAAATAAAGTTTTGTTGTTGTTGTTGGTGTTGTTGTTGTTGGTGGTGTTATAATCTGTGTCTTCTTGTTGCTAATTGTTAAACCAAATTCAGAACAAGCAATGAAGAATGCGGATAGTAGACATTGTAATTCTTCCTCAGAGTGGGTCGTAACTGCAGCATCATCTGCAAAAAGCAAACTCTCTGATCAGTACCCTCCTAATTTTGGTCTTGGCCTTCAATCTCTGAGCATTTTAGAGGCCGCCATCTGAGCGTGAGTGAATGTATGTACCACCATCCTGATCACGAAAGGCATATTTCAGTAGAAGTGAAAAATATATTCCAAAGGGGTGGGAGATAGTACACAACCTTGCTTAACTTCACTCTTGATTTCAAACTCTTCTGAAGTTGCATCATCAAACTTGATTGTACCCTTCATGCCTGTGTGGAACGATTCCACAATGGACAGAAGAGCTGGTGGGCAGCCAATCTTTTTTAGTGCCTTGAACAGACTCACACGACTGACCAAATCAAATGCCTTTGTGAGGTCAATGAAGGCAATAAACAATGGTTGATTCTGTTGACGGCATTTTTCTTGCATTTGTCGCAATGAGAATATCATATCATTGGTTGACCGGTTCTATCGAAAGTCACACTGTGATTCGGGGTAGATTTGATCTCCTAGGACTTGAAGTCTGCGCAGAACAATTCTGGCAAATACTTTCCCAACAATACACATAAGTGAGATAACCCAATAGTTGTTGCAGTCGCTCCGATCGCCTTGATTTTGTACAGTGTTATGATGCTTGAATCTTTGAAATCATGCGGGACTTGTCCTTCTCGCCAGCATATCTCTATTAGCTGATGGAACTGTAGAGTGAGTGTGTCCTGCCCACTCCTGACAACCTCTACTGGAATCCCATCCTTACCTGGAGCCTTGCCAGATGCAACTTCATTTATAGCACACTAAACCTCTGTTATGGTGGAAAGTGTGTCCAGGTGGTCAAGAGTTGGTAGGGCCTCTATGGCGTTGAGGGCATCATCCGCTAGTTTGGTCTCATTTATCCCTTCATACATGCTTCTCATATTTCCCTTGTCATATGCATTTTGAATGGACTCACATAATTTGATGAAATAGTCATTTGCACACTGCCTGGCGGCCTTTTGCACATTCTTCCTAGATTGCTTCAGCTCACTGAGAGAGTTACGCGTTGTTCTTTCCTTGTTTCTTAAGAGAGCTATCTTCTTCTTATCAATCAAGGGCTGCAGTGTCTGGCTGTTTTCCGCAAACCAGTCCCGCCTCTTATTATCCACACTGCCGTAAACCCCTACGGCAGTTTTATAAAGAGTTTCCTTAAGTTTACCCCACTTTTCACATACTGTACAATTTTCTGGTATCTCAGTGAAAGCGTCTTCAAGTTGCTGTTGAATCTCAAAGCACTTTTCAGGATCATGAGTGTTATTAAAATTAATCCTAGGGCTAGATTTGTGTTTAGCTGTGTAAGTTTTCTTTAGTTTCAGTCTAACCCTTGCAACAACCGAAGAATGATCCATATCACAGTCAGCACTTTGGTAACTTCGAGTCAATGATGTATGGTACAGATGTTGTCTCTGTGTGATGATGAAGTCAAGCTGGTGCCAATGGCCGGATCTTGGATGTTTCCATGTGAACTTATGCAGCTCTTTTGTTTTAAAAAAGGAATTTGCAATACATTGATCATGTCTGGTGCATTGCTCCAGCAGTCTTTGCCCATTTTCATGCATGCGACCGATGTTGTATTTTCCAAGGCACACTGGCCATGAACTCGAGTCCTTGCCCACACGAGCATTGAAATCACCGAGCATATAAATGTAGTCGGATTCTGGAACTGCCTTGATCGCGGAGTCTAACTCATCATAGAACGAACCCTTCACATCATCAGAGAAATCGAGTGTCGGTGCATATGCAGTAATAATGGTGGCAAAACCACAAGAGGTTACCAAGCGCAGGGATAATAATAATAGTCTTTCATTACCTCCTGCTAGAATTTCAATCATTCTCAGTAGCGAATTCTTCACTGCAAAGCCCTCGCAACGTTACCTTTTTTTTCTGCCTGCTCTCAATACTTCCAAGAAAGGGTGTAATTGTTTTCCCTGAGTGACCCTTCCTCAGCGAGGCGAGTCTCCCGCAGGCCAACAATATCAATGTTAAGACGGTTGAGTTCGGCATCAATCAAAGCCTTTTTTCTCACATCGTCAGTATTGGTCAAGACAGTGGAAAATCCTGGACACGTGGTTCTCACGTTCAAGGTTGCAAGCCGTAGCTGGAGGTTTCTATTTTTTTCTTTATATTAGTACCTGGTGCATTGGTTTTACAGCCTGCGATTCAGATTTTGTCCTAGTTCCAAGAACCCATTGAAGCAGGCAGGCTGTGGCTGATCAGCACCCAATTGGCCGGGGGCTGCCCAGTTTGAGGCAGGCGGTAGCTGATCAGTGACACCTGTAGGTGTCTACCACCGTTAGAGGGGACGCGTGGCGCCCCACGTCTACACCAATTGACAAGGACTTATAACCCGTAACAGTTACCTCTAGCTTTGATTTCGAGACCGATTAAGACCAGGTATGGAGTTATTGCCTCTCTATAGCACAACGCCTGAGCTAAAATATAGAGACCATGTGTTGCCCATGCAGCATGATCCCTCTCTCGGCCTGCCTAGTTCACTCCAGAGGAAAGGTAACACCTATGCATCTGGAACAAGACAAGCTGCAGAAGCTGCCGGATCAGCAAAGCAATGCTCTGACTGTCCGCCTGTCGATCCTAGACCAGCTGCCAACCAAGGCTTAGGGCCTGGTCTGTCCTGTTATGCCATTTTGTCTTTAGGTTGCATTTCCTCGCACCAGGATAAGTCTTGTACCCTCCCAATTGCGCTTTTCCGCCCAAAGCCCATGGCACAATGTGGGGTGTCGGGTTTGGGAAACGCAGCCCAACATTCGGAGCTAACAGAAAGCAGGTAGTACCGTCTACTGTCATACGGTAGCTCAGTCATATCTGACTAAGACCTGACACAGACAAAGGGTTAACATCAGTATACTATGAAATGGAAACAAATAGGTATTTTAACCTCCTGCGAGAAAAAACGAACTAAACATCAACAAACGTTGCACATACCTTACAAGGAGATCCACGTGTCGCGAAATACAGGTGAAAAATCCGAAATCAGAAGCACTCAATAAATATAAAAATGAATAATAAAATAAGATAAAATACACACGAACGCATACAATACGACACACAGACGTTTCGATTCTCAGAATCTTTGTCAATGACAACACAGCTAACAACGAGATACAGCAAACGAAAGACAACAATACACTAACACACGATCTATAACTTAGCCACGTGAGGCCTGAAAGGGGACTTGGCCAGCTGAATTAAAAATGGGTTGCCAAAAAGGATTGGAGTAGCCAAAAATATGTGAACAGTCTGCTATGAAAATATAGGAAAGTGAGGACAATTAAGTTAGATATGGGGGGGGGGGGAGGGGGACAGCATAGTAATAGATAGTGTGAACAATTAGGGAAGATGCCACAGTTATACTGTAGCGTCCACAACCGTATTAATTCCGGCTGGGTGGATGCATCCCAGATTGTTGATTAGTTGACATTCAATTTTAAGTCTGACGCCGCTATTGGAGAAGCAAGGTTTTAGTGCGGTGACACATGCATCGTCGGCTCCATTATGGTTGAAGGAATTGAAATGGTTGGGGACAGGTTTGTCAGCGCCCTGATTGATGTCCCTGAGGTGTTCCCTGAAACGATCCGCAAGACGTCTGCCCGTTTGGCCAATGTATTTCATGTCACATCGTTTGCAGATGATAACATAAATCAGATTGCGGGATGTGCAAGTGAAAGAATCTTTCAAGGTGAAGGTACCTCGGGGAAATGCAATCTCTGGTGTCTGAACAACGTATGGGCATGTCAGACAGTTCCTACGATGGCATTTGAATGTGCCCACGGATGAGGTAACCGTGAGGAGGCGACTATGCACAAGGTGGTCTCTGAGGTTCTAGTTACGGCGGAAAATTACCCTGGGGCCATTGGAGAATACCTCACGAGTGGTAGGATCGGATTCCAAGATTAGTAAAGTACTAAGTACTAAGTAAAGTCGAGGTCTTTTCTACGCGTCTTAAAGTATGTGGTACTGGACTCACATTCTTACAGTCCAATCTTCAATCTGTCAGTGATGTGGTCAGTATCCCGCCGGCCGCTTTTACATTCCAAGATATTTCTTGGTACCCATCTTAGACTGTGTCGACTTCGGTTAATTTTACCAATTTTAATCTGCACAGTAACGTATTGATCCCATGACCTCAGAGTCTGCAGGCGGGTGTTTGGGAACTAGACCACAGCAAACCTCCTTAATACTACAAGCCTCTCCAATATATCGGAGTAAAAGGAATGCGTATTGGCGATTGCGCTCGGTATTACCGGGGCCAATAAAGGAAACAAAGAATATTGTTAAACTGTAATCTGTGTGTTACCGGGACTCTTAACGGAAGCAAAGAATATTGTCAACTATATTTTGTGTTAGTGGGACTCTTAAAGGAAGCAAAGCATTTTGTCAAACTGTAATCTTTGTGTTACCGGGATCCTTAAAGGAAGCAAAGAATATTGTCAAACTGTTATGTGTGTCACTGGGAACCTTAAAAGAAACAAAGAATATTGTCAAACTGTAATCTGTGTGTTACCGGGAACCTTAAAGGAAGCAAATAATATTGTCAGCTGTAGTATGTGTGTTACCGGTGTCCTTAAAGGAAGCAAAGAATACTGCGAAACTGTAATCTGCCGTACAGATCGTAAGATGCTGTGAAGGAGGGCTAAGTTTAGGGCTGGTTTTCTCATTCCGTAGACAATCTTAGCAGTAAATTCCAACTAATCACGATCAAGTCCAGAGATAAAGAAAACAGATCAACCAATCAAACACAGGGAAAAGGTCGCTCTTCTAGAAGAGGCGCATGAAGTCCAAGATCCCAGATTGTCATCCTTCCACCTAGGGAAATCTTCAAAATTAGCAACTTGAATGTTACAACTATGCATACATCCCGAACAACAGCACAGATGATGGAGGAGATTAAACACAGTGACACCGCATTTTGGGATTGTATGAAACAAGGTGGAATTGAACAGGAATATATTACAGCGCAGGTGAAACAGTGCTGTGCTCCGACCATACAGAGGGAAATTCCCGCACTCACCCCACAGCGAATGAGTGGCCCTAATGTTAGCTAAAGAGTTATGGTTTGAAAACATTTACTACTATGCTGATGGTCCCTCCTTTGTCATTAGGAAAGGTGAGACATTCCAAGTAATCTCACCACACTTAAAAAGACTATGGAATAGACCCGATCACCAGACTATTCCCCCCCCCCCCCCCCCCGCATATCCTTTTACAGGACATTGCAGTCAACACCAGCATTTTCAGCTGCTGTTGATGTCTTGGCAAGTTTTACGTTCAGTAATTTGCCATTGTTTTTTGGACGACCGGCTCACATACCTCAGTAAGTAACTAGCGCGATGTGGTCCGCTGCCGAATCTCCAGCAGCTGTGGTTTGTATTTTTGGAATTACGAACAGCGTCCTTAAAACCTTTGCCAGGAGACGGGTTATCACCAGACTGCTGAACAAAATATATGATACTAGAGACATACTTCCTGACATATGTAATTCTATATTTATTGCAATCCCGAAGAAACCAGGATCCTTGGAATGTGATCAAAATCGAATTCTTGGTATAATGAGCCACATCAAGAAGATTTTGCAGAGAATCATTATGTAAAGAGTTAGGAATAAAATACAACCCGAAATTGAAGAACGATATGGCTAGGTAGAATGCAAGAGTACAATAATTGCTGTGTATATGCTGAGAAAATTCGTTGAGCGTTCTATAGAAGTAAATACGGACCTACATATTTGCTTTATTGTCTACACAACGGCTTTCGATAAAGTAAGACATGTCAACATGATGAACGAACGAACGAACGAACGAACGAACTTTATTTTCGAAGGGTAACAAATTGGGCACGCAGGCCCGTCTTATGCAGATGCCTGCAGATCTACAAATTGATGCAAAAGACCTTAGACTTGAATAAAACAACATATATTGGAAACAACAAGCTGTCATATTCATTAATAATGAAGAAGGTCAATATTAGTCTATTAAGAGAGGTGTACGACAGGGATGTGTAATGTCGCTAGAACTGTTTTACCTATACAGTAAAAATACTTTTACAAATTTAGAAGATATGAGAGGAATCAGTATTGTGGGACGTAACATCAATAGCATTAGATATGCGGATGATACAGTGTTGATTGCATACAGTGAGCTGAATCTGCAACATTTAATAGATGGGGTTGTTGCACACAGTGAACAACTAGGGTTGAAATTAAATTGTAAGAAGACACAGATTATGGTCGTCACTAAGAGGATAGAAATACCTCAATGTAATATACAGGTAAATGGTAATATTCTTACACAAATGAATCGGTACAACTATCTCGGAACAGTCATAACATCTGATGGGAGATGCCTTGAAGAGACTAAAACAAGAATCGTGATGGTGAAGGTAGCTTTTTGGAAGATGGAAAACATACTGACCAATAAAAACGATGTTATTTACTACGAGAAAAATAGTGTTGAAGTGTTAAATTGAAATGTAATTGTGTATGGAATTGAAGCTTGGGCAATGAGCGGACAAGCTGAAAAACATCTGATGCTGTGGAAATGTGGTTTCTGAGGAAAATGCCCAAGAATACCATGGACAGACAGAAAAACCAATGAACAAGTCCCACAAGAAGCAAATGCAACCCGTAAACTGATTAGATACATTAGACTTAGACAGTCACAAGTTTTTTTGAACAGGTTATGAGAATACATACATTGGAGAACTTGGTGACAACTGGTAAGATTGAGGGGGAAAACACCTGGAAGGCAGAGAAGTAAATACCTGGATGGCTTGGCCATGTGGTATTGTCGAGACAAAAACACAGGACTGATTCACGGCAGTGGTGATCGTGTGAGATTTCCATTTGTCACAGTGGAGATCGTTTGTCGGTCACCGCGAATAGCTACCGTCACCTTGCCCTTCACTGTCGATGGGCTTCTCGATTTATTGGACTAGAAGTTCATCCAACACCAGCAGATAGTTTGATCCAACCATTGGGGCATGCTGCAAGCATGGCTCTCCTCTTATTTTTCTCTTTCTTGTTCTTCTATTCCATACAATAGTACTGAGTGAACGTGAGAACATAATACTTTGCTTTTGCTACGAAGTTTAATTGTCTTTGAAGTATTCCCTAGTTCTATAAAAGATGTCCATATTTGCACACATTTAGTTATACAAAAGCATTGTCTTTAACTTTCAGATTTAATAGTCAATACCACTGATCCCAGTCGGCCAGAATATGTGAGAAACATGCAACGACTGTTTAATTCTTGTATAAACGAAAGTAAGTCGGTTTTCTCATAACACTAAAATGTAAACGTAACTTCTCTCGCTTGCCCACCCTGAGGGCATGAGTTCGATCCGCAATTGGACGAATTAGGATTGTTGTCTTTTTATTTATGTACCTGGGCTCCGTGTCGATACACCCTAAAATGGGTACCAAGGCTTTCGTGGGAAATAAAAGCCACTATTGTGATATTGGCCACATCGCCCACAGAGAGCCGATTGGTTCATACAGATGTGGGTCTAGCAACGTATGTCCGATGCGCCTTATGGTGTGTGAAGAGTCCTTTATTGACTGGCTGACTTCTGTTCCTGGATCTTGGGTTAGCATCTATTGGTAATGAAATGGTTAATTCCGTGGAAGAAACACACTCCTGGAACACGGAATAGAATCTAGTGACAATGAAATGTTTAATTCCGTGGAAGAAACATACCCCTGGAACACGGAATAGAATCTACTGACAATGAAATGTTTAATTCCGTGGAAGGAACACACCCCTGGAACACGGAATAGAATCTACTGACAATGAAATGCTTAATTCCGTGGAAGAAACATACTCCTGAAATTTGTGTTAAAATCTACTGACAATGAAATACTTAATTCCGTGGAACAAACATTATCTCAGCAATATCATGTGCCACGCCGATCGTGTGAGAAGTCGAATCGTGACCGCCTACGTTTATCGGCGTGGCACATGATATTGCTGAGATAATGTTTGTTCCACGGAATTAAGTATTTCATTGTCAGCAGATTTTAACAAAAATTCCAGGAGTATGTTTCTTCCACGGAATTAAGCAGTCGGCATAGTAACATCGGAGGACCGAGCAGTGGTCTCCATCAATAAGCCTTCCTCTTGCTCTAGTGGTATCAATTTACCCACGTATACTTAATCACAGCCAGTACATATGTGAAATACACCGTGCTTAGTACATTCTAATATGACAACACTATTATTGCATTGCCTGTAAAGGGAGCTGGCGTGTTATGGTTAAGATATTTGTTAGATAACAGCCTGTCAAAGAGACGGTCAACTCTGTCAAACCATAAAAGTTCAAGGTGATCTCATATACCGAAGAACGGGATGGCCATGGCAAAAATGTCTGTTAAAGTGGGATGTCTGGAGTGTGGGGGAAATACCTGAGGCTGGGACGTCTGCTTGACGTTCCGGGACTCTTCTCTAGCAGGCAGGCTTTACCAGGGTGATTATTAATTCCTGCGGTATAATAAACACTTCTATGGAATCGATACATAAGAATCGTCGTCGGAGTTAAGTAATGCGTGCTCTGTGTTCGATTTCAGCTTGAATAGCTACCGAAGAGAGTGTGAATAGAAGAAATCAAGGAAACTGTGAGACAATTGGGGAGAGAAATCGGAGAACGGAACTAGATGAGTCAGAATGACAATACAGTTTATGAGACTCAAGCCTACAAGGGTAGTCACGCGTCCTCAAGGGGTAAAAGTGCAAAAAACACTAAATGTCACCCGCCTAAACAGTAAACAAACGCAGCTGTCGTTTGAACATATTCTGGATTACCACCTCAAGCCCAGTTCCGGAGCTAAACAAGACGAGGAAACAGAGTGGAGAGACAATTTACAACATTGCTATGGAAATCCTGGGTCCAGCCACCCGGAAGCATAAAGACTGGTTTGATGAAAATTTCGAAGACATCAACCAATTGCTGGTCGAGAAACACATTCTCCACAAGGCATATTTAAACGACCCAAAGTCAACATAAAAAAGATGCCTTCAATAACGTCCGGAGAGTAGTGCAGCAGAAACTTTGGCACATGCGGGACTCCTGGCTGAGCAGCAAAGCTGATGAAATTCAAGGCTTTGCTGACAGACATGATATGAAAAACTTCTACGACTCACTGAAAGTGGTCTATGGTCCTTCATCACCAGGCATAGTTCCCCTCCTTAGAGCAGATGGGAGAAAATTGGTCACCGATAAGAAAAATCCTGCAACGCTGGGCAGAGGATTCTAACAGCACATAAATGCAACCTCCTCCATCGATGATAAAGTAATCAACTGCCTTCCTCAAGTCCCCACTAATGATACTCTTACTGACCTGCCAACCCTAGTGGAAGTAAAGCCATCCAGCAACTTTCCTGTGGCAAGGCGCCTATTCCTGACTCCATACCGACAGAGATATACAAAGCAGGCAGACCGGTTCTAATAGAGCAGCTTTTCCAAGTCTTTATAAACATATGGGTGAACAAGACTATGCTACAAGATTTTAAGGACGCGTCAATATTCCACCTTTACAAACGTAAACGAAACCGCCAATCCTGTGGCGACCACCGAGGCGTCGCCTTGCTCTCAACTACAGGGAAGAAACTCGCCAGAATTCTTCTCGATCGCCTCACAGCCCACCTCGACCAAGGTCTTCCTCCTGAGAGTCAGTGTAGCTTCAGAATCAAACGACGAACTGATGACATGAATTTCGCTGCAAGGCGAAATGTCGGGAGCAGAACTCAGAAATGTTCTCCACTTTCATTGAATTTACCACGGCTTTTGATACAGTCAGCAGAGAAATACTTTGGAAGATTATTGTGAAATGTGGATGTCCACAAAAGTTTGTCCAAATAGTGCGGTTATTTCATGATGGTACTCAGGAAAGAGTACAGGATAATGGTGAACTGTCTGAGCCCTTTCCTGTCACCAATGGAGAGAAGCAAGGCTGTGTTCTGGCACCAACACTGTTCAGCCTCATGTTTTCATCTATGCTGACGAATGCCTTCGAAAACAACGACACTGGAATAGACATCAACTACCGCATGGATGGAAAGTTGTTCAATCTCAGAAGGCTGAAAGCTAAAACCACAACTACCAGCGACACCGTTAGAGAGCTCCTGTTTCCTGGTGATTGCTCTCTATATGCCAACTGGAAGGCAGACATGCGACACAATGTTTCAGATTCCTCATATGCCTGTTCCAACTTTGGGCTCAATATCAACTTGGAGAAGACTGTAGTTATGTACCAGCCAGCTCCAGGGAGTAATCACACCGCACCAAATATTAAAGTGAATTGCGGAAAATTCACATATCTTGGCAGCACTGTGTCACAAGATGCCACATTTGATACGAAGTGTGTGCAAGAATCTCTAAGGCCAGCGCGGCCTTTGGCAGACTGTACAAGAATGTCGCTTAAAGTCGCTTAAACGTCGACAGGGTCGACTTCATTGCACCAGGTGTTTATCCCATATGGCTCAGTCTCTTTCCGCAGCGCAGAAAGCGTAGCGCAAAGCACGAACTCCGTAGCTCCAGCGACGACCCTTAGGAGTCTCCGAGAAAAATTCACTTGTGAACCGAAGGACGCGACCCGGAATTGAACCCACAACCTTCGGAGCCCGAGACATACTGCTTGACCACTTCTCCACGGAGACTCCCGTGTCTGGTCACAGGTGCATTTTTCTCGGAGACTCCTGGGGGTTGTCGCTGGAGCTACAGAGTTCGTGCTTTGTGCGACGCTTTCAGCAGATCGCCCTGCGGAAAGAGACCGAGCCATATGGGATAAAACCCGGGGCAATGAAGTCGATCCTCTCGACTTTTGAGACTTTGTACAAGAATGTGTGGGACAGAAATAGAATAAGCCTGCAAACAAAGCTGAAACTATACAAAGCAGTTGTATTATCCACAATGCTATATGCTTGTGGAACCTGCACTGTTTACCAGCGACACACTAGGAAATTAAACCACTTCCAAACAGTCTGCCTTAGGGAGCTATTCAAGATTAAATGGCAAGACATGATCCCAGATATTGAAGTCCTAGAAAGAGCGCCAATGCTCAGTATTCTCTCTCTACTAATGAAGAATTAGATTCGTTGGGCTTTTCACTTTACTCGTATGCCAGATCACATACTCCATACTTGAATTTTTACTTGAATATATATATATATATATATATATATATATATATATATATATATATATATATATATATATATATATATATATATATATATATATATATATTCATTGGCACCTTGCCGTCTTGACAGACGATAGTTTGTGCTTTAAAAAGGCATAATAACTTTTAACTATGGCGGTAGCGAGTGTGACTAATAAGGCCAATTTGCGCTGTAAATGTCCGTTCACAGTGGGTGCATGTGAACACGTGGTCATTTCCACCATCATGCACCATCTTACGTCTCAAACGCTTGGTGTGTGACTTTTCTGCAATAATTTTCTCCTTTGACTTTATTCCATTTCTGATATTTGCCCTCCATGCAACACGCTCAGCGGCGACTTGCTCCCAATGTGCATTATCAATGCCTGTATCAATCATGTCCCGCTTACACACATCTTTGTATCGCAGTAGAGGCCGACCCTGAGATCTCTTACCCATCTGTAATTCACCAAAAAAGATATCCTTTGGTATTCTACCATCATCCATCCTCCTAAGATGTCCTATCCATCTAAGTCTACGAAGACTGAGCATGGAATAAACTGTCACACAACCTGATCTTTCCAATACTTCAGTATTTGTGATTTTGTCTTGCCACTTAATACCAAGAATTCTTCGCAGACACCGCATATGAAAGCTGTTTAAGTTGTTCTCTTGGTGTGAGTAAGTTGTCCAGGTTTCACTGCCATAGAGAAGAGTACTAAGGACACAGGCTTGATAGACAAGGACTTTTGTTTTGGCAGTAAGCTTCCTGTTCTCCCAGACTCTTTTTCTTAACCTGTTCATTGTTGTTGCTGCCTTACCAATCCGGATGTTGATTTCCTGATCTAGGGATAATTTGCTATTTACCACTGATCCTAGATATGTAAAATGGTCTACTATCTCTAGTTCGGCGTCGTCAATAAAGATTGATGGTACCCCATGTGCACCTTGTGACATAATCTGTGTCTTCTTTTTGCTAATTGTTAAACCAAATTCAGAACAAGCATTGGGGAATGCAGATAGTAGACATTGCAATTCTTCCTCAGAGTGGGTCGTAACTGCAGCATCATCTGCAAAAAGCAACTCTCTGATCAGTACCCTCCTAATTTTGGTCTTAGCCTTCAATCTCTGAGCATTGCAGAGGCCGCCATCTGAGCGTGAGTGAATGTATATACCACCATCCTGATCACGAAATGCATATTTCAGTAGAAGTGAAAAGTATATTCCAAAGAGGGTGGGAGCTAGTACACAACCTTGCTTAACTCCACTCTTCATTTCAAATTCTTCAGAAGTTGCACCATCAAACTTGATTTTACCCTTCATGCCTGTGTGGAACGATTCCACAATGGACAGAAGAGTTGGTGGGCAGCCAATCTTCTTTAGTGCCTTGAACAGACCCTCACGACTGACCAAATCAAATGCCTTTGTGAGGTCGATGAAGGCAATAAACAGTGGTTGATTCTGTTCACGGCATTTTTCTTGCATTTGTCGCAATGAGAATATCATATCAGTGGTAGACCGGTTCTGTCGAAAGCCACACTGTTATTCGGGGTAGACTTGATCTCCTAGGACTTGAAGTCTGCGCAGAACAATTCTGGCAAATACTTTTCCAACAATACAAAGAAGTGAGATACCCCTATAGTTGTTGCAGTCGCTCCGATCGCCCTTGTTCTTGTACAGTGTTATGATGCTTGAATCTTTGAAATCCTGTGGGACTTGTCCTTCACGCCAGCATAGCTCTATTAGCTGGTGGATCTGTATAGTGAGTGTGTCTTGCCCACTCCTGATAACCTCTATTGGAATCCCATCCTTACCTGGAGCCTTGCCAGATGCAAACAAAGCCTGGGCTAAAATATAGAGATCATGTGTTGCCCATGCAGCATGATCCCTCTCTCGGCCTGCCTAGTTTACTCCAGAGGAAAGGTAACACCCCTACATCTGGAACAAGACAAGCTGCAGAAGCTGCCGGATCAGCAAAGCAACGCTCTAACTGTCCGCCTGTCGGACCTTCGATCCTAGACCAGTCGCCCAGTCGCCAACCAAGGCTTAGGGCCTGGTCTGCCCTGCCATGACATTTTGTCTTTAGCTTGCATTTCCTCGCACCAGGGTAAGGCTTGTACCCTCCCAATTGCGCTCTTCCGCCCGAAGCCGTTGGCACAATGTGGGGTGTCGGGTTTGGTAAGCGCCGCCCAACGTTCAGCGCTAACAGAAACCAGGTAGTACCGTCTACTGTTATACGGTAGCTCAGTCATATCTGACTAAGACCTGACATATATATATATATATATATATATATATATATATATATATATATATATATATATATATATATATATATATATATATATATATATCCAATGTTTGAATGTTTTTCTTAAACTCCTGGGAATGTTTACACATCCGACACAGTTAATGTATTATAGTCTATGGATGTAGGACTAGTCACAACCCTGCGTATATATTACACTGATACACTGTCTTAAAGTCTAAGAATGTACTCAGCTTCAGAGGAAAAGTTCTGGTATTACAGTTTGTTTGTATTTATCTTCTGGTCATTGGAACCATATTGCCAATCCGTTCTATGTGGAGTTGACATATCTTCTGCTGTCAGTATCCTATCAGGACCGACTTATTATGTCGTTACCTTTAGAGCTGGTTGACCTGTATATGTGATATCAGACTTCAATCTGGCCGATATTTATTAATGTCCCAGACTAGCGTCCATTCTTTCTTTTCAGGAGTGTTGCTATTTCTTTCGTCCTAGGAACCTGGTAAATATACAATATCAGGTGCTATCAACCTAACTCAAACTCATTAGAGCTGAGAGTAGGCTTATGGCCGTTATCATATATATATATATATATATATATATATATATATATATATATATATATATATATATATATATATATATATATATATATATATATATATACAGAGAAATGACCTCTGACATAAGACATAGGAGTATACACATAACGTAAGACTAGGTAAAGAAGGAAATGTCATAAAAGAGCTCCGAAATCCCAGTAACCATCTATACTAGAATCTCGTATCATACTTATCCTATATTATCTTAGTACTTATTCTATCGAGTGCACTGATAATTTACACAATCCATTATGTTACTTCTCAGCTAAATTCGGCCGACGCCCATTATTACGGTCTCACACTCAAATACACTATGTTAGATTTATACTCTACACCACAACTACCTTATAATTATCCTAGGCTGAATCGGGAATACTAATTGCACAATAAATACAAAATGCTCGTCAGTATTATCCGACTTGAAACATTGTAACTCCCTTTTCATAACCACTCAAGAATAAACCACCACTTCTCTCGTGGAAGCCCAGTAGCACAATAAATTCCACTAGAATTTCCAGCCTATTAATACTCTGGCTCTGTACGACTATATGGGTTATTCCACCAATTCCCCCTCCTGTCCTCTTCATCTTTTTCTCAATACAACCGAATTTCTCCTTTGATGCCCGGTCATTTCGGGACATCAATGCTTATTTACTCGTCTCCTCCGATCACCGATATTCGCCTCCGTTATTACAAAAGGCTGTGATACGGCGTGATCGCTAATCTCCGTTTCCCACTTCAAAGTTAGTGAAATATTTTATCGCGATACATCGGTGTTCAAAGGTTTTGAAATCACTGTTTTCCCGTCGTACGTTAATTTAAATACGAACTCTGGTCTTTGAAGTTTTCCTGGTCGACAATCTTCCGTTATCCACGAGACTTGGTTCTCGTCTTCAATCGTTCCGATCGTTCAATTAGGGCTATCCCATCAAACAAAATGCCGCGGCCTAGGCCGTCTATCGTTGTTCTAGTAACATTTCGAATCGTTGACCTCTAGTAACGTGACACTGTGATACGAGAACGTAGTGGCTTGTGTCGTAATATTGCATTGCTACATTGTTGCTATATCTTGAATTAGTGCGAGAACGAACGCTGTAACGATTGATGAGACATTATTGTGTGATATTGTGTGATTATATCCTAGAGTAATAAATTATATATTATTGACTCATGTGTTTATGTCTCATCTATGCTTGTACTATCTACCTGTCTTGAACCTTTCACTTTCTAATACCGCTAGACGCTAACAATCCCAAAACGCATCCTCCGATATTCGAATGCACCTACATGGGTAGAGAAGACACTTTATTTCTTCGCATCTGGTGACATGGGGGTGTACCAAAATCCAGATCTTGCATCTGAAGTAGTAAAATGCGTAGACCTATTAAGTAACCCTATAATGTCGTCAATCACTGGCAGGAGTTAGGAAACGTTCTTAGTGTTCTTATTTAAGGCTCTATAGTCAAAACAGAACCTGTGAGTGCCGTCCTTTTTCGTGACAATTACAATAGGTGATGACCATTCAGATCTAGACCGCACGATAATACCCGCCTTCAGCATATCTTCAATCACCTTCTCCACAGTCTCTCTATTTCGTAAAGGTGTTCTATATGGTTTCAAGTTTATGGGTGCATGGTCTCCTGTATCTATCTCCATTGTGACCGTTTTCGTTCGTCCCAACTTCATATCATTCACATCGAAAACATCCTGATTTTACACTATTAATTTCTATAATATTTCTCGATGTTCTGGTTGGGTGTTTAATTGTTCTAATAATTCTATATTCTTTTTTTCGTTTTCACTTCTTGCATTCTTGTTATATCAGGACGTCTTCTATCGCTTCTATCCCTGTGTCCACATCATAATTCCGCTTTCTAACTTTACTGGTTCCTTGGCCTTTCCACTCGCTGGTATTTTTAGCACAATTATTCTTAATATTCCCCACCATCTTGGTTCGTGCATCCTTCGGATGTCGTTCAGTTGCTCTTAATGGTGCACCGTTTTCCTTAATTCTCTTCGAGCCTTGTTTTTCCTCACTGCTTAAATTTGGTAATTCCTCTCTGGGTTTCTTTTCTTGTTGATTATAAAAACGCCGTGGGGTACTCATTGGTATACCATTGCTCCTTTCTACTCTCGCTATTACACACTCCTTACCTAATGAAATCGTCCTTGCTGTATTATTTATGAGCATGACTGGAAACTCTAGTCTCTGTATTAGGGTTACAATGCCATCGGAGATATCCAAACCTGGTTAATCAATGATATCTCTCTCTAGTTCAGTGGCTATAACTGTTTGCCCTTTTCAAAATATGGGTTTGGTTTTAATTTAGAGACCACCAGATTTATTGTTTGAGGCTGCAATACTACTAAGTCTTTTGTCCGAATGATGGAAGCTATATGGATATCATCCTCCAGATCAACGTACGTCTCTTTAAATCTTAATTTTCCCAAATCAAAGTAAACACTCACTCCGTTCCTTATTAGAAAATATCTGCCTATGATCATATTCCTATTTAAATTTTTTACTACATGATCATTCATTGGCACCTTGCAGTCTTGACAGACGATAGTTTGTGCGTTAAAAAGGCATAATAACTTTACCTATGGCTGTAGCGCATGTGACTGATAAGGCCAATTTGCGCTGTAAATGTCCGTTCACAGTGGGTGCATGTGAACACGTGGTCATTTCCACCATCATGCACCATCTTACGTCTCAAACGCTCGGTGTGTGACTTATCTGCAATAATTTTCTCCTTTGTCTTTATTCCATTTCTGATGTTTGCCCTCCATGCAACACGTTCAGCGGCGACTTACTCCCAGTGTGCATTATCAATGCCTGTATCAATCATGTTACTACATGAAACATGTGTTGTATAGGTAATCCTCCCAATTTAAAATCTATCATTGCTAGTCCTAATACTCCCAGAGCCTCACCAGTTACAGACTGCAAGGTTGCCTTAGTAGTGACTAATCTTGTATTTCCTTTTAATGTCCTAAATAAACTTTCCTTTATTATACTCACTTCGGCTCCAGTGTCAATTAACGTTCTTATTTTATATTTCCCTACGTCCAACACACATGAGCTAGGGTCTTTGACTCATATTCTCGAGTGACCCTCTCGGGCATATTCCCGCTGAAGCTTTTAATATGTCTGCACCTGTATCGGCCGTTCCTTTCTCTCCAATTCTGTGGGGACCAGCTTAACTTTCCCACTTCCGCGGTTCCCTTTCAGTTTAGTTTTGTTTAGTTTAGTTTAGTTTAGTTTAGTTTAGTTTAGTCGATGGATCAACATCACGGCACACGGGTGCAATCCATAAGTGCTCCGTATTCCTCCTAACTCAAACCTGAGTCTGGAGAAACTCAGCTAAGTGCACGAACTCCGTAGCACCGGCGAGGATCCTGAAATACATTGGGTAGATTTTTAACTCGAAATTTTGACCGGGCAGCGCCGTTAGGCTACTCTTTTTCGATTTCCAACTGCCAAGGGATTTTTTACGTGCGCAACAATACACACGGGCGTCCGATCTCACTACCCAGAGACCAGGGGAAATTTTATTACTAGAGGTCCATTACAAAAAATCCCGCAATAGTTTAACCGCAATAGTGGTAGCGCCGTGCTTCGTTCACGATAAGGATGTCTTCTGCGTTGTGTGTGTGATGTTTGACTTTCAGGTGATCCATAACTCTGCAAACTTACTGCGAACTCAACACTGGAAGAACTTAACAACTTCCACCTCGGACGTTTTCATCATTTATTTAATGGTCAAAAACAAGTAGTATGATGATGACGAGCAATTGCTATTATATTCGAAAACAGCATCCTCACGTCATTAAAACCTCTTTCAATTGACATAATAATATATGAATTTAGACTACTTCTTCTCGATGTTAACCAGTACGGATCTACTCCTGAAACACGCGTCTAACCTGGTAGAAGGCCAATTCCAAACTTCTCTTGTCACCAAGGAAGTTGTTGTTGACAATCTTTCATCATCCCCCCAAATTTCTCTACGTAATTGCTCATTGGTGCACTTTAGTGCCCAAAGAAGCAAGTACGCACATTTCCTATTTTTCAGTTCGTGCTCATAATCTTCTCCCGCCAGCATCCTCTTTCCCAGGGGCTACTCTGTTACACACAGGCGATCTTGTGGTTATCCCGAGGTAATAATGCTCACCTCAGAGATCCATGAACTTTAGCGGAGAGCAAACCTAAAAATCGTTATCTGTAGCTCCTATCAAATAATCTGTCCAACAAAAGCAGTAGGACAAAAGAAGAAGAGTAAGCACTTTTATGTAGTGTTTAAGTGCGTGTATGAGGTCTTTTAAACAAGCGTATACGTTTAACTCACACTGGCATATGTAGGTGCTGTTATTTTACTTTTCATCGCCAGCTCAAATTGAAGTTGTGGGACTGACTCCATATCTTAACGACCGGGCATTTGTTGATGACTGGCCCACACTTAACCCGCGCTGGAGTGAAGCCGGCTTTGATATTAACGAGGTCATAGCGCGCTACCAAAGAGCCTTTGTATCTCCAATATTTCATGTCACTGTTTCAGTCGACAAGACTAATGCCAGCAAACATGTTATAGAGGTCAGTTTATATGTAAAGTCGTGCAGTTTTAAGTAACGAAGAAAAACAGTGCAATCAAGCAAAGGGTCTGTTCTGTCATAAGTTTTGAAATGGGCATTGAATCAGCATGTCCCAGCATATTGTCATAAGAGGACGCGAACGAGGAAGTAATTTTGCGGGCTTGTCCACTGTGGACTCGTGCTATGGACAAGGCTAACATCCTGAACACTCTCAGGGAGATAGGATGAGTACTTGACTTAAGTGATGGATGCGACTCTGGATAAACTATGTGACTCTGGAACTTTAAATAACTTGCTAGAACATCAAGTCAAAAGAGAAGCTAGACAAGAGCGTAATGCGGGAGCCAAAGAAGAATAGTCAGCCAACACAGAAATGGTGCCATCAGTCGCTACACGCTAAGGGATATACTGAGAAAGGGATTAGAGCACTCTTATGCTAAAAGGTAATTGATCAATGAGGATGATCTGTTGATTAACTAACTTAACTAACTAAGGAGACGTAATAATGTATGACCATTTGAAGATAAAGCTAGTTAGTTAGTAAGTTATTTAGTTAATTAGTTAGTTAGTTAGTTAGTTAGTTAGTTAGTTAGTTAGTCGACAGATCATCCTCATTGCACATCAAACCATTCAGTCCATAATTGCTCGGATCCCCTCCTCAGCAAATTCCGCAGGGTGTAGGGGCTCACGACTCCAGTTCTGTGTTGGTTTATCAATCTTCTTTGGCTTCCTGCGTAGTGTTCTTGTTTGACCACACCTCTTTTAATGTGATGTTCTCGCAGTCTGACCATGGTTGTAGATTCGCAGTCATCACTTGGTTCTCGCAAAAGTCTTACTTCTCGTAGAGCATTCAGAATGTCAGCCTGGTCCATGGGGCTTCCACCCTCCACAGTAGCCTTACCTGCGAGCTTGTCAGCCCGCTGATTTCCTTGTACTCCTGCATGCCATGGCACGAAGGTAAAGCTGTTTCATCGAATCAAAAGACAGCAATAAGTTGCACAGTTGACAATCTTCTACCGTGGTTCAGCTGATGCAAACCAAACGTTAAAGCAAGGAGGACATTATGCATGGAACCCGAGGTCTACATTAAATAGATAACAGACTGATTAGTAATGAAGAAGTTGAGTTAGCTCAATGGGGAATTCAAACGGTGTTGAAGCACAATTCTTTTCCTGACAGAATTGAATATGGAGTCAATAAATATAAAGGCAATCGAAGTGAGTAAAGTAGTTTTTAAGAACTATATTGTGCCAATCCTGATGTACGAAAGCGAATCATGAACAAGTGAGGAATAATGTGGAAGCTGCCAAGATTTGGTTATGTAGAAGAATTCGTGGACGGAAAGAAAGAGTAACTAAGATATCCTTAAAGAAAGAGTAACTGAGATATAAAAGACATTAATTCACAAAGATAACTAGTTACTATGATCAGAAGAAGACAGTCCACATTTTTTTGGCATGTAGTGAGAAGGGGAAAGCCGGAGTGTGTCGACATAAAATCAAAGGTGGAGAGAAGGTAAGGCACGGAGAGGACCAAGAGAGAAGATACTGGACAGTTTGATATTATGTCATGGGGAAACATGAGAATCAGAGATGATTGGCAGTGCACTAGACACAATTGTGTGCACAGACATGATCACACAAGCCACACGGTGTGGATTATATGGTTGAATCTTTCCACTATCGCCGCCTTTACGTCTTCATTCTCGATGGTAATGAAATGCACACCTCGATCTTTCAGATATTTTAAGAAGGTCCGATTGACGAATTCCAAACCTTTGTCGGTTCTAAAATTTATCGGTTGGCTATCAGCAAAGATTTTACTCACAGCGACCACCAGAGCTTTCCCCGTTTTCTTCTGGATCGGGATGGCCCAAGCATATTTACTAAACACATCGATGCAAGTCACTAGATATGACCTCCCGTCGTTGTATCTTTGCAGTAGTCGCATATCTATCAAGTCGGCTTGAAAGTGTTGATTTATACCACCGGTTATGGTTTGGCGTCTCAGGAATATACGACGGATCGGTTTATGCAACGTGTAGGTACCTTATGACGTAAACATTTCTCAATTGTTTTAGCATTCAGCTGAATTTGACGTTGTAAAGCGGCGGCTTCACCGTAGAGTCATATTTTTTTTAGTTTCATAGTAATACTTTCTTATTTGCGCGGCCATTTTTCCCACTTGGGGGTATGTAACTTACTCTTCTTCTTTTTTTCTCCTGAAACTATACGGTTGAGATGTCTATACTACTCGCGTTTTGGACTAGCTTACTGGAGTCTCGGTTACTTGAATCTTAGTCGGCGGTGCCTCGTCTACCGGTGCCGGTACACTGTTGACTTCGGGTGTTTGTAGTGGTGGTTGTTCCTTGATATTCATTATACCTAGAGGCTTGTTTCTGTACCTTTCGAGTCGATTCAAATACCGCTGTAGTGTTTGCTGATACACTATGGCCTTTTCACGAGGTGGTAGATCTTCTGTTTCCAGGACTTGTTGCATTTGATGATCCAAGTCATGTAGGCTATCATTTAGTGTGTCGGATGGTACATATGGTCGTTCTAGCAACCGGGGATCGATCAAGATCATTTAATTGGCCCTTACAAACCCACAATGTCTTTCAACACGTTTAGGATGAGACCTAGTAAGGCGCATATGCAACAACCTTGTTGCAGGATCTGTTTCAGTTTCTTTAGTGACAATTTCTCATGCGTGAGTGCTCTCAGACTGTCTTTGTACCGCTGCAGACGCTTCTTCTGAGCTGGTGTCAGGGGAACATTACCTTTTAAAACGTTGTGACAGCATTCGCAAATTGATTGGACGAGATCTGGGGAAGCTGTTTTCATTACGACCTTCACGGTGGCTGGGTGTGTCTGACCCAAGAAGCGTAGCATAATACCCTCATTACGTTTAAGTCTGTTAGACATATTATTTAGGTGCGTAGACGACTTGATGCTGATTAGGGAATATATGGCTTAGTAAGCGCAGTTGATCCAATGTTTCCTATCGAATGTCAAAAAACAAATACCCGTGTGGAGTCGTTGTCGCGTCCTTAAAACTCTCTTGGACATACGACACCCGGCCTGGGTACATCTGATTGGTCAGATTAGTAATCTGAGACCCGTCTCGTGGGTTCTTAAACACCACTAAGTAATGCGAATTCAAACTTATGGCTCTTTGGTCTTTATCCTTACAAAATAGGTTCTGCACTATGTACATAACACTAAGGTTGCGATGATGACTGTCTTTAGTAAACAAATTAGTAACTCTGTCATCTGTCTCGGACATTAGATCATCTATGACCAAAAACCGATGCCTATCACCTGTCCATTTTTCCATATCAGACAGACCTTCGTTAAATTGAACACCCTTCATAGTTTCGTAATGGGTTGCCATTCCCCGTAGCACCATATAACTTCCTCTGGAATGGGGTCTACCATGGCGGAGAGATGGGCCAAGAACAGCTGGACAAAGACTGTTTACCACTCCCCGTTTGACCCGCAATCAATGAAATAAAAGGATGTTTCCACCTAGGATCCATGAGTAATAATAACTATCTACCTTGTCGCGCTGATGTTTATAACGCGTCGGGTGATTGTATTAGATTATTTGACCACCAGTTGCACGCCAGTTGTTCTCTTCTAGCTATCAGCATAATAATGACACAAGCAACGATCGACTTGAAAAAAGTTTACAACGAGATGGTGAATATGGCGTTGACTATTATTAGTTCCTACAAGTCCACAAAGACCAATAACTCGAGGTTAAGTTGCTTAGTACGTCAAATAGCCAAACAACAAGATATGTTATTCACGAGACTAGAAGGCTGTATCAAGCCTGAACACGTGATCCAGTCTTTGTTTCAATTGCTGAAGAAGTAATTGACGATAACTTCATCAACTATGGGAGAATAATACTGGTGTTTACACTTGGTATGCGTCTGGGTAAGCATCTGGTTGATAATACTTACAAGACAGATGTGAATGTCCAAGTCCTGGAGGAACGTTTCGCTACATCTGTATGCACGTATATGACTGATAAACTACATCCTTGGATACTGCGACATCAAGGTGGCTGACGTAATTTCTATACTTCGTTGCAAGCAACAGTTGAATAAATACATAACTAAAACTTACAACTCAGTGTTTGTCTTCGTTCATGTCTATATGTGTGTTTGTGTGAATATGCCACTGTTCATGTCTGTATGTACACATGTTTGTGTCTTTGTTCCATTGTGTATCTTTCTTTTGAGTGTATGTGCGTGTGTCTGTGTGTTTGTTTGTTTGTTCGTGTGTTTGTTTATAGGTTTTTGTGTGTGTTTGTTTATGCGTTTGTTTTTTTATGCGTTTGTTTGTTTATGCCTGTGTGTGTGTCTGTTTGTCTGGTTATACGTGTCTTTGTGTGTCTGTGTGTTTGTTTATGCGTGTCTTTGTGTGTCTGTATGATTTTTATGTGTTTGTGTGTGTTTGTCTGTCTGTGTTGCTTTTTTTACACGGCGCCGGCCTCTGTGCGACCGATGAATTACTTCTCCACGCCACCGTCCGCCATCTTAATGACTTTTGCATACACCACCGATGACGTACGCTAGGGACGCGCCGCCCTAGGATAATAGTTGTAACACAGGTTCGAATAACGTCACCAATCTACAAGTAATTCTTGACCATTTCTTATACTCATTTGCCGATACTTCACAAAATGTTTACATTGTTTGCCACATACCAAAAAAAAAAAAAAAAAAAATTCCATCTTCCAGATTTTTTCTCCAACCCACCAAAAAATGTTTTTTTTTTCCAACTTCCAGATTTTTCCCACAAAAAAAAAAAAAAAAAAAAAAAAAAAAAAAAAAAAAAAAAAAAAAAAAAAATTCCCGGTTCGAACAATCTCACTCCTCCGTCGCCTCGCGTTATTCGCCGCCTCTACCCAGATAACCAGTATCAACTTCCCCTACTTTACTACTAGCCACACACTGAGAACACCTGAGGACTAAAATAATTATACAGTCTCTTGTCTGTGAACTCACAAAGCACAACGAAATAATGGGAGATATAAAACACATGCAGAAGATAATAACAGACAGAGATGGAACATGTTGGGAGGTCAGGGAGGGAGCTGCAGGAGATAGCAAATAACAGAAGGGTCTGTAGTGGTTTGCGTGATAGTCTATGCCCCAATTGGGGGACACAGGGCAGCAGGATAAGAATAGAAGAAGAGAATGCCGGGCTGCCAGGACACATAGTGCTCTGTTGTGCACAGATTTAGAGTGTCGCACTGACGTCAATGCTCACTCCGTTCGCTGAACTGTTTATCGAACGCTTGGCCGTCTCATGTCCTCTACCACTAGCAGGCGTAACACAGGGACTCTATTCTATGGTTAGAGGCGTATTGGTATATAGGGCTTGTCATTTTGTTTAGAGATTACCCGACCTTCCAGGGGTGGTATGTTCAATATCTGGCCGGCCGCCATTACTTTCATTGACATTTTCTGGTGTTAATTGTAGACTGTGTCAAGCTGGGAGCCAAGATCTATTTAATTAAAAGCCGCGTCGAAAGGAATTCGAACATGACCAACAGGCAGACAGGTAGACAGAGAGGCAGACAGGCAGGCAGGCAGGCAGGCAGGCAGACAGACAGACAGACAGACAGACAGACAGACAGACAGACAGACAGACAGACAGACAGACAGACAGACAGACAGACAAGCGTGCGAGCTGCTGTGCTTGAGATGGTGTCATTAAAAGGTATATTTGAGATATTCCTTCATCCAGTGTCACCGACCGTTAGGGTGTTTCTATTGAAATAGACAGAAATCCCTATCCAAGAGTTTGCCGACAGTCTCTAGAAATTATGGCTCGTTACAAGAATGTCTAAAGGGATGGTCCCGATAGAAGAGACTGGGATTCACTTGGTAGACAAAGGCAGAAGGTGAAGAACACTCGTGTATGTAGGAAGCCCTAACACGAATGCCTAGTTTATCTGTCGGTGATCCTTCGTCAATTGATGGAGCCCCCTGTTTTAAATACTTTCACGCACTCACGCGCACACCTTGCGTTCAAAATGATCACGAGTGGAGTACGTTGGTGAAAGTATAAAACAATAATACTCTTTAATAATAAAAGAGAAAATGAAAATTGTGGTTCAACTGGTGAACTATGATAGTTACATTTATGTTACAGGTACAAAAATAAAATAGTTTTCTGATGCTTAGACAGATAGCATGTCATCATTCACACCATCCAGACAGTGATACACTCAGAACACATGTAGACACAGAGTCACCTGAGATAATCTGATCTCTGTTAGGAATAGTGCTGGCTTTCGGTTGTATTATGTCTTGGAGTCGACCCTGGCATTCGACAGGTGTACGATGCTCCTCCGGATTCCAGGTTCCGTCTCCACTAGTTGATGGCTCAAAGTTTCGGTAACCGGACCGGTTAGGTGTCAGCAGTATCAGCAGCGAGGCTCCTTAAATCAAAGAAACAGTTGCAGACTCCTTAGTGTCTTGACAATAACAATGTGTCTGAGTGTTGGTGTTGTGTGTCTGTTGTGTATGTGTCAGATGCAGAACAGGAATAAAACAATTCCTCTCTGCTATTCTGTATCAAAAGCAAAGGCCAATAGTTCTTATCAGCTTGGCTATACCTTGTATGACATGATGATACAAGGTGAAAAAGGGTCCAGAAGTGGACACATTCTAAGACCACATGGTCCATTGGAATAGAACATGTAGACAAATCTTTGTTTGAAAAAAACATTACAAAATGTACATGGTTGTAAAACTTGAAGTGACTCATATGCAATAATTACTGGTGTATTCCTTAACACCATGGTGAGGAAGTCCTGGGCAGCCAGGATGTTTCCCTAGATAGCTAAGGAAGGGCCAACAATAATTCAACCTAATCCCACATCAGTCATTAGGCATAAAGCAATCAAGTGTCGCCATGAAGTCGTGAGGTATACCCCACAGAATATACGAGCTAAAAGATAAGAAGAAGGCCAGCAGGCAAGCAAGGGGGCTGAGATATTCCAGGCATTGGGCTTTAGGATGTCTCAGTTATCCCTTGTTGAGTTATTTACTCCCCAAATTCTGATTCCTCACCACATGGTATTTGCTTTGAACTTATGACCGTCAGTGTCATGTAGTTCGGCATGGCGGTGAATCAGGGGTAAGCAAATTTATGTTTGAATATATATCGCCTAGTAACATTGCTGGCATGTGAGAATCATGTTCCACATGTCTCTTCTACTTCTGCCCACATGGCAAAATCATGTTATCATATTTTCAACAAAATATACATGTAAATACATTCACAAAATGCATATGAAAATAATCAGTAAGGTTCATACATTATATCAATATATATTTTTAACTATAAATATATCTAGGCCTCACATGTTTTCTCTCAATGTCTCCCCTTTCAACTACCACATTTCATAAATATACATGGTCGGGAAAGTTTTGGGTTTTCCCAATATCAGAATATAAATGTGTACACACTTCTTACTATAATCATAATTATTATGTTACTACACTCACCCCCAGTCTTATTGCAGCACTTAAGATAGGTTTTGGTATAATCTACCAAGGATGCCATTGGATATGGCAGCTCACTTCATATAAGGTCTGCTTAGCACAGCAGCTATGGTCGTTGTGTACCGGACGGAAGTTGTTAGTCACAATTTCCGGTGCAGCCGTACTAATAGCATATCGCTGTTTTCCCGTTGCTAGGGAGTGACGGACCTATATCCCCAGTCATTAGACTTGATATTAATAAGGGTTGAAGACAGAGGATTTCCCTTGTGACATCATTTGATGATGACGTGGAAATGTGCTGTCCCCAATAGTACAGTGTGTAGTTTTAGTGCAGCAAATGTCTGCGTCGCCAATATGACGTCATTATTAGTAATTTAGCTGCCTACTGAATCCAGAATGTAAATAGTAATTCAGCTAACGTAATATTGGTGGTATTTGCATAGTGATCTAGACTCATCCCGTCACATATGCCCCTCCTAGAGAAAAGTACGACTAGGTGAACTTTTGGGGTAGGTGAGCCTAGATCGACTATGGCTTATTTTCCTCCTGAGTCCGTCTGGTCATTGTCTTCATCCTCAGCAGTAGGGTGTCTGCTCAGGAAATCTGCTCCCACATTTTCTTTTCCGGGGATGTACTCCACATTGAATGTGTAGGGTTGTAGGAGCAGTGACCATCTCATCAACCGAGTGTTTAACTTCTTGGAGGCAGCTAAGAACATCAGAGGTTGGTGGTCACTCTGAACCATGAATTTTGTTCCATATAAGTATGGTTGGAATTTCTGTACCGCCCATACTAGAGATAAACATTCCTTTTCGATGGTGGAATAGTTCCGTTCAGCCTGGTTTAACTTTCGACTGGCGTATGCTACTGGGAAAAGGATGGTCGGGTTTTCTCGTCCTCCCTGCAACAGTGTTGCCCCAATGCCAACATTACTGGCATCTGTTCGCAAGGTAAATGTTTTGGTAAGATCTGGGAGTTGCAAGATGGGTCTTGCTGAAAGTCTGTCTTTAAGGATGGTGTACGCAGTCTCACAATCTGCAGTCCAGTTAACTTTCTCTGGGGCTCCCTTCTTTGTGGCATCTGTGAGAGGGGCTGCAACCATGTTGAAATTCTGGATATATTTTTGGTAGAACCCACACAGAGACACAAAGGATCTCACATCTTTCTTGGTCTTGGGTCGCGGTGCGGCTTGTAGTTTTTCTACATTTTTCGGGTCAGGCGAGGTGTAACCCTGGACTATGGTATGTCCCAGAAATTCAAGTTTTTGAAATGCTAGCTGGCACTTGGTGGGCCGAGCAGTCAATCCTACTTCAGCTAATCTGGTTAACAGAACTTCCAATGAGGATAAATGCTCCTCAAAGGTATTGGAGGCAATGAGAATGTCGTCCATGAAGTTGGTAATGGATGGGTCTCTTAGAGGGTCCAAAAGCATTCTCATCATCCTGGTGAAAACGCTGGGTGCATTACTAAGGCCAAATGGGAGCACGTTGAATTGGTAGTGTCCCGTGGAGGTGCTGAATGCCAGGTAGGGTCGAACTTCTTGCTTCACGGGGATCTGGTAGTATCCTTTGCTCAAATCTATCTTAGAGAAATACTTGGCTTTACTCAGCTTGGCGAAGAGTTGCCCCTGGTCTGGTAGCGGTTCTGCTTGGAACTCGGTTATACCATTCAGTTGGCGATAGTCGATGCAGAGCCGATGCTCCCCACTAGGTTTTCTAAGCAGCACCACATTTGCACTGTACGGTGACTCAGAAGGTGAGATTATTCCTTCTTGAAGTAGCTGGTTGATCTCAATTCTGAGTGCCTCTTCCTTTGCATAGGGAATGGGATACTGTTTCTGCCTAATAGGATCAGGGCTGGTCAGCTTCATATCAAATTCTATCAAGCTAGTGCGACCTGGTTTGTCGGTGAGGAGTGTTGCGTGAGATTGTAATACTTCCTCCAATTTTCCCTTTTGGGAAGTGGTCAGGTTAGGATTTATTTCCACATCCTGGTAGGTCTCCTGAAGTTGTAGGGGATATTCCACCGCTATGTTCTCCCCATTCTCTACTTCAGTTTCAACTGCCATTGCCAACAAATGCCTTGGGGGGTCATTTGCTCTCGTATAATATTTGCGAAGCAAATTGATATGATACATGTTCTGCTTACCCTTGATGGCAATCCTGTAATTGGTACGGGACAGTTTCTCTACCACGGGGAACGGCCCCTGCCACCCAATCTCCAACTTATTGTTTCCGCTAGGGAGTAGTAGTAAGACTTTGTCCCCTACCTCTAGTGAACGATCCTTGGCCTTTTTATTGTAATACTGGGCATGTTTCGCTCGGGCTCTTATAAGATTACTCGTCGCTAACTTCCATCCCATCTTTAACTTGTGTTTCAATTCTTCCACATACGTGGACGCATTTACTACTGTCTCGTCTGTTCTCTCCTCAGTCCATGTTCTCATGAGAGCTTCTAGAGGACCTTTGATGGGCCTACCAAAGAGGGGGGTTGCCGGTGGAAGGCCAGTGGAGCCATGAGGAACTTCCCGGTAAGCAAATAGTGCTGCCGGTAGGTAATCATCCCAGACTTCTGGTTTTTCCTGTGCCAACTTCCTCAGGATAGACATCAATGTCCCGTTGAACCTTTCCACCAGGCCGTTTGACTGTGGGTGGTATGGACTGGAATGTATGTGGCGAGTCTGGAAAATATGGAAGACTTCTTCTATCAATCTCCCTCTAAACTGAGAGCCGTTATCAGTGAGTATTTGGTTAGGGAATCCTAGCCGAGTGAAAATCGTGACCAGGGCCTCTGCCACTCTTTTAGAATCAATGGCTGGCAGGGCGATCGCTTCTCCCCACATGGAGCAGGTATCCACCAGAGTTAATATGTATTTGTTTCTCCTTTTAGTTCTAGGGAGAGGTCCAACAATGTCGACAGCCACTCGCTCGAAGGGGGTATTCATGATGGGCATTTCTCCTAACTTAACTGGGGCAGTCGTGTGTCTGGGTGCAACTCGCTGACACCCCGGACAAGATTTCACATACCTTTTGATGTCCCCATTCATTCCCGGCCAAAAATAATGACATGCAATACGTTGATTAGTTGCACCACCACCCATATGCCCACTAAACGACAGTGTGTGGCCCATGTGTAGAACTTGTGGCCTATATGCTGCTGGTACTACAAGTTGACCATGTTCCTGTTCATTTTTACCGGCCCTACGATACAACAAATTTCCCTTCTTATAAAAGTCCCCTCTCTGCGGAGGGTTTCTAGCATTTGGAAGTTTCTTAAAACAGTGTGCTAGAGTTGGGTCCTGGTTCTGTGCGGCTCTAATCTCCCCTGGGAGTGGATTCATGGGTAGATCAGGCTCAGAGGTTGCGGTAACTTGAGCCCTGGTCTGCACAGCAGCCACTATCATGGGTGTGACTGGTTCCCCCAAGTAGACATATCTACATCCTAGTATCATGTCATAGATGGAGTCGGCCATCACTGCTGCCGATATCGTACCTTTAACGAATTTAGAGTCAACTAATATTCTAGCGATTGGCAAGGTCAGGGTAGGTGAGCTTTTTGTCACGCCCTTTATCTCAATTGTATCTTCTGTGATTTGATCAGAGTCTACCAGGTGAGAGGCTACGATGGTATCATATTGTAGACCCGTATCGTAAAGACACTCGACCCACTGTCCATTGACAGTGATCTGCTCTGTCACTGGAGGTCTTCTCAGTTCTTGATGAGGTGGCCTCTTAGCGATTTCCTTGTCTGTGGACAAGTATGCCGCAATCTTGGGATTAGGTTGGCGCCTACATTCTGACGTACTGTGGGAGTTATTCCTACAGTTCTTGCAGTAGGGTTGTCTAAAACCAGTTGCGGTGGGGTTGTTTGGTTGTGGCTGGGGTTGCCTCTTATCTGCTGGTTGGTTATTGTATCGGGGTTGTCCCATGTTGGTTGGAGGTTGGTTCTTTTGAGGTTGGGGAGGTTGATTCTTTTGAGGTTGGGAAGGTTGGGTTGAGACAGAGTCCCCATGGGCAGTCAGATACCTTTCAGCCAAGACTATCATTTCCTCTAGGTTTTGCGCCCCTTGTTCAACGATGAAAGTTTCCATCGGCTTCGACATACAGTTCCTCATCTGCTCACATAAAACCATCTCCCGCAAGCCCGCATAGGAGTGTTCATACTCTCCCAATGTCTCCCATTTACAGAGATAACTCTGCAGACGAGCGGACAATTGTGAGAATGACTCACCCCTCAGGCGTCTTGCGGTTCGGAATTTCCGTTGATAAGCAGCTGAGGTTAACTCATATCTCTTCAATAAAGCCGATTTCAAACTTTCATAAGAATGTTCATGGCCTGGAGGTAGTCCCTGAAAGACTACATACGCTTGTCCCCTCAGTGCCTGAGAAAGCTTCAAGTTCCAGTGTTCCCTAGCCAACCCAAATGACTCAGCTAATTTCTCGAATTTCTGAAGGTAACTATCCAATTGTTCCTGATTTTCCTCGAACGGCATCAAAGGAAAACTCATAGGACCCACATGAGAAGTCGAATGTAGCTGGGTTTCAATGATGGGTGCCGGAGAGCTGGCGTTAGAACAGGTTGCTGATAGAGCTTGGTTTTCTAGCTCTTTCATCCTAAACTCATGCTGTCGGATTTTTTTTGTTTTCCTGTAACTGCCTAAGTTCTTTCTCAGCCTCGGCCTCGATTTTCTTAAGCTCTGTCTCTGCTTCCAGTTTCTTAAGCTCGAGTTCATGCCTACGTATTTTATCTTCCCTGTCTTCTTTCCTTGACTCCCTCTCCATATCATGGACATATTTGGCTGCTTCGGGCTCCGATAACCCCATAGCTACCGCTGCTGCGTGCAAATCTGCTGATGAACTCATGACTGAGTTTTGACTGAGAGGGTGAGTGATCAGTGGACTACAATTTCTATATCAATATTATACTACTTCCCAATTCAAGTTATACTAATACAATTGCAATAATTTACAAATCTTATTAGTACATACACAAAAATGGTTAGTACAAACAATGATACAAACACACTTTCACTCTCTCAATCGAATGGAAACAACTAATTACAGAGTTTCCTAAACTACTCTACCATTTACTGAGATGAGAAAAACATTTTTTTTTTTTTTTACCAAGTAACACAATTTATTAGAAATATTTCTAATTAGCTGGGTAGATCCCGGACCGAGACCACAGTTGTCACCGACCGTTAGGGTGTTTCTATTGAAATAGACAGAAATCCCTATCCAAGAGTTTGCCGACAGTCTCTAGAAATTATGGCTCGTTACAAGAATGTCTAAAGGGATGGTCCCGATAGAAGAGACTGGGATTCACTTGGTAGACAAAGGCAGAAGGTGAAGAACACTCGTGTATGTAGGAAGCCCTAACACGAATGCCTAGTTTATCTGTCAGTGATCCTTCGTCAATTGATGGAGCCCCCTGTTTTAAATACTTTCACGCACTCACGCGCACACCTTGCGTTCAAAATGATCACGAGTGGAGTACGTTGGTGAAAGTATAAAACAATAATACTCTTTAATAATAAAAGAGAAAATGAAAATTGTGGTTCAACTGGTGAACTATGATAGTTACATTTATGTTACAGGTACAAAAATAAAATAGTTTTCTGATGCTTAGACAGATAGCATGTCATCATTCACACCATCCAGACAGTGATACACTCAGAACACATGTAGACACAGAGTCACCTGAGATAATCTGATCTCTGTTAGGAATAGTGCTGGCTTTCGGTTGTATTATGTCTTGGAGTCGACCCTGGCATTCGACAGGTGTACGATGCTCCTCCGGATTCCAGGTTCCGTCTCCACTAGTTGATGGCTCAAAGTTTCGGTAACCGGACCGGTTAGGTGTCAGCAGTATCAGCAGCGAGGCTCCTTAAATCAAAGAAACAGTTGCAGACTCCTTAGTGTCTTGACAATAACAATGTGTCTGAGTGTTGGTGTTGTGTGTCTGTTGTGTATGTGTCAGATGCAGAACAGGAATAAAACAATTCCTCTCTGCTATTCTGTATCAAAAGCAAAGGCCAATAGTTCTTATCAGCTTGGCTATACCTTGTATGACATGATGATACAAGGTGAAAAAGGGTCCAGAAGTGGACACATTCTAAGACCACATAGTCCATTGGAATAGAACATGTAGACAAATCTTTGTTTGAAAAAAACATTACAAAATGTACATGGTTGTAAAACTTGAAGTGACTCATATGCAATAATTACTGGTGTATTCCTTAACACCATGGTGAGGAAGTCCTGGGCAGCCAGGATGTTTCCCTAGATAGCTAAGGAAGGGCCAACAATAATTCAACCTAATCCCACATCAGTCATTAGGCATAAAGCAATCAAGTGTCGCCATGAAGTCGTGAGGTATACCCCACAGAATATACGAGCTAAAAGATAAGAAGAAGGCCAGCAGGCAAGCAAGGGGGCTGAGATATTCCAGGCATTGGGCTTTAGGATGTCTCAGTTATCCCTTGTTGAGTTATTTACTCCCCAAATTCTGATTCCTCACCACATGGTATTTGCTTTGAACTTATGACCGTCAGTGTCATGTAGTTCGGCATGGCGGTGAATCAGGGGTAAGCAAATTTATGTTTGAATATATATCGCCTAGTAACATTGCTGGCATGTGAGAATCATGTTCCACATGTCTCTTCTACTTCTGCCCACATGGCAAAATCATGTTATCATATTTTCAACAAAATATACATGTAAATACATTCACAAAATGCATATGAAAATAATCAGTAAGGTTCATACATTATATCTATATATATTTTTATCTATAAATATATCTAGGCCTCACATGTTTTCTCTCAATGTCTCCCCTTTCAACTACCACATTTCATAAATATACATGGTCGGGAAAGTTTTGGGTTTTCCCAATATCAGAATATAAATGTGTACACACTTCTTACTATAATCATAATTATTATGTTACTACACTCACCCCCAGTCTTATTGCAGCACTTAAGATAGGTTTTGGTATAATCTACCAAGGATGCCATTGGATATGGCAGCTCACTTCATATAAGGTCTGCTTAGCACAGCAGCTATGGTCGTTGTGTACCGGACGGAAGTTGTTAGTCACAATTTCCGGTGCAGCCGTACTAATAGCATATCGCTGTTTTCCCGTTGCTAGGGAGTGACGGACCTATATCCCCAGTCATTAGACTTGATATTAATAAGGGTTGAAGACAGGGGATTTCCCTTGTGACATCATTTGATGATGACGTGGAAATGTGCTGTCCCCAATAGTACAGTGTGTAGTTTTAGTGCAGCAAATGTCTGCGTCGCCAATATGACGTCATTATTAGAAATTTAGCTGCCTACTGAATCCAGAATGTAAATAGTAATTCAGCTAACGTAATATTGGTGGTATTTGCATAGTGATCTAGACTCATCCCGTCACATAGCAGACAGACAAGCGTGCGAGCTGCTGTGCTTGAGATGGTGTCATTAAAAGGTATATTTGAGATATTCCTTCATCCAGTATGATGACATGTCTCACAATCGCATTCTAAATCTATGCCTGTGTAATCTCTTTCAGCTTACGCAACCGTCTTTAGGATTGCATCAGACGTACTTCATGAAACCAAGAAATTATTCTCTTATCCTGGCATACGAGAGATACCTGGCCGAGACCGCTGTTGCCCTGAATGCAAGCAGGGTGGTGGCCGAGCAGGACGCCAGGGACGTGGTAAATTTGGAAATCGAGTTATCCAGCGTAAGCAACTGTCCTTATGTCAACTATATACAATTAAGTAACTATACTAACAGCTAAATGAACCTACCTCATGGAAATCATGTTATAAATCATCTCCAAGTTCCATCTCCTTAGTTAAGCTCGCTTGTAGAGACTTTCTAATATTATTTGTCCTGCGTCTTCATCGTGCACTCACACAGGATTTGTCCAGTGCATCTCTTGATGCCGCCCACCAGCTTCTAACGTTGCTTTTCTCTTACACTCTTCCAATACACTTGTCCCTTAATAACACCCTTTTGCTATATTCTGCGACTCTTTTTTTATGGCCTGCTTACTTACGAATATAAATAAATTGTCCCATAGCAGTTTTTTTTTTTTTTTTTGGGGGGGGGGGGGGGCATAGGTCTGTACTCAGATAGCGACATCACATATTATAGACCTGGAAGCAAGGAGAAATGTGTTTGCCAGTATTTACTTTAATAAGGCAGGCAACGACCCCAGACGTCGAACCCGCGTCCGACCGTGTTCATGACATTACCAACGTAAGTGGCGGGCCCGCCATATAGCCAGCTGATCTTTACTTAATTGTCTGGCTCTAATCGCCTTTGGTAATTTTTTGACAAAATCCACGATTACGGGGAGGACACGGACAGAGCTTCATGGGAGAGCTAAAGATTGGGGTCAGGGATTGAAGTGAGCTGGTTGAGAACCTCCGCCCCATAGGAGATAGAAGGCAAAATGAGAAGAAGAAACATATGAATGCAGAAGAATATCTGCAATACGTGCTGTATTTCCGTGTGTTAATATATCATAATTTCCGGTGTATTTGCATTGTAACTATCCTGTGAATATACCAATATTTCCAACAGTTGTGTCAATATCCCCAGATCTTGGTTCCAGATGAAAAGCAACGTGACCATACCAAACAGAATAACCCAGTCAAGCTGAACCAGTTCTCAGCGGTGTATCCCGGGGTAAGTACGCTGTGACGATCTGTCACGACAAAGTTTCTACAGAACTGTAACAAAACTCATGACCTCCAATAGCCATCACTAGAGGTCTCCGAATAAGACTGTAGTTTCCGTGGCAAAGTGGTTACGCCTCTTACCTCGCGTTTTAATGGTTGTATTTATTATTTCGGGCTGTGTCGTTCGGTTCACGGGTGCAATTTTATCGAAGATAAAAGTGTGTGTGTGTGTGTGTGTGGGGGGGGGGGGGGGGGAATAATGAGTTCGTGCTTTGTGCGACGCTTCTGGAAGACCTTTCAGCGGATATAGATCGAGTCATATGGGACAAAACTTGGTGTAATGAAGACGACCACCTTTCCTTTTAAACTCTTTACGAAGAGTAAGACTGCCCAACGGCAATGCTCGGCGCAGCAATTACGGAATAATCCATTATTATTAAGGCTTCACAAGAAGAAAACTTGTCAACATGTACTGCACAATTTTCAGTGAGATGAATAATGTCTTCGTTATATAACTAGCACACTCTTAACAACTCTTTGCAAATCAATCACCTCATGAGAAAGATTGTCCCAGCACTTAACATTTCTTACATCTATTTATAGCATACGGTAATCCTCCAACAGCAGTTCATATTCTAACATCTCAGTCGAAATATCAGATACCTCTTTCGTGGAGTATACTTGCTCTGAATTCCTTCACAAGGCAGCGTCTGCATACACAACCCTGCATAGCTGATACAACGTGGCTACCTGAACAAATATGCTAGGCGGTATGGACCCTTCACCAAACCGCTAACACCTTCTGCTCTAGCCCGAAAAATGTACGTTACAACAAAACGTCGATAGGTGACCACCATACGTCAACAAACGAACAATTTATGTTGCTAATTGGTGCGACTACCACTCGAGATGTTGTCAACATGCACACGTAACATGTCAATGTGTACACACATCTCGTTGCCATATCACCTTCTGCAGTAAATTTATAACTTGTGAGCACAACATTCATCATTATAGTGATAATTACCATTATCACTAACACCATCGACATAACTCTGCCTTCTTTCATTCATCCTATCCTCCTGTAGGAAAGAAGAGACAGGCATAGTAGCCTATGTTTCTAATCTACTAAATGTTCACCGTAGGCTAGACTTTGAAACTTGCGAAATAGAATGTATTTGGTTGGAGTTAATACTTCGAAACCGCACACAACTGATAATTGGCTACCTCTATCGAAATCCCATTGCTGGACACGTCTTTTACGAAAACTTCACTACCATGATGGATGTGGTATTCACTTCCGGGAAGGAAATAATACTACTCGGAGACTTTAACATTGACACCAACATATCCCATATAATTTGAGGAAATATAATTGCATCATACAACTTCCAACATATAGTACAACAAGCTACTAGAGTAACAAACTCATCTTCAACACTTATAGATCACATGTATGTAACTTGCTCGGACAACATCATAGAATGCACCGTGCCCAATTGTGCAGTGAGCTATCACTACCCAATATGCTGCACATGGTCTAAAAAAGGAATTAAAACTCCTAAACATAAACACATAACTGTAAAATATAGAAGCTACAAAAATTTCAACCAAAACTAATTTTTACAGGACCTGCTCACTTCACCTCTAAACAATGTTTATCAACTTCCAGAACCGGATGATGCTCTGGAATCCTGGATGAAGATCTCTATTGATGTTTTTGATACACATGTGCCAATCAAGGAAGTTCGACTAAAACATCACGTCAAAAACCTTGGATCACCCAGGAAATTCTTGAAATTATGAGAGACAGAGATAAGGCACATAAAAAGTGGGATCTCAGCAGATACCGTACTCTTAGAAACAAAGTTCAATATACCATACGAAAAGAAAAGAAAAATTACTTTAAGAACTTAGTAATGGATAAAACAAATAGTAAGGATACATGGAAGGCAATTAACACCTTGACAAACAAGCATAACTTCTCAAATTCATTACCATCAAATCCTATTTCATGCGACCAATTCAGTAACTTTTTTTTCAGAATGACATAGATCAGTTGAAGGCTACAATACCAAATTCTCCTTGCAACTTATCTTTACTGTCATCGTTTTGCCAGACCAGATGCCCCAGAGATATCCTTTCTGACATACCGCTAATGACAGTCACTGAAGTATGCACTTACCTCAGTAACCTAAAAAACAAAAAGTCATCTGGGTTAGATGGAATCAGCAGTCGGATTCTCCGCTATGCAGCGCCAGTGATCTGTGTATCACTAACCTATGTATATAATCAGTGTCTCACCAAAGGTCACTTTCCATCAGCTCTCAAAATCGCTAAAGTGTATCCTCTCCTTAAATCTGGTTCATTGGACAATGGTCTCCCGAACAATTATAGACCAATTTCTTTACTATCATCACTATCTAAACCACTAGAAAAACACATCCATAAGGTAACATTACAGTATTTAGATCGCAACAAGCTTATAGTTGACAGTCAATCAGGATTTCGACCAAAATATTCTTGCCATACGGCCCTAACAGACATGATAGAAAATTGGCACCAGAATATAAATAACAACAATCTATGTGGAGCTGTGTTTATCAATTTCAGAAAAGCATTTAATATGATAGACCATGCCATTTTAATTTTAAAAAACGAGACAATGAAAACTGGCCCTAATGTTGTGACGCTAATAACATCTTTTCTGTCAAACAGAAATCAAGTAGTATCATACAATAAATCTCAGTCACAAACCACTACCTTCAATACTGGAGTACCGCAAGGCTCTATTCTTGGCCCTCTATTATTCGCCATATATATTAATGATCTACCTTTGCATCTTTCGTCGTCCTGCGATCTATTTGCAGACAACTGTACAGTGTATACAAACGCTGAAAGCAGTAATTTGCTGGAGTCGTTTTTGCAACAAGAATTAAATAATGTAATTAGGTGGCGCTATGCGAACCGTATGCAAATTAACATCACTAAAACAAAATCTATGTTATTAACAACCAGACAAAGACGTCAGACACTAAATTCACACAGATCAATTCAACTTCACATCGATAACATGCCAGTATAAAAGTGTAATTGAGCACAAAACATTAGGCCACATCACTGATAGAAACCTACCCTTTAATCCTCACATTCAAGCGCTCACTAAACAAACAGCGAAAAAAGTCTACCAACTCGCCAAAATTAAAAATTTCCTTGATGAGGACACAAGGGAAATATTCTATACGTCTCACATACAGACACATTTTGACTACTGCTCTAGAATCTGGGACGTTTGTTCCATTTCAAGCACCAAGCGACTTTACTCACTCCAGAAACGGGCCATGAGTTTAATTTATAGCAAACATTTAACTGACAATCCTAGCCTGCATAAACGCCTTCAGTTACTACCACTCAGCAAACGTCTGCTATTGTTTGAATATAATGCTAGACACAGTAAACGATTAAATATATTACACATTCCGAAGCCTAGGATAGACTTATACAAAACAAGCTTAACGTACTCTGCAGCTCAGCTATGGAACAATCTTCCATATGAAATAAAAGACACCACCAATCCCTATACATATAATCGCAAATTATTTGAACACTATCTCAATACGGATTAACTTCCCCCTTAATAATAGAAGTAATAATAATAATAAAACCCTAGTATAACAGCCAGTCCCCTTTTGGTAGGCCAGTATATTCCACATAGCTAATAACAAGTGCCACACCAGTTATTACTTTTACTGAGTCGTGTAGTATTGATTTTTCATGTTCCACATGCCTTTATATGCATATCTTTTATATTGTTGCTGTTTTCAGTTAGCCTTGAATGATATGTGAATGGTATAATGTATGAAAGAGAGTGATAAAAGGGCAGAATGTTAGACGTGCTTGCGTGCCTAATTCATAACCCTTTCAAAATAAAGTTTTGTTGTTGTTGTTGTTGTTGTTGTTGTTGTTCCCTCATTCTTCTTCTTCTTCTTCTTCTTCTTCTTCTTCTTCTTCTTCTTCTTCTTCTTCTTCTTCTTCTTCTTCTTCTTCTTCTTCTTCTTCTTCTTCTTCTTCTTCTTCTTCTTCTTCTTCTTCTTCTTCTTCTTCTTCTTCTTCTTCTTCTTCTTCTTCTTCTTCTGTGAAGGGCAGCAGGTTAAAAAGAGGACGGTCGTGGATGTGTCAAGCCGAAGATATTCTTCAACAGGTGTGTTTACTTGAGGACTTAGAACCTGGCGAGGAGTGGGTACAAGTGCCAACAGATTTCTGCACATCCTTTTCAGTTTGCATCCAACTAGACAGAAAATGCAGACAAGAAAATCCGGCTGCTGTGGAGGTTGAAGTACAAGCGTTGATTTTCGAGAATTCGCTAGACGGTGATGCTGTCATCTACACAGATGGGTCGGCCGTCCGACATGTGAGAAGCTCATGGGCCTTTACGGCTTGGGCCGGAGGGAGAATTGTGAAGAAGGACTCTGATGCTTTCACTGAAACCACAAGTAGCCTGACTATGGAAGTCATGGCAGTAAGTAAAGCAATAACATGGCTCGAGACACAGACATTCACTAGGGCATGTTTCCTTAGCGACTCAATGAACATGATCAAGAGGATAGAGGAGGGGTCGATCCGAAAAGAATGGTTGCTGCCTCTGGAGCGGTCTCGGCTGGCAAAGATTAGTTTCATCTTCGTGCCAGGGCATGCGGGAGTACAAGGAAATGAGCGGGCTGACAAGCTCGCAGGTGAGGCTACTGTGGAAGGCGGACGCGCCATGGACCAGGCTGACATTCTGAATGCTCTACGAGAAGTAAGACTTTTGCTTGAACCAAGTGATGACTGAATCTACAACCATGGCCAGACTGCGAGAACAGCAAATTTAAAGAGGGGTGGCCAAACAAGAACACTACGCAGGAAGCCAAAGAAGATTGATAAACCAACACAGAACTGGCGTCGTTAGCCGCTACACGCTGCGGGATTTGCTGAGGAGGGGATCCGAGCACTTATGGACTGAATGGTTCGATGTGCAATGAGGATGATCTGTCGACTAACTAACTAACTAACTAACTAACTAACTAACTAACTAACTAACTAATTAACTAACTAACTAACTAACTAACTAACAAACTAACTAACTAACTAACTAACTAACTAACTAACTAACTTCTTCTTCTTCTTCTTCTTCTTCTTCTTCTTCTTCTTCTTCTTCTTCTTCTTCTTCTTCTTCTTCTTCTTCTTCTTCTTCTTCTTCTTCTTCTTCTTCTTCTTCTTCTTCTTCTTCCTCTACTTCTTCTTCTTCTTCCGCTTCTTCGTCTCTTCTTCTCAGCAATATAATCAAACATACAGATAACCAGACATACGGATAGACTGACGAAAAGAGAACCCTAACTACCTTCTTGCCAGTCTGTCTACCTGTCTGCTTGCACTGCTCCTTCCATCATGAAAACTATGAATACCTCGTGGTTATTATAACACCAGGTACAAATTGTACAACATAAATTTAGAGCAGACCAGGTCAAGCTAAAGCTGCATTTCAGAAAAATGAAAGTATACTGCTAAACGAGTTAATGTCAATGTATGTCAGAAAGAAAATATATTATTGCACTGAAGTGAATCATGGAAAGTTGATGAACAAATTATAAAGATATTGGAAACAAGAGAGAAAATATTCCTGAGATAAATGTTGCGAATACATAGGGCTGCCAGAGTAGCTAACAACGATTGACTGGAAGATATAATTGAAAGTGAGTGAGTGGCACCTTAGAGTCTTGACAGACCAGAGTATGTGAGTTGGAATTTGGCCAAAATTCCACCACAATGCCTAGGCAGAGCTTCAGAGAACATGTGGTGCCCAAAGTACATGATCCCTCTCTCGACCTTGTCTTGTTTATTCCTGAGGATTGAATAACCAGTACGTCTGGAAAAAGTTGGCTGCAGACGCTGGCAGCTCAAGGTCAAACTTCCGAGACCTCGCCTCCACAAGCAGGTGGCGAGCGGTGGCCAGACCCTGAAACCTGACTTAGAGGCGTTCAGCCAAGTCCCACAGGTGAGGGCCTCGTACGCACCTGAACCATGGTAAGCCTGGACCTAGGTAAGCGCGTACTACCATCAGACTCCCCGCCTGACACGTGCGGATCCCGCAACCACCGAGAATAGTTTATATTAAATATTACATGGAGACAAACATCATGTTCGAACACAAAATGAGATGAGAAGTGTTGGAAACTATCGGGTACACTGGAATGTTCAGTTGGAGAACCGGACGGATCAAGAACAATAATTCTTGATCGAGAGACCCATGGCATGGAGGGTCATTATCAGCAGGATTGATCTAGAGTTCTATGGATCGAGATCTCTTGAGAGACATTTAGTTTGTGAGACAGTCAGTAAGTTAAGCAGTTAGCTAGTTAGTTAGTTAGTTAGTTGGACAATTAGTTAGTTATTTAGTTAGTTAGTTAACTAGTTAGTTAGTTAGTTAATAACTTAGTTAGTTAGTTAGTTAGTTAGATATTTAGATGGTTAGTTATTTAGGTAATTAGTTAGTTAGTTAGATAGTTAGGAAATTAGTTAGTTAGGTAATTAGTAAGTTAGTTAGTTAGGTAATTAGTTAGTTAGTTAGTTAGTTAGTTAGCTAGTTAGTTAAGCAGTTAGCTAGTTAGTTAGTTAGTTAGTTAGTTGGAGAATTAGTTAGTTAGGTGGTTAGTTAGTTAGTTAGCTAGCTAGCTAGTTAGTTAGTTAGTTAGTTAGTTAGTTAGTTAGTTAGATAGCTAGATAGTTAGATAGTTAGTTAGTTAGTTAGTTTGTTAGTTAGTTAGATAATTAGTTATATAGTTAGGTAATTAATTAGTTAGTTAGTTAGTTAGTTAGTTAGTTAGTTGGGTAATTAGTTAGTTAGTTTGTTAGTTAGTTAGGTAATTAGTTAGTTAGTTGAGTTAGTTAGTTAGTTAGTTAGTTAATTAGTTAGTTAGTTAGTTAGTTAGTTAGGTAATTAGTTAGTTAGTTAGTTAGTTAGTTAGTTAGTTAGTTAGGTAATAAGTTCGATATTTAATTAGATAGGTAATTAGTTAGTTAGTTAGATAGGTAATTAGTTAGTTAGTTAGAAAGTTAGTTAGATAGTTAGTTAGTTAGTTAGATAGATAGATAGTTAGTTAGTTAGTTAGTTAGTTAGTTAGTTAGTTAGTTAGTTAGTTAGATAATTAGTTAGTTAGTTAGGTAATTAGTTAGTTAGTTAGTTAGTTAGTAAGTTAGATAGTTAGGTAATTAGTTAGTTAGTTAGTTAGTTCGTTAGTTAGTTAGTTAGTTAGGTAATTAGTTAGTTAGTAAGGTAATTAGTTAGTTAGTTAGTTAAGTAGTTAGTCAGTTAGTTAGTTAGTTAGTTAGTTAGATAGTTAGGTAATTAGTTAGTTAGTTAGTTAGTTAGGTAGGTAGTTAGTTAGTTAGTTAGTTAGTTAGGTAGTTAGTTAGTTAGTTAGTTAGGTAATTAGTTACTTATTTAGGTAATTAGTTAGTTAGTTAGTTAGTTTGTTAGTTAGTTAGTTGAGTTAGTTAGTTAGTTAGTTAGTTAGTTAGTTAGTTAGCTAGTTAGTTAATTTGTTAGTTAGTTAGTTAGGTAATTTGTTAGTTAGTAAGTTAGGTAATTAGTTAGATAGTTAGTTAGATAGGTAATTAGTTAGTTAGCTAGTTAGTTAGATAATTAGTTAATTAGTTAGTTTGGTAATTAGTTAGATAGTAAGTTAGATAGGTAATTAGTTAGTTAGATAGTTAGTTAGATAGGTAATTAGTTAGTTAGTTAATTAGTTAGATAGTTAGTTAGATAGTTAATTAGTTAGTTAGTTAGATAGTTTGTTAGTTAGGTAATTAGTTAGTTAGTTAGTTAGTTAGTTAGTTAGATAGTTAATTAGTTAGGTAATTAGTTAGTTAGTTAGTTAGTTAGGTAATTAGTTAGTTAGTTAGTTTGTTAGTTAGTTAGTTAGTTAGTTAGTTATTTAGTTAGTTAGTTAGTTAGTTAGTTAGTTAGTTAGTTAGTTAGTTATAAACAGTGACAAATCTGGGCACGTACAAATTTGATCTGTTAAACTGACAAAATATGGACCAACGGGAAAATACTATGTCAATGGCGACCGATTTGCCCCTGGTGTGTTGAGCTTGAATCGGAAAGATATAAACCATGGTTTGCCGTGTTTTGTATAGTTGATGTGCGGGATACCGATGTCTTAGACCAGTGGTTCTCAACCGGTGGGGAATTCCACCCCCCCCACCCCCAGGGGAGAATTTTAGGGTTTCCAGAAGGGTAATTAAGATTATTTCAAGATCGCGTTAATACAAGAACCGATTAGTTGATATTGTTTTTCCCTTCATACTGTACGGTTCTGTACGTCTCACCCTTCTAAAATTCATTTCATAAAGTAAGTAGACCCACACATCACATTTTATGTGGACGTCTAGACTTGTTTTAGTATGTGCTATTAAATTTAGCTCCCATTATTACGTATCAGTTTACTTTATAAAATGAATTTTAGAAGGGTGAGACGTACAGAACCGTACATAATTATTTTTTACACACAGTGAAGCAACTGTAATATATTACATATATTGACTGACAGCTGGACATTGCCCGGGTCATCAGATCAAAGTTCAGCGCAGGCAACATTACTCTGCCAGACGATGAGATTGTCATCAACCGTTTCCCCACATACATCAAAGACATAGTGTCGGTTCTCGAGTGCCACCCTAAAAGGTTGTAACTTTGTTGTCTACAAATGCACAACTATAGGTGCCTGATCAAACTGAAACACATCAGCTCAAGATTTACAGTGTTTTCATAGACGTATTGTCTGTTATCTATTGTCTGTTATCTATTGTCTGTTGTCTGTAGTCTTTTAGCCCGAACCTGATGCTAATACATGATTTGTAATCCCGCACACTGCGCTCGAAATCAGCAGCAGGCGATTTGAAAGTAGACAGCCTTGTGTTGAGTTTTAACAATGGTATGAGTGTCTGTCGTTTAGAAAGCAATGGCAAACTACTGAAAGTAAAATCGCCTTGTAAATCACAAATAACCAAACATTCTGCGGTTGATTGCCACGTCTTGTCGAGGACATGCAAATAACTAGATTTTTATCTACAGTCTGCTGTCTATAATCTGTCGTCTTGTTTCTAATATCTATTATGTTATCTACTGTATATTTTGCCATGAAGTTTGGGAAATAAAGAGGGTTGTTACGAACAGATAAAGCTAGGGGTACGACAGGGGTATGTCTTGTCATCACATCTCTTCTCCCTATATAGCGACGTAATAATCAGAGCGATCAAAGAAATGCCAGGAATACTAGTTGGAGGTTATAATATAAATAATATACGCTATGCAGATGACACAGTATTGGTGGCGGATAAATCAGCATACCTACAACAATTGTTGGACATTGTAGTAACAGAGCGTGCAAGGAAAGAATTCTCCTTGAATATCAAGAAAACAGTAAAAATGGTGATATCAAAGAAAATGGTGACACCAAAATGTGACGTAGAAATATAAGGAAAAGTTATTAACCAAGTGGATAATTTTATATACCTAGGGGCATTTATAACATCATATGGAAGATGTAAAACAGAGATTAAGAGCAGCATTGGGCAAGCAAACGCGGCATTTCAGACAATTACGAGTATCTTATGCAATAAGTCACTATCACTGAATATAAGAAAGAGAGTGCTGAAATGCTATGTAGAACCAGTTTTGCTGTATGGCAGTGAATCGTGGAATGTCAATGAACAAATTAAGAAGAAATTAGAAGCAACAGAGATATGGTTCCTGAAACGAATGTTGCGAATTCCTTGGACTGCCAGAGTAACTAACAACGACTTCCTGAAACAGGATAATGAAACAAGAACAGTATATACAACAGTAAGAAAGAGACACACATCTGTCTTCGGTCATGTGATGAGAAGAGAGGCATTGGAAACATCTTGACAACTGGAAAGATAAAGGGGAAGAGAGGCAGAGGCAGACCAAGAGAAATAATGTTGGGTGGATTGAGACGGTGGCATGGAGGTATATCAGCAGCAGAATTGATCCAGAAAACCAAAGACCGAGATCTGTGGAGAGCCATGAACGCCTACGCCAGCTGGCAGGGCACTTGATTAGACTGTATATTATTAACTTTCGAGCTCAGATGCTACAGAACAGTTCTTATAATATCGTGAGCCAAGCAAATAAACACTGGCATACTACTAGATCTGAACATCGAAGCAAACTAACACATGAGTAGTATCATGTCTCGGAAACTGACATACTTTGGCTATATTCAACGTTACAGTGTGTTGGAAAAGAAAGCGACGGACAGCGTGAAGCATGGTAGAAATGGCAGAGGTCGATCAGCACGAAGATTATTTCATACAGGATATTGTAGGTACCTTGGGCATGAGATGCACGAGGCAAGGAAAAGGCAAGAGGTCGAAGGGCTTTTCGATACTCCCAGATGCGAGAGACTTACTGCAAACGACCTGATATAAATGCATATGTATTGTCGATTATCTGCTGTCTGTTATCTGTTGCAGTCTGTCTATTATGTATTGTCTATTACCTATAGAATACTCTCTATTATCTATTTCCATTATTTGGGGGGTATGGGGTGTTAGGCATTGGTAGTACCTTTGATAAAGATGGTTGTCACTCCCTTTTCAAGGGACCACCCCCCACTGGTCCAAGCCTGACATCCAGCTCATGCTTGTGGCTCCTAGTAGCTGTCAGCATGCGACTGCGGCCACCCCCGGGCAACAGCTGTGACAGGCTGGCTAAACCAGGCGTGGGTAACTGATTTGGTGTCAAACTGATCGGTGAATTAGGGTATGCCTACCCAGCATGTGAAGACAGGATTCGGCAGACTGCGCGGAAGAAATCATTCCTGATAAAAGGTAATGAGCACGGCAATTCCGTAGAGTGCCCTGGTCATCCACTGCACCTATATTCGTCTCCAGTCGTCTTGACTTGTCTTGCCACTGGACTCAGATGGACTCAGGCGAGAGAGTGAGGTCGACGAATTGTGCAACTCTTTCTCACTGTAATCCAATTCATAGCGCAAATTATTCTTCATCCAACACAACAACATTTCCATTATCTATTGCCTATTATTTATTCATATTATATATAGTCTAGTATCTATTAACAACCGTCTATTATTAATTTCTATTATCTATTTTCATTATGTATTATCAATACCTATTATTTATTGTGTCGTGTCAATTGTCTATTATATATTGTCTACTGTATAATTATATTATCTGTTGTCTATTTACATATCTATCTCTATACATAGAGTCTGCCTTAAAGAAATGTAAAAATTCAGAAATAAACATCATAATAGGGGACTTCAATGCAAAAGTATGAAATCAAGGTGATAGATCCACAGTAGAAAACTATGGTTTAGGAGAGAAAAATGAAAGAGGATACAGACTCGTAGAGTGGGCAAAAGAACAGGAAATGATCTTAGGAAACACCTGGTTTAAGCAACACCCTAGAAGATTATGGACAATCCTGATAGCATTATTAGAAAGCAGAGTGACTACATTCTGATTAGCAGAAGATTTAGAAAGGAATTAACAATAGCAAAAACAGTTCCCAGAGCTGATTGTTATTGTCACCACATATTACTTACAGGAACATTGAGGATAAAGTTGAAGAAAGTCAAGTATATAACAGAAAACACTAAACTTGATTTGTGTACATTGAGTAATGACAAAGAAATACAAAACAAATTCAACATAGAAGTACAGAACAGATTTGATATATTGTCTGATCTAGAGATCCTATTCCTGGATGTGGACGATCAATGGGAAATGTTGAAGAAATCAATCAGTTTTGGCTGCAGAAACAACTATTCCATAATTAAAGAAGGTGGGTCGTAAGAAATGGATCACTGAAGAAATTTTACACCTAATAGAAACAAGAAGACTCAACAAAAATAATTCTGCCATATATGAAGAAATTCACCGACAAGTCAGAAAATTATGTAAGGAGGCAAAAGAAGCATGGTTTGAGGAAAAGTACTTAGACATTGAAAAACAACACAACAGTCAAAATACCAAATTAGTGCAAAAAAGAATTCAGGAACTTACTAATAAAAGAACAAGTACATCAACAGGCTGTCTAAAAACAAAAGATGGCAAAATAATAATAGAAAAAGATCAGATTCTACATGTATGGACAGCTTATGTGAAAAACCTTTTTGTTGATAACAGAGAGGAACAGCATGATATTAGATGAGGGACCGCCAATTTTGAAGATGGGGGTTCGAAATGTTCTTAAGCATATAAAAGCTGGCAAGGCCCCCGGTGCAGATAAGATCACAACATAAATTATTAAAGCTTTAGAAGAATATGGACGAGATCAAGTCACCAGACTGCTGAACACAATTATATGATACTGGAGATATACCTTCTGAATTATGTAACTCTTTCTTTATTGCAATCCGAAAGAAATCAGGAGCCTTGGAATGTGATCAACATAGAACAATTAGTATAATGAGTCACATCACAAAGATTTTGCTACAATGCAAAGATTGAGGATGAAATTACAACCTGAAATAGGGGAAGAACAATGTGGGTTTGTAGAAGGAAAGGGTACATACATGCTGTGTATATGGTGTGAACGGCCATTGAACGTGCTATAGAAGTAAACAAGGATATTCATCTTTGCTTTATTGACTACACAAAGGCTTTTGATAGTTAGACATGTCAACATGGTGGATATGCTTGTAGATCTACATAATGATGGGAAAGACATTAGACTTATAAAAAACATATATTGGAAACAACAAGCTGCCATAAGGATTGATAATGAAGTGGGACAATATCAGCCTGTTAAGAGAGGTGTTAATCAGGGATGTATAATGTCTCCTGATCTTTTTTCTCTATACAGTGAAAATATGTTCAGAAATGTAGAAGATATAAATGTAATCAGCATTGGAGGACGAAACATCAATAACATTATATATGCAGATGATACAGTATTGATTGCAGACAATGCGCAGGATCTGCAACAATTGATAGATGCGGTTGTTGTACACAGAGAGCAACTGGGATTATAATTAAATTGTAAAAAGACACAGGTTATGGTCGTCACTAGGAAGAATGAAATACCACAATGTAATATGCAAGTAAACGGGACTATTCTTCAACAAGTGAAACGGTACAATTATCTCAGAACAGTCACAACATCTGATGGGAGATGCCTTGAAGAAATTAGAACAACAATCACTCTGGCGAAAGTAGCCTTTAGCAAGATGAAAGACATTCTGACAAATAAAACGATGTCAATTGAAACGAGAAAAAGCGTGTTGAGGGGATACATAGAGCCTGTTCTTTTGTATGGATGTGAAACTTGGACAATGTGCAGTCAAGCTGAAAAACATCTGATGGCTGCAGAAATGTGGTTTCTGAGGAAAATGCAAAGAATACCATGGACAGACAGAAAAACCAATGACCAAGTACTACAGGAGACACATGAAAATCGTAAATTGATTAGAGAAATTAGACGCAGACAGTCAACATTTTTTGGACATGTTATGAGAAGAAATGGATTGGAGAACTTATTGACAACTGGCAAGATCGAAGGGAACAGATCAAGAGGAAGACCAAGAGGAAAATACCTGGATGGCTTGGCCCCATGGCATGGACGAGTCAGGAACACTGAGGTGATCCACGACTCTGGTGATCGAGTGAAATGGCGATTCATGACCACCCACGCTTTCTGGCATGGCACATAATTGATTGTTTGTTGTCTATTTTGACTTATCTATTCCTGCTATCTATTTATTTGTTATGTATTACTTTAGTATGCTTCTATGATATAATGTATATTTTATTATCTATTATCTATTGCCTATCACGTGTTGTCTATTATCTATTGTATATGATAAACAGTATATTGTCTGTTGCTTATTGTCAACACCTTTTGTCTATTATCTATTTCTTTTGTCAAAATATGGTGTCTATTATAGTTTTATCAATTTTCAATTATCTTTTATGCCTTATCTTTTGCGTAGTGTCTATTATCTATTGTGTGTAGCATGTGTTTTTCTTTTACTATGTAAAATCTATTGATATTATCTATTACTTGATTAGTCATCAGAATGCATAGTCATCATTGCACACCGGAAAAGTTCATAGGTGTCCCGATCATCCCCTTAATATCTCCGCCAAAGTATATCGACCGATGTACCAGTTCTGTGTTGGTTATTCAAATTTCATGTGCTCTTGACAATTCTCATGTCTGGAGTCTCGGCTTCACTTCCATCTCTCTCTCTCTCTCTCTCTCTCTCTCTCTCTCTCTCTCTCTCTCTCTCTCTCTCTCTCTCTCTGTGTCTCTCTGTCTCTCTGTCTCTCTCTCTCTCTCTCTCTCTCTCTCTCTCTCTCTCTCTCACTCACTCACTCACTCTGGACAAGGAAGCAGATTTGCAAGTGTTCTTATAGTCATATGTGCGTCCAGCATCTTTAAAAGCGCTGATGTTGTCTGGCCCACCCATCGCTTGAGAATTTTCGTTGGACAACACTCTCTAGTATAACATTCACACTATTATCATATCAGGTATCGTAGTAGGATAGTATTCACACGAATAGTATGGCATTCACACGACAAGCTTAACTTTCAGACCACTAGCATACCAATCCTACTATTAGCATAACATTCACCTTATTAACTTAACATTCACTTAATTAGCGCTCATTAATCATATTAGCATAACATGCATTAGCATAATTTTCAGGTAACTATCATAACTTTCTCATGACCAGCATAACCTTATCACGATTCATATTTTTTTTTCTCACATCCTTTAAAGGGTATTGCAGTCAACACAAGCAATTTCCAGCTGTTGTTGATATCTTGGCATAATTACGCTCAGTAGTTTGCCATTGCTTTCCGAGCGACAGGCCCACATACCCCCGTAGGTAACCAACGTGACGCGATTTGCTACCGAATCTCGCGCAGCTGCGTTACCCACGTGAATATATGGGATTACGAAGAAAATCGTTAACCCCTAGGCCAGAGAGTAAGCACGATTCATATTACATGTACACAATTACAACAATGTTGAATGCATCAATTGGTTATTATTAATCTATTAACACAACAAAACAATGCCTGTTCTCTCAGTGATAGCTTACTCTATATTCACAAGGCACATGCAGTGCATATTCTCACAACCATCAATCATCTCTATTAATTCCATTAGTAATACGCCTATTCTCACAATAAGTAACTGTCTATCCCCAGAACTATACAAAATCTGTTCGGATTAAAATACGCCTTGTCAAGAGTTGACAGCTTAACTCAGCTAATGAGGGAAATCAGTTTAGAATTGTCTAAGGTAAAGTTAATTAAAATTTTGAATATTTTGAATATCATTGATTACCAACAACAGTGACATAATAAAAGAAATTGAACTACGACTATCAGTTGCTCTTCAAAGACTAAATTAATCAATCAATCATGTGCCATGCCGGAAAGCGTGGGCGGTCATGACTCGCCATTTGAGCCATTTCACTCGATCATCAGTGTTGTGGATCAGCTCAGTGTTCCTATCTCGTCCATGCCATGTGGCCAAGCCATCCAGGTATTTTCCTGTCGGTCTTCCTCGTGGTCTATTCCCCTCGATCTTGCCAGTTGTCACTAAGTTCTCCAATCCATTTCTTCTCATAACATGTCCAAAAGTTTTTTACTGTCTTAGTCTAATTTCTCTAATCAATCTACGATGTTCATTTGTCTCTTGTAGTACATGGTCATTGGTTTTTCTGTCTGTTCATGGTATTCTTTGCATTTTCCTCAGAAACCACATTTCTGCAGCAATCAGATGTTTTTACAGCTTGACTGCTCATTGTCCAAGTTTCACATCCATACAAAAGAACAGGCTCTATGTATCCCCTCAACACTTTTTTTCTCGTTTCAATTGACATCTTTTTATTTGTCAGAATGTCTTTCATCTTGCTAAAGGCTACTTTTGCCATGGCGATTCTTGTTCTAATCTCTTCAAGGCATCTCCCATCAGATGTTATGACAGTTCCGAGATAATTGTATCGATTCACTTGTTGCAGAATATTCCCATTTACTTGTATATTACATTGTGGTAGTTCGTTCTTCCTAGTGACGATCATAACCTGTGTCTTCTTACAATTTAATTCCAACCCCAGCTGCTCACTGTGTACAACAACCGCATCTACTAATTGTTGCAGATCCTGAGCATTGTCTGCAATCAATACTGTATCATCTGCATATCTAATGTTATTGGTGTTTCTTCCACCAATGCTGATTCCATTTATATCTTCTACATTTCTGAAAATATTTTCACTATATAGGGAGAAAAGATCTGGAGACATTACACTCCCCTGCCTAACAACTCTCTTAATAGGTTGATATTGTCCCACTTCATTATCAATCCTTATGGCAGCTTGTTGTTTCCAATATATGTTTTTTATAAGTCTAATGTCTTTCCCATCAATTTGTAGATCTGCAAGCATATCCACCATGTTGACATGTCTAACTCTATCAAAAGCATTTGTGTAGTCAATAAAGCAAAGATGTATATCCTTGTTTACTTCTATAGCACGTTCAATAACTGTTCGCATCATTTACTGTATCATATCCTTCTACAAACCCACATTGTTCTTCCCCTATTTCAGGTTGTATTTTCTTCCTCACTCTTTGCATGATAATTCGTAACAAAATCTTTGTGATGTGACTCATTATACTAATTGTTCTATGTTGATCACATTCCAAGGTTCCTGATTTCTTTGGGAGTGCAATAAATACAGAATTACATAATTCAGAAGGTATATCTCCAGTATCATATAATGTGTTTAGCAGTATGGTGACTTGCTCTAATCCAAATTATTCTAAAGCTTTAATCATTTCTGTTGTGATGTTATCTGCACCGGGGGACTTGCCAGCTTTCATATGCTTAAGAACATTTTGAACCTCCATCTTTAAAATTACTGGTCCTTCATTATTGAATCTAATATCACACTGTTCCTCTCTGTTATCATTATACACGTTTTTCACATAATCTGTCCATACATGTAGAATCTGATCTTTTTCTATTATGATTTTGCCATCTTTAGTTTTTAGACAGCCTGTTGATGTACTTGTTCTTTTATTAGTAAGTTCCCGAAATCATTTGTGCACAAAATTGGTATTTTGACTGTTGTGTTGTTTTTCAATTTCTAAGCACTTTTCCTCAAGCCATGATTCTTTTGCCTTCCTACATAATATTCTGACTTGTCTGTGAATTTCTTCATATTTGGCAGGATTATTTTTGTTGAGTCTTCTTGTTTCCATTAGGTGTAAAATTACTTCAGTCATCCATTTCTTACGACCCACCTTCTTTAATTATGGAATAGTTGTTTCTGCAGCCAAACTGATTGAATTCTTTAACATTTCCCATTGATCATTCACATCCTGGAATAATATCTCTAGATCAGACAATATATCAAATCTGTTCTGTACTTTTATGTTGAATTTGTTTTGTATTTTCTTGTCATTACTCAATGTACATAAATAATATTTAGTGTTTCCTGTTATATATTTGAGTTTCTTCAGCTCTATCCTCAATGTTCCTGTAAGTAGTCTGTGGTCACTATAACAATCAGCACTGGGAACTGTTTTGCTACTGTTAGTGCGTTTCTAAATCTTCTCCTAATCAGAATGTAGTCAATCTGGTTTCTGATCCTGCTATTAGGACTCCTCCATGTCCATAATCTTCTAGGGTGTTGCTTAAACCAGGTGTTTCCTACAATCATTTCCTTTTCTTTTGCCCACTCTACGAGTCTGTATCCTCTTTCATTTCTCTCTATTAAACCATAGTTTCCTTCTGTGTATCTATCACCTTGATTTTATACTTTTGCATTGAAGTCTCCTATTATGATGTTTATTTCTGAATTTTTACATTTCTTTAAGGCAGACTCTATGTGATTATAAATTTCCTCTTCACTATCTTCACTGGGCTCTCCTGTTGGGGCATATACTTGAATAATATTTATGCTAAAAGGTCTGCCACTCAATTTAACTAGTAGAACTCTGTCCGACTCGACCCAATATCATTGAACAGACGTTGATGTTTTCCGGTCCAAAATTATTGCCACTCCCTTTTGTCGATCTTCACCTCCAGAATAAAAAATCTTATAATCTTCATCTATCTTGATGCCTGCTCCTGTCCATCTCGTTTCGCACATTCCTAATATATTATTTTTTTTCTTTGTATTTCTTGTTTTATGTTCTCTAATTTTCCGTTGTCGTTTAACGTCCTAACGTTCCATGTTGCTAATTTTAATGTCTCTGTCCTTGTCTTGCTATGATCAGTCTTTAAGCGAATCATAATATACTAGGCACTTTCAAAGAGGTAGTTTGCCGTAGCTTTCCTCTATGGCAGTGACCACTCTGGCCGGATGACCGCAACCATTGTCTCTCGAAAGAGATCCTCTGCTTGCCGTCTCGAAACTCGAGACCATAACCAACAAATATCTGTCGGCTGCCCTCAAAATTTCATCCACCACCTGCCTTCCGTGGCTTCTTTTGAACACTTCCACTAAACGAACACGAAATAACATCACATAATCCACAGGAAAATCACTATCTGAGACAGAATGAGAGTGTCAGAATGACACTGAATTGTCAAATCTAGATTAAACATTTTTTTAAATAAACTACTCTTGAATATTAAATTTAATACATTCTGTCGTTTTACATGTCTCTTTGTACACGTCCAACTGAGTAGACACTAAACCTAAATTTTCATAAATTTGATAGTATTTGAACTGTATTCCTTATAAATATTATAATGGGAATCCCATGGAATGGGATGAGATGGGGCAGAAAAATATGTCTCATGTACAAGTCTGGTCACAACATATGATGCCTTGGAAAGCTTAGAACAAGAATCATTATGATGAAGGTAATCTATTGCAAGGTGGGACACATACTGTCTAATAAAATGATGGCAATTACAACTTGAAAACGAATGTTAAAATATTACACAGAAACTATACTGTTTTAGGTGTGTGAAACATGGAGAATGAAAATATAAGTTAAATAACATCAAGTAGCATTGGATATGTTGATTCTGAATAAAATACAGCAAATATCATGACCAGACAGAGGGGGAAAAAATGAAAAAGTTCTACAAGAAAGAGATGAAAAGCGTAAACTGATTAGAAAAAAAAAATTAGCTGTAGACAGTCACAGTTATATATATCTATTTTCACTTTCCTCCCACTTCCACCTTTAAATGCAATTCCGAAATGTGAAAAGCATTGGTACCCTGTCCCTTTGATATTGTGACATATTAAGTGGTGTTGGGAGATAGATATCCTCAAATCGTGGTGGCCGACTACTAAAAGAAAACAAGAATTGGCTCACAAGGGTCCCTGCTGATTAAATGACACAAATCTGGTTGGATTACACCCAGGGATCAAGTAAGGTTCACAGGTAGAGGCCAAGAGAGCATAGGAAGGCACTGCTGTCAGAGAGGAGGAAACTCACTCTTACAGAACTGAAGACTAGTAGTAATCCTGCCACACAGCTCTCCTATTACTAACTAGTGGAGCCTACAGATAGCTTCGTAGACCTGTCTCACATAGACGTAATACAGTCTCTCTCTCTCTCTCTCTCTCTCTCTCTCTCTCTCTCTCTCACACACACACACACACACACACACACACACACACACACACACACACACGGAAATATGGTATACTCAGACCTTAACTCTTGATTACATGTTATAATAAAAATATAATGCGTGATTTGGATGACATGGAAGCTGGTCAAGTCAGTATACAACACTATTTATAATATACTATAAAAAAAAGTGTCATTTTCTGTACAAATTCACAGCTACATATACTGTTCTGGCCCATTAGCATTGGGTTTAGTTGAGAGTTGTCATTTCTTCTAAATTACTATATCATCCTGATAGGAAATTGTTTGGCAGACACATCTGTAGGATATTGGCTTCGGGATCGGCCTGGCTGTATCTAATGTTATTAGATGACACTCAGCTTAGAGCAAGGTCTGGTTGGTACAGGTATGATCCGAGCAGCCAGTTACTGATGTCCGGTCTTCACTCCTCACTGCAATATAAGCGTGAGACCCTCCAGTCTTCATTGGTGACGTCAATACTTGGATCCTCATATGCGCCCAGGATAGGAACACACACACAAACAACCATCCCCCCTTTTTTCCCCTCTCTTTTACATCCTGTTTCAGGAAATTGCGGTCAACACCAGCATCTTTCAGCTGTATGCTGATTCCTAGGCTAGATTACGCTCATCAGCACTTCACGACTTTCTGAGCGACCGGCTCCATACTCTCATAAGTCACTGCGCGACTCGAACCACTTCTAATTCTCGTGCGCTCACGTCAACCACGAGATTATTCGGGGTTAACGGAGAAAGCTGCTAACCACTCAGCCAGGGAGCCGGCTAACTCTTGTTTTGTATTGTTAAATTTAGTCCTCGACCTGGGGACGTAAATTACAAGTATCTCTGTGGGTTAGCCTGATGGCGAAGGACACTACAAACAACCATCTGGTCTGAAATAAAAGAACAATAACCATGTATTTGAATAACGAAGACACAAACAATAGATTGCACGATTTATTGCCTGGCATATTTCGCTGCATCTCGTCAGGTACATACTGCAGAAATCACACAACTTACGTGAATTAACTAGATAAATCCCTCAAATTGAAATATACACATATTCGCTCAGTAATGTCAATTATCTGCCACGGTAATTTTAATCTGACTAACATGTCTTTCTGTTTGCACAATTCTGGCTTACGTTGATTGATCATAATTGCTTCTGCAAATTTTAACAAGCGAGTAGTTTGTGTGTTAAACAACACTCGAAAGGCAGTGTCTCTGTCAACCACATGGCCGCTTTCGATAATATTCCTACCAATTGAAGACCTCGGGAGCTTCCGGTGTGTCGGCCCCAAGAGGCTAGCATCTCCTGTGTGTTGTATCTTGTTGACCCATTGAGGTATGTGTTCTGACACTCGTTTGTTAAGCTGTCTCTCTGTTCTACCAATGTAGAAGGCCTGGCATCTACATGTGAATTGGTAAATACAATTGTTTGTGGCGTACAGAGGAACAGGCTCTTTGACTGCTGGTGTAGGAATCGGTACGGTTTTATATCTAATGACTGGAGTTGCAGCACAGAATGTTAGGCCTACTGCTGTAATAAGCCGGTCTTGTAGACGTTGCATTACGTCATCCCCTCGAAAGGTTAGCTGGATGAATACCTTAAGTTTAGGGACTGTAGTTACGTCTGGTTTTGGTTTGGGATGTTGGCACTGACGCTATATAAATCCTGTGGAGTACCCATTCAGGTTTAAGACACTCTTCAGTGTGTCCTGGGTGCATATCTTTCTAGCACCGTCAAACAGGGTCCGTACTAAGCCCCGTTTGTACTGGACAGGTGTGAAGCTCTGAAAATGTAGGTGTTGGCCAGTCCACGTTCCTTTGCGATACACCGATCTTTGAATTGTGCCGTCTGCTCTCGTGCAATCTATTGTTTGTGTCTTCGTTATTCAGATTCACTACGGGAAAACATTGTTTTGAACAATGTATTTGCCCTCATCAGAAAGTTGGATAAAGATTACAAGTGCAACACTTCCATTTTAGTATAGTTCTTGAGGGATTTTCTATATGCTTCTGGCGATTGATTAACGGCGCAGTCATCGCACAATAAGTCCAAACATCATCTGTCCGTTAACCTTTTACTATATCTAAGGTTAGATCTTTACAACATCGGTTCCCGTCAAATGAGATGAGTGATTATTAGTCACACACACACACACACACACACACACACACACACACACACACACACACACACACACACACACACACACAAACACATGTGCTTCACACGCGTGATCCGGGACTGTTTCCGGATCCGGTCAGGGATATGCACTACTGACGAGCTCAAATGAGGGCGAAACTCGAGTATAGTGCTTCCATATTGACGTGGATAGGCCTTAGGTTCATACCAGAATGTGATCGGCGTTGCCAGTAGTGGGTTGTGCTCAATATTTAAATTTCAAATCCCGAAACAACCACATAATAAATTGATTATTGCTCACTGGATTTAGGAGGCCTGGTGTTCCTTGCCAGTGAGAAGTCCTGATAGTTCGGGTCCCATCGATTGACGGACGTCGGTCGCGGCGATTGGGCAATCTTGAGCATAGCCTACGATGGGTAGCGTTGTGATATTCTGTTGTGATAATTTGGTGTGTCCAGTGTGTGCCGCGTGGTTACACACCCGCTTCACACGCGTGATCCGGGACTGTTTCCGGATCCGGTCAGGGATATGCACTACTGACGAGCTCAAATGAGGGCGAAACTCGAGTATAGTGCTTCCATATTGACGTGGATAGGCCTTAGGTTCATACCAGAATGTGATCGGCGTTGCCAGTAGTGGGTTGTGCTCAATATTTAAATTTCAAATCCCGAAACAACCACATAATAAACACATGTGTGTGTATATATAAGAATGTATGTCTGTAAGTATGTCTGTATGTATGTCTATGTTATTCATGCGTTTGCTAACGGTCCATCCGATTGAGATGAAATTTTCTACAAGTCTTCTTCTCATTTCCATGCAGCCAACTGCATAGTTTGTTTGTGTACAAAAAGTTATTTACATAATAAAATGTAATATTTTAATTTACTTTATAATTTATATATAGCGAGGGGACATAACTTTTAATAGCATTGCTATATATGTAAAATTGTTGCATATTTCTCAAATAGGTGGAACTTTTCGCTACAGTTATCTACATGCATATGCGTTATAACCCTCCTCCTCCTCCTCCTAATCCTCCCCCTTCCGTCTCCTCCTCCCCCTCCTTCTCCTCCTCCCTCTCCTCCTCCCACCTCCTCCTTCTCCCCTCCCCCTCCACCTCCTCCCCTCCTCCTCCCCCTCCTCATCCCTTTCCTCCTCCCCCTCCTCCTCCCCCTCCTCCTCAACACCCTCCTCATCCTAACCTCCCTCATCCTTCTCCCTCCTCCTCCCCTCCCTCCTCCTCTTCCTCCCTCCTCCTCTTCCTCCCTCCTCCTCTTCCTACTCCTCCTACTCCCCCTCCTCTTCCTCCCCTCCTCCCCCTACTCCTCCTCCCTCTTCCCGTCTCCTCCCTCTCCTCCCTTCCCCTCCTCCTCCTCCCTCTTCCCCCTCCTCCTCATCCCCTACTCCTCCTCCTCAGCCTCCTCCCCTACTCCTCCCCTCCTCCCGCCTCTTCCCTCTCCTCCTCCTCCCCCTTATCCTCCCCCACCTCCTCCTTCCTCCTCCCCTCCCCCCTCCCCCTCCTCCTTCTCCCCCTCCTTACCTCCTCCTCCCCTTCCCCTCCTGCTCCTGCTCCTCCCCTCCCTCCTCCTCCACCTCCTCCTCCCCCTCCTCCTCCCCTCCTCCTCCTGACCTCCACTTCCCCTCCTCCCTCACTCCTCCCCGCCTCCTCTCCCCCTTGTCCCTCCTCCTCATCCTTTTCCTCCCTCCTCCCTCTCCTCCTCCTCCCTCTATTCCCCTCCTCCTCCCCTCCTCCTCCTCTCCTCCTCCCCTCCTCCTAATACTCCTCCTCCTCCCCTCCTCCTCAACTCCTCATCCCCTCCTCCTCAACTCCTCATCCCCTCCTCCTACCCTCCTCCTCCCTCCTCCTACTACTCCTCCTCCTCCCTACTCCTCCCTCCTCCTCCCTCCTCTCCCTCCTCCTCCTATCTCTTCCCCTCCTCCTACCCCTCCTCCTCTCCCCTACGCCTCCTCCGCCTCCTCCCCTTCTCTTCCTCCCGCCTCTTCCTTCTCCTCCTCCTCACCCTCCTCCCCCTCCTCCCCTCCCCCTCCTCCTCCCTCCTCCTAAACCCTTATCCTCCCCTCCTCCTTCCCATCCCCTTCTCCCCCTCCTCCTCCCTTCTCCTCCTCCTCCCCCTCCCCCTCCCCTCCTCTTCCCCCTTCTCCTCCACCTCCTCCCCTTCATGCTCCTTCTGCTCCTCTCCCTCCTCCTCCCCTCCTCCCTTCCTCCTCCTCCCCTCATCCTCTCTCTTCTCCCCTCCTCCTCCTCTTTCCCCCTCATCCTCCCCCTCCTCCTCCTCCTCCCCCTACTCCTTCTCCCCTCCTCCTCCTTCTCCACCTCCTCCTCCCCCTCCTCTTCCTTTTCCTCCTCCTTTTTCTTCTTCTGCTGCTGCTGCTGCCACCGCCGCTCCATTTACCCAAGTTAATTGTTGGGGGAAGATGTAAAGATCTTTCAAGTGCTCTTTCTAATAATAGGCTGACAGACAGACAGATAGATAGTATGGAACGGGAACGGGAGCTTATGTGACTACGTATGTGAATTAAATAAGATGCTCACCACCAGGGTCTGGGCGAAGCCGGGCCGGTTCAGACAGACAGACAGACTGACAGACAGACAGACAGACGGGAACTGGAACTTATATGACTACTTATATGAATTAAATGAGATGCTCCCCATCAGGGTCTGGGAGAAGCCGGGCCGGGTCAGACAAGACAGATAGCCAGACAGATAGACAGACAGACAGACAAATAGATAGTCGGGAACAGGAACGGGAGCTTATATGACTACTTATATGAATTAAATGATATGCTCCACACCAGGGACTGGGCGAAGCCAGGCCGGGTCAGCTACTATATATATATATATATATATATATATATATATATATATATATATATATATATATATATATATATATATATATATATATATATAAAACACGATGTATATATATATATATATATATATATATATATATATATATATATATATATATATATATATATATATCTTATATATAAATTAGGATGTGCGTATCTCTGTCTGTATGTCTGTCTGTATGTATGGCCTTTATTTGTTCGCGAACGGCCCATCCGATTGAGATGAAATTTTCTACACGCCTTCCTTTCATTCCAGAGCTGTCAACTGTGATATTTTGTTAGTGTGAAATCGCCTGCTTACTCAGTATTATTTCATTTTTCATTTTTCATCATAATTTCATATATCTCAGGGGACCTAACTCTGTAAAAGTTATTTCAAGGGGCATAACTTTTCTGTATAACTTATAGTCATATTGTGGCATCGTTTTCAAAGATTTATAAACTCTTTGTCCATAGTTATGTACCGGCATATGAGTTATAATAAATAATGATACAATCTGTAAGGCATTTTCAAAGTTTTCATAAAAATGATGCACAATGCATAACATTGTAACTCATCTTTTTTTGCTTAAGAAGTTACTGTAGTCATGCAGGTGATTAGAAAGAGTTTTCATTAAAAATAATGGATGGTGTGTGGTAGAACGTTCTTTTAAGTTACATTTTTTGTTGTTGTATGAATTTAATGAAGCCGGACAGGGTCAGGCAGACAGATAGACAGACAGACAGACAGATAGACAGTCGGGAACAGGAACTTATATGACTACTTATATAAATTAAATGAGATGCTTCACACCAGGAGCTGGGCGATGTCGGGCCGGGTCAGACAGACAGACAGACAGACAGACAGACAGATAGTCGGTAACGGGAACGGGAACTTATATGACTACTTATATGAATTAAATGAGATGTTCCCCACCAGGGTCTGGGCGAAGCCGGTCAGGGTCAGCTAGTATATATATAAATCAAAGTGTATGTATGTAAATATGTATGTATGTAAATATGTATGTCCTTTATTTTTTCGCTAACGGCCCATCCGATTGAGATGAAATTTTCTACACGCCTTACTTTCATTCCAGAGCTGTCAACTGTCATAGTTTTTTTTTCCTTCTTCCTCCTCCTCCCTCCTCCCCCTCCCAAAATACGTACGTAAATATATGATGATGATGATGAAAGAATCCCCGAACCAAAACGCTAGGGAAAGGGAAGAAAATGACGTGACTACACATTAGCTAAGGGACTTAACTCTAGAAAAAGTTATTTCAAGGGGCATAACTTTTAATAACATTGTTGTATAACTTATAGTCATATTGTTGTATCGTTTTCAATGATTTATAAACTCTTTGTCTATAGTTATGTACCGGCATATGAGTTATAATAAATAATGATACAATCTTTTAGACATTTTCAAAGTTTACATAAAAATAATGCATAATGCATAACATTGTAACTCATCTTTCTATAGTTAAGAAGTTATCTAAAAGATGTTGAACAATATCATCGCATCTTTAGTGTTTTCCACCATCATATCGACACGATTCGCTTGACAGCACTTCTCAGCGCTATCAAGCCAAGACGCCTTACACATTTCAAGCAGTCTGATACGGGGGGAAAATGGCACGTCGTAATAGCACAAAGAAACAAGCAGCTTCCAAAATGCATAGTGAGAAAACCGACCAGACTATCAAGAAGACGAACCTGCCTTTGGAGAGTCTGCATGCAAGCTGTAATAAAGTATCTGAACCTACAGTCAATGAAACTACCAATAAGAAGAGCGACGACTACCCACAGACGAACACAAAAACTTGTGAGAGGAAGGAGGACCAAGACACCAGAATCAGAAACACTGATTCAAACACAGTCAGATGGGTGGTCAAGAGGCTAAAAATGGAGCTTACTGATCAACAAATACAGAAGCAGCTGCAGGAAGAAAATCTTCACGTCAACATTTTGAAGGCAGAGCGGATTCTTACCTACTCAGAATTAAATGAGATGCTCCACACCAGGGACTGGGCGAACCCGGGCCGGGTCAGGCAGACAGACAGACAGACAGACAGACAGACAGATAGATAGATAGATAGATAGATAGATAGATAGATAGATAGATAGATAGATAGATAGATAGATAGACAAAAAGACAGGGAGGGAGGGAGGGATAGACGGAGGGATGGGTCTATTAGACAGACAGACAGACAGACAGAGATAGATAGATAGACAAACAGACAGACAGACAGACAGACAGGGAGGGAGGGAGGGAGGGATGGAGAGACGGAGGGAGAGACGGAGGGACGGGTAGGCAGACAGATAGACAGGGAGGGAGGGAGGGATAGACGAGGGAGAGACAGAGGGATGGGTCTATTTGACAGACAGACAGACAGACAGTCAGACAAGCAGACAGACAGACAGACAGATAGTCGGTAACGGGAACGAGAACTTATATGACTTATCTTTTGGTGCTTAATTGAAGAAGTTATCTACCGTAAATTTATTTGTACATGTAATAATTTTTATCTGGCCTTTTATAAGGGCCAAGAAAATATGAATTAAATGAGATTCTCCCCACCTTTTCGCTGCACAATGGAGCACCGAGAATAAACAAATGCCACGTCATACAGTACGTGGCATAACTACCTAACGGTAGTTTGTGGGCATTCGAGCTCCAGCCTTCGGTGAACTCAGAGCATTTCTGATACTTTCTAACAGGTAATACTCAAATGATTTGACATTAGAGCATGCGAAGGCGTTGGGGACATGTTGCTTACACCTACACACATCGACACTACGGACACAGGCGAGTTCACACTCCGTGGCCTAACAGTCCACCCAATTGTGTAGGTTTGATTTGTAGGCTAAAAGCGTGAATGAGGGTAGCATGTGAAGGACTGAAGTCTGGATCATCCTCTGCATTCCTTAACGTTGTACATTGATCCGTTGACAAATAACATCATTCAGAAACCACAC